>CM035437.1:24688271-24873271 GCA_020310875.1 Ceratopteris richardii | reverse complement strand
CAAAAGCTATTCATAAGACTTTGATCGCTAAAAAACTAGGCTAATCGTTGTTTTTAATTCTTTCGCTAAAATTAGCTTTGCATGAGCTTTTAACATATAATTTTGCTCAACTTCAATTAGGGTTTTCTCCCACATGTGATCTTTGATAACTGAATGTCCCATACCATTAGAAAGCTCTCATCAAGCTCTTCAAGATAGGATCATCAAGATTTTACCCACATTTTGTGCCAAAAATGACTAAGTACCAAAATTATGGTTTTTTGCCCTAATAGGATTTTGGACTGATGTGATATTGATTTCCAACAATCCCCCCTGCAATGTCATATTGGTACAAACTAAACTAGATATGCAACTTCATTAATCTATAAACTGACATAAGCTGCAATCATATCCTTTAGAATTGACCTTCAAACTTTATCTTCAAAAGTCTTCTTCAAAGGTGAATTTGAACTTCGTCAAACTTCAAAAAATTTGAATTTGCTGAATATGAACCTTAATACCTGAGAAAATATGCAAACTAGATATCCAATAGTGTTAGCATACATCAAGCAATCATTGCTTGACAACATATGTAGCATGACTTGACTCTGAGTCTGCTATCTCCTGTCTTCTCAAACCTATAAGCATATACTAGGATCCACATATTTGCATTTACCTTAAGAAAGCTTTCTCAACGTACTTCTGTTGTGTCATGTAGATACACTAAACAAAATAAAAAACTGAATCCATCCTGGGACTTGTGACTCACAACTTACAACTTAGTGTATTATGAACACTAGCTGTTTCATCTCTGATTCTACTCAACTCTCATGAGTCTCACCAAAATTTCATATCTTTGATGTCATCTTGTCTTCATCCTTGTTCTATCTGTAAGTCTTTCATACCTCTTTCCTTCAGCATCTGGTATAATCATATATGTGTGCACCTCATAAGTAACATACCTCTCTGAAATATCAAGCTTCTCTACAACAAAACTCTAGAACTTTCTCCTGAACAGGAACACCCAATAGGAAATTTCTCCAGACATTCTCCTTCTTCCTTCTTCTTTCAAAGCTGGAACATGAAGAGAAACTGACAAAGGAAATATAGTAATACTTGTAGGTATGATTCTACATTCTTTCACATATGCCTGAAAATAGGTCTTCATGTTTCATCACCCCCTTGGATGATTTAACACTAGTATCCAAACTTCTTCAAAGTATATCAAATTTTATGAAATCTAGAACGTCTTCCTTCTTTCAATAAATCTAATCTTCAGTGATTTATTATTGTTTTCATAACATTAATACCTGTGTCTAAAACAAATAATCTGAACCCTTTTTATTAGCAGTGCACATGCCAATAACTTTCCTTTTCATTCCTCAATTTCTCATAATCTAGAATATGGTTGGCTGATCTATTACATGATAACAAAAACCTGGTTGAAAGCACTTTAGGATTCATAATCTTTTGCAACATCACAAGTATCTTCTTCTATTTCTTTGCAACACTAATCTGATAGAATCTGAATCTTTGACTTACTTCTTCCAATGTTAAGAACTTGACAAACAAAGGATAGAAACCTGACTCAAAAATACTCTAGATCATTCAAGATCATACAAGATCCATCAAGATCATATAAGATCATTCTAGATCTATGATCTCTCCAACAAAATACCTGTGTAGAATCTGCTCTCATCAAACCTTCATGACTGAATGTTTTATTTGCTACCTGAATGACTCTAAGTGTCCATGATTCTTACATAAAGTTGTAAAACTTTTCTTCAACTAGATCCTTCCCAAGAATCTGCAACTTCTGCTGGAACATAAGTGAAAAGACTCTCACCTTGAGAACTCCAAAATTTTCAAGTTGATACTTCATATCTTCATATTCTTCCTGGGTGAAATGTGATAGTATATGCTTGACTTTCTTTTGGCTAACTCCACTTCTTAATCAAGTGATAGGATCTCATGGAACACCTTTTTTAATACAAGAATGGATCCAAAAGTCAAGACAAACATAGAAAGTAGATTCTCCATCTGGCTGGTACATAAAAAAAATCTAAATTTTTCTAAATCTTTTGAAAATATTGAATTTTCTAATATTTTTGAAAATATTCAATTTTCTGAATTTTTTGAATTTTTTGAATTTTTTGAATTTTTTGAATTTTTTGAATTTTTTGAATTTTTTGAATTTTTTGAATTTTTTGAATTTTTTGAATATACTGAATATGAGATAACTTTTCCAAACAAAAACCTCACTCCAAGTCTCCAACATCTGCTACAAATAATCTTTTACCTCAAGAGTTAGGTAAAGAAGAAATATACTTCTTTGCAATTTGTCATATACCAAGTAGCTCTGAATTGACACTCCAAGAATTCTTTGAGGGAAGATATACGCTACCTGCTCAAAAGCTTCAACTAAAATGTAACTCATACACATATGAGTCACAACATATAAGCTGTCTTAGATAACTGCTGCTTTTCTTTCTCTCAATGCAATTTCTTTGTCAAAACCTACTAAAACATGACCAAGTATAATGCAAGACAAGAAACTGCTTCTTCTTTAAACTATCTTCACACAAGATGTTCTCGTAGACTTGTCTTTGGATGTAGAGGATAAAAGTAGGAAAAGTATATGGAAAATATAAGAGAAAAGGAAGTCTTACTTTCCCTATGGAATTGTTGGACCTTCTTCTTCTGCATCTTTTTTTACTTGATGATATCAACATCTTCAAACTTCTCTTCCATACCTTTTGCTCTCTTCATCTTGAAGTAGCAAGCACTCTTAACTTCTTCAAATGAACTTTTATCTTCCTCTAGTGCTTAGAGTAAGAGACAAAACAAACATGTTATATAAATGGAAGTGAACATAGAAGATAAAACATGCTTCTACCATCTTCTCATATTTGAATCAACATTCTACATTAGATTTGACTGATATGACTGAATTCACCAACTTTTTCCTTGAGTTGGCTGAAAGCTGAATTACCTCTCTAGGTACAAAATTTGATCAGATTACTTCCAACCTTGTGTTGGCTGAAAAAAAAACTGATCTAATCTTCAATTTTTTCTTCTTAAATGAGCTTTCTAGCCATGAAAGAAATCTTCTATCAAAACTGTGAAGAACAACCTCTAGATACCTGTTTTGATGTAGTTAATGCTTTAACTTTCAAAATATTGAAAGTGTTTAAAAGCACTTCTTGAATCCTTCAAATCTCTCCATACCGTCTCTTCTAAGATATGACCTACAAATGACAACTCGATAGTAGGAACTAATACCTATGATTTGATGTTGATCTATTTCCTTCATCTTCTCCAAACCATTGTTTTTCCTTGCATTTGAAGTATCCTTCTCTTCATCAAGTCTTGGTAAGTTCAAGCAATACTTTTGTAAAGTAACTTTACCCTTCCAAAAGCTACTAACAAATCATCAACTTCATACTCCATACTGATAAATAAACATGTGACTGAATTGTTTAATTCTAGAATGTCTACTCATCTAGATTAAGTGTGTATGTCATATGTCAAGTGTTTGAAGATGCTCTGAAACCATATGTTGGTAGTCTAGGTGCTCTAATACCAAATGTTTGAAATTAGGTAGGCTCATAACTAATTCCACAGGTCCCACATGTTTCCAGGATCTACAACATAGATTCTAGTATCTTCCAAAATTGACAAACATGAACATACAACACTTAATCATACAATGATGAGACAAAGATAGAGAGAGATTAGAGAACATGTGTAAAGTGTTATGTAAACCAATGCTTACTCACACCATCATATATACAAATGTCAATTTACAATGTGAGAGTCAAAACCTCAACCACTCTATGTGAACATAAATAGATGGAAGAGTGTATGTACAGAATTTACAGGAATATTGAGATGTAGGGACAGAAATCTGAATATGTATGAGATGTATGACCTGATAGGTTGTAGAAGCGTGAATATGAGTGAAAGAAAGAGGAAAGATCATTTTGAAACTGATATTCAGCAAACCCTATTCTGATTTTAGACTATGGAAGACCCTAAATCTGATGTGTGTGTGAAAGATCACATACTTACAGACTTAGCATAGAATGCTAACATGTTGCTGACAAAAATCCTCATACTCATGTAGAAACACCTTCTCTAACATCTCATCTGATGCATGTAGCATGCATGTACTGATCCTCCTTTATGGATGCCACTGCCTCCATGTATGCCGAATAGGACTCCTCTAGATATGGATGCTATCACCTCCATAAGCTCCAAGTAGTACCTCTGTGCATAAAGAGAATATGTACTTGAAAAGTTAACATAAGATTCAATCTTATGTTAAGCTCCATCCAATGTCTTTAAAGTACTCCATAATCTTTATGTAGAAGACAATCTTCAAATACATCATGTAAATTGATGATCCACAACAAGAAGTTGCTGATAAGTAAGTCTTCTCCATAAACAAGAGTGTGAGCACACTCTTCTCCAAGAAGAACTCCATGGTTGCTCCTAATATGCTTCAATATTTGCTCCATAGCTGCCCATATGTGCACCCTGGCTGCCCCATGTGTGCATCAGCACAATCACCTCCAAGAGTGACCAAGTGTTGGCTTTGGATTCTTCAAAAAGTGACCACAAAGTTCTCTTATATAACCATTTAGTCCTCTTGCAAAAAGAAAAAATCTCCTAAATAACGCTCAACATTGACAAAAAAGCTAGATCGCTGCCCAAAACCTATTCGTAAAACTTTGATTGCTAAAAAACTAGGTTGATCGTTGTTTTTAATTCTTTCGCTAAAACTAGCTTTTCATGAGCTTTTAACTTATAATTTTGCTCAACTTTAATTAGAGTTTTCCCCCACATGTGATCTTTGATAATTGAATGTCCTATACCATTAGGAAGCTCTCATCAAGCTTTTCAAGATAGGATCATAAAAATTTTACCCACATTTTGTGCCAAAAATGACTAAGTACCAAAATCAGGGTTTCTACCCTAATAGGATTTTGGACTGATGTGACATTGATTTCCAACAAGTACTCCCAACATGAACATCGGTATACGCAATGGTATGTTTAGCAGGTCACCAGTATAAGCATCGGTATGAGCATCAATATTACCAACGCTCATATCGGCGCTTATACCAGTGGTTTCCTACCAATGCTTATACCAACTCCTACACCGATGTCATAGCAAATTCGCACCCGCTCATTTTCCTCGATAGAAACCTTGGTATAACCCTGATGTGCTGTAGTGTTTGAGGTCTAGGGAAGCACGCAAACAAGAAGAAGAAGATTATGGCACAATACACAATAATAAATGTATTACCAAGAGAATGTGCAAAGCTAAGTAACCTGTTAGGGCTATAGGTGTATATACAAGCCAGGGGGAAAAAACCTCCTAAAGAGGGGAAAAAGTGCCCCGACAGTCCTAGTTTGTTGACACACTAGTATGAATTATGGAATGTGTTGAACAAGGAATTGTTGGAGTGCTAATTTATTAATGTATTAATGTGTTTTGGTGTTTTTCAATATAGTAGCTGAAGGCTCGTGAGGACATGAAAGACATGAAAGGACAGACATCAATAATCCAATTTATAATTTATATAGTTTGTAAATAAACCCACATAGAGGGTTCTATTTTTAGAAATAGTTAGCAAAGTAGTGGTTAGAATAAGGGTCGTTGTAGATTAGAATTTTTGTTATCAAAAGCAAAGACTCTCTACAAAAGAGACCAAATTTTAGTTTTATGCATGCTTTTCAAAGACACTCTCATCTAAACACTATTTTGACATGATCAAAAAAATCCTATAAATACATGCACAATGTGGATTGTCAAAATAGAGTGCATGGGGGGAGATTGCTCTCAATACTGTGTTCTATCTCGTTTCCCTTGCATATCTATTTTCTCTCTGTGCATGTGAGTTAAGATCTTGATAACACACACATCACTACCTAAATATATCAACAAATCCCCCCTCAAAGTGATGCGGTGAATGAGGAGATGGAACTCATATATAAGGAAGTTCGAAAAGGAACTTTCACAAAATGAAGTAAGCCCACAAAAGGAAGTAAGCCCACAAAAGGAAATTTATATCAATCCACAAAAGGAAGTAAGCCCACAAATTTTCGGAAAGCTTCAAACTTCTCCCTAGGCAGAGCCTTTGTGAAAAGATTAGCAATGTTCTCCTGTGTGGACACATATGCCAAACTAATCTCTCCATCACAGAACCTCTCCCTAACATAATGATAGTACACTTCAATGTGCTTAGTGTGAGCATGGAATACAGGGTTCCTCACAATTACCAATGTGCTCTAACTATCATTGAAGATGGTGGTGGTAGATAACGTCCAATACACAAATCATCCATAAGGCATCTGAGCAACATACACTCAACAATCCCTATGAAAGCTGCCCTATACTCAGCCTCACAACTGGAAGTGGCCATAGTAGGCTCCTTCTTGCTCAATCAAGATATATATGAGCTATCAAGCATGAAGCAAAATCCACTAGTGGACACACAAGTGTCAACCAGCCCACTCAGAGTTAGAAAAAGCATGTAAATCTGGCGGTAGTGATCCCTCCTTGGGATAAAACAATCCAAGTGGTCGGGTACCACTCAAGAAGGGAAAGATGCACTTAACCACCTACCAATGCTTGACACCTAGGCAATGCATAAACCCGCTCATATGTGAGACAACAAACTAAATATCTATCCAAGTAATGTAGAAGTAAATCGAGCATCCAACAGCCTGCTGATAGAGAACAACATCAAATGCATCTCCAGCATCATGAAGACTCAATCATAAACCTGTCTCCATAGGAGGGGCAATAGGTTTGCAATCTTCAATGCCAAAATGCTGCAATAATGTGTCAATATATTTTCTTTGACACAAAGCTATTCTTCCATCAACGTGGATAATCTAAGTGCCCAAATAATGATGCAAAGGCCCCAAATCTGACATCTCAAATGAGGCATTCAAATAAGCCTTAAAATCAGCAATATGCTTCTCATGAGGACCAATGAGCAGCATGCCATCAACATAGACAACAATGATCAAAAGCACATCATTTGCATGCTTAACATATAAGGTGCTGTCAGTTAGGCTATTCTCAAAACCATGTGCAATCAGGTAGGCATGCATTTTCTCATACCAAGCACACGATGCTTGCTTCAAACCATGTAATGCCTTTTTCAACTTGCACACTTGGTTTTCATGCGCTTTCTTCACAAAACCATGAGGTTGAAAATCATACACTTCTTTGTGCAACTCACCATTCAAAAATGCACTTTTAATATCCAACTAGTGTACGTTCCAACCATGATGAGCTACAGGTGCAGAGATGCTAGGAACAGTAGTCATTCGACATGTGGGAGCAAAGGTCTCATCAAAATCAATGCCTTTTTCTTGAGCATAATCCACTTAGCCTAGCCTTATACCTGTCAATTGTTCCATTGGGCTTACACTTCAACTTGTATACCCACTTAGCACCAATAACCTTCTTGCCAGGGGGCAAGTCACATAAAGACTAGGTACCATTTTTCATGATATCATCTTATTCTGATTGCATGGCATCCATCCAATTTTCTGAGTTTTGTGCTTCATCAAACAAAACACGATCATTCTCATCACACAGACAAGAGGCAGCCATAACATAGTAATCTAATGCAAAAGAAGCACTATGAGGGCCTGACTGAGTATGATATGACAAAGGTGCATCTAATTGGCTATCATGCAAAGTCTTCACTAGCCATTTTGGCATAGTTTTTGCCTCCTCAATATCGGCTCTCTCATCAACAAGTGCATGATGTAAATTGGCATAAAAAATGGAATGATTTGCATCATCACATGAAACCTGTAAAAGTTGAGATGTTACCTCATTAGGACCAGCACTAGACTCTCCACCTATCAAAAGAGGCAACAAAGTATCATACATGTCTTTGGAGCGAACATATGTCTCCTTAGTACATGAAAGTAATGTCTGAATAGCATCTTCCACAAAAACAACATCACAGCTAACGAAAATGCATTTAGTCTATGATATAGACAATAGCCTTTGCTTTCAGAACTATATCTAACAAAAACACATTTCACTACTTTATCATCCAATTTCTTCGGTTGTTGTTCAGGCACTAATGCATATGCCAAACAACCAAAAACACGTAGGTGAGCAACAGATGGCTTACAACCATGCGAAGCCTCATATGGAGTGATTGACTGCAATGCTTTAGTGGGACACCTATTAAGTACATATGCTGCACGCATAACAACCTCAAGCGAGAAACTATGTGGTAAAGCCTCATTCTTGACCATACACCTTTCCATCTCCATGATTGACATGTTCTTCCCTTAAGCAACTCCATCTGTTGAGGTGTATACGACTCTCTACACTAATGTTTTATGCCATGTTTAGCTAGAAATACATTAAATGTAGAGGACATATATTCCCCCCCTTGATCAGAACAAAGTGTGCCCATTTTACATGTTGATAGATGTTGAGCCGAAACCAGAAATAGTTTGAAGCACATAAACACTTTGGACTTTGCTTTATGGATATACCCATGCATGCCTGGATAAATCATCGATGAAAGTCACAAAGTAAAGATAGTTCCCAAAAGACGGTGTCTACATAGGACCACAGATATCATGATGGACGAGTTGTAACTTCTCAGTCGCTCGAAATAAACCATCTTTTGGGAAGGAGGAACGCTTCCCAAAATACAAACTTCACATACATGTTTACCAAGTGCCTCAAGTTTAGTTCGAGAGGACACCATTTCATATTTCTATAGGAATAGCAAATAGCAAACTCAGATGACCAAAGCATGCATGCCAAAGCTTTGCATCTGACAAAGCCTGAGAATCTGAACTGCACATACTGAATCATTCACACATTTTGCATAATATCATAAAATTCTAGAAGCAATAATGATGTCGCCATTTGACAGATCATGAACTTTACATCTATCATCAACAAATTTCATGACCAAGTCAATCTTGGCTAATGCTAAAACTGATGATAATTTTTTCTTGATTCCTGGAAAAAATAAAGCATCTGACAACGTAAAAGAACTACCATCAGTAGTAGTCAGAATAATATTATGAACTCCCATAACAGGATAAGAGGAGTTGTTGGCACATGTGATAGTATTTCCTGCAGGGATGTGCTCAAGTGAAGTGAAGAAACTGCATTGCAAGGTAATATGTTTGGTTGCCCCACTATCAAAGTACCAAACATCTGAGTTCACTACAGACATACATTGTTCATGAGAAGATGGGTCATAACTACAAATAGTAGTAAATGCCCATTCTTCATTCTATAAAAGATTATCATAGTTTATTTTTGGTGTAGAGGCCTCTACAACAACCATTCTAGTCTCTTTTTTCTTTTCCTCTTTCGCAACCAGTTTTGGACAACTCTTTATGACATGATCGTTTCCTTTACAATATTTTCAAAACAATTTCCGCTTTTTTGTTTTCTTCTCATCTCTGTCTTCCTTCTTTGGTTGTGCACAATTAGCAGATTTTTTCTTACTAGTAGAAGAGCTCCATTTACGTTTGCCCTTTTGAATAGCCATGAAAGCTTGATCTCCAACATGCATAATGGACCTATTTTTCCTAGACTGATGTTCCTACAACAGAACAGAGACTAACTTCTCAAATGTCATTCATCATCAATTGAAGAGTAGAAGCAAAACTCTAATATGAATATGGAAGACGATTCAGAATAGTCTACACAAGTGAGCTATCAGGCAAGACCTCATGAGTAGAAATCAACTACTCCTTCAAATCTTTGATCTTTGTCAAAAAATTATCCATTGAATCTCCTTCATTCATGTGCTCACTCTCCAAGTATTTTTGGAGGTAAGCAACACGAGCCTCATTCCTTGCTTGGTATAAAGTGGTAAGTGTATCATAAGCATCCTTTGTTGTTCTGCAAGATCGAATGTGAGGAATAATGGCATGTTTAATAGACAAGGATTTCAATGCATGTGCCTGAGCATATCTGCTATCCCAACAAATTTGCTCTGTAGTAGGTGCAGCTTCAATCACAAGATGAAGAGGAACATGAAGAATGTCATCATCTTCAATGTCATCTACATCACTTTTAGTAATTGTATTAGCACATATAATAGGACGTTTTTCAACACCCTGCACAATATTCCATAGTCCTTTTGCAACCAATACATGATGCATCATATAAGCCCATAATGGGTAATTGGTACCATCCAACTTATCCTCAATAGCCAACATATAGAATACATCACTGCTTTTAGCCATGACCAAGGTGCCACACATGAATCAAAGACCACTAGTGGACACACGAGTGTCATAGCAACCAACCCAGTCATAGTTAGAAAAAGCTCAAGTAGTGAAAATTGCACTTAATTGCATGCCAACGCTTGACACCTGAGCAATGCATAAGCTTGTTCATCTGAGAGATAGAAAACTAAATGTCACACTGAGTTATGCATAAGTAAAGTAAGCACCCAACAACATGTTGATAGAGAACAACATCAAATGCATCTCCAACATCTTGAAGACTCAACTGTTAACCTATTTCCATAGGAGTGGCAATAGGTTTTCAATCTTCAAGGCCAAAAATTTGCAATACTATGTCAATATATTTTGTTTGACACAGAGCTATTTCACCATCAACTTGCATAAAGTAAATGCCCAAATAATGATGGAAATGACCCAAGTCTGACATCACAAAAGAGGCATGCAAATCAGCCTTAAAATCATCAATATGCTTCTCATTAGGACCAATGAGTAGCGTGTCATCAACATAGACAACAATGATCAGAAGCACAACATTTGCACGCTTAACATTTAAGGTGCTATCAGTTGGATTGTTGTCAAAACCATATACCAAGCATGTCGGTGCTTGCTTCAAACCATATAATGCCTTTTTCAACTTGCACACTTTGTTTTCATGCAATATGATACAAAAGAAGCACTAGGAGAACCTGAAAGAGTACAATATGATAGATTTGCATCTAATTTGCTATTTGCAAAGTCTACACCAACCATTTAAGCATAGTTTTTGCTTCCTCTATATCAACCCTCTCATCAATAAGTGCATCATGTAAATTTTCTTCAGAAATGGAATGATTAGCATTATCATCTAAAACTTTTAAAGGTTGAGAAATCATATCATTTGGACAAACACTTGACTATCCACCTGTAAAAAGAGGCAAAAAAGTTTCATACACGTCATTTGAGCTAACTGATGTCTCCTTAGTACATGAAAGTAATGTTTAAATTGCATTTTCCACAAAAACAAAATTATGGCTAACCAAGATGCATTTAGTCTATGGATGATATACATGGTATCCTTTGCTTTCATAACTACATCCAACAAACATACATTTGAGTGCTTTGTCATCCAGTTTCTTGCATTGTTGTTCAGACACTAATGTTGACCATAGACCTCGCCATGTCCATGAGAGACATGTTCTTTCTTTCAGAAACTTCATTCTGTTGAGGTGTATATGGCACTGTACACTAATGTTTTATTGCATGTCTAGCCAAAAATGCATTAGACATTTATTCCCCCCTCAATCAGAATGGAGGTTGCCAATTTTACATGTTAACAGATTTTTAGCCAAAACTAGAAACTGTTTGAAGCACATAAACACTTCCAACTTTGCCTTCAATGAAACACCCATGCATGCTTATAAAATTTTCAATAAAATTCATGAAGTAAAGGTAGCTCCCAAAAGAAGGTGTCCACATAGGACCATAGATATCATAGTGAATAAGTTGCAATTTCTGTGTAGCTCTAATTGAACCATCTTTTGGGAAGGAGGAATGCTACATTTTTCCCAAAACACAGCCTTCACATAGATGATGTTTACCAGGTGCCTCAACTTTGGGCAAAGAGGACACCATTTCAAATTTTTTTAGGTGTAGCAAACCTACAAAATTCAGATGACCAAAGCATGCATGCCAAAGCTTTACATCTGAGATAGCCTGTGAATCTTGTATTGCACATGCTGAATCATTCAAAGATTTTGCATAGTCTATTAGCTTATACAACCCATGATATAAAATGCTAGAAACAAAAATAACATCGCTATTTGACAAATCATGAACTGTACATACATTAGCACATGTGATGGTATTCCTTGTAGGGACTTGCTTAATTGAACTAAAGAAACTGCATTGCAAGGTAATATGTTTGGTTGCCCCACTCTCAAACTACTAATATTTGAGTACAAATATACACTATCCATGAGAAGATGGTTCATAACTGGAAATAGTAGTAAACACCCATTCTTCGTTCTCCACAAGATTAACAAACTCTGCTTTAGGTGTAGAGGCCTCTACAAAAACCATTCTATGCTCCCTTTTCTTTGCCTCTTTTGTAGCAACTTTAAGAAAACTCATTATGACATGATCATTTCCTTTATAGTATTTGTAGAACTATTTTTGCTTTTTTGTTTCCTTTTTGTCTCTGTCTTCCTTTTTTGACTATGTAGATTTAGCAAATTTTTCTTACTAGTAGATGAGTTCCATGTACCTTTTCTCTTCTGATTAGCTAAGAAAGATTGATCTAAAACACGCATAATGGACTTGTTCTGACTGGATTGATCTCCTTACAACAAAACAAAGACTAAATCCTCAAATGTTAGGGCATTTGGATTTCCTTCCATCATCAACCAAAGAGTAAAAGAAAAACTCTAATATGAATCTAGAAAACCATTAAGAACGTTGTTGGTTTTCTAATATGAATCTAGAAAACCAACAACTATATACGAGTTAAGGGATCCGAGAAATCCATCTAGAGTTACATACCTAGACCAAATGCAAAGGAGATATTGGCCTGTAGATGAAGTGAACGGATCGAGATTAAAGTACATGGGTTTGCCTATATTCCCTCCTCGACATCAGGCAATGGCAATTACCTCACAAAACCCATTTGAGACCCAACAAAGAACAGAAAATGAGGTGTTAGGACAAATGAGCCAAGGTAGTATACCCAACACACCACAGGTACAATTCACCATGCCAGGAATTGACCCACACAGACAACCTAACCAAGGAATGGGAAATATTAATAGAACCACACTTAGGGTAGAACCACCCCAAGGTGTAGGAGCTAGAATACACCCAGTAAAACCCATTTTTCCCATCACAAGTCGACCCCCAGAGCCCTGCAAAATACTGATACCAATCCAATTGGCCAAATGTATACGAAATTGTTACGATGGCACAGGAGAGCCGTATGACCACATTGCAGAATTCAAGCAGGTATTGTGAGCAGAGCAAGTGGATGACTTTTTCATGCAATATGAATCCTTTGGGCTAACCCTCACGGGAATAGCCTTAACTTGGTTTCAATCCTTGGATCCAAATTGCTTTGGCCATATCGAACAATTCTTCTAAGAACTTATTTGGGAATTCACTAAGTGAGGGATCAAGCACAATTCATAATCCTTAATTCATAGTTTCAAACAAGCTCCTAATGAGACAGTAAAAAATGCAGCACAAAGATTTAATCAATACGTAACCCGATGCCCTGTGATAGAGAGACCTTCTCAGCAAAAAATGATATCCCTATTTTTAGAAGGTCTAACCAATGGAACATTGAGAATCTTAGTATATGTAAAATGACTACAAACCCTAAGTGAGTGTCTTCAAGGATGCATAGATTTGGAAGACAACTTAGTTGAGGATCTCAAAACCACACAAGATCCTATCAAGTCAGAGGATACAAGGAGCAATGAAACTTATAGTTCAAGTTATGTGGAGTAAGTGGCAGAGTTAGTGGCCAAGAAATTAGGAGTACAAGGACAAAGGAACTACCAGAATTCTTCCTTGAGAGTGCCAATTTTAGGAAGTTGCACACTTTGCGGTGGGGATCATCCATCTCATGTCTGCACTAGAGAAGGATTAGGGTTATCACAACCTTACCCTTACAATAGACAACCACCTCAAGAGCCTAACATGTACTCTTATAGTGAGAAAAAGTACATCAACTACAACACCGAAAAGTATCCAATGAATAGACAGTCACGACCATCTGTACCACCCCAATGTAGACTATGCGGGTACCCTCTCAGAGAACAAGGCAGAGAAGTTCCAAGGTATAACCCATGTCTAGGACCACGAGGAGCAACTAAACCGTATGAACATGGAGGATATAGCCAACCTCAACCTATACCAAGACAACAACCACGCCACCCACTAGCTCCGATACAAGGGCAGAACATCACAATACAAGTCGTTTGTCTTGAGTGTGGCAAAGAACAGCTCCTGAGAGATTGCGCGAGACATCCCTCTAGTGCACCAAAGGTTACTCCCGTTAATGTAGTAGGCCTAGTAGGGGATTCAAGTTCTAGTGGCGATAATGTGGCTCCTATACATGCAGTTACTAGGGCACAAGCCTTACAAAAAGCTAAACTAGTTGAGCAATCAGATCCAAGTGAGTCGGGAGAGCCTAGTAAGAGAAAAACAAGAACATGGAGGGATACTAGAGAGAAATCCAATCGTAAGTGGACCAAAAAGTTATCCGAACTAGAAGAAAGCCTGAAAGATGCAAAAACAAAAATAGAAGATATTGCCTCTCAAAACCCCTCGCATGTCAAAACTCCATCCACACCACCTCATCCCCACCCACCAACCATTGTAAATAGACCACCACAATCAGGGTCTGTTCTTGCAGATTCAACCCTAGAAGACTTGGACATGATGTTCAAGGCATACCAGGCTCGACTTCAAGAAGGGCCAACACCTGCAAACTTGGACAAGAGCTACCCTAGAGCAGATTTAGAGATTGAACGGATGAAAATGTGCATAAAAATGGTGGAATTAACTCAAGCTATGTTCGAGGCCAATCAATCGTTCAATCAAACAAATGCTATAACACCGGGTTTGCACTTCCAAGACCTACTAGATAGATTAGAGCAGTTGGTAAATATACCGCAAGTTTCTTTACCTCCACAGGCTCAACCAACTATTGAAAGAGAAAGCTCGTCACCAAAGAAAGTTTATGTTCCTGACTCCATAGATGATGGAGAACCTCTTTCAATTCAACAGCACACTCAAAAGTTCTTGCAAGAAATACAAGAAGAGAAATGGGCCAAGGAGAAGGATGTTCCCCCTCCTATTCTTGAGATTGATGACCTTCATGATCAATTTCCACAAGACATTCCATCTATTTATGGAGACCAAGTAGAGCAACAAGAGGAAGAAAGTTCAGGATTTGAATCCGATTCTTTACAAGAGTTGCCACAGTTCACAAGCCCATGGGAATCTGAATCTCACCAGATCAGAGCTCCCACAATATTGATCAGAAATGAAGACTCCGTGGTTCCAAGAAACACTAAAGTCATTAAAAACACTAAGGTTTAGTGCCATCTCACTTTAGAAGAACCGCTCAAAGTAAAACCTGAGTTATGGAAACATGTGGCAAATCAGGTCCCAAAACTTGATTCCAAAATGCCAAAAGCAGGCTCTAAGCAGAAAATCCCTGAGATACCTCTAGACAAAATAGGGGACATGTGTGAGGGTGAAGAAGATAATACTTATCTTCCAATAACCTACCAAGGTTACACAACCAAAGCAATCATAGATTGAGGTGTTGGTGTTGCTATTGCGACCACCTCCTTGTGGAAGCAATGGGGCAAACCCACATTAAGACCAACAAGAATGAAGCTTCAAATGGCAGACGGTCATTTTGAAAGACCTCTAGGATTGCTTGAAGGGATAACTCTAACCACTTGTGGTGTAGAGTTTGAACACACATTTGCTATATGTGACTTTGAAAAAAATAATGTCTACGAGATGATCCTAGGAAGACCCTTCCTATGACAACTGCAAATAGTACAGGATTGGGGAACCAACTCCTTATACTTGCAATGCTTAGGGGTCACAACCAAGGTCAATTTGAAGGATTACACCTTCAGAGATGTACCACCCCTACTTCTAAGTTCTTTCACAAGAACTCTTTGAAGACATGACACATGAGTCTTTGGAATGTTGCAAGTGCATTGGTGAGTCCAAATGACATCATACGAAATGCAAAGATTCCCCACTCTGTGGCAAAGTCCGTTTTGTGTTGATCTTTTGGGGCAATGGCTACTTGGTTGTACCCTAAAAATCCATCAAGGAAACTATAAACTTCCTTGCCCGCAACACGCTTGTTCAGTGATTGGAAGCGGATAACTATCTCTTATTGTGGCAACATTAACTTTTTTAAGGTTAATACATACACACAAATTTCCATTCTTCTTGGGCACCACTACAATGGGGGACACCCATTCCGAATGTTCAATCTCATAGATAAATCACGCTTCCATCAATCTATCAATTTCTTCTTTTATTTTGGTTGCATAAGTGTCATTATATGTGTAAGGCTTATGTTTGGTGGGCTTGGCATCTGCTATCATGGGGATCGTATGAGAGCAAATTTTTGGATCTACTCCCTTCAAGTCTCTATAATGACATGCAAACATGTCCCTATATTCCCTTAATAACGCTACCAACTCTACTTCCTCTTCTTTACTTAGGTCATCTCCTATGTACGTACATCTCTCTTTGTTCTCTTCGGTGGTGACTACGATTTTTTTGGTCTTTCCTTTGTTATCATATGCTTCTCCTGTTGTGGCCTCTCGCTTAGGCATTCATACCAAAATCTTTTGGTCTTCAATTTCGTACTTCTTGAAATTCTCTGGTACTTCAAACAATGGTTCCTCCTCTTCCTGTTTCACTAATTTTCTTTTCTTTTTCTTTTGATCACCCTCACTTCCTTCCTTTGAATTTACTATTTTGATGCTTGTGAGAGGTTCTTCTTCTTGTTGGTTAAATAATCCTACATCTTCTAGATAGTGCTCTTCTGACTTAAAGCAACTATCCATTACAATGGACTCTAGATCATCATCATTTTCTTCTTCTTCTATGACATCACTAGGGTCACATTCTTCTAGCAAAGGTTGACACATGAACACTCAAATATCATAACCCTCCTCATCACAATGAGGTGTCCACTGTTCTTCATTGATAGCAATGTCCATGGTGGCTAAGATTTCTGCCCAACCATGAGGCTCAAATTCCTCATCTGGAAAGATCATCGGTGTATAGGCTGGGTCTATAACTGGTCTATCTCCTTGAGAAGTTCCTTTTTCTCTTGCCTTTAAGCGTTTTTCCTCTTCCTTCGCGACCTTGCACATCCAGAAATGAGTATCTTCATGCATCTAGGATGTATCAGATGAACTTTTAGAATGCACAGAGATTGAATCTTCTTGCTCCCCGTGGATAGGGTTGAAGATCTATCTAAGTTCAGGGATGTGGTATCTTCTCACTCACTAACTAGGCATGGATATATGAAGACATATGAAGAAAGGAAGAAGGAAAGGAGAAGTGAAGAAAAAGTATACAGAAAATTAAGCCTAAGTGAAGGGACAATTTCACTATTGTAAATTAGTGCAAATTAGAGTCTAGTTTTTCCATAGATCTTCAGAACTTACGAGTTCGAGTCTAGGAGTATGTAAACCATAGGTATATAAGTTAATTTGAGATAAAAAACATGTAGAGAGAACTCAATTTTGTAATCTGAGTGAGTAGAGAAAAGTCGTGTCTTTTCTGAGAGAGATGTTCAGGAAAAACTTCTGAGTGTGAGAGAGTTTTCCATGGCTATGAGCAAAATTAGGCTAAGCCAATTTGTACACATCCTCTCTGATATACAACATATGTTTGTGTAGAAGGATTAAATCTAATTCCTCTTGTACATTGAGTTCTAAGTGATTTCACATGACTGTGTAAGTTAGTTGACAGTTACGACTTTTCTGGCGCACATTTACCTGAACTTCTTAAGGTCAGATCTCGAAGTATACTGTAAAGTTTTCAGTAAGTGATAGCTCATTTTAAAGCTACTATCTTCAACTACATTTGGTGAAAAGATCTTTAAGAAACGGGACGCATACTCAGAGAAATCAGCTTAACAGTGAAGGTATGTGAAATCGATGAAGTCAGTTTTCAGTTTTCAGACATAGTGAAAAATTTGGAGCAAATTCAGAAGATTTTGAAGTTAGTACTTGAAAGTTTTGCTTGTTATGTGTTACTTAACATTAGCAAGAACTTCTCTTAGTAAATGATCAAAGGAATTTGCAAAGATCAAGCTAATACAGGTCAGATTGAAGGTTTGAAGAAAAGGCGCAGATTTCTATGAAGTGAAATTTTGATTTTCACTAAGTTCAGAGATGAAGACTCACATTAAGAGTATTGCTAAGCTAATGATGGTTATGGAGGTCTTCTAATACCACCTGGTTCTTCATTCAACAAGTCCTTTGCAAGATATACAGAGTGTTTAGTTACAAGTGATGTGTCATACCCAAATCTGATAGGATTCTTCTTTTCTCTTGAAGATCTCCTCATTGCTTGAGTTGAGGATTCTGGTTTATCTTCTAGTTGCTTTATCTTCATCTTCCCTTTGGATTTCCAAGCCTTGAACTCTTCAAGATTTATTGTATCATCATCATCTGAGCTTGAATCTTCTTGCTGAATTTGTTCCTCCTTGGTGAGCTTTGGGAAATCTTCTTCCATGTCATAGGGTAGACTCACTTTCCTGCATTCATTCTCATACCATGAGTCATTCTCATCAAAAATGACATCTCTGCTTACCTTGAAACCTTTGTTGGTTGGGTTGTAGAATCTCTATCCCTTTTGGTTCAAATCATAACCAATGAAGATACATTTTTCAGCCTTGGGGTCTAGCTTTCCCCTTACCTGTGAGGGAATATGCACATATGCTACACAACCAAAGATTTTGCAATGATCCAGAGAGGGTCTCTTACCATGCCAAGCTTCATATGGTGTCATGCCATCAAGTGATTTGGATGGCAACCTATTGATGAGATAAGTGGCAGTGGATACACTCTCTTCCCAAAGATAATTTGGTAACTTTTTCTCATTAAGCATAGACCTAGCTGTCTCTACTATGAGTCTATTCCTTCTTTCAGCTACCCCATTTTGTTCAGGTGAGTACCTTGTAGTAATCTCCCTTTTGATGCCTCTTTCTTGCAAGAAATCTTCAAACTCATTGGAGAAGTACTCTCCTCCACCATCTGACCTTAGCCTCTTCAAGCTTCTTCCTGTTTGATTTTCAACAAGTGCAAGATACCTCTTGAAACAATTAAACACTTCATCTTTATGCTTCATAAAGTATAAAATGGTCCACCTGCTATAATCATCAATGAAGGACACATAATACCTTGAGCCAGAAATGGAAGGGTCCTTGCTAGGTCCCCAAACATCTGTATGTACCAAGTCTAGGTAGTCTTCATGCATGAAACCTTTCCTTGAATAGGGTAATCTGTGAGACTTACCAAATTGACATGATCCACACTTGTAAATCATGTGTTGCTTGGATACATTAGGTATCCCAAGCACACATTGATCCCTGCACATTTGCTTTAGAGTTCTTTCTCCTATGTGCCCTAATCTCTTGTGCCATATTTCTAACTCTGAAAGTGTCTGATCCTTGTAATTATACAAAGCAATGTTCTTGGTATCTTCTAGCTCAAATGTAAATAATCTACCTGATTTCTCCCCTTTGGCTATCCTTCTGAATCCATGTTTTGGGTCCTCTACATATGCTCCATGTTGTGTGAATCTGACCTGCAAACCTTTCTCCACAATCTGACCAACACTCATTAGATTCTTTGTGATGGTTGGTACATAGAGTACCCTGCTCAATAGGTTCTGGTTACCATCACATGTTTTGACATTGCCTACTTTAACAACTGAATGTTTAGTGTCATCACCTGTCTGCACTTGATGCTTGCCTTTGGGTTCTTCCAAATCAGAAAGTAGTGCCACATTGCCAGCTACATGGTTAGAACATCCTGAATCAATATAAAATAAATGATCATCATTTGTACCTATCTTGGAGGTCATGTTCATGATCAATAGGGAGTCATCTTGCTCCTCTGTATAGTTGTTGTAGTCTCTTCTATTTCTGAATCCACCTTGGTAGTTACCATTATGGTTGTTGTTGTAGTTGTTGTTGTATTGGTTGTTGTATCCATTGTAGCCTTGATGTTGATTGAATCTGCCTCTCCCTTGAGAGTATCCACCTCTTGAGTACCCTCTTCCTCTCTGATTTTTGTAGTTCTTATAGCATTCATCTGTGGTATGATTAGACAATCCACAAATGTTGCATGGTGATGAGTTGTAGGGTCTCCCCCTACCTGACTTACCTCCTCTGCCTCTTCCTCTAGATGATCTACCTCTCCCTGCATAATTAGCTTGAGAGGTAGAGCCTTCTTCATCCTGTTTCTTCCCTTTACCTTTATCTTTAACTTTCTTATCAGTATAGAGAGCAGAGGGGTTGTTACCTTTTGATTGATCTCCTGCCTTTGTAAACTTTGCTTCATGTGTGAAAAGTTGGCCCATAAGTGTTGTGAGATCTGGGGTATGCATGTCCATATACAGGTCCATTGCAGTGGTGAAACTTTCCCACTTATCATCTGCCTTGAGTCCATTTGTTACTTGTCTGACTATTTGCTCCTCTTCAATCTCCTCTCCAATGCTTGCTAGTTGGTCTGCCACATCTTTGATCTTTGTCACATACTCTGAGACTGATTGCTTGGGCTGCTTCCTAAGGGTTGTGAACTCAATCCATAATTGATTCTTCCTAGCCCTTGTGTTGGAAGAAAAATAATTTGACAAGGTTTCCCAAGTCTCTTGGGAAGTCTTACAATTCCTTACATGAGGTAAAAGAAAGTCAGATATAGAGTTTAAGAGATAAGACCTTGCCAAAGCATCCTTTGCACACCATTGGTTGAGCCTTTCATGTTCATCCTTTGTGGGTAGTCCTCTAGTCTTGAATGAGGGCAATTCCTCATCTCCTGATATGTATCCAAATAAGCTTCTCCCTTGTAGATAGGTCTTCATTCTCAATGACCAAGCGTGATAATTGTTTCTGTCCAATTTGTCAATGAAGGAAGGGAAACCATCACCCATGTTTACCTTCTTTGCTCTGATACCACTGTTGGGAGTGATGGTTGGATGCACTCAAGAAATGAGTTGATGCTGCAAAACCTGCTTCACACCTGCCCTCTTTTGATTCCAGATATGCTTAGTACACTTGCTTAGCTTCCAAATGACACAAAGAAATCATATATGTACTTTGGAAATGGTTTGTGCAATGATCAAACCAAAACAGACAACTTGGTTCCTTCACAAACCCAAAAAACTTACTATTTCTGTAATGATACCTGCTCAGTGTTATGCTCAGTGTGACCAGCACACTTAAAATTGGAACAATTCCTTTTGGGAGAATTAAAGTACCTTAGTAAGCTACCAATCACAAGTGGAATCACTCAAATTGATAAACCATACACTGAGAAACAAGTTTAGGAAAAATCTGATTACCCCCGACTTTTTAGGAACTCTGCAGACACTGACCAGTGTGAACTTCGAAGCGAATTTGTCCCAAATAGCTGAATGAAATCTTCTGAGATTTTGTATGCTTGTAGTAGACCTTAAGCTGGTTCCAATGAGCTATAGATCTCTTGATTTGGTTCAGTGAGCACTGAGAAATGCTCCTTAGAAGTTGACAGACTTGGAGTAGGAGACTCAGACAAAACAGAGATGATGATTGTAAGTATATGTATTATATCATATGAATGTACATTCCCATTGGCTTGATAAACATAGCACAATGGTACTCAGAGGTGTAGGCTATGGATTGGACCTTACACACTCAAGAATGGTACAGAAAAAACTCGGGATTGATGATGGACACCCGCGACTTTTTGCTTGTAGTTTTTATAGGAGTTGAAGACTCATTTGAATTTCAAACTCAAATTTTGGCTCCCAAGAATATCTCTACTAAAAGTAGGGAGATATTCTCTCCACTAAACCATTCTCTTTTCCACGACTAATGAAGTAGGTGAGGTGCTAAAGTGATTACAAATAAATGCCAAGTCATATAGACTTTTACAAAGGGGTAAAAAATAAGAACATCTAAGCATATGTTCATATGCACCTTGCTTCAAGTGAAGCCTTGATAAAGCTTTGTCCAAGCTAGTATTCCATGATTCCAAGCCAATGTGTGAAGGCTTGTCTTGCACCAACAGAAAAGACAAAGAGAGGAGACATGACCATGCGCTTGAAGAATCTCCTTAGTGAACCATCAACAGGACACCCATCAACAAGCAAGACAAGGCAATGTTCAAACACCATGATGGAAGTATCATATGAAGAGATAAAGATCGACGGACCTGTCGCCATGGTAAGACGTGTATGCTTCAACAACACTATAACCATGATAGATTAGGAAACCTCTTCGTCGGCATACCCTTGAGCACTTAGCTCAAGACCTAACTTCTTGCACCATAATTCTTCCAATGCATTTTCCAAGCATGCATGCGTAGGGCTACATTACAAGGCCGTGCACAAGGCACAAAATATTTTCAACCCATGCACTAATATACTTACCCATCCTTCATTATGGGTCATGCGTACTTGGGATGAAAACTAGGGAAGGGATCTTTGACAACCAGAGGACATCAAGGTGACAATAGCGAGAGAAAAGAAGCAATCCACCGCCAAGAGCTACTCACAGTCAACTGTGATAACCTCTTCTGAGCAGCTCACAATTTCTGAAAGCTCAACAATACACTCTCATGCTGGAATCAAGGAAGAAGTATATAAAGAGGGACTAAACATGAAGAATGGGACTAGCGACCCTGCTACAAGTGGAAGACAGACTGCCTTGGTGGAGACATGAGGAACTCTACCTCTCAACATACTACATGGAACAACCACTACAACAAGGGTCTGTCAAGGACGACAGACTCTAGAGGGGGGAGTGTTGACAATCAAGGTCATGCACAAGCGTGGAATCGCATCAATGAAGTGGACACACAAGAAGAAGGAGCATGTAGGGAGCTCCAAGAAGCACATGTCAAATTTTCATAAGAAATCCCTATAAAAATAGTGATGTTTATCACTAAAAACCATCATAAATACCATTTTCTATTTTTTTAACTCCATTTTGTCCAAGCCGAGGAGTCCTTGAGCTTGAGGAGTATTAGAAGTATCATCCTACCAATTTTCATAATTTTTAGACTTCGTTTGAGCCCCCAAATAAGCCCTAGAACCTAATTTTTTACGAGGCCGGACACTAGGTCTGGACAGGGCCAAAACTACTCAAAAAACTATAAAAAGGGCTGGAGAGCTCATTTTAGAGGTCATCTTGTGGTAGATTTGAGCTTCTGTAATAGATTTTCTTTTGCAATGGAAGTCCTTCCATTGTTCCACTCTTTGCTCTTACCTTGTGCGCATGTGCGTATGTGTGTGCATGCTTGTGTGCTTTCACTCACACACTTGTGCACTTCACTTGCTCTTGGTCTTCATACCGGTCCTCACGTCTCCACGGATTGACATTTATGAGGTGAAGTTCCTCACGTTGGTACTTGCCATTGTGCTAGAGTGACATAGGCTTAGCGAGCACCTATGAACAACTATCATACATCTCCTATGGTGAGGTTGCGTAAGTCTTCCACCTGCATCACCGAAGAGACCCGGACATCTGGTTGTCTCCCAATTAAGAAAACCTCACCACGACCCTCTTTATCAAAGGTCAAAGGCTTTATGCAAAAACCTAACCGCTATATCAATGACCACATGGACATACATAAGCGGTATCCATAGAAGCATACATGGTGTGTATGTGCTCAATATATGTAGTAAAATGACACTAAAAGAATGAAGGCACAGCCCAAAAACTAGCCAACAACACCTGCAAGTGTCTGCCAACTCTGACATTTTAAGCTCAAAAAACCTGCATAAATTTGCAACAGCTGCTCGCACCAAAACTGAAAAACTTTCAAGAAACCTATATCTTTACAAGTGTGGCTGAAAACGCATCCCCAAAGGTTGATATTTATTGCCGATGAAGTACAAAGAACACTCTTCTTGATGTTCTTGGACCTGTGTGAAGAGAACTATGTCCAAAAGTACTCCAAAATGGATCCAAAAGACACCCCAAAAATGCTTCAAAAATAGGCTTTGCAAGAAAAGAATGAAGCTTTGAGGGACCAAAACATGTTCAAGGTAATGTCAACCTTAGTCTTTGTCCTTCTTCAAACACCACAAGAGTGTAGCTTAGTGGCAAGAGATTGCCACGGTTAAGCGAGCTCTAGGGGGAACAGTAGTGGGATGGGTGACCTCTCGGAAAGTACCGGGAACCTCTATCTTCCTTGATCGTTGAGGTCCTCCCTGCTCGCAACCAATGGTGCCAACGGTGACTTCGATGACTCGAATGACAAGGTATGCCAAGGTCTATGCCTTGATCGCCGCCTTAGTCGTAAGCCTTGGAGAAAGCCGAGGGGGTGGTCACTTCACTCGCACAAAACGAACAAAGCTTTTGCATCGAATCACTCTGATACCAGTGAAGGGTTTTGATGGTGATGCACCACGGTGCGTTCTCCTTATAGAGAGCTCCACGATGATATCCTTGGAGTAGAAAACAGACCTCCTAAGGCCACACATGGTACTCCGCACAGAGACTGCACAATACGCAGAAAACACAGTACACAGGGAGAATGAAGATAGACTTCTTAGGTCTTACAAATGCGGTCGAACTTACAGTCTGTGACTGAGCAAACCACTATATGTTTTATTAAAGAACATATACGAAGAAGTGTCCGGTGGCCATTTGGCCTTTCACATGGACACTAATGGTAACATGTTAGATATACTCAATCCACCCTCAAGTGACCACAAATGATCCATGATGCTCTAAAGTATAATGCCTCCATTATGAGAAGAAGCCATTGTGAGATCATGGACATTTGTAAAAACCTAACTTCCAAGTTATATGAGATCTATGTGTGATCATTAAAAGATGATATTTGTGAGCCTAGGCATGAGATTAGGTAGGGCATAAACTTCCAAGACATTGGGTTTCCATTCAAGGCAAAAATAGAGGCCTTGTGGTGCCGTGTGGTTTCCCCATATAACCTTAATGGGGGGAGTGCGAAGGGGGGATTGCCCCTTTTTACAGGGTCTAGGAGGCCTATCCGCCCAGCCCATAGGGCCAAGATAGTATGAATTTTTTTTATGGAGATACCGAATTATATATTTTCTCAACTGTTTGCTCTCTCAACCACATTTATCTATATTGACTCCCATTGTAAAATCTATATAATCATGTCCCACTGGAATCTCTACACACCATTGTGCACCAGTACGACCTTCATGTAGAGTCTATCTAGATCTCCATCTAACCTCCATATTGGGAGCACATGGGTGGACAACACCATCTTTGAAGTTGCATTGCTCTCTCCCCATCAGCAAACCTTTCTACTACTAGCAAACCTTTCTACTACTAGCTGATTCTCCAAGTTCTGAATCTGTGTCTGATAAAGAGTTTCATATTGATTTCTCAACATGCTCCATGCTTCACATGCCTTTGTAATATGCTAAATGAGAGTCAAAAAACTATCAGAAGTACTTGTAACTAGATCTCAGAGTGCATGTGCATTTCTACATTTCCAAGCACATAGAAGATCAGCATCAGGAGGAATCATTCAACCAAGATTATTTGAATGAGGTTTTCTTGGGGCTCATGATCAGTCCCAAGAACACTCTCCAAAAGCTCATATGGATCAAGGATAGAAGTGATTTGAAACTTCCACAAGGTGTAGCTTGTACCATCACATTTACCTTCCATGAAGGCTGGTGGTTGTATCCGCAATGTTGGGATTTCTGGCATCACTACTACTCCTCTCTGTGCTCCACCTACTCATGCTGATGAACCACCTTGATTCCTAGTTGTAGATGATTTTATACTTGAAATCTTCTCTCTTTTGTCATTGAAACCTCTACAACATCTGCATTTTTGCTTCTCCATCACTCCTCCTAAGCTTTGATACCATGTAAGAAAAGAACAACATAGTGGAATAGACATGTAGACAGAGTTTAGAGAAAAACACATACATAGATAGATGTAGATTGAGAGATAGAGAACTCAAATTCTCATATTGCCAATTGTAATGCAGTTACAACAATGGTGTTGTCCACCCATGTGCTCCCCATGTGGAGCTTAGATGGCAATCTAGATAGACTCTAGATGAAGGGCTTACTAGTGTGGAATGCTATGTAAAGCTCACATGGTCCATGCTTATATAGCTTTTACAAGGGGAGTTGGTATAGATAAACGTAGTCGGGAGATGCACAATAGTCGAGCAAAATATACAATTCGACAATATCTCCATGATTAGAAGTCCTACCGTCTCAGCCCTACGGGCAACGGAATAGGCCCCTCAGACCCCATATAAGGGGGGAAGCCCCCCTCTGCAGTCCCCCCATTAAGGTTCTATGGGGAAACTGTGTGACACCACAGGGATTTTATTTTTGCCTTTAATGGAAACCCAATGGTCTGGAAGTTTACGCCCAACCTAATCTAATGCCTAGGCTCACAAAGATCATCTATAACCATCAACGGTCACACATAGACCACATATAACTTAGAAGCTAGGTTTCCACAAATGTCCGGGCTCTCACAACTGATTCTCCTCATAATGGAGGCCTTACAACTTAGAGCACCATGGATCATTTGTGGTCACTTGAGGGTGGAGTATTGAGCATATCTAACATTCCTGCATGATGGTACCTAATATTTTGCAGTAGAGAAAAATAATTGAATACTATTGAAAAATGTAATAGATTTGTCTCCATACATAAGATTTGCATAGTCCCTATGAATAACTTTGAATGTTTCTGTTAAACATTTTAGAAGTTGCCACTCTTAAACATTGGAAGGAAAAATATCTGCAATACAAGAATAGATATCTTGTAAAACAAAAACAAGTGAAAATGATCAAAGGGCATTGTTAAACTTCACTTACAATACTAGGGGAAATACAGATGGTTGTTTAGCACCAAATTTTTAGCACTATGCACATGTTGAACTTTTGTAAGCTAGCCATGTATTCTTAATTTGAAATATAAAATATGATCTTTCTAATGGTTTTTTGTGTCATCTCTTTTAGCTCGCTTCACTTTATGGGTGCCCTTGAAAATAGGAAGCATAATCACCCAATCATTTATCTACATAGAAAGAGGTTTCCATAAGGAATTCTATCTTTTGTTGTAAACTTGATATGAGGTTACATGATTGGAACGACGACAAGAAGTAGAAGCCATTCAAACACTCAAAAAAATAATAGAGAATTCTCAAAGCAAGAAACTGACAAATTTCATGAGCATTTCTAGAAAAAAGAATTATGTACACGTGGAAAATGGAGACATTTTTTATTTGATGTATCAAATGTTACCAAAATATCATGCTATTTTGTGAACCCAAAAATATTTTCGTATCTTCAAAAATATTTTCTCTGTTGGAAATTTAAAGATTTGCATTGTGTGGTGTGCAAAAATATCCATTTTTTATGAAAGTAAAAAATTGTACACTCAATATAAGAAATTCCATCGCCTTAACGGCACATTTAGAGAAAATCTACTAAAATGAAGCCTTTCTTCAAAGGATTAAAAGAGACAAGAATTTTATATTTTTGTACAATACGTGGAAAGACTCTATTTGTCAATCTTCTTAATTCGTCATTAGCAAACATGCCCTTTGCGGTTAGTTTTTGCACTAATATTGTATATTTCACACTTAACAATACATTATGTTTGTGCCCCTTCTTCTTCCTTCATTTTCATTCTCCCTCCCCAAAATCCAACAATAGTGACAATGCCTCACGAATCAAGAGCCTCAAAAAGACTAACAATAGACAATTATTCAATTATTGTGCAAAAGAAATGTTATGATAGTGCCTCCGATAGAAATAAGCACAAAGACATCTATGGAAGTTCTAAAGATGAGGATCTCTATCGTGCTAAACTTCTTATTTACAAAGTTTGAATATTGCTATGTACCTTTTTCCATTACCATTTTCTTTCATATTTATGGAAATATCTTTGTCAAATATACACTACAATTGGCTTTCATAACGTTTGTTACTTGCACAAGAAAATTATACAATAATCTTTAAAGCATAATAAATCATCTAAGGATTTTCTAAATTTCAAACAATGATGGAATAATGTCTCCTTAATGCATTAAGGAATCGAATAATTTTTACATCATGGTAGCACCCTTTAATGGTTATCAATGGCCTTCCATGTAGGTAAGATTATTTGAAGCAGCCTCATAAGGTCAGAAATTTTTATTTTCAGATATATCAATGGGACGAACAAGGAAAGAGTACATCGATCTAAGGATCGCCCATCATAATTTGAATGAAATTGTGTGATAATGTTGAATATGGTATTATATGGGTTCTTTCTTGTTGAAATGGATAACTTTAAGAATGACCAGAGTTCTTATTGACTGACAAGAAAAGGAAGATTGATTTGTCTTCCCTCTAGTAATATTGCACATATACATCAGAATTTATCAAGGGAAATTATATTCCATGCTCCATAATCCATTATTCCTCAAATGTATCTTCCTGATCAAGATAGTACATCTAAGACAAGACCATGGTTGTGCAAATGCTTTGTTGATTTCACAAGTATCCATCATGATGACCATGGTGGAACTCCAATACGAGAAGACGTAGCACTATCTTCACCTTTATGCAGGACTTGTGTCCACAAAAGACGCAATAGACTTAGCATGCTTACTAAGGAATACTGCCCACATTCATAAAGAAGCTAGCATATTTCAATCCTAACACAATCTTATCACATTGGAAAACCATACATCAAGCTTCTTTGTGAAGTATTAGAATGAAACATGCTTGGCCCACTTCACATGGTAAAAAACTGATTCAGAATCCCTCCATAGAGTACTATGTTGAAGCAACTGTGCTTATTTTTCCATGTCAGAAAAAGCAGACCAATTGAATCCATCCAAGTGGTCATGATGGATTCATGCACTCCTTATAAGTGACTCCTGTATGAGAGGGGATGTATGTAAGATCTTTGTAGGGAAAATTATGTGCAAGGAGTCAAGGTCCTTGCTTATTCTCACGAGTTTCGATGAAAATTGTGTGCGAGTCAAGGTCCTTGCTTATTCTTTGTAGCCCAGTAATTTAAGCATGAAGAGTTTCAATGCCATGCCTTCAGTTGATTTACGAAATGGAATGGTCATAGTAGTACTCATGAGAAATTCCTAAATTGTGGCTTTGACTCGTCCTAGTTCCCTAAATCGTACTAAGGATAACGTGATTAACATACGGAAGGAAGAACTTGAAACTGGGTCTTTCGATTCTCTATGAAGAGAAATAAAATAGTCTGATGATTACACTCTCCTTGCCAACACTAATACACTATTTCACAAATTGCCTTCATATTTCCATGTACTGAGATGGTCAGAAAAAAAGACGTTGCTTTTACTTCACAAATTAATGGATTAGCTGCTCAATAGGCTTCATATTTCAATGTAATGAGATGGTCAGAAAAAAAGAAACCGCCCTGACGATATATAAAATCAGTATACTTTCTATACTTTAAATAAAGCTTCTCAGGATATGGCTATAGTGCCTTGGCTGCCTTGGTCATAATCGTGAACTTCTTTCCAACAATGCAAACGCATTTCAACATAGTTTATCATTATTCTCATCACCAATCTCTCCATATTATAGTGTTTATTGCTGAAGAAAGCATACCGTGAGATGGGAAAAGCAATAAGGAACTGTTGAGAAAAGAAATCAGACACATTCTGTAACAACATGGTGTAGAGAAGGTTACGGCCGACGTCAGAAATTAGCTATGAGAAACAATCCATCATGGTGAAATGAGCCTCAATCTGCTGCTTTGCCGTAGAAAAGAAGGTTATGGCGGACATGAGATATTAGTCCTGAGAACCAACGCATAATCTTGTTGTGCCGAAAGATATGCATGCGACTCTGAGAGCTATGTGCAGCTTAGCGGTGGCCAACCGGTACTGTGCTTTCTGGTACGGCGATTTAAGGACGCCGACAAGCTGATCGAATGTCTTCAGCCTGAGGCGGTCGGCTTGGGAGCAAAGCGCTCGCATGGCATCGAGTTTTTCTCTGACAAGATTTTGCAAGTTTCCATGGAGCGCAATGCCGCTATCCGCTGCGTGGGTAGAGCTGGCCGCAGCTACCTCGTGGGCTGTTAAGATCTTGCTGGTAGGCTGCAGAGGCAGAACCTTGGGGTAGATGACCTCCGCCAAGGTCTGCTGCAGCTTCGCGATCTCGAAGTCGATGCGGTCTTCCTCCTTCAGAGTTTCGGTGTGCAGGTCATTCAGCTGAGTAAGCTGCAAGGCAGACAAGGCGGCGAGAGAGGTCGCCTTTCCATCGTCCACAGCCATGGCTTGGCGTAGCAGCTGTTCCAGTTCTTCTTCGACCTTGTGACCCATCAGCGCATACAACAGCTGGAATTCCATGGATGGTCTCGCCTTGCCCAACCACATGAACGCTCTGTTTGCACACTCGCTTCCTACAGCTGGGTTGTGGACATGATATAAAATGCTAGAAAAAAAAAAACATCGCCATTTGACAAATCATGATCTCGCCTTGCCCAACCACATGAACGCTCTGTTTTAACAGCTAGAATTCCATGGATGGTCTGGCCTTGCCCAACCACATGAACGCTCTGTTTGCACACTCACTTCCTACAGCTTGGTTGTGGACATGATATAAAATGCTAGAAAAAAAAATAACATCGCCATTTGACAAATCATGAACTGCACATACATTAGCACATGTGATAGTATTCTTATAGGGACTTGCTTAATTCAACTAAAGAAAGTGCACTCCAAGGTAATATGTTTGGTTGCCTCACTCTCAAACTACTAATATCTAAGTCTACTACAAATATACACTATCCATGAGAAGATGGTTCATAACTGCAAACAGTAGTAAACACCCATTCTTCATTCTCCACCACATTAGCAAACTCTGCTTTAGGTGTAGAGGCCTCCACAACAACCACTCCTTTTCTTTGCCTCTTTTGTAGCCACTTTTAGACAACTCTTTATGACATGATCATTTCCTTTATAGTATTTGTAGAACTATTTTTGTTTTTTTTCTTTCTTTTTGTCTCTGTCTTCCTTTTTTGACTCTGTAGATTTAGCAAATTTTTTCTTACTAGTAGATGAGTTCCATGTACCTTTTCTCTTCTGACTAGCTAAGAATGCTTGATCTGAAACACGGATAATGGACTTGTTCTGACTGGATTGATCTCCTTACAACAAAATAAAGACTAAATCCTCAAATGTTAGGGCATTTGGATTGCCTTCCATCATCAACCGAAGAGTAAAAGCAAAACTCTAATATGAATCTAGAAGACCATTAAGAAGGATCTGCACAGGTGAACTATTTGGCAAGACTTCATGTGTAGAAATCAACTCCTCTTTCAAATCTTTGATCTTTGTCAAACAAATATCCATAGAATCTCCTTCATTCACATGTTCACTCTCCAACTGTTTTCAGAGGTAAGCATCATGAGCCCCATTTCTTGCCTAGTATAAATTGGTAAGTGTATCCAAAGCATCGTTTGCTGTTTTGCATGAGTGAATATGAGGGATAGTTGCATGTTTGATAGACAAAGCTATCAATGCATGCGCTTGAGAATCTCTGCCATCCCATAAAAAATGATCTACAGTAGGTGCAGTAGAAACCAACATAAACATGAATTTGAAGATCCTCATCTTTAACAACATCTAGATCACCTTCAATAACTATATTTGTAGGTGTAGCAGGTCATTTCTCAACACCCTAAAAAATATTCCATATTACTTTTGCCACCAATACATGATGCATCATATATGCCCATAACGTGTAATTAGTTCCGTTCAACTTGTCCTCAACAATCAACATATGGAATACATCATTGATTTCAGCAATGGCCACCGACTAAAATACTGTGATGTAGAAAAATGATTATATCTCAAAAAGTTGAACATAAATACCTTGTTGAGCTCTACTAAACTTGTGGCAGACTTTGAGCTAGTTGTATAGGTGAGCCAAAACTTGTATATATGTTTGGCACAAAAAGATGAAACTACTTGCAAGAGCACTATGATAGTGCGTTTGGAGGCCAAAGAAAGCTCAAATCAAAATTTCCAAGCCAAAAATTAAAGCTGTTTTGAATTGCTAATCACCTTGATTATGCTTACCAATTGAATTGTACATTTATTGCAAACAAAGCTTTACATGCTATTAACGAGAGAAGATACAAGAGAGATGAAGATACAAAGAAGGCTCAAAAGATTTTTTTTCCTACAAGAGGACTCAAAATATTTACAAGATGGAGCTAAAACCCATGTGATTAGCTACGTGAAACCCAAGGAAAACAAAGCAAGATGACCACATTTTGAACTAACCTCTAAGGAAAAGATGTTATCACTATTTATGGGTAAACTAAGCAGTAGTGAGCTGCATACATTAGTCTACATTTGACACCCATCTACTATGGATGAGTTCATCAAAGAATGCATTGAATTAGAAGAAAAAATAGAAAAATATTTGGGCCTTCCTAAAGAGACTCTAAGAGGAGGCAAAACTACCAGGGTACACTTAAACAATTCCCTTGACTACCTCGTACATAAGTTTGAAAAAATATTAATTCTCCATCTTTATTCAAATAAAATTGAAATGAAGAATCACCACTAGTTAGATAATTTCTCAACTATGGCGGTGATCACTCTACTGATTTTTCCCTAGAAAGAACATTAGGAAAAAAGGTGAACCATGCATGGGCCTTTTAGCTTAAGGAGTGATTAGTGATGAACCAATCAGAAGAGGGTGGTGGCCACAATCTATACCCTATAAAATACTAGGCTGAAGGGGGAAGAGGGGAGAAGATTTCTCTATGTTCAGGGCTCTCTTCTAGAGAGAGAAGAAATCTCGTAATCAGGTTGGGCTCAAAAATTCAAAATTTTTAAAAAGTTGTAAAACTCATCATAATACCATTAAATGACCTCCATATCACTTTTGAGGGTCAAAAGTGCTATTTTTGACTTCTAATTCAAAATCCGTCCATGTTTTTGAGCTTAAAAAAATGACTTTTTTCAAAATAACTAAAAAAACTCTAATTTACCTCTTCAAACTCCCATTTTCATACCCAAAACTCAAAAAGTCATATTTTTCACCTCTATTCCCTCCATACCATACAACAGAAGCGTTGTTTCTCCTCCTACCATTCTCCCAACTTCTGGAGCAATGACAACAACTCTTACTCCCATGGAAACCTCTAGAGCTCGTAGGAGACCAAAAGACGAAGTTCACACAATGACGTGCCACAACATCAAAACAATGGAAGGAAGTTGGCTACCACAAGAGTTTTGCAAAGGTGCATGGGTGTACATGCAGCCATCTGGACTTGGTCCTCATCGTGTTTGAGATCATGGAAATTTGGATCTTCATTGGAAAGGTAAGCTCTTACGCTTCAAGCAGCAAACACATGGTGGGATGGTTGCTATTGTACAACATGTCTTCACAGTTTCAATCATGAAGTTAGAAAACTCCAATAGAATTAGATATCCAATCCATTGTGAGTATTTCTATTTTTTCAATGCTTCATGATGTTAAATGTCTTAATTACTCATCTCATATGTTTTTCTTTGTTATAGTCATATTTCCTTCTAGTTTAGTGGAAGAGCAACCACTTCATAGTGTTATAGGAACTTTCAAAGCATTACATGCAGACATTGGGGCATTAGTGTTTCCAGATGTGCCTCCTGCTAAACTTATTCATGAAAGGATCTTCTTTTACACTCACAAGTACATTGTTCCTTCTACAGATGGTGAAATATGAAAGGTTGGAGATTATCAAAGTTGTTCTCTTCTTAGTTTAGAGTGGCCAAAACCTAACTTTTGGTCCAAATCATCTTTCAAGCGTAAGATGGTGATGGACATACATAACTCTTTGAAATTCATGCAAGTGTCTAGATCAATAAGTCTTCATTGGACTCTACCAATCCATTGCTTTGTTTTCATATTTCAAGGCATTCCTGTTTTAGAAACTCCTACAATGTTCCTTTGTAAAGATATAACATACGAGGTAGTAGAAGGTTTGTTAGGGGAAAACTGGGGTTATGTAGAAGGGATTGTCAAAAGGGGATAGATATCGTTGTAGAATTGGTGACACAGGTATAGGGTTTTGCTATTTATAACATCGCACCTCTTTGTACATTAGATTTTATTATGATCGCTGGATGTGTAAACTAGGAGAGTGGATACCTTTGCAAAGCTCGGAGGGATCTTTGGCTTCATTTGAAATTAATGTGAAGTTACCAAACAATGATATGGAGGTGGTTTTAGTTAATCAACACTCGAATATGATGGGATATGATGATCTTCATGATTTCAAATTTCGAATACGAGGGAACAAGGTAAGAGTTGTATTCCATATATACAGATAGATATATATATATCTTATTCTATCACTATTGTTCATGATTTCAAAATGTTTTACTCTTTTATGAATTGTCCATAGATTGGAAAGAGATTGCAAGACAAATTCAAGGTTCTTGCAGATTGGAGCATGGATGGAACTTAAATTTCATTGTCATAGCTCTTTTTTGTAAAGATAGTGTGAAACCTGTAAACAAACCTATTTTCGCAATCAAAATATTTTCACATTTGCTTCAAGGATATTTTGGCCACATTCTACTTGTATCTGTACATTCTCAAGGTTTTTCTTGAAAAAGCATTCTTATTGTTTATTTTCTTTGATGTGATCTCAAATGTCAAAGTTTTCCTTTCCAAGACTCTTATGTTTTAATTTAAGGAAAAGTCACTTCTATGAGAAAGTGCGACCCACCACTTAAAAATTCTAGAAAAGTTATAAATAGGAGTCCTCTCTCCTCATTTCTCACTTTTGCAACTACATTGAGTGATAGAGCAGTCCGTATTTGCAAGCTATGGCTTCCACCTCTATACCTCCTAAGAGCGCACACCACAAGTTAAAAGAATTTTTGGAGGATTCAGATTATAAAGGTCAACATGACCTATATGATCTTCTCTCCAAGGTTCGTGACCTCCATGGAACTGTGCAAATGAATGTCGATGCTTTGGAGGAGCTACTTCAATATATGCAAGTTCATATATTGCGTTTCTCCATCAAAATACCACCATATGATGGATGGGTTCCATGTGACCTTCTCACCTACATTCACAAAGGTGATGAGGCATTTTCAAAACGATTGAAAGGGTTCCAGGTAATTGCAGAGGAACCAAGGCATCTTCTTGATGAAAGTGTGCCACTTATAAGGAGATTGAATAGGAAACGCAAGATGGGTGCAAAATATCTATCATTCATTGCTGCCACAATTTTCTTTGTGAATGAGGAACCAGAACCAATTCCTCATGAGATCCCTCATCTTCTTACAAGTGGTTTTGTCGATGATAAAAAGGAACCACCTCAAGAACCCTTGAATATCCTATTAGAGAGAGAAGCTATTGAGAAAACTTATCCTCTTGGTGTGGATGATAAGTTGAAAGAAGTGCCTAAGCCATCCACATCTTCGGAGCCAGAAGCAACTATTCCAGAGGTGGAGATTGAAACTTTTTCAGTGATTCTTGTCGAGGGACAAGAATATTTGTTTTTACATGATGTAGAGAAGGCATTTGGGCTACGGCTTGATGAATGCCTAAGTTTTTTTTGTACTTTGTCAGAGTGTCCTTTGGATAGTACCTCTGACTTGTTGGAGAAAAAGTATTTGCCGTTTGGCGACTCAGTGGCCGACACAATAAAATTGGTTTGCAATGACATACTTACAAGCGAAAATCAGCAATATCACAAAAGAACAATTTAGTAATGCACAAGAAAGGATATTGGAATCAGAGGTTCCCGCCTCACCAATAATCGAGCAGAGTGGGATGTCCCACTCCAGCATTAATTTACATCTTCAAGAGAGAGGAGAAGAAGAAGATAGAGTTCAAGATGTAAGTATCTTCAATTCATGTCATTCATTCTTACAACCACATGCAGCTACTAATCATAAAACTTTGTGTAGGAGGTGATTGAATTCGACAAGTTTGCAGTAAGGAGTGGAGGTGATCCAGTGGCTCGTGGAGGTGGCTCATCCCTTGCAAACTACATTGGGACACTTCCCAAAGAACATTTTGTAATTATCCATAAAGAGTTCAGTCCTCAGGGCCACTTCATGACATGGTGTCTAAAGACCTTAAGTAAATTGCTTTGTTTATCAACCATTACGAAGGGGAGTAATTGTATCTTTTTAGTTAAGAAATCCTTTGTAATTACAACCTTAGGTTCCAACTTCCGTGGAAAGGTCTTAGGTCAAATAGGTATATCTCTAGGTCTAAGAGTTAGAAATGTTGATGAAATAGCAACCTCAATTTTGACTTACACCCTACCCATGGCTTTGGAGCGTCGAAAGAGAGTCATTGAGAAACTCAAAGCCAATTGATGTAAACAATTGAATTAATATCAATTTTTCACTTTGCTTTATTTACAATTGTCTCAAGTCTTTCTTTTTTAGTATATTATCTGAAATTCTTTTGGACCTACATGTAATGTATTGAGCATGACTTCTTTACTCTCATGTAAGGTCATCTATGGCATTGGGAGACCAAATAAAGCCCTGGCACAGAAATGCGGGAGAAGGCCCTGCAAAACGTTTGCAGGGCCTTCTCCCGCGTTTCTGTGGCAGGGCTTTATTTGGTCTCCTAATGCCCTAGATGACCTTAGATGAGAGTAAAACTACACTAAATGCATGTTTTCAAGAATGAACATTTTCTAAGTTTCAAAATGGTGTGCTCATATGTTTCAAAGATATGTTTCTCATGTATGTACTTGGAAATTCATAGTGCAAGGTATAGGGAGGTCAAAAGCTGTCCATCTTCACTCCTCATGAACTAGTTTTACTCTTCATGACCCTTGATGTGAAAATATGGCATTTTAACAAAGAAATAAGCCCTGCCATAGAAACGCGGGAGAAGGCCCTACAAAACGTTTGCAGGGCCTTCTCCCGCGTTTCTGTGGCAGGGCTTGGTTTCATTCTAAATAATGAGATTATAAAGAGAATGGAGGAGAAGTGCTCATGTTTCATTGAGAATGGCAATTTTTACAAAAAATCTCTTGTGTGTAGAGATCAGTTACAAAACTTAGCTACGATCACCCCTAATTCTCCTAGCTAATTGTATGTCCTTCGGTTGTATAGTGACTCGCTTAGCATGGATGGCACACAGGTTGGAATCCTCGAGCATTGATATCAAATATGCTTCAGTTGCCTCTTGTAAAGCTTCTAAAGCTAGAGCTTGGATCCTTAACCCTACACAATACCTTTGTAACTCTTGTTTAACCACCCTTGCAAAGGGTCTTCTAGGTACCAGAAGCTCAGCTATCTTTTGATAGTGCCTTATCTCTGCAAATGCCCTCGTATATCTTCTTCTTTGTTGTGGTGCTCTAGCTTGTGGTGGTGGTTGTCTTCGTTGGATATTTTCCTGTGGTCTTGGTTGGGGTGGTCTACGACGGGGTTGAAAGACTTTCTTCCTATGTTGCACACATCTTGAGCTTTCTCCTTGTTCATGATGTTGTTGCTGGCTTTGCTCCCTCTCTTGATCATTTGGTATGGCCCCTTGATTTTTTTGTAGAGTGTTTCCCACTACAGTAACCCTATGATTTGCAGGTATTTCTTTGTTAACCCATGGTGGCAATGTTTGACTCTCCTCACTTGATTCTGAACGTTGTTGAGACGGAATCGTCATCAGAAACTACCTCTCTGTGAGCACGCTCCTTCACCCTTGTCTTTGTTGGTATCTTTGGTGATGGAGGCTCATCATATGATGATGGTGGTGATTGGGGTTGATTTATGGCCTCTTCCCTGGATTGCCCATGTGCCACTTGTTCATGCAATTGTTCACTCCCAGATGTATGACCACCACCTGTTTTGCGATGGGATGCAGAGCGTGAGACACTACGTGGCCTTTTGTGGTGATTCATCCATGGTGGCTTCTAAGTGCCTTGCACATAGGTAGGAAAGTTAATGGGATCCTTCCTTGCAATTTGCTTTGTTCATGCCATCCTCTATAGTGCTAGAATGTTGAAATGAGATAATGAGTCTCCTTTTATAATGTTTCACTTAAAAAGGTTATGTTCACATCTGAATGGACAAAAAATAGTTAAAATATTAAAAATTACCTTAAAAATTTGCAAACAAGAGATTAGTGTGTAGCAAACCTTATGAATTATTCAAAAAATGCCATGAATGTATTAAATGACTTCACTTCCATGATGAACCCTGTCGTGTTCTTGTAGCCTGCCATTGAGCATGACGTAAAGGTCCCAATGATGAGTTCCATTTTTCACTAGCTAAGTTGTGTGGATTAGTTCTTGCAAGTTTTGCAACTTTCGACTCCTTGGTTTGTTCCATTGCATATGTCCTTGAAAATACAGTATGATAAAACCAATTAAACATCTCTTCCATATAGTTTGATTGCATTGCACCACCACCATGTCGTGTGTTCTTGAAGTAAACACCTCTAACCTTGTAATGTGACTTCTCCATTCCTTGTGTACTAAAAATCTCCAACGAACCATATTGATGCATAAAAAATGCTCCATATGCAAATAAAATATGTTGAAACCATATAAGTACATATAACACACTCTTATCAACAAGAAAATTGAAAAAATAAGAAAACTAACAATGTAATGTGTAATATTGCTCTCTCCCCAAGATAGGATGAAACACTTTGCAAACTCCATTAATGTATCTTGAAACAACTGACGTTCATTTTTGTTGGAGCTATTAAGACTCATTAAGCCTACCAACTTATCTAAGCATGACCAAACCTTCTTTCACCTATTACTAAGGTCAATTTGAGAATCATTATCAGTGGTGATCATGCACAAGTCTTTCCATAGCTCCCCGCATTCATTTTTCTTAGGGCTCATACCTCTTCTGAAAAATTTTCTTGCCTTCTTCCCTGTCATTGACACTTGTTGCAAACTATTTTGCAATTCACCAGGCTTTTTGACAACTAGAGTTACATTACCGCCATGAAAACCAATCGAATTAAGAAACTCTTCCAATTTTTTGATGGCTTGTACAGATTTATCTATTGGCTTCATGGAAAATGCATATTCTATGTGGAGCTTCAATAATCTATCAAATATTCTCACGAAAGCATGCAATGTGCAAAAGTGAACATTTACTAATGGAAATGGAATAATGGGATTCCAATCTTTATCTAATGTGTCACGGTTAGGTATTTCTAACATTGGACACCTTAACAAAGGTCTATCCCATTCCGTGGAAGTAGGTGCATCTATGTATTCATCTAAGCTAGATAGTATTTTTTGTTGTCCCTTTGTTACTTTATAGCCTCATGTACAAAATGGACATGGATAACGAGCAGATGTACCTTGCTTGCAACCTAACATGCATTTGATAGTTTTTAAATCCCCAGCCAAGTGTCAATCTATCTCAAAATCACCAAAGTTTTCTATGTTGAGCTTTGCACCATGAATTTCAGAAACTATTACCTTAGTGATCCATGGGGTCCTACTAAAAATCCATGAAAGAACATCATTGGATTCTTTAGCCACTTCAATAGCACCTAACCACCATATATCTTTCTCGGATTGAACACTATATGTAGAGTTAGAGCTAGAGTTACTACTTTCATCACATATGGCATTTGTCATAGCTTCATTCATGAGTGTCAAACTCAATCTCTCCATTCGTCGTCCCTTTATGATCTGGCATTCATCTAGCTTCAATATAAACTTTAATTTGGTATTACAATCTGGATAAATTACCAAAATTTTTATAACATCAAAATACAATGTATATCAAGGTAACAATAGTGGACATACCTGGTATAGTAGATTTGTAAAATCGAACCATTTCCTATTGAAGCCTCTCCAAATCCACGAATATGTTGTTGTACTTTGTGTAAGGAAATCCATTTCCAGCTACGCTTTTCAACTCTTTTTTGGATGTAGATAAATGATAAATAGACATACGCATAATATCCTCTATATATAAGTAGTTTCCAAGAATACTAGCTATATCTTCATTGGACATTGACTTCTTAAGCGATACCTTGTAAGGAGATGGAAATATATTCTGCAAAATACCTTCTCTTTGTAATGAATGCTTCAAAAGGTTGTACAATGCACTGTATCCTTTAGTGTTAATTCTTGCTTCGTCACATACCATTTGCACGTCTCTAGGAGTGATAATATCTTGTAATTTTTTTGTGAAATCTTTAATCACTTGCTTCTTGATAAGGTTTCCTATTCGTGACTCCAAAATACTAACCACCTGCTTGTTGGTCAAACAAGAATTTAATAACTTGAATTGATCCTCTATTGTTGATGAAGCACTAACATCTTCAACGAATGACCTACATAACTATATATATATATATATATATATATATATATATATATATATATATATATATATATATATATATATATATATATATATATATATATTGTTATGTAGGTCATTCGTTGAAGACTTATATATATATATATATATATATATATATATATATATATATATATATATATATATATATATATATATATATATATATAAGTCTTCCAAAAAGAGAAACAAATACAAGCCAAACCTTATCGCAAAAACTCGTCGATGCGTGCTCCACCACCAATTGAAAGAGAGTCAAAGGATGTTAATGATCGTCTCCTATGTCGCATCCCAAGTGGAGTTTCTCTCAAGTGTTGGGGCATGAGGACGTCCTAATGTGAGGTTTGTAATAGGTGTTAACACCATCTTTTCCAACAATTAGACAATACTGAGAAAGAGACGAGAAATTTGTTGATGCTGGGGCATGAGGACGTCCTAATGTGAGGTTTGTAATAGGTGTCAACACCATCTTTTCCAACAATTAGACAATACTGAGAAAGAGACCAGAAATTTGTTTGGAAGAGATGCTAGAGCATGATTTTCTCAAGAAAATTTTGTTTTCTTGGATGTGGATGGGTCATAGTGTGTTTTTCCACTGAGAATAGCAAAAAATGAGAAATTTTGAATAAGTCATTTTTTGGGGGAAGGGTAGTTACGGATTTGATGATGTGGCACTCTACTTTTGGAGGGATTTTAAAAATATTACTTTTTCAAAAGGAAAATTAAAAACTAAACTAAAAAAAAGTCACTTCTGACATATATATTAAAAAATGAGCCCTTTGAAGTAAATAAACACTGAAATTGAGACTTTGAAAAAAAAAATCATTTTTGTATTCCCATACATGCTCGAGTTTGATGATGTGGAAAGTAGATTCCCTTTCTCTCTCTAATAGAAGAGAGAGAGGAGCCTAGTAAGCCTTCAAAAAAGCCTACTCTAGCCTACTAAAAAGTGCCCTATTAAATGCACTTTGTCCCCTTAAACAACAACAGAATTAGGCTTAATCCCTAAAAATTAGGGATCCTTACAAGGCCCATGCAGGGTTCACCTTTTTTCCTAATGACTTAGGATATGGGAAAAGGCCACCAAAAAATAGAGGAAGCCTCTAGTAGTAGGAGATTGAACAAAAAATGATGCAACATTTAGCTATGAATTGTTTCTATAATAGGAGACCCATACATCAATAGGCACCTCATGGCCAAAGGCCATTTCGTTACCAAGTGAAACCCTAGTATCAATAAGCTCAACCTCAATATCAATAAGCCAACCAAAATAACAATAGTACCTTTATATATATCCTTGAGATTGTGACTTTTCCTATGAACCTAGGCAACATTATTATGATCTTGGACCTAGGCCAAATCACGTCACGCCACCACCACCACAATCAATGCTTGGCCAACAACAACCACATCCAAACCAAATGGTTCCACTAAAATAATGGTTTAAGAGAACCCCAAAAGAACCATAGTTTTAGTCACATCTATGTTTGACTCGACGGGATCCGGTCCCAACTAAGTATGGTTATGAGGCCTATGTAGAAGATCCCATGGATATTCTTCAAAACAAGCCTACCCAACACAAAATTGGGACCAAGAAAAATAGTATTATGGATAGAAAAACCATAAGCAATCATGTGTTTGATACATGAATCCCGAGAATCAAGATGTTAACTGTGTAGGACCACCACAAATGTCACAAATGCAAAAAGTTAAGTTCTAAAGGTTCAGCAGTGATCACTTTATACATGATTCCTCATATGCATAGACACAAGTCCCTCAATAGAAACAAAATTTTGGGTCTTTTCAAGGGTGTCCCATTGATCATGTGCTCATGGACTTCCCCAAGAACCCCAATATTGTAAAAGGGACACCTCTAAATGTGGTTTCACATGTACCATTAGGGAGTGATAATGACAATAAAAATCCTATTCAAGTAGTAACAAGAGCACAAGCTAGAGCCCAACAAGAGAAGAAAGTTTGTTCAATCTCAAATGAAGATCCTAAGAACTCCTATTTTTTTGTCCAAGAGTTAAACAAAACACCTAAAAAATAGGAAAAAAAACTAAGGTTAAAGGGAAGTCATCTACTAAGCCCAAGTGACTCAACCAATGAAGTTGAGGACAAACAAAAGCACACTTGGGAATAGAGATGCACAAAACAAGTTAACTCTCTTAAGAAAAAGATAACTAAGATGGAAAATTCTCACTCTTAGTTGAACTCTCAACTAAATGATAAAGATTTGGAGCTAAGAGTGGGATTTGATGAGAATGAAAAAGCATCTCCCACAAGAGAGACGTATGGTAAGCTTGGTACTAGTAACACCAATACCTAAAGACCTATAGATGATGCTCAAAGAATATCAAGCTAGGATAGCAGCTAGACCCACTTCGGAAGATCACATAAGGTGTTATCCAAGAGCTTATTTGGAAAAAGAGAGGTTGGATATGTGTCAATGTATGATCAAAGTGGATCAATAACTATTAGCAAAATTACCCACTCCTATACTAACATGTAGATTTTGGAGCTTATGTTCCAAGAAATGAATCATCATTTCAAATATTCACATGTCCATAGAAGTAATACATCTCAAAAGAAGAACATAGAAAAATGAAAATAATATGAGAATAGAAATGTCTATTTCAAGAGAATGAGAACCTGATGTTGAAAATCTGACCACTAAGGACCCTATATCTCCCCCCATAAGGTGTCTCCTCCTCGAATACCCTTAGTGATTTGGGAAAAAGAGATCCAAAATAAGATATAGAAAGTGATCTCTCAACACCACGAGGTGCTACCCTCACTAGATCCCTTAGTATAACTAGAGGAAAAAGGCAAGGAACATTGCCCTAATGTGACCCACCCCCAAGGGAACAAACCCCTATGCAACAAAACAAGGCTCCTACTACTCACATACCACATGATATAATACTTGCTCTTGAACTCCCAAGTTTGGAAATACCTCAAGAGCCTCTAAAATCATACATGCATGGAGCCATAATTAGAAGCCTTGCCATTGCAACATGAGGATACTCAGATGTGGACTTCATCACGATAGATGTTCATGAATCATGGAAATTTGAGACCTATGGGATCAACTACAAGAGGGTAGATGGAATAAAATGGGGTCAAGTAAGCCACCATTTGAAGAGGTAGAGGCTAGATCACCAAACTTCCCTACTAGCTTTGATGTACAAAACATCGGCAATGTAAGTGAAGAGGTATTTGATTATGACAATACAAGTCTCAACACTCTTACAATATATCTTGGTGACTACGAAAACACTTATGAATGTAAGAAACTTACATTGATAGAGTTCAAGAAGCCTAAATAAGGTGCCTCTAAAGATGTAGGATGAGCTTAGGAAGCTAAGGTTAAATGCGCATTGATGGTAGAAGAATTGGTAAAGCTAAAAACCCATTATTAAGAGGTTATTTACAAGCATGTAGGGGTGGCTCCCAAAACAAAACAATTGGACACATGTGTGAAAATAATACCCCTAGATAAATTTAGAGAGTATAGAATATTTGATGAGGGAATAATTGTATTCCCAATCACTTTCAATGGTTATACTTCCAAGGCCACCATAGACTTTGTGGCAGGCATCACCATTTGCACCAAGATCTTGGATCTGTATCTTCATGCATCCAATTCTCTTATCCTTCCTCTAACTCACTAGTGAAATCCTCATCCTCATAATTGTCTACATTGTGGTGTATGACATTCCATTCGAATAGTGGCACATCTCTATAGGAATTATATATCAATTCTACTTGTGTTTTTGTGTTTTGATGTTGCATATACACTATATTACCACCAAATTCTTGGAAAACTTTGGGGTTTCTCAAGAAAATTCTTCCTAAAAACAGTTCATAGTTTCTCATCTTTCCAAGGTCACACACAGTATGTCTCAAATTCCATGTCACATGTTTTTCAAGGTAACTCGTTCTATGATCCCTATGGATTTATCCATATGTCTATTTTCTACTTGGCATTTCATTCATGTTGGCCCAAAGGTACGCTTACCCACACTAGATTGGAATGAGTCAAAATTCCATTGGCCAATGGAGAATCGTGCATATTAAATCCCAATGAGATTCCTAGACAAGGATTTTGAACTTTATGACTAGGTGTAGATCTTAGCCACTCTATATGTACTGATAAATCATAAACCCTTGACTAAGTGGTGTAATGAAGGAGGGATAAATATGTTCATGGTTGTAGTATAAGATAATTTCAAGGAACAAAAAGATAAATTGGATAGAAGGTGCGAAATGAGGAAATGCATCAAGTTGCCTAAAGGAACCACTCATGTAGCAGATATCCACTATGGTTTAGATGGAGATTATTTGATCAAAGTAGAGCTCCTCAATTCAAAAGGAAAACCAAAGACACTTATCCACGTCAATGATGTGTATCAAGTTGAGGAGTTAAAGTATTATAATGTATCAAAGGAGGATATGTAGAAGGAAGAATCCACGTTTGAAGTCTCTATGAGTTTCAAAAACTATACAATTGAAGAGAGGAAAATCAAAATTGAAATGCCTAGAAGGGAAAACTGTGCTTGAAAAGTCATATGAAAATAAAGAAAGCACCAAGAAGGTTGTAGTGTCTCATAAGAATTGATAATATATGTGCACACAAATAGCAATGATCTATCCATGAACAAGAGGCTAACCTAGTTAACCTCTTATGAGAATATCATGTTATATTTACCTAGTGATATAAGAATTTGAAAAGAATAGATCGTGAAATCTACTCTCATAGGATCTCTATGATGAGTGAAGGTAGGTTGGTAAAGAAGTTGCCATATACTACAATAAAACCAATTCCAAAAAAATCAAAGGAGAAATTGTAAAATTGTTGGAAGTTGGATTCATATATGAAATTGAACACACTTAATGGGTCTTACCCATTGTTATTATGCCCAAAGAAATTGAAAATTCCACGTCTATCAATCTCAAAAAGTTAAGTGAAGTAACCATTCGGGACAATTATCCTCTTTCACTAATTGATGAATTATTAGAAAGGAAGGCTAGAAAAGAATTCTATAGTTTCCTCAATGAATTCTCAAGATACAATCGAGTATCCACAACCCTCAAAGAACAACACAAAATGGCATTTCTCATGGAATGTGGCATACTTTCTTTCAAGGTAATGCCCTGCTTTTCAATGCACCAGCTACCTTCCAAAGACTTTTGTGTCATGAATTTAAATATTTTCTTTGGGAATTTCCAAAAGTATTATGTAGATTACCTTTATGGTCATTCCAAAGTTAGAAGTGAAAACATATCAGATTTGAGGTGAAATTTTTGCAAATGTCGAGTGTATAATCCCTAAATCTAGAGAAAGCTCCTGTAATAGCTTCTCTGGAATGTAGAGAAGGTGAGAGTCAGAGAATGACACTGCCATCTTGTTACTATCCATCTGCTTCATTGTTCGTACGCATGAAAGCTCTGTGTGATGTATACAATCTGCTCGTTGTATTCGCTCTATTCGTAAATTCTCCAAATAAGCCGAATTTGGTAGAGTGCGTAGCCTTTTATGCCCGGCCTGCCTGTGTAGTGAACTACGAGTCTGCATCATGATGGGTGATCAAGGGATCATAACTCACAAATCTGCACTGATTATTGGCTCTCCAAATAAGAACTCATCATCAGATTTGAAATGTCGTAGCCGCCGCCATTCGTTAATTGCCTGTACGATTGCATGTTAAATATTTAAACTACGTATCATGCCTGAGATCCCGCGATCCAAATTTTCTTTTTTTTCCTTTTTTCAGCATGAACACTGATAGGTCTGGAGCTTAGACCCATTAATGACCGTCGGCAGAACTTTTCCGGTTAACGTAGCCAACCGAAATGAACCATGTCCACACAACTCATGAATTTGGAACGGACCTATCCACCATAATTTCAGCTTACCCATCTTTCGCTTCATCTTGGAATGAAAATATAGGACTAAATCCCCTAGTCAAAAAATCTTAGTCCGGAGATTACGATCATGCCACAACTTTCGATGGCTTTGCACTTCTTGGAGTAGTAAAAAGCTATGATAATGTTGTTCATCTACATGCTGCAACTCGGTTAACGTAGCCAACCGAAATGAACCATGTCCACACAACTCATGAATTCGGAACCGACCTATCCACCATAATTTCAGCTTACCCATCTTTCGCTTCATCTTGGAATGAAAATATAGGACAAAATCCCCTAGTCAAAAAATCTTAGTCCAGAGATTACGATCATGCCACAACTTTCGATGGCTTTGCACTTCTTGGAGTAGTAAAAAGCTATGATAATGTTGTTCATCTACATGCTGCAACTGATCCATTTGATATGCGAAAGACTCCTTCGGAACCAACCATTTCACCATCACAATCCGGAGACTGGGTACTGCGAATTCAAAGGGGTGTATTGCCTCTTGTCTGTAAAGAAATTTGAAAGGGGTGCTACCAACAGAAACTCACTACAAGAAATACGGGCATATAGCGACGGTTAAGGCGACAGAATTTCGTCACTATAAAATTGCAACTTGCATCGTAATTAGCATCGTGCACCGATCGTTGATTAAATGACACAGAAAACGACAGTATTTGTGACTTGTGACGCGACGGGATTGCGACGTTCCCATAAAATGTCGCTAAAACGATGCAATTTAAAAGCGACGCTTTCTTGTGTCGCGTAGGCAACGTTAGTTGCCATCGCATAAGCGACGGTAAAATTGTCCCCTATTCGACGACGAATAGCATCACTTACACGACGATCTGTTGACGAACAAAAATTAAAACGTTGGAGGCTCTGCGATTGGCATTTTCACGCATCCGATCGAAGAGCTCTCCAACGTTCGCAATTGCGCTGCGCTTACGAGCTGAAGCAAGTATATGCAGAATTGTTGTTTTGCCTAAGCTCTCTCTTATTGTCTCCCTCTGTCTTTGTTTCTCTCTTTCTACATCTTTCTCTCTTTGAATTCTCTCTCTCTCTCTCTCTAGATCTCTCTCTCTCTCTCTCTCTCTCTCTCTCTCTCTCTCTCTCTCTCTCTCTCTCTCTCTCTCTCTCTCTCTCTCTCTCTCTCTCTCTCTCTCTCTCTCTCTCTCTCTCTCTCTCTCTCTCTCTCTCTCTCTCCTTTCTCTCTTTATTGCAGGTTATTCAAGAAGCTAACCAAGCAAAAAGTATGGCTAACAATTGTAAGTACAATTTCTATTCTTTGTAGATCATTTGAATTGTGTTATTTTCATTACATAGCATACTCACACTTATTGATATGCACTCATACACTTATACATGATGAAGATGCATTTTCACACATATACATATATACACATGCACATACACACACATATATACACATAGATACATGTGCACATACACTTAGACATACACACATATACACATGCATATGCACAAACATTCCTACAACCACATAAAAAAACTTCCATGCATACATTATTGTATATATATATATATATATATATATATATATATATATATATATATATATATATATATATATATATATATATACATACATACACACATTAACATATATGCAAATACATGTATATGCACATCCACATACACATGCATGTTTCATACATATACACATGCATATACATATACACATATACATATACATATACATATACATATACATATACATATACATATACATATACATATACATATACACACATATACATATACATGCATATACATGTACACACACATACATATACATGCATATACATATACACACACATACACAAGAACATGCACATACTCATACACACATATACATTTATACATGCACATGCACATACATACATATACACATACATACACATGCACAGACATACATATACACACACATACATATACTCTTAGGTACACACATATGAATGAATTATATAATTGAAGTATTAAAACACATATACACATGCACACACACATGCATATACCTACATATACACATATACATGCACATACACACACATACACATAGAGTTATACATATACATGCATATACATATACACACACATACACAAGAACATGCACATATTGATACATACATATACACTTATACATGCACATGCACATACATACACAAGAACATGCACATATTGATACATACATATACATACACATGCACATGCACATACATACATATACACACACATACATAATTAAAGTATTAAAACACATGCCTAATATAAACAATAATAACAATCAATAGAACAAAACTCTTCATTACTTAATACCATACACACAATTCAAAACATAACTAAAATAAGATATATATATATATATATATATATATATATATATATATATCAATGTAAATACATATAATCCAATGTCATAATCAACTAAAATCCTAATCATCATCATCATGATCATCATCATCATCATCATCATCAGCAATATCATGATCATTCTGATCATCCTCATCCTCATCGTCATGATCACCCTGTGACGATCGAGATCGTCCCTCCTGTGTCTGTCTCTCCACCTCATCCATATTTGTCTCTCCATAATACTCCTGTATTACATGTAACAAACATAAATAAATAAAATAATTAAAACATTCATAAAAACAAAATAATTATACAAAATTTAAAAATACTCACAAAGGCATCAGGATGATCTTGCATATACTCGCTCAAATGCCGATATCCAAAATGTGTAGCATACTCGATCTCCTGTTTCGTAGGATATCGGCCATAATCCTTTCGTTGCAATGAAACAAATAAAAAACATTAGTTGCTTGCATTTTAACTAAAATAAAAAATATACTCACAATAACACATATACTTACAAACGTAGCTACAAAACCATTATGGGCCATTTGGCCTAGGTGCGATGTGTGACCCGACTCCACTCTCTTCTTTGCAGCAGCTTGTTTATTCAAGAAAAAAAATACATAAATTAAATGTAAAAAATTACTAAAATATATAAAAATTATAAATATAAACTATTAATTTGTGTACCTTCTGCTGAGGAAATGACTCCTGAAGACGTAGCTGTCTACGAAAAAACTGCTACGACTCAGGTGGTATGCTAGCTCGCCTCTTATTTTTTTCGACCATACAATATCTCCTATTAATTTAATCTCAAACAGAAAAAAAAGTCAAAATACATACACATATATACACACACATACACATACCCACATACACATATACATGCAAACATATACGCATGCATATATGTATACATATACACATATACATACATATAACATAAACATACATATACATATCCACATATATACGTACACACACATGCATGCATATACACGCATTCATACAAAATACACGCATTTATCCCACAATCATATGTAGTTGTGTATATGTGAATATGTGTGTATGTGTAAATGTGTAAATGTGTAAATGTGTATATGTGAATATGTGTGTATGTGTAAATATGTATGTAGATAATCAAATTATTAATATCAAATATCATTATTTTTATATTCTGATCAATCAGATGGAACTCCACCACAGTCTCCTCTTCGTGCAATGACTTTATACTCTAAGTATATGAAATATTTAATTTTAAATATATTTGATGGATATATTTGATGTATATTTAATTTTAAATATATTTGATGCATATGTGTATATATGCATATGCATTTATGTAAAATATTCATGTATTCATGTAATATATGCAAGTGTTTATAATTGTGTACATGTATATATGTATATGTGTCTATGTGTAAATATGTACATGTAAATATGTATGCATGTATATATATGTTTATGTGTGCATGTAGGCATGTATATGTGATGTGTACATGTATATATGTATATATGTCTATGTGTAAATGTGTACATGTAAATATGTTAGTATGTATATATATATTTATGTGTGCATTTAGGCATGTATGTGTGATGCATAATATATCTACTCCATTTTATATTTATGTATCCTATCTACATGATGTGTATATATCTTTACATATATTATGATCCTGGTTGATTCGAGTAGCTATATATAGAGGCATAAGGTTGGGAGGAGAGACATCTCTCTAGTAGGACGTCAGAGGTGTACATATACTTCAAACATATGGCTAAAAAGTTGAATTAGAGTTTTTAAATTAGGGATTTCAAAACCCTAATATCAAAATTAGTGTTTTCAATTTAGGATTTTTGAAATAGGATTTATTTATTTATTTATTTATTTATTTATTTATTTATTTATTTACGTATGCATGTGTTGTGTATGTATGTGTATCTATATGTGCATATGCATGTGTTTTGTGTGTATATATGCATGTGTGTGTATGCGTGTATTTATACCTCTAGTCTCTCTCTCTCTCTCTCTCTCTCTCTCTCTCTCTCTCTCTCTCTCTCTCTCTCTCTCTCTCTCTCTCTCTCTCTCTCTCTCTCTCTCTCTCTCTCTCTCTCTCTCTCTCTCTCTCTCTCTCTCTCTGTCTCTCTCTCTCTCATATACATACATACATGCATAAACACACATACTCATATCCACATATATATACATAAAAGCAGTGCATACCGTGCATTGTCGCGACGATGAGCCATAAGTGTCCGCATCTCTTTTAAACACCACTTAAGGGACCATCCTATCCCAAACTCTGTCTCAAGTGAACTAAGCACATATTTCTTATCCCTCTCATCATGCTCACTACAAAAATAAAAAACATAATGTAAATAAAACATAAGATATATATTTCAATTTATATGTAAAACTTTTACTTACTTCCACGGTAAGTGGATAAAGCGCAGGTAAGAGTCGCATAGTGCCCGCATTCTTCTCTTGAAATCCAATCCATTCCCTATATACACAATGTTCCCCTCTGGCTCTATGTCGCATGTCCTCATAGGCAACTCTGCTCTGCTATCACGTGCTGGAGGTGGTATAGGTGTCCTGAAAATAGATAGATAGAATAGGCAACTCTGCTCTGCTATCACGTGCTGGAGGTGGTATAGGTGTCCTGAAAATAGATAGATAGAAATAAATAAAAATTTGTGTTATAATATCATTAAAAAAGTTTATGAAAACAAAACATGCCTATGAGCAGCTAGCTCTCTTCCTGCATGTGGAGCTGCAGAAGAGCCCTTGTCTGATTGCTGGGTAAGCATCTTGATCGTATAATCGAGCTCCTCATCAGACATCTCTGAGTAATCACACATTATGGCCCCTAGAGTATCAGACGGAACTCTTGCTCTCATAAGACTTTTTATGAGAGTGAGTTTCGCATTTCTCTCTCTACTGGGATCCATAATACCTAACATATAAAAAAAATGGTTAGAAATCAATATATATACGTGTACATATGTAAGTGTGTATGCATTAAGTATGTGTATGTATGCATGTGTGTGTATGTATGTGCGTGTATATGTGTGTATGTGTGTATGTGTGTATGTGTGTATGTGTGTATGTGTGTATGCATGTGTATGTGTGTGCATGCATCATTATGTGTATATGTATCTATGTGTGTATGTGTGTGTATATGTGTGTGTATGCATGTGTATATGTGTGTGTGTATGCATGTATGTATGTATGCATATGCATATGCATTATGTATGTATATATATGCATGTATGTGTATGTGTGAGTATGTCTCTCTATGTGTGCGTATGCATATATGTGTGTATGTATGCATATGTGTGTATGTGTGTGTATATGTGTTTGTATGTGTGTATGCATGTGTATGTGTGTGTATGCATCATTATGTGTGTAAGTGTCTATGTGTGTTTGTGTGTATATGTGTTTGTACGTGTATGTGTTTGTATGTGTGTATGCATGTGTATATGTTTGCATGTGTGTGTCTATGTGTATGTGTGTGTGTCTATGAGTGTGTATCTGTTTATGTGTATGTATGTATCTATGTGTGTGTATGTGTCTATGTGTGTATGTGTATGCATGTATGTATGCATATGTGTGTGTATGCATGTGTATGTGTGTGTATGCATCATTATGTGTTTATGTGTCTATGTGTGTATGTGTGTGTATATGTGTGTGTGTGTATCTATGTGTATGTGTGTGTGTCTATGAGTGTTGATGTGTTTATGTGTATGTATGTATCTATGTGTATGTATGTGTCTATGTGTGTATGTGTATGCATGTATGTATGCATATGTGTGTGTATGCATATGTATGTGTGTGTATGCATCATTATGTGTGTCTATGTATGCATGTGTATGTGTGTATGCATCATTATGTGTGTATGTGTCTATGTGTGTATGTGTGTGTGTGTGTGTCTATGAGTGTGTATGTGTTTATGTGTATGTATGTATCTATGTGTGTGTATGTGTCTATGTGTATGTGTCTATGTGTATATGTGTATGCATGTATGTATGCATATGTGCGTGTATGCATATGTACGTGTGTGTATGCATCCTTATGTGTGTCTATGTATGCATGTGTATGTGTGTATGCATCATTACGTGTGTATGTGTCTATGTGTGTATGTGTGTGTGTATATGTGTGTGTGTCTATGTGTATATGTGTGTGTCTATGAGTGTGTATGTGTTTATGTGTATGTATCTATGTCTGTGTATGTGTATGCATGTATGTATGCATATGTGTGTGTATGCATATGTATGTGTGTGTATGCATCATTATGTGTGTATGTATCTATGTGTGTATGTGTGTGTGTGTCTATGAGTGTGTATGTGTTTATGTGTATGTATGTACCTATGTGTGTGTATGTGTCTATGTGTGTATGTGTATGCATGTATGTATGCATATGTGTGTGTATGCATATGTATGTGTGTGTATGCATCATTATGTGTGTCTATGTATGCATGTGTATGTGTGTATGCATCATTACGTGTGCATGTGTCTATGTATGTGTGTGTGTATATGTGTGTGTGTCTATGTATGTGTGTGTGTCTATGAGTGTGTGTGTTTATGTGTATGTATCTATGTGTGTGTATGTGTATGCATGTATGTATGCATATGTGTGTGTATGCATATTTATGTGTGTGTATGCATCATTATGTGTGTATGTGTCTATGTGTGTATGTGTGTGTGTGTGTCTATGAGTGTGTATGTGTTTATGTGTATGTATGTATCTATGTGTGTGTATGTGTCTATGTGTGTATGTGTATGCATGTATGTATGCATATGTGTGTGTATGCATATGTATGTGTGTGTATGCATCATTATGTGTGTCTATGTATGCATGTGTATGTGTGTATGCATCATTACGTGTGTATGTGTCTATGTGTGTAATATGTGTGTGTGTATATGTGTGTGTGTCTATGTGTATGTGTGTGTGTCTATGAGTGTGTATGTGTTTATGTGTATGTATCTATGTGTGTGTATGTGTATGCATGTATGTATGCATATGTGTGTGTATGCATATGTATTTGTGTGTATGCATCATTATGTGTGTATGTGTCTATGTGTGTATGTGTGTGTGTATGCATTATGTACGTGTATGTAAGCATGTGCATTATGTATGCATATAAGTATGTATGTATGCATATGCATTATGTATGCATATGTGTGTATGTGTGTGTATGCATTATGTATGTGTATGTAAGCATGTGCATTATGTATGCATGTAAGTATGTATGTATGCATATGCATATGCAATATGTATGCATGTATGTGTATGTGTGTGTATGTCTCTCTATGTGTGTGTATGCATTTATGTGTGTGAATGTGTGTGTACATGTGTCTATATGTGTATATGCATGTGTATGTGTGTGTATGCATCATTATGTGTGTATGTGTGTGTATGCATCATTATGTGTGTATGTGTGTGTATATGTGTGTGTATGTGTGTGTGTGTCTATGTGTATGTGTGTGTATCTATGATTATGTATGTGTTTGTGTGCGTGTATGTGTCTATGTGTGTATGTGTCTGTGTGTGTGTGTGTATCTATGCATGTGCATTATGTATGCATGTAAGTATGTATGTACATTGTATGCATATGCATATGCATTATGTATGCATATGTATGCCTGTATGTGTTTATGTGTGTATGTCTCTCTATGTGTGTGTGTATGCATATATGTGTGTGTATGCATATATGTGTGTATGTGTGTATGTGTGTGTATATGTGTCTCTATGTGTGTATGCATGTGTATGTGTGTGTATGCATGTGTATGTGTGTGTATGCATGTGTATGTGTGTATGTTTGCATGTGTGTGTGTCTATGTGTGTATGTGTGTGTGTCTATGTGTATGTGTGTGTATCTATGAGTGTGTATATGTGTATGTGTCTATGTGTGTGTATGTGTTTATGTGTGTATGTGTATGCATGTATGTATGCATATGCATGTGTATGCATGTGTATGTGTGTGTATGCATCATTATGTGTGTATGTGTCTATGTGTGTATGTGTTTGTGTATATGTGTGTGTATGTGTGTGTGTCTATGTGTATGTGTCGCTACGCGTCTATGAGTGTGTATGTATTTATGTGTGTGTATGTGTCTATGTGTGTGTATGTGCATATGCATTATGTATGCATATGTATGCATGTATGCATGTATGTGTATGTGTGTGTATGTCTCTCTATGTGTGTGTGTATGCATATATGTGTGTGTATGTGTGTATGTGTGTATGTGTGTATGTGTGTATGTGTGTATGTGTGTATGTGTGTATGTGTGTATGTGTGTATGTGTGTATGTGTGTATGTGTGTATGTGTGTATGTGTGTATGTGTGTATGTGTGTATGTGTGTATGTGTTGTGTATATGTGTGTCTATGTGTGTATGCATGTGTATGTGTGTGAATGCATCATTATGTGTGTATGTGTCTATGTTTGTATGTGTGTGTGTATATGTGTGTGTATGTGTGTGTGCGTCTGTGTGTATGTGTGTGTGTGTCTATGAGTGTGTATGTTTGGATGTGTGTGTGTATGAATGTGTGTCTATGAGTGTGTATGTTTGGATGTGTAAGTGTATATGTGTGTCTATGTGTGTATGCATGTGTATGTGTGTGAATGCATCATTATGTGTGTCTATGAGTGTGTATGTATATGTGTATATGTGTGTGTATATGTGTGTCTATGTGTGTGTGTGTATATGTGTGTCTATGTGTGTATGCATGTGTATGAGTGTGAATGCATCATTATGTGTGTATGTGTCTATGTGTGTATGTGTCTATGTGTGTATGTGTGTGTATGTGTGTGTATGTGTGTGTATGTGTGTGTATGTGTGTGCGTGTCTATGTGTATGTGTGTGTGTCTATGAGTGTGTATGTGTTTATGTGTGTGTATGTGTCTATGTGTGTGTATGTGTCTATGTGTGTGGTGTCTATGTGTGTATGTATGCATATGTGTGTATGCGTGTGTATGTGTGTGTATGCATTATGTATGCATATGTGTGTGTATGCATTATGTATGTGTATGTATGCATATGCATTATGTATCTGTATGTATGCATGTGAATTATGCATGCATATGTGTGTGTATGCATGTAAGTATGTATGTATGTATGTACGCATATGCATATGCATTATGTATGCATATGTGTGTATGGATGTATGCATATGCATATGCATTATGTATGCATGTATGTGTATGTGTGTGCATGTCTCTCTCTATGTGTGTGTGTATGCATATATGTGTGTGTATGTGTGTGTGTATGTGTGTGTGTGTGTATGTGTGTGTATGTGTGTGTGTGTATGTGTCTGTGTATGTGTGTGTATATGTGTGTGCATGTGTATGCATTATGTGTGCATGTGTGTATGCAACCTTATTTGTGTATGTGTGTATATGTGTGTGTATTTGTGTGTATGTGTGTGTGTGTATGTGTATGTGTATGTGTGTGTGTGTCTATGTGTGTATATGTGTGTGTGTACATATGTATGTGTATGCAAGTGTGTGTGTGCACGCATACCTGCTTGCTATTAGTTTGTGTGGCCCTCTCTCTTTCTCGCGTGCTCTCTCTCTCTCTCACTCTCTCTCTCTCGGTCTCTTCTTGCTCGCGTCCAAGTCCCGGCACAAATGTGCCGGGAGAAATAAATTTTTTTCTTTTTATACGACGCTCTGCACTTTGCCAACGTCGCTCCCACCGTCGCTAGGCAGCGACGAAATTAGCGACGCTCTTTAATTAACGTCGCATAAGCGACGCTAGCATTGCTTATGCGACGAGGGTCAGGAAAAAAAAAATTCAAAATTCTGACCATCGCTTATGCCACGACCGCGTCGCATAAGCGACGCTTCCCATTTTTTTTCCAATTTGGGGGCGTCGCTACACCCCCCTTTTTCTTGTAGTGACTTTATAAGTAGTTTTGTAAGCCCAAAAGACAATGGGAAGGATCAATTCCCATAGATCTATTGAATCCAACAACAATTTCTGAAGCATCTATAGTAACACCTTGTTAGTACTCTCCGCCAATCCGTTTGCCCAAGGATAGCAAGGAGAGCTAAATTTATGCTTAATTTGATAATTTGTGGTAAGCTCAGCAAGTAACTGATTCAGCAAATGTGTTCCCCTGTCGGAAACCAATTCTAACAGTAAGCCATAACGCGGAAAGATATCAGTCTACAATTTTTGGGCGACAGTCCATGCAATAGCTTGCTTCGTTGCACATGCTTCTGCCCAACGTGTACAGTAATATGTGCAAGTTAAAATGTACAAGGCACCGGTATGCACAGCAGGGGGTTTGATGGGACCAATAAAATCTAATCCCCATTTCTGAAAAGGTTCGAGGGGCAAATATGCTGCAATGGAAAGTGCTGGCTAGCACAAGGTTCACCGGTGCGTTGGCAAGGATCGCAATTCCGTAACGCTTGTTGCACATCGGAATACATAGTTGGCCACCATAAGCGAGACTTTTGAATTTTCTGCACTGTAATCAAATGACTGAAGTGTCCACCAGCTTCGCCAGCATGAGCCTCCAAAATGATGGCTTGCACCTCATGTGGAGGAACACAGCGCACCCAAACGCTAGTGGGATCCTTATGATACAATTGGTCCATAATAACAGTAAACCGACGACTACGAAGGCCAAGTTTCTTTTGTGTTGTAGAACTTAAGTAGGATGGAGCAACACCATTCTCCAGAAAACTAAGCATTTCTTCATACTATGTGGAGTAGGTGAGAGGTGCGGTCTCCACTTCAACGACTGAAAAAACCTCTCCATCTGGTAGAGTATCATCGACTTCTTCAGGAGGTTCCCCATGATCAATGCGGGAAAGAAAATCTACAATGGCATGACTAGCGCCAAGGCGATGGACAATATCAAATTGGAATTCTTTTGAGAGCAAGACCCACGGAGCAAGACGGCATACCAAATTTTTCTATTTAACAATGCACTGTGATCGAAATGAAAAGTGAAGGGACGACCCAATAAGTAATGCCGGAACTTTTTGATGGAATAGATGAGTCCTAAGCATTCGCGTTCCGTTGTCGTATAATTTTTTTTGATTTATTGAGTCGCTGACTCGCATAGTACACTGGGCGAAACCAACTTCTATCCTCCTTCTGCATCAAAACACTTCCAATAGTGCGATCTGAAGCGTCCACAAATACATGGAATGACTACGTCCAATCCGGAGCTTTTAGTATCTATGCAGTGGCTAGCATTTTTCGTAAGTGCTCAAACACTATTTGTGCTTCTGGTGTCCAAACAAAATTTTTTGTCTTCACATGTGCCAACTTGTTTAATCGGATGGCTATATGAGCAAGACCCCGTAAGTGCCTACCATGCCATTGCACCTGATCGAGAAAACATAATACTTCCTTGGGAGTTTGGGACGTGGGAGTTTCGAGGATGACTTTGACCTTGTCTGGATCCACTGCAATGCCTTTTGCCAAAATTACATGGCCCAATAGTTTGCCGCATTTCACTGCAAAAGTGGATTTATTCGGTTTCAAACAGAGGTGCACTTGACGACAGGAGTCAAAACAAGCTCGTAAATGTTCCAGAAGAGTTGCCATCGTGCCCGAAACAAAGAAATCATCCAAAAAAATATGCATAAATGAAGTGAGGTATGGGGCAAAGATTTGTTGCATGCAGCACTGGAAAGTACTCGACGCATTCCGTAATCCAAACCACATGACAGTACATGCAAAGACTCCCCAGTTTGTAATAAAAAAGTTTTTTGGGATGTCTGCGTCCACCATCCGGACTTGATTATAGCCGCTAAATCCATCGAGAAATGAATACATTTCCCATCCTGCAACCTCATCAAGCATACTCTCCAAAAATGATAAGGGAAATGGATCTGGAGCAGTTGTCGCATTGAGTTTACTGTAGTCCACACAGATTTGTAACTGTTTATTTTTCTTCGGAACAATCACTATGGGGGAAACCCATTCCCCATTCTCGATCGGAACAATGTAACCAACTTTTATCAATCTATCCAACTCATGCTTGACATGTTCTATAAGATTTGGATTCATTCTGTACCGCTGCTGCATCACTCGGTAGCATCTGGTTTAAGCAATATCCGATGATGATAAAGCTTCGGATCCAGACCTTTCATGTCGTAATATTTCCATGCGAAAACATCCCTATATTGTTGTAACAAGAAAGAATTCTGTTAACATTCCTCTATAAGACACTTATCTACCGGAAACTATCACAGTGCATTAGGGGAAAAAATGGACCCTCCATAGGCATTTTAGATTAGAGAGTGATTAGTGATGGACCAATGAGAAGAGGGTAGTGGCCACAATCTAGCCTCTTAATCAACTAGGCTAGGTACAGGCTTCCCTTGGTTTGGGCTAGCCAAAACCACATAAACACGCTAAAATTCGTGGTTTTGTTCCTCAGGTAGTTTTTGAAAGACATGGGATTCAAACTCAACCCTTGGATGCCCTTCAAGGTTCAATGGCTAAAATTATTTCTTAAGAAATGGGCCACTTTAAATTATAGCTTTTAGACGTTGCTTATACTTCACAAATTAATGGATTAGCTGCTCAATAGGCTTCATATTTCAATGTAATGAGATGGTCAGAAAAAAAGAAACCGCCCTGACGATATATAAAATCAGTATACTTTCTATACTTTAAATAAAGCTTCTCAGGATATGGCTATGGTGCTTTGGCTGCCTTGGTCATGATCGTGATCTTCTTTCCAACAATGCAAACGCATTACAACATAGTTTATCATTATTCTCATCAGCAATCTCTCCATATTATAGTGTTTATTGCTGAAGAAAGCATACCGTGAGATGGGAAAAGCAATAAGGAACTGTTGAGAAAAGAAATCAGACACATTCTGTAACAACATGGTGTAGAGAAGGTTATGGTCGACATCAGAAATTAGCTATGAGAAACAATTCATCATGGTTAAATGAGCCTCAATCTGCTGCTTTGCCGTAGAAAAGAAGGTTATGGCGGACATCAGATATTAGTCCTGAGAACCAACGCATAATCTTGTTGTGCCGAAGGATATGCATGCGACTCTGAGAGCTATGTGCAGCTTAGCGGCGGCCAACAGGTACTGTGCTTTCTGGTACGGCGATTTAAGGACACCGACAAGCTGATCGAATGTCTTCAGCCTGAGGCGGTCGGCTTGGGAGGAAAGCTCTCGCATGGCATGGAGCTTTTCTCCGATACGATTTTGCAAGTTTCCATGGAGCGCAATGCCGCTATCAGCTGCGTGGGTAGAACTGGCCGCAGCTACCTCGTGGGCTGTTAAGATCTTGCTTGTAGACTGCAGAGGCAGAACCTTGGGGTAGATGACCTCCGCCAAGGTCTGCTGCAGCTTCGCGATCTCAAAGTCGATGCGGTCTTCCTCCTTCAGAGTTTCGGTGTGCAGGTCATTCAGCTGAGTAAGCTGCAACGCAGACAAGGCGGCGAGAGAGGTCGCCTTTCCATCGTCCACAGCCACGGCTTGGCGTAGCAGCTGTTCCAGTTCTTCTTCGACCTTGTGACCCATCAGCGCATACAACAGCTGGAACTCCATGGATGGTCTCGCCTTGCCCAACCACATGAACGCTCTGTTTGCACACTCACTTCCTACAGCTTGGTTGTGGAGAAAGTCTGTCGTTTGAAACTCATAATACCTGCGCGTGTGCTGCACTGCCTTGTCGACCGCCTGCTTCAACCTTGCCTTATCGTCATCGACAGCCGAGCGCAGCGCCCGCACCAGTTCCTCCACGATCCTTTTCTGGCTCTGCAGCCATGCTTGGTGGTCTTCCCGGACATGCTGCGCGAGGTTGGTCCCCATCTCTGGGGGTGCGCAGCGTACCCGAGGAAATGTCGAAGTTAAAGCAGCTTCGACTCCATAAAAATGTTGTTCATAAGAAGCCGAGGGAGCCTGTGGAGGCGACACGAGTTCGGGGAGCCTTCTTCCGGGAAAAAGTACGGGATTCGACGCACCTGCAAAAATATCTAAGGATATGTATCTTTATGACTTTCCACGTTGCCAAAAGCCAAAGCTTCGAGTTCAATTATTGACAGATGTGCTTTTTTCTAAATAGCTTTTGAAACTCAATTTCAGGATGACTCGCTGAAAAAAGTGGGATTTTTTTAACACTAGTTCTGTACTAGGAGACTTGAGTGTGCTAGACACTTGAGTGTGCTAGACACTTGAGTGTCCTGTCCTGCTCTTACACCAAATTGATTGATTTTTCTTAATGATACCCTTGAGGCTTTGGTGGCATACTCACTTGGATTTGATAGCCCATATCATGTACTTTTAGAGAAAAATATAATCTTTGACATTTTACAACTTCACATGTGTTATTAAATGAAGAAAAAATGGGGATTTTTGAAAATTCAACTTTTTGCATAACTGAAAAAATAACACAATTCAAACATTTTGACAAATTGGATATGTTTTAGGAAATGGAAAGCTATTCATGGACTTTGGTAGTGTAAAGCAAGTGTCTAGGAATCTTTGGAGAAGGTTGAACACTTACATAAGTGATAAACATGGACTCAAACCTTGTCTTCTCTAGAGCACTGCCATTTATCGCACCTTTTAAAGAATGGCTCACTATAACTTGTGTGTAAGTGAGATTGTTGAGAATTGGCAAGTTATCAATGGATAACCTTCATACTAATTGAATGCATATTTTTATTCAAAGTTAGAAGGCCTCCACTTTGAACTAGTAGCCATTCCATTTGGTGCTAACTTTCATGCTGAATTGGCAAAGCATATATTTCTATGTTCACAAAAAGAACATAGGTCCAAAGGTGGAATAGAAAGTTATGATGAAAAATAATAATTATTTAAATGATATTCTAAGTATTAAAGCTTCCAAAATATGCTTTCATGCCATGTTTCATTCTTAATCTCGTCAAATAATATGTGATCCACAATGGTGATTGTGATAAGAATGAAAATAATTGGCATACATATTTCATTTGACAACAAGAAGATGGCATCCATGATGGAAATGATGAAATGTTTTCAAATGATCCTTATCATTTTATGATATCAAAGATTATATCAAAGTCTTTTGAGTATGTGTCCACAAACTATTCATGATTGTATGTATAGAATTTGGTTGATGCCCACACAACAAAAGATTCTTGGTTCTCTCCAAAGACATGAAAATTTTGGTGGATTTCAATAAATTATTTAGCCTCGTATATGTAAGCTTTGGTTTGTTATGTCACATATTTTTTACTTGGTAACTTGAATGTGTACACCTTGAATGATGTCCATAAATTCTTTTGAGTCATATATTGGCTTTAGTTTTCTATTTTTGGTGACTAGAGTCATATGAGTTGATTTTATATGTGTATACCTTGGTTGTTGTCTTCATAACTTGTTTGATTGTTGGCACATTTGTACACGTCTATGGATTCCCATAAGTTTGTTTGAACCATAATTAGAACTAGTTGTTGTTTTTGGTGTACAGAGTAAAAATAATTGATTTTATTTGAATTGAAATGATTTTTCTAAGTGATTTTGAGGTTCATACCATGTGATCCATGTTTCAAGGAATGTGTATAATTTATTCTTTCATATGCTGAGTTTTTTTCTTTTGATAAAAATACATTTGATTAGGAATTTTCATCCTGTTCACTACCATAGCACGTTGAGACGCTATTTACATGAACACAAAACATGATTTATTGTGTTTTATATTTTTGCATTAACCTTTGAATTATATTTAATATGTGTGTTAAAGGATTTTTTCAAATTCTCTTTGTAGAAGGTATGTGATTTTTTGGAAAATTGTCAAAAAGCGACAGTTAAGTGTCTTGTTTTGGTACCAAACTAGTGTTAATAAGCACAGATGCATTTTTCTTTTTTTTTTCAAAATGGAAGTTAGGCAATAGTCTACTCTCTCATACTTTAATTAATAAGGAAAACAATTGTACAAGTGAATGGGCTTTTCAGGGAGAGTAGGCATTGTCGAACTCCCTTTATTTAAAAAAAAAAAGTGAATGGGCTTAGTACTCATGGGACCTTTCGAATCCCACAAAGCAAGGGAAGATCAAAAAAATTCGACCTTACATTGAAACTGCAAATGAAAATGGCCACGTCTCGTTTGTTCTGATGGTTGAGTCTTTGGTCTCTTGAGGCGAAAGTCCAAAGTTCAATCCTCGGGCTAGACATGTAATGGCTTTGGCCAGTCTAAATCAGTTGAAACCAGTTGTCATTTTGTCTAACCTCTGCTTTGTGGGATACGAGGGTCTCGCGAGTATTATGCCTATTCACTTGTACAATTGTTCTTTCAAAGTTAATGAACATGGATGCAATTTTCTTTTAAGAAAATTCAACCTAAATTGAAACTACAAGTGAAGGGCATAACCTCAAGAGAATCCTACTAATAAAGCAATGGTTAACCTACTCTCATAGTGCCCCAAGGCACACTACTAGTTGGATACAAAGGCTCAATGTTGAAAGAACTACCTATGGTCAACAAGAGAACTAAAGATGACAAGCAACTCACACATGTATCACCCATGCATAATCACCTAACTATAACTAATAATGTTGAAAATCTCACCCAAAAACCACGTGTCCTTAAACCACAATGAAGAACCTACCACCCATCCCATGGTTGTGGGATGGTTGATAGACCAATAGAGCCCACTTTAATGATATGGGGATCGATCCTTCTCGAGTGTGCTTGGTGCATTGATGGAGCTTCTCAGGTGGTTCATTCATCATGCCAACCCATTCATCATGTCCCTACTGTGGAGGCTAGAGACCCAATAAATATACTAAAACCCTTCACTTGTACAATTGTCTTCTAATCAATTGAAACCTGAAGAAAGTATAGAACCAAGCTTTTAAGACCCACTCATAAAAACTTTGCATTTATACACATACACATCTCCATAAAGCAACAAGACCATCCTCTCATGATGCAAGCTAGATCCCATTTTTAGAGGTCTCTTCTCAATACCCCTTGGATGCCCTAAAGGAGCCCCACCCTCCCTTTCAACATCTCTCTCCATCAACAGAGACGTTCAAATTTTGCATTGAAGAAGAAAATGTAACCTTTCTCTCCTTTTCATGGCCCACACTCCTTCAAATTTTTCATTGTCTCCGGCAGTCTGCTGAGTTTAGAAAATTCAAAGGAAGAAGAAGACACTCTTTTTGTTCCGTACTTTTGTATGCACATATGAGGAGATGAACATAATCTTTCTACACCATCATGTGGCTCCCATGGATATAATGGTATGGACAATGTAGGACAGAGACAATGTCTTGATTGTGTCACAGCCATTTAGTTGGAGGCTGAGGCCCATTGTCACTCTCAAAGAGTCCAAAAACCTGCAGTTCAACATCTCTTCCGCCCAACACAAAGCTTCAGAATTTCCGCTGTATAACAAGCTCAATCTTCCTCTCCTTTTTGTAGTGATTCCATTGCTTTATTGAGTTGACAGTCGGCGAAGGATGGACAAGACATTCTTTGTTGTTCCGCACTTCTGAGTGTATGCATGAGCGATGGAAAGATGAGATTTCTCGTGTTCTCTTAGGAAGTCTTCAATTTTCTATGGATTCCACTGCGCAGCCTATACTACACACCTCAAGAGCCCCGTGAACAAAACTACATTGCTCAAATATTCATGTTATATGAGTTCTCTTATGTTCTTTGTACATACGTTTTTGGATTCATGTAGACTCTCGCTCCTTTGGGCTTCTGATATGTACATATTCCCTCAGTCACAGGAGAGAAGTTGAACAAAATGTTCTTGCTTATCTCACTTTGGGGAATTCGGAAACTTTACACTTTCATGTCACAGTCTGACACATAGAAACACATACGAAAAGAGGCTTAGAAAAGGGACCACATTTTCTTATTGCTACAATGGAAGAGACACCATATTTTCTTATTCTTACGATAGAAAAGGCATTCATAAGCACATAGAAGCAATGGTGACTCACAGCAATCTATATCAAGGGAACATTCTAGAATAATAAAAGGATACACTTCATGGCAATGGCAGTGATTAAAATGATAACAATGTTAAAAAAAAAGTATAAAGATGGATATTCGAGATGGATATTCGATCTGCTTCTATGTGGCATGAAAAAATTTGATGAAAAGGTCCTCATTGGGATGTGCCATGTGTCTAGATCATTGCTTTCATGTTTTATTAAACAGATAAGGCAATGGTAGCTAGTGGACCTAGGTAAAGAGATAAAGATTGACGGTATTTATGTAGAATACTCTCTTTTAGTTGAATTAGTTTAAGAGATAGATGTTGCAAGTCCGTGCATAAAACACACAAAGTTAGTGGATTGAAGAGGGATCAAAGGAAAACATCTATACGATATCAAAATCAAATATTAGTTGATCACATAACATACTTGTTGGAGTTGCGCAAGCACATGAATAGCTCAAGGAAGAAAAAGAAGCTTGGATCACAACACACAATACTGAATGTATTACCAAGTGAATGTACAAAGATAAGTGACCCGTTAGGCTTATAGGTGTATATACCAACTAGAGGGGAAAAACCTCCTAAAGAGGGAAAAAGGTGTCTAAATAGTCGCAAGTGTGTTCACACACATCAATACCGACATATATCAACAAATCCTCATTGGAAGTGATGCGGTGGACAAGGAGCTCGCACTCATGCCAATAGGGAAGTGCCAAGCTATGTGGAAAGAGATCAATCCACAAAAGGAAGTAAGCCCAAAGCTTTGCAGAAAGCTTTAAACTTCTCATGAGGCAAAGCATTTGTGAAAAGATCTCCAATGTTATAATGTGTGGACACATATGCCAAACTGATCTCTCCAGCACAAAACCTCTCCCTGACATAATGATAATGCACCACAATGTGCTCTATGTGAGCATGGAACACAAGGTCATCGAAACCAATGCCTCTCACTTGAGCATAACCTTTTGCAACAAGCCCAACCTTAAGCATGTTAACTGTTTCGTCACGCTTATGCTTCAGCTTGTATACCCATTTAGTGCCAATGGCCTTTTTATCTTGAGGAAAATCGCATGAAGACCAAGTACCATTCTTCATAATAGCATCATATTGTGATTGCATAGCAACCATCTAATTTTATGAATTTTGTGGTTCATCAAAAGAAACAAGCTCATTCTCATCAGGAGGACTAGAGACAACCATTGCATAGCAATCTAATGCAAAAGAAGCACTATGAGAGCCTGAATGAGTATGATATGATAGATGTGCATCTAATTTGCTATCTCGCAAAGTCTGCACTAGCCATTTAGGCATAGTTTTTGCCTCCTCTATATCAGCCCTCTCATCAACAAGTGCATCATGTAAATCTGCTTCAAAAATGGAATGATCTACATCATCATTTGAAACTTGTAAAGGTTGAGAAATTCTCTCATTTGGAGCTAATTGATGTCTCCTTAGTACATGAAAGTAATGGTTGAATTGCATTCTCCACAATAGCAACATCACGAGTAACCAAGATGCATTTAGTCTATGGATGATACAGATGGTATCCTTTGCTTTCATAACTATATCCAACAAACATACATGTCACTGCTTTCTCATCCAATTTCTTGCATTGTTGTTCAGACACTACTGTTGACCATACACCTCACCATGTCCATGCGAGACCTATTCTTTCTTTCAGAACATTAGGGGAAAAAATGAACCTTGAATGGGCCTTTTAGATTAAGGAGTGATTAGTGATGGACCAATCAGAAGAGGGTGGTGGCCACAGTCTATGCCCTATAAAATACTAGGCTGAAGGGTGGAGAGGGGACATATTTCTCCCTTATTTAATGAGCTGCCTCTAGAGAGAGAAGGAATCTCGTAACTCAGTTGGGGCCAAAAATTCAAAATTTTTAAAAAGTTAAAAAATTTATCATAACACCTAAAAATGGACCACCCATTACTTTTTAGGGTCAAAAGTACTCTTTTTGACTCCGTGCATGTTTTGAGCTGAAAAAAATGAGTTTTTTCAAAAACACTCAAAAAAGAGTTTTTTCTCTCTTAAACCTCACATTTTCATACCCAGGTCCCAAAAAGTCATCTTTTCCCACTACTTTCACTTTGTAGCACACCATTGAAGCTCCTGTTTCTACACTCCAACCTACCTGCATCTCCTATCTCGAATTACTGTTGTAGCTTGAAGACCTTTAGCTTCAATGGCAACATCTAAAGCTTCTAGGCGATCGAAAGATGAAATCTTCACATTAAGATGTCACAATATCAAAGCCACAGATGGACAGTGGCTATCACATGAGTACTCCAAAGGTGCATGGGTGTACATGCAACCCTCTAGAGTTGGGCCTCATCGAGTTAGAGATCGTGGAAACTTAGATCTTCATTGGAAGGGAAAGTTACTTGGTTTCAAGAAGCACAGAGACAATGGGATGGTTGCTATTGTACAACATGTTTTTACAATGGCAACTATGAAACTTGAAAACTCTAGTAGTATGAGATAACTTGTGAACTGTAAGGATTACTCTACAATATTTTATGTTTTCTTGTGTCGGATAAATTCCTGAACTATTTAGATATGTTTTTTGTTTGTTTCAGATATATTTCCTTCTACTTTGGTGGAAGAGCAACCACTTCATAGTCTTACATGTACTTTTCAGGCATTGCATGCAGATGTTGGTGCACTAGTCTTTCCAAATATATCACCTACTCAACTTTACCATGATAGAGTTTTCTTTCACACACATAGATATGTTGTACCCTCTACAACGAATGGTTTTGGAAGGTTAGAGAGATATGAAGTACATTCTCTTCTTAGCTTGGAGTGGCCAAAACCTGATGTATGGTCCGTATCATCTTTGAAGCAAAAGATGGTAATGGATATACATAACTCTTTGAAATTCACAAAAGTGTCTAGGTCTGTAGGTTTGCACTGGTGTTTTCCCATTCATTGTTTTGTATATTTATTCCAAGGATTCTCATTCCAAAAGACTTCCACCATGTTCATGTGTAAAGATATCACATATGAGCAAGTCGAAAGTCTTCTTGGTGAAAATTGGGGTTTGATGGAAGGAATTGCAACAGGTGATAAATATCTCTGTAAAATAGGTGGAACAAGTATAGGATTTCGATATTTGAAACAACATACTTCATTATACATCAGATTCTACTATGATCGTTGGATGTGCAAACTTGGCAAATGGATACCATTTCAAAGTTCAGAGGGATCTTTGCATTCATTTGAAATAAAGCTTAGATTGCCCATCAATGAAACAGAAACTATTTTAGTGAATAATCATTGGACCTTGGCTAATCTGAGAGAACACTTGATGATTATGGGGTTTGAAGGACTAACTCAATCCAAATTCAAAATTCAAGGACATCAGGTGAGAAATGTTTCATGTTTTTGTTAAAGTAATCTTTTCGTTACTGTTTATTTTACTTTAATGACTTCAATTTCTTGCAAGTTGATTACAAGTGGGCAGAAGAATGGAATACAAAATGAAAGTTAGTGTATATTGGAGCAAAGATGGAACAGAACTCTCATTGTCATAGTTCTTTTGCAACCTGATAATGTCACTTCTTGGGCCCTAGTCATTGTATCTCATGGTTTTTGCACTTTCAAGAACCTTGTAAAAAGTAGGACAATTGATTCATGTTAGATATTGTATATACCTTCTTCTCTGCAATGGTAATTTCAAAACTTTTGGAATGTCAAAAAGTCTATTCACTACTTTGAAATGTGGTTGCTCATGTTTTTTTCTGTGCATTATTTTGTCATCAGAAACTCATTTTTTTGAAATTGCACTTCTTTATTCTATACTTTTAAAAGTGGGCCCAGTCAATTTAAAAACTTGAAACTGCTATAAAAATGGTTCTATGTGATCATTTCTCACATTTGCACTCTCAAAGAGCTAGAAAGCAGAGACTACAAGCCTCTAGAAATCTCGCGCGCAAGCAATGGCTGCTAGCACTTCCACTCCCATGAAATCTCCTCGAGATCTATTCATGGAGTTTTTGGATACTACAGACTACAATGGTCGTACGGATTTGTATGACCTAGACTGTAGAGTCCCTAATCTTGAAGGGACAATAGCCATGAATTCCGATGTGATCGATGAGATCACAGATTTTATGGAATTCTATATATTAATATATGCCGTAGATATTACAGCATATGAGTGTAAATGGGTCCCCTGTGACCTGCTTTTTTACATTCATAAAGGAGATGAGGCGTTTGCGAAGCGCTTAAAGTGTTTCATGGCTATTGTTGAGGCTTCAGGTCACCTCTTAGATGACACAGTGCCCTTAATTAAACAATTAAATAAGAAAAGGAAAATGGGAAGAAAATATCTTTCCTACATAGCAACAACCATCTTTTTTGTCAATGAGGAGCCCGAACCTTCACCCATGGACCTACCCCATCTTGTTACTGGGGGTTTTGTAGATGACAAGAAGGAACCCCAGACAGAAGCTCTCAACTTATTAGAAGAGAGTCAAAAAATTTCCAGAGAATTTCCTCAAGGAGTAGTGGAAAAATTAAAGGAAGCCAGTACACAGAAGAGTCCACCCTCCAACTTAGACCCCGTGGAACCCACTCTACCAGAGGTAGAGATGGAAATGTTTTCAGTTGTACTTGTCGATGGAGAGGAATTTTCGTTCCTGCATGATATTGAGAAGGCATTCGGTCTACGCCTCGACGAATGCCTTAGTATTTTCTGCTCAACCTCGGATGTTCCCATGGACAACACTTCTGACATTATCGAAAAGGCAAGAACTCCACTTGGTGATTCAGTTGCGGACACCATTGCATTTGTGGGTGAAGAGATTTTGAGCCATGCCAACCAAGATGCCACTGAAGAATATCTGGCCACAGCAAGGGAAAGAATTTTGGAGAAGAAGATTCCAACATCCCCTGTTGTGGAGCAAAGTGGCATGGCCCATTCATCAATTCCACTAGATGCAATGGGAAGAGGAGAGGATGAAGACAAGCTTCAAGATGTAAGTCTCTACTGACATTTATGGTTGTCTCATATTCATACAAGATGTATCTATTTAATTTTATGATTGTCTATGTGCAGGAAACAATTGAAGTGGATAAATTTGCAGCATGGAGTGGTGGTGACCGTGGTTCTCGGGGCCATGGCTCTTCCTTCGCACAATACATTGGAAAATTGCCAATGGAAGATTTTATAATAATCCACAAGGACTTTTCCCCTCAAGGACACTTCATGACTTGGTGTATGAAGGCCTTGAGTAAAGTTTTGTGCCTATCTACAATAATGCAAGGGACCAATTGTATATTTCTAGTTAGGAAGTCCCTTGCCCTTACTACCCTAAGAGTTAACTTTAGAGGAAAAATATTAGGTCAAATAGGAATAGCTTTGGGTCTTGGATTGACAGACCCTCAATTAATATCCCAATCAGTTTTGACTTACCAATTGCCTCTATCTTTTCAGAGAAGAAAGAATGTAGTGGAGAAGCTCAAGGCCAAGAGCCAATTGTAAAAACTTTATAATACCAATTCTTTGTTTTTCCAATTTCCATGTGCATTCAATCTATTATATCTTTATGGTTTTGACAATCTCATAACTTTTGCACAGTTTAATCAGTCTTTTTCCATTATTTCTTGTTTGTGTTGCCCAAAATGCATGCAATGGCCTAGGAATGCAAAAAAAAGGTCTGCCACAGAAACGCGAGGATGGGCCCTACAAAAGTTTTGGAGGGCCCATCCCCCCGTTTCTATGGCAGGCCTTTTCTTTGCATTCCTAGGCCATCCTATGCAATAGGTTACCTGTATTGCAAGTCTACCTCCCTCAATTAGCAACTTCACTTAGGGAAATGTGGAACACTCTTCTTATGTGCAATAATTAGAGAAAGTTAAGACTCCTCTGGGTGCACATAAGCATGCAGCAGTAAATAAGTACATGTATGTTCATAAACATTGCTTAGCTATTGGTCAAGGGGTTAGCATGCAGTGCACTCTAGCCAAGGCCAATCATATGCCCCAATGTGCATGGCATGTGTTTTCATGGCTTGGAAATGCCAAAAAAAGGCCTGCCACAGAAACACGGGGATAGGCCCTACAAAACTTTTGCAGGGCCTATCCCCGCGTTTCTGTGGCAGACCTTTTTTTGGCATTTCTTAGCCATGAAATGCATTAAATAGCATTACCACTTACAACAAGTACAGAAAAAAGAATGATACAACTATGAAAAACACTTCAAAGAGGTACTGGAAAAACACACCTACAAACATACGAGAAATAAACTTCAAAACATGTACACTAAGAGATAAACACTTGGGAGAGCAAATATGAGAAGACAAAGATTATATTCATCATTTGGGATTTACAAAATATTTATCATATGGGATATACAAAAGGTTCTCCAAACAAGGGAGTACAAATTATGGTTATTCTCCTAGCTAGCTGCAAATCTTTAGGTTGTATTGTCACTCCCTTTGCATGGATGGCACATAGGTTAGAGTCCTCCAACATTGATATAAGATACGCCTTTGCAGCTTCTTGGAGAGCTTCAATGGCTATCCCTTGGATACAAAGTCCAGCGCAATAGCATTGGATCTCTTCCTTCACAACTCTTGCAAATGACCTTCGTGGAATAAGAAGCTCCACAGACTTTTGATAGTGTCGAATCTCCGCAAAGGCTCTGGTTTGCTTTCTACGCCTTTGTGGTGCTCTTGCATTTGGGGGGATGTTGGGTTGTGGTCGTTGTGGTCTACAACGTGGTTGATAGTTCTTCTTTCTTCTTGGAGGATGCCTAGATGGTCCTACCTCATGATTTACTTCCTCTGCCTGACCTTGCTCTCTTTCTTCATCGGTTGGTCTTTGTCCTTGTCCTAGGGGGAGTGTCTTGCCTCCTTGTGTTACTCGATGGTTCACGGGGATATCATCATTGTTCCATGGTGGCTCATTTATACTTTCTTCATCTAAGGAACTCGATAAATTTGATGTCTCAATCACAACTCGTCTATGTCCTCGTTGTTTGGGCCTTGCCTTGATTGGTGTCCTGATTGGGGGCTCATCATCAGATGCGAAAGGGGAATAATTTATTTCTTGGGATACATCTCTCTCTGGTGAAGCTTCATCCCCCCGCGATGCAATGCTACCGGATTGTGTCCCTACACCCGAGTTTCGTCTTGAAGAGTGGCTTGTGGTTCAACGCTTCTTGTGGGGTGTCATCCATGTTGGGCGATGAGTACCTTGCACATGGCTAGGGTAGATGACATGATCCTTCCTAGCAATCTGCTTTGTGCATGCCATTCTCTTAGGTTGTAAAGTGGTAAAATGAGGAAGGACACCTCTATTTATAGGCTTTCACTTAAGAATTGTCCTGTTCACATTTAAATGGATAAAAATTAGTTTTAAGACATTAAAAGTATATTCACAAAAATAGTAGAATTTTATTTGAAGTGAAAGGGGTTATAAAAACCTTGAAAAGAATAATGCATTTTAAGAGTTTGGAAACTATTTCCAAGCAGAACCCTCACGGACTCTTTATGCACACCATTGGGCATGATGTACGCATCCTAACGATGACATCCACTTCTCTCTTGCAATATCATGTTGTAGCTTTCATGTAATCTTTGCTATTCATGACTCACATGCTTGTTCCATTACATATTTTCTAGCATATGTCGCACGAAAAAACCAATTGAACATTTCTTCTAAATAGTTTGATTGGAGTAGACCACCCCCATGATGAGTGGTTTTAAAGTAAACACCTCTACCCCTGTAATGTGACTTCTCCATTCCTTGTGTACTAAAAATGTCCAGTGACCCATATCGATTCATAAAATATGCTCCATGTGCAAAAAGAATATGCTATGATCTGGTCAATAAGATATACACATAGTGTTTAAGACCAAATAAAAAAATGTAAGTGAAACTTACTATGTAATGTGTAATGTTGCTTTCTCCCCAAGATAAGATGAATGACTGTGTAAACTCCTTCAAAGTCACTTGGAATAATTCTCGTTGTGAAGCATTAGTGGAAACCAAACACATCAAATGTAATAATTGATCAAACGATGACCAAACCTTCTTTCCCTTGTTAATGAGATCAACCTGACTATCATTGTTTGGTGTAATTGAACAGAGGTCCTTCCAAAGCTCCCATTTCCCATCATCTTGACTATTCACATCTCTTTCAAAGAAATGTCGTGCCTTCTTCCCAGTCATTGAAACTTGTTGTAAAATCTCTTGAGACTCACCATACTTCTTAACAACTAAAGATACGTGGCCACCATGACAACCTATGGAATTCAAAAGATCTTCTATTTTTTGGATTGCTATTGTAGACCTCTATAGTGGTTTCATTGCAAATGCATATTGAACATGGAGCTTCAAAAGCCTATCAAAGATCCTCATGAATGCATGCAAAGTACAAAAGTGAACATTGACTAATGGAAATGGGATAATGGGGTTCCAATCATTGCTTATTTTATCACGAGTCGGTTCTTGTAACATTGGACACCTCAAAAGTGATATCTCTCGTTCCCTATGATTCGATGAGTCTGTTTCATCAATTTCTTCAGAGTCATCAACTCTCATCAATGCCCTTGCAGGTTTAGACTATCTCTTAGATCCTTTGTAACCTTGTGTACAATATGGGCAAGGATAGAGAGAAGATGCTCCTTGTTTACAACCTAACATGTGTTTTATACTCTTAAGGTCTCCACCCAAATGCCATTCTACCTCAAAATCACCTATATCATCTACAAAAAGCTTTTGCCCATGTATTTGAGAAGAGATTACTTCCCTAATCCCCGGAGTCCTACTAAAAATCCATGAAATAACATTTATTTGTTTCTTTGGGAACTTCTATAGCACCTAACCACCAGATGTCTCTCTCTGATTGCATACTGTAAGTCAAATGGTCCCTCCTCCTAAAGTTTCATCACTCATTGCATGGTCCATAATTTTGTTCATTAGCGTCACACTCAACCTTTTTAGTCGCCGACCCTTTATGATTTGACACTCATCAAGCTTCAGTATGAACTTTAACTTAACATTACAGTCTGCACAAAAGAGTAAACATTATCTTAATATGACACTTGAATGCAATAAAACTTCAACACCAAATAAAATGTAGTAGGGGTACCTTTGATTGTTGAACTATAAAAGTGAACCATTGCTTGTTGAAGCTTCTGAAGATCCACAAATATATTGTTGAATTTAGTGTAAGTAAATCCTTGTGTAGATAGGATTTTTTATTGCTTCTTGGGAATATTTGGATGATAAACAGAGGCAGGCATAGTTTCTTCTATGAATAAATATTGTCCAATAGTACGAGTCACATCCTCATTTGAAGTTTTTTTATTGATAGATAGTTTATATGGGCATGGAAATATACTTTGAGAAATACCTTGTGATTGTAAGGCTTGCCTGAGAAGGGTGTACATTGCAGTATACCCATTTCTACTGATGCCCGCTTCGTCACATATTGCCTGCACATCTTGCACTGTGATAAGGTTTTTTAACTTCTTTGAAAACTCAGCTTCAACAACAACTCTAATACACTTTCCTATGTGTGAGTCTAAAGCAGAAGTGATTTCTTTGGTGTTTACACAGCTATTCATCAGCTTGAATTAGTCTTGTGTTGTTGATGAAGCAGTTATGTCTTGAATAAACGACCTACACAATGAAAGATTCCATTACAAATCTTCATTAAAACATATAAAAGTAAAAGAAACACTCACCTTGTTGCGTATATATGTCGTTTGTGTGCTCCACCACCATTTGAAAGAGCTTCAAAGGATGAAAATGCTCTTTTCCTATGTCTCATACCAAGTGGAGTCTCTTTCAGCTGCGGTAGTTAACTTTGAAATTGTGCTTTGTTTTGCTTCAATATCCTGTTCCAAATCTGCAAGTTGTTTTTGTAAAGATATGATTGTGCTTTCTAAAGTGACCACCCTCATATGATGGATGTGATATTGTTGGAACCAATACTTAGCAGTAGCAAGTGAATGTGTAGATAATCGCTTGCAGTAACCTAATAGTCCAGCTTCACCTGCACCAATGAACTGAAGTAAAGTTGAGAGGTTATGGAATGTTGGATGGTAAGAAGATATTGGATCAAGAGGATATAGTGAAACATGAGTCCAAAGATCAATACTTTTTTCTCCAGCTGCACGACGTTCATTTTGAGAATTGGCATCATTGTTGCATCGTGTATTTGGAGCAAACTCTCTAGGCACACAAACATGGATACTTGTTGATGCAAGAGCATGAGGACGTTCTACTGTGAAGTTTGTGATACATGTCAACACCATCTTTACTAATGACCAACAATATCAAAAACAAAGATGAAAAACTGGTTGGAAGGGAGTCTAAAGCATATGTTTTGCTCAAAAAATGTGTTTTCTTGTATGTGTATGGGTAAAAGTGTATTTTTCCACTGAGTATGGTTGAAAATGATGAAATTTGAAAAAAGTCATTTTTTGGGGGAAGCATAGTCACGGATTTGATGATGTGGCACTTACTTTTAGAGGGAGTTTGAAAATTGTACTTTTTCTAAAAGAAACTTCAGAAAATGTGCCCAAAAAAGTGACTTCTGACATATATATTAAAAAATAGGCTCTTTTGAGTTAATATACACTGAAAATGAGACTTTTTAAAAAAATTCATTTTTTTATTCAAATACATGTACGAGTTTGATGATGTGGAAAGTAGATTCTCTTTCTCTCTCTCTAGAATAAGAAAGAGAGAGGCCTACTGAAGCCTAAAAAAAAGCCTACTCTAGCCTACTAAAACGTGCCCTATTAAATGCACTTTGTCCCCTTAAACAAGAATAGAATTAAGCTTAATCCCTAAAAATTAGGGATCCTTACAAGGCCCATGCAGGGTTCATTTTTTCCCCTAATGAACATCATTTTGTTGAGGTGTATATGGCACTATACACTAATTTTTTATCCCACATTCAACCAAAAATGCATTAAAATCAGAAGACATTTATTCCCCCCTCAATCAAAACGAAGGTTGCCCATTTTACATGCTAACAAATTTTCAACCAAAACAAGAAACTATTTGAAGCACATAAACACTTCCAACTTTGCCTTCAATGGATATACCCATGCATGCTTAGAAAAATCATCAATAAAATTCATGAAGTAAAGGTAGTTCCCAAAAGAAAGTGTCTGCACAAGACCATAGACATCATAGTGAACAAGCTACAATTTCTGAGTAGTTGCAGTAGTAAACACCCATTCTTCATTCTCCAAAAGATTAGGAGACTGTGCTTTAGGTGTAGAGGCATCTACAACAACCATTCCAACCTCCCTTTTCTTTGCCTCTTTTGTAGCTAGTTTTAGGCAACTCTTTATGACATGATCATTTCCTTACAATATTTGTAGAACTATTTTTGCTTTTTTGTTTTCTTTTTTTCTCTATCTTCCTTTTTCAACTATGTAGATTTAGCACATTTTTTCTTACTAGTAGATGAGCTCCATGTACCTTTTCTATTCTGACTAGCTAAGAAAGCTTGATCTGCAACATGCATAATGAGCTTGTTGGATTGATCTCCTTACAGCAAAACAAAGACTAACTCCTCAGATGTTAGGTCATTTGGATTGCCTTCCATCATCAACTGAAGAGTAGAAGCAAAACTCTAATATGAACCTAGAAGACCATTAAGAATGTTCTACACAAGTGAACTATCTGGCAAGACTTCATGTACAGAAATCAACTTCTCTTTCAAATCTTTGATCTTTGTCAAAAAATGTCCATAGAATCTCCTTCATTCACATGCTCACTCTCCAATTGTTTTTGGAGGTAAGCACCACGAGCCTCATTTCTTGCCTAGTATAAATAGGTAAGTGTATCCCAAGCATCTTCTTCTATTTTGCACGAGTGAATATGAGGGATAATTGCATGTTTGATAGACAAAGTTATCAATGCATACACCTGAGCATCTCTACCATCCCATAAAAAATGCTTTGTAGTAGGTGCAGTAGGCACCACAACACAAACATGAATTTCAAGATTGTCATCTTTAACACCATCTACATCACCTTCAATAAGTATATTTGTAGGTGTAGTAGGTCATTTTTCAGCATCCTAAAAAAATTTCCACATTCCTTTTGCCACCAATACATGATGCATCATATATGCCCATAATGTGTAATTACTTCCATTCAAGTTGTCCTCAACAACCAACATCTGGAATACATCATTGCTTTCAACAATGGACATCGACTAAAATACCTTGATGTAGAAAAATGACTATATCTCAAAAAGTGGAACATAACTACCCTATCAAGCTCTACTAATGTTGTGGCAAACTTTGAGAGGATTGTACTGGTGAGCCAAAATTATATATATGTTTGGCACAAAAGGACAAAACTACTTGCAAAAGCACTATGATAGTGCATTTAGAGGCCAAAACGAGCTCAGATCAAAATTTTCAAGCCACGGATCGAAGCTGTTTTGAATTGATAATCACCTTGAGTACGCTTACCAATTTTCGTGCGATTCTGAGACAGTCTGTAAAAGCATACAAACATCACAAGGAAGAAGAAGAAGAAGAAGAAGAAGAAGAAGAAGAAGAAGAAGAAGAAGCTTGGAGCACAACACACAATATTGAATGTACTACCAAGTGAATGTACAAAGATTAGTGACCTGTCAGGGTTATAAGCGTATATACAAGCCGGGGGAAAAAAACGTCCTAAAGAGGGAAAAAAGTGCGCGAGCAGTCCTACATGTGTTCACACACATCACTACAAAAATATATCAACAATACTCTAACTCTTACTAAATAGTCGAACTAGGTAAAAAATTACACATTGTAATACATGTACATACATAGGTATGTATGTACATACATACATACATATAACATTCATATCATTTACGCATACATACATATAAAATGCATATATACATGTATACATACATGCTATGCATGCGTGCATAATTATATGCATAACCATATGCACACACATCCATCCATCCATACATACATGCATACACATATAAATACATACATACATACATACATACATACATACATACATACATACGTGCATGCATACATATATACATACTTACATACATACATATAATAATAAATAAATAAATAAATACATACATACATACATACATACATATATACATACATACATGCATACATACATATATATGATACATACATACATACATATGATACATACATACATATGTACATCCATACATATGTGTATCCATGCACATATAAATGAATACCATTGATCTATTTCTTAGTACCTTTTTGAAATATTCTAATTTTCTCTTGTGGCTGAAAGTGTCACCTTCATACCGAGGTTTTCCATATGAATGTGGACATGCTTAATCTATCATTATTATCATTTATGGAACTATTGGATTGTATTTAATATAGTTGTTGCGTCACAATGAATTGTACATTTTTTGCAAACAAAGCTTTACGTGCTATTAACAAGAGAGAAGATATAAGAGAGATGAAGATACAAAGCGGGCTCAAAAGATTTTTTGTTTCCCTTACAAAGAGGACTCAAAATATTTACAAGGTGGAGCTAAAACCCATGTGATTAGCTACGTGAAACCCAAGGAATACAAAGCAAGATGTCCACCTTTTGAACTAACCTCTGAGGAAAAGATGTTATCATTATTTATGGGTAGACTAAGCGGTAGTAAATTGCATAGAATATTCTACATTCGGATGATTTCATCAAGGAATGCATTGAATTAGAAGAAAAGTTAGCGAAATATTTGGGCCTTCCTAGAGAGACTCTAAGAGCAAGTAGCACTACTAGGGTACACTTAGAGGATTCCCTTAACTACCTAGCACATAAGTTGGAAACAATATTAATCTCCATCTTTATTCAAATAAGAATTGAAATGAAGAGTCACCACTAGTTAAATAATGTCTCAACTATGGTGGTGATCACTCTGTTGATTTTTCCCTAGTAGAAAGAACTTAGGATATGGGAAAAGGCCACCACAAAATAGAGGAAACCTCTAATAGTAGGAGATTGAACAAAAAATGATGCACCATTTAGGTATGAAATGTTTCTATACTAGGAAACCCATACATCAATAGGAGAGGAGATATGAAGCTAGATTTCAAGATAGCTTGGAAATCAGTGGTCCAGGCATAAAAAGAAGTTCAAGCATGGATTCAGCCCATCAACCAATGAATAAATGAAAGGCAGATTGGTAGAGCTTGATGAAGATGGGCAAGAATTTGAAGACTTTGAAGAACCCATGTTAGAAGGGGGAGCTACGTCAAAATCAAAAATCAAGGCACCAAGGCAAAGAAGGTTCACTCCACCAAAAGGAGAAGAAAGGAGGTCAACAAGGGTACAACATCCAATCTTAAGGCTTGTCTATGATAGTTATATTGCAAGGCATTATGCTTTCATGACCAAGATTATCAAAGATCATGAACCTTCTACCTATGAAGAGGCCAAAGACACAAAGGAGTGGCAAGAAGCAATTGAAGAAGAGTACAAAGCCCTTGAAGACAACAACACATGGATTCTAGCTCGAAGAAAAGAAGGGATGAAGGTAATTGGCAACAAATGGGTCTATAAAGTGAAGAGAAATTCTGATGGTTCAATTGCTAGGTACAAAGCAAGGCTTGTGGCAAAAGGAATCTTCAATCCTATGGGATTGACTATGAAGAAACATTCAACCTAGTTGCAAAGATGAGCACAATTAGGGAAATCATTGGGGTTGCCACATCTAGGAGGTGGCCAATATATCAATTGGCTGTAAAGAATGTTTTTCTAAAGGTGATTTGTAGGAGAGAGTCTACATGACTCAACCATTAGGGTTTGAGAACCCTAAATATTCATATTTTTTTATAAACTTAGAAAAACATTGGATGGTTTAAAGCAAGATCCTAGGGCATGGAATCAAAGGCTTCTGGAGTATTTGTGCAGGTGTGGATACAGGCCAAGTGATGCAGATCCTTTCCTATACCTCATGAAGGAAGGAGGACTAGTTGTCTATGTATGCATATATGTAGATGACTTGATTATAGCATGAAGTGATGATGCAGGTATCACATGGATCAAGGCCAAGCTTGGAAATGAATTTAAGATTTCAGATCTTGGAGTTCTTAAATATTTTCTAGGGATTCAAGTTTATGTGGAAAATGGTATTTGCCTTGCTCAAAGGAAATACTTGTTGGATATATAAGTATGGTATGAGCGGATGTAGATATTTCAGCATATAGAAGCATAATTGGAAGACTAAATTATACTACCATCACAAGACTTGACTTGTGTTATGTTGTAGGAGTTCTTTCTCAATTTTTGAATTCACCAACTGATGTTCATATGAATGTAGCCAAGAGAGTGCTTAGGTACATCAAACATATTGTCAACCAAGGGTTGTACTACCCTTATGAAGATGGATTACAACCACAAGGCTTTAGTGATGTTGATTGGGTTGGTTCAAAGGAGGACAGAAGGAGCACATCTAGCTATGTATTCATGCTAGGTCAAAAAGTTATCTCATGGATGTACAAGAAGCAATCAACAATTGCATTATCATCTACTGAGGCTGAGTATAGGGCCTTAACACTTGCTACATGTGAGATCATGTGGCTCATGAAGCTCTTCAAAGAATTGGATGTGGAGGTCAAAGAGTTTACTCTATTTGAAGATAACATGTCAAGAATTCATCTAGCAAGCAACCCTATGTTCCATGCAAGAATCAAGCACATAGAGATCAATTAACACTTCAATAGAGAGAAGGTGCTAGAAAAAGAAGTGGACATCAAGTACATTGACACTAAGGAGCAACTAGCAGATATCATGACCAAGTTTATGGATGCAACCAAGTTGGAGGAGTTCAAGATCAACCTCAACTTGAAGGAGATCAATGGAGACTAACACTTGAGCTTGAGGGGGAGTGTTAGAATCTTAGCAATCTCAAGTGTGGGAACTCATGCTAAATTGAAGTACCATAACACTCACACTTTTTGGTAGGATATACAACCACTTTTCCACTAGCTTTCTCAGCTCATTGCTCAACTAATTGATGGAAGAAAAGTTGGGATCATTTGCAGGGCATTTTTTAATTCAAATTTACAACTACCTTTTTGAGCATTATATAAGCAAACACATGGAACAAAATTGTGCCATCTGCCTCTACAATTTGATAACTTGTAGGCTCTATTAGGAGTGTTTACTCTAGGCCTAAGCTAGCACCTTGCTTGCTGGAATTTTCTCATAAGAAGTGATCTTTGATCACCCATATCTCTTTGTGTAGTTGTTCGGTTCATTTGCAAGATAGCTCATTTTGTTCCTATGATTGTAAGATTTCTCTTGGATATAATATTAGTATTAATTGTTCATTACCCTTGAGTATATTGAGCTTGAAAGCTCTCTATTTTGATCTCTACATATCCCCAAATACGTGCAAGTTTCTTGTTTGGAAAATTTTTGGTCTATCTTGTGGAAGCACGTTGATACCCCTCACACTCTCCAAATTGAGGGATCTTTGGTTTGTTGGAACGCCCTTACCATCTATTTGTACTGTGCAAAACTTCATAGGTTCAGTCTTTAGGTCTAGAGAGCAATTCAATTTTTGGTGGATTCTGGTAGTGAACTGTTTGGTCCTAGGAAGGGCCCATCATTCTTCTAGTTGCAATTAGGAGTGGATATACTCCATCAACCAAGTGGGATGAAACCAATGCTACCACCAAAAATGATTCTCACAAAATTAGTAGTTCTTGATTGACTAGATCTTTATACACTTTGGAATTCCTATCAAAGGACATGCATTGTGAATGAAGTAATTGAAAATCTACTAAAGGGATTCTTAACTGAAAATCAAAAGTCAATTTTATACCACCCAGAAGCAAATAGCTAAGTTAAAAGTTCAAATAAACCCCTATGCAAAATATTGAAAAAGTTGGTAAAAAATGGTAGATCCTATTAGGACAAACAATTGCACCATGAAGTTTCGGCTTATTGATAAACCTACTAGATAGATTTTATGTGTATTGGCTCAACTTAGCTTATGAAAAACATGCCATATTTCCAATCAATTTCTTAGTACCAACAACTAAAGTTTCACAACAATATCAATGGATAGGGCATGAACTCTTAGAACTAGTTGAAAAAATAAAGAAGCTACAAGAGACACAAGTCAAAGATGTGGCAGGCATATATGAAGGAGCAACAGAAGGCCTCCTTTGATGCTCACATAAAGTACACGCAGTTTTAAGAAGGTAACTTAGTGCTAGTGTACACATTGAAGCAACGTGCCAAAAACTCCAAAAGAGAGGTTGTGAACTTTGGTGGTACATTGCATACCACCTAATGGTGTCCTCCAATCAGCCTCATTAGAGGGTGAGGTAGTCCCCAACTACATAAGCAGGTGTAGGTTCAAACTCTTTGAGTAGTCTTTCATAGAGAAAATATTGGAACAAGTGCAAAAGCCAAACATCATAATGAAGATGAGCAATTGGATACCACGTATTGGTGTTATCCAATTCATCTCATTAGACGGTGAGGTAGTCCCCAACTACATATGTGTAGGTTCAAACTCTTTCAGGAGCCCTTCATAGAGAAAATATTAAAACAACTACAAAAACCAAAGATCATAATGAAGAAGAGCATTGCATCTGGGAACATGCTCAAGCTAATGCTATATCAAGAATTTACAAGAACAAGAAATTATGACAACAAGCGCTTGAGTATGCAAAACTAGAGTACATCATTTTGAAAAAAATACTATGATAGGATTTCAGGAGTTCTTTGTGCATGCGACACTATTTAGAGGATGTTGAAAATCAAGCTCCCACCTTAGGATCACTTTGGAATAATTTCATTGGCTACAAGTCTTGCTTAGTGTGGTGGAGTGTTATAAAGAAAGCCCCTTGCATAAGCTAGCCCCTTGCTTTCTCTTTTTTTGGCTTGATTAAGCATAGCTATCCATGTGTGCAAGAAGTGTTCAAACTCTCTACCCCTTAGTGTTCAACATTTTTTCTCCTTTATTAGGAATTCATTTTATTTATGCTTTGAGTCATTGGATAGCTAATATACTCTAATTTCAACTAAACAAGTCTTGGGTTCATTCTATGAATATTTGAGTAAACTAAAAAATAGTGAACTATGGTTAATCATATGTCTCTCTATGTGAAGGCTTTGTTAGAGCTATCTAGCTTTGGGTTGTAAGCATTCTTTCTACTTCCCTAGGTATCAATTTGCTGTGATTTTTGTGCCATTGGTTAGAAATTATAGTTTTTTAAAGTTGGATCAAGCTTGTGACTCATTTTGTGGTTATTTTGGGAGAAAATTTTGTTGGAGTGAAGTGTGGTCACTGTGTGATAAGCTCTTGCATACATTCAATTAGCCTATGTTGCAGAGATTCTTTCTCATATTATAGGCAACCATTTTGTGTGAAATTTGTTTTTTCTTGGAAATATCAATCATTGTAGAAGCGCTATAGAATTTTTTATAGAAATTATGAGAAAGAGGCATTTCAGGCTGTAGAGGTGTAGAGAAGTCTACCTGTGGAGGTTACTCATGCTTTGTCATTGTATAAGGGTTGAGATACATCCCCCATCAGTGATATCAGAGCATAAATACCATTATTAGGGGTCTAAGGGAAGAAACAGGAGCTTTTGGAGCTATTGGACCAAGAAGGAAGCTACATTGGAATATTTCTCAAGTTCAACTATCAAGAGGGAGCTATTTTTGAAGGCACAACAAGGCTAAATCACTTCATATGAGCTATATGAAGTCGAAAGGTAAAGATTCAAGACTTAAATCACTCATATTACTTGCAATGTCACTTAAACAGCATCCGAAAGTAGGAGGAGACCACCATAGCTGAGTTCAACACACAAATGGAAAAGGTTGATAAAAACAACTACAAACCATGGAATTTTAGGATGTCAAGCTTTCTCATAGTCAAAGATTTGAGGGGAATGACAAGTCGATCAAACCTAAGGCCTAGATAAGGAGATAACCCCACCAATTTTCATTTGAGGGCATCTAGAGATTGGAGTGAAAGAGAAAAGAGATTATTTTTCATTCTTTCACAACACATTAGCAAGGCAATGATTGGATACATATAGGAATTAGATACATCAATTAAAGTATGGGAAACCTTCGAGTTGCTTTACTCTACATCCATGAAATCTAGGAAGATACAATTGAACAATGAGCTCAAAAACTTAAGGAAGTCACCAAGTAGCAATATTAATGATTTCATTTTGAAGGAGTTAATTGATGCATTAGGTTCCATTGTTTGTCATACTGATGGTGATGACCTAGTAGATTATTCCCTTAATGGATTGAGGGATGATTAAAAATGGAAAGCATTCACCATTTTGTTTTATGTAAGAGAGAACCAACTAGATTTTAAGCAACTTTTGGCCTTGATGATCACAAAGGAGATGAACATTGTAGGTAGCAACTCAAGGGGGCATGAGGACCAAGTGTTTTATGCAAGTAAAGATAGCGGTAAAGGAAGAGGATAAAGCAAGGGTAGAGGAAGACAAGGAAGAGGACAAGGTTAAGAGAAAAGATAAGAGCAAGGAGGTCGTTCCTCATCACAAAGAAAAAGGGGTAGACATAGAGGAAGACGAGAAAGCAAAAACTAATCTAGAGATGGAGATAATTCATATAGTTCTATATATGTGGATAGTATGGACATTATGCAAGGGAGTGCTATCAAGTAGGAGGCAACAATCAAATATATAAATCATACAAGGGAAAAGGTAACTATGCATCTACTTCCTCAAACAATGATAATGAAAGTATGCTAGCTATTATGAAAATTTCAAATCATAGAAACCATGTGGAGGATACATGGTACATAGATAGTCGATGCAACAATCATATGAGCTACAACAAGGAGTACTTCTCCAAGATGCAACTTCCATCAACAAAGGGGCATGTGCAAATAGGTGATGACACCCCTCAAAATGTCACACACATAGGCGATGTCATGTTGGATGGAACACAAAAGGGAAAGTGCTTGAATGTTATTTTTGCATGTACCCAATATCACAAAGAATCTTGTATTAGTGGGGTAAATGGTGGAGAAGGGATATCAAGTCAAGTTGAACCAAAGGGGTTATTTTTTGGAGAACCCCAAGGATGGCTACACGGTGATTAGAAGAGGAAACAAGGAAGGAAGGATCTTCACACTTCCCTTGAGCTAAAGCCAAACTATAATCATACAATCTATTTTTCATTTGGAAAGCAAAGGACTGTAGAGATTGATCTTTGGCACAAGAGGATGGGGCATAGTAATGTCCAACGGATCAAGGATATGGATAAAAGAAATCTTACGTAGGGATTATCAAGCTTCAACTCACAAAGTTTTAAGCACGTATGTGAGGCATGTCATCTAGGCATGTCAACAAGTCTATCTTTCAACAAGAGCAACTATGTGAGCCAATAGCTCCTCCACTTGATTCACAAAGATGTGTAGGATCCAACAAAAGAAAATCCCATTGGAAATAATAGGTGATTTTTGACATTTATAGATGATTTTACAAGGATGAGAAGGTTATATTGCATTAAGCATAAGTCAATTGTGTTTTATACCTTCAAGAGATTCAAAGCAGAAGTTGAAAGAGAAGTTGGAAGGTATACCAAATGTCTTAGATCCGATGGAGGGGGAGAGTAATTCTCCCATGATTTTTTTGATTTTTTATAGAGAAATTTATCCAAAAGGAAATTTACATGTACGTATACACCCCAACAAAATGGGGTTGCAAAAAGAAAAAACAAGTGTATCATAGAATGAGTTAGAGCAATTATAAAAGATATGAATATGCCAAATGGGTATTGGGTTGATGTAGTCACTACTGCAAGTTACATCAAGAGTAGACCTCCAACATCAAGTACACACCCATCTAAACCTTATGAAGCATGGTATGGAAGAAGAATTTATGTATCCCACCTCAAAATATTTGGATGTACATGTTATGTCTTCATACCTAGTGAATTAAGAAGCAAGTTGGATGCTAGAGCAGAAAAATGTGTACTCATAGGATATGCATGTGAGAAAAAGGGATATGGATGCTACAATGCAAAGACTAAGTAGCTCAAAATCTCAAGGGATGCAAATCTTTAAGAATAACCATGTTATGTACGTTTGGAACATATGAAATTTGAAGGTGAAATTGAAGTTAAGAGAAACCATGAAGAGAAAGATACACAAGCATTGATACATTTGAGTGCTCCTCAAGATTCACCTATGGATGAGGTCTTAGCAAGTTCTGAATCTTGTAATGGAAACCTCAAAGGTAAAGAGAGTTTTTTTTGAAGAAGATAAGTCTCACATGTGGATGGACATGGATATGTAGATGAAGACTATGCATTCTAAAAGGGAGAAACCTCAAAGGCTATCATCAAAACTCCAAGGTGAAGAAGATTCATCCCAAACAAAGGAGAAGAAAGGAAATTAAAAAGGCCAAGCTATCCAATAGATAGGCTTATATATGATTCTTTTATTGCAAAGCATTATGCATACATGAGGAAAGTCATACAAATCAAGAACCCACATGTTATGAAGATGACAACAAGCGTAGGGAATGTCAAGAAGCTATGAAGGAGGAAATCCAATCCTTAGAGGACAACAATACATGGACTTTAGTTTCAAGAACTAAATACATAAAGGTAATAGGCAAAGAATGGGTGGCAAAGGTCAAAGTGAATTCAGATGGGAGCATCGCTAAGTACAAGGAAAGGTTAGTTGCTAAAGGGTTGGCTCAAACATATGGAATTGACTTTGAGGAAACCTTTAGATGTGTAGCTTAGTACACAAAAATTGGAGCTTTTATTACTTCGACAGCAAGTAAGGGTTTGAAAATATATCAATTAGATGTCAAGAAATCCTTTTTGAATGAGATTTTGAAGAGATGGTGTATATGGATCAACCACTAGGATTTGAAGATTGCAGGAGGATATTATCAAACTTTAAGATCTCAAATCTGGGAGAGCTAAGGTACTTCTTAGGTATTGAAATTGTGTATAAATCAAATGATATTTGGTTTATGCAAAGAAAGTACAAACTAGATCTATTGGAAAAATTTGGTCTCATAGGTTGCAAGCCATTGATACATCCTTTGGAACTCAATTTATGGAGATGAAGTGCCTTCAAATTTATAGGCCCATGATTGGTTCATTGATATATGCCACAATTACAAGACTTGAATTGTCATATGGAGTGGGATTCCTCTCTCAATTCATGCAAGATCCTTGAGTGACACATATTCTTGTAGCTAAAAGTATGCTAAGATATCTCAAAGGCACTATTAATGAAGTTTTATATTATCCTTTTGAGCATTATTTGCACATCAAAGGATTCTTTGATGCCAATTGGGTTGGTTCAAAGGATGATAGGAGAAGCACAAGTGTCTATGCAATCATGCTAGAGAAGAAGCTCATCTTCTGGAGCTCAAAGAAACAAATCACATTTGTTTTATCATCAACCAAAGTTCAATATAGAGCTTTAGCTCAAGTTACATGTGAATTCATCTCACTAAAGAACCTATTTAAAGACTTAAATATACAGTTCAAGGAGATATCTATGTATTTTGATAATATGAGTAGAGTATACCTAGTATTAAACCCCATGTTTCATGCTAGGAGCAAACACATTGACGTTCACTATCATTTTGTGAGGGAGAAATAGCAAGCGAAAGAATTAAAAATCCATCATATTAGTACCAAGGATCAATGTGTAGATGTGTTCACAATGTTGGTGCAATGAGAAATCCTAAGAGCTTGTTCCATGCTCATAGGATTTCTCTCCTATGATACCATATATTGTGAAGCTACACTTTGGAACGTGACTTCTTGGAGCATGTTGTATTCATTGTCATTCACACCAACGTTTATGTTGAAAGAAGAAAAATTGAATGGCACAAATTATAGCTTGTGGAAGGTTACTATCAAATCTTACTTGTATACAAATATATTGTATGAAGTTGTAGATGTCAGAGAACCTGAATCCAATAAGGATACTGATCCCACCACATGGAACATATGGAATGTTAAAGGTAAGTCATCCCTAGGGAAAATCTTGTCAACTTATGAAGAGTTAACTAAAGATCACATTACCTCATGCAAAACATATCGTGAATCTTGGATGACCCTTCAAGACTTGTATGAGGATAAAAGTTTGATCTCAAATGTATGCAATAGAAGTCGAATTTCATAACCTAGCAATTAGGCCCCAAGCCCCTATCGCTAAATTCATTTCCACCTTTGAAGACTATCAATGCAAGTTGAGGTTATGTGGAAAGCAAGTTTCAAGTGAATATATGGTTGTCAGACTTCTCAAAAAAACTCTCATAAGTCATATGAGACATTTGACATGACCCTCCACAATAGAGGTGAAGTCTTCACTTGGGAAGAAGTACAAAGACTATTGATTCACCACAACTCACATGAAAATTCTTCATCATCTCAAGAAGAGGCTATGAGAGCCAAGGGGCCATTTAAGATGCCTAAGAACCCTATTCATCAATCTAGCAATCCGTCTAAGCAAGGCTTCAAGAATTCTTCCAACGAAAAATTCAGATGTAATTCTTGCAAGAAACCAAGACACCTTGAAAAATTTTGTTATATGAAGAAATAGCTCAAAGGCATGCTCATCTAGAAACAATTTTGGGTCCCACTATTCTAGAAAATATTTATTCATCTCAATTGAAGCCAATGCCCTTATCAAGTCTAGCTCCCCCCAAGAGTGGATATTCGATAACAGAGTTGTTTCCCACATCTCCAAGGATCAAGAATCCTGTCAACTAATAGAGGAACACAAGGGAGAAGTCTACTCAAGTGATAATAAGAGCCTCCCAGTCAAAGGATAATGTAAATTCTATATTAGAAATCATAAAAGATAATGCAAAGCTTTATGCAAAACACTCTATGAAAAGCTTTATACAAAACACTCTTTCTACTTAATCTTTGCATGAATATTTTCTTAGCTAAATCTGTTTAAGATATCAACATCTCAGCAGGTTAAGGGATTGCAAAACATTATTCAACTACAAGATGTGAGCCAAGCTTGCAATCAAGGAAAACAATACAAGGCTCTCGTACCAAAAGAGGCATCCACCCAAGCAAGGAATCTTCTAGACCTTGTCCACATGGATGTTTGTAGAGCTATGAATACACCATCTTTGAGTGGGTTTCTTTATTTATTTATCTTAGTAGATGACCACACTAGATATATTTGGGTTTATTTTCTCAAATCAAAAGCAGATACCTTCTCCAAATTTAGAGAGTGGATCTATTAGGTTGAGAATGAAGCATCCATGTCTATCAATATTATCAGATCGGATGGAGGTGGCGGGTCTATAAATTGCAACTTTGATAATTTCTTGAAGCAAAAAGGCATCAAATGTAAAATCACACATCCTCATACTCCATCACAAAATGGGGTAGATGAAAGGAAGATATGCGATATCATAGAGATCGCATGAACCATGCTTCATAATAAGACTTTACCTTTCAGATTTTGGGTTGAATTCGTACACACTATTGTACACCATCAATAGAGGCTTCACTAGTGCACTTCATAATCAAACATTGTTTGAGGCGTACTTTTGAAAAAATCTGAATTTCAACTATTTTAGACTATTTGGAAGTGAAGCATTTGTCCATGTGCCTAAGGAAGAAAGGCACAAGCTATCATCTAAGGCAAAGAAGCATATCTTCATTGGGTACAATGAACAATCTAAAGTATATAGATTGTATGATATGGAAAACCACTCCATCACTATTTCCAAAGATGTGCTCTTTGATGACTCTTCTAAGTACTCAACTAAAATATTCAAGCTTAAGTTCAAGTCCAAATATCTACACTTTGGGGGGTGCAAGAGAACAAGGATTACGACCACCACATACTAGAGAGATGACTCTCCTCCCAACCAAATGCCTCTATATATAGCTCTCTCCAGGGGACTGCCTTCTTGGGCAGGTGGATACTAACCATCCAAGTGTCAGGCATGTAACTACATGTGCGCCAAGTGTCCCAATTAACTCGAGTTAACTCAAGTGGATGCTTCTAGAAGGCTCTAGAGCTCTTTGGGTAAAACACTCTCCCCATGTACCCCATGGGGGTTGAACCCAAGACCTCCTCCTTCACATCCTTGAGACTTAACCACTAAGCTAAGTGGATCACTTGTTCACAAGAGCACAAGACCTCCTAGTAAGTCTAAACTTGAGATCTTTGGTCATACACACGGATGACCAAACGGTATCCGATTTCAGATCTGTCTGAACCGGCCAGACCCTTGGATCATAGACTTACTTTATTACATTCTTTCCCCCTTGGAAAAGATTTTCGTCCTCGAAAATAGAGCTATATACATACTGTAGGCAACCCCCGAGCCTCATGTTCTAAAACTGGAAGAACATGGTCATGTTCTAGAACTGGAAGAACATGTCTCATCTCTGTGGTGGCATCCTTACCCAAATGATTCAAAACACTATCTGGTTTTGCACTTTGATGAACAGGACAAAGTACAAACTAGTGAAGAATAATAAGGGTGGATCTAATGACATCCTTAGCTAATTCACAGTTTCTGGATGTGCGATCTAGGCACAAACATGTGAACTAGGTGGATTCAAATTACTAGTCCATTTCTAGGCATAACTGGTGCATGGGCTTAGTAATGAAGGTGGGATTCTTATCCCTCGCAAGACTTTGAGAATTCTTGATTCACTTGAATTTGTTTTGGAGAACTTGAAGTTTGGTTGTCCCATACATCTAACTTTAGATGTCTGTACAATGGTTTACTTTTATCTAACAGTTACTTGATTTTTTCACCCGACTAGAGGACTACTTTGTCCCAATGAGTTTGAAAAAATCCTATGTAAACTGTAGGAGAAAGTTTACCATTTCGGTGGAATCAACCATACTATCTTCACCAATTCAAATTCAAAATGAAAATTGTCCAACTTAGGACACTTTTCTCAAAGACTTTTAACTGAAAGTTCTTGGGAATTGTCAATCTGATGAGCGATTCCTAACTTCCCTATTCTAGAATATACTGGACTCCACGAAATCATTTATGCTATAACTTGAAGCAAACTCAAATGAATAAGTCCACTTAGACTTATCATCTTTTGAAGATTGAAAAGGTTCTTGTACATAACATCTATCTAGGATGTTCAAGTTAGTTATTTTATTCTAACCGGATAACCCTGGTCTTTTGCAAAAGGAATCAGATACCATATCTGAGCCAATTCCAAAAGATTTGGAAAGTGGAAAGAAATAACTAAGACTCTGTACAACCAATTCAAACTTCGAATATACATAAACTTGCTATGAGTCAAAGACTAGATGACTCAGGACTTCAACTTTTCAAAGATCTATTTCAACAAGATATTGAAGCATTGTCTTTATCTTTAAGAGAAATAAGCTGGATTCTCAAAAAGATTCAAAAGAAAATCAAAAAACATCCAACCACAAGATACTAGTGTGGTAACCAACATCAGTGTGTCGACCCACTGAGGTTATGCTGATGAGTTTTGTATTCAAATAATGCTTCACTTGAGACTAAGTTCAGGTCACATTCAATCTTTTTGACTCCGTGAATGCAATTCTTGTGCATTTCTTTGAGTCTAAAAGAGTGAATTTTATCAAGTTACACTAGGAACTTGATGCTTGACTTAGTCAATTAAATCTTTAGTTGAAAAGATCAACTCAAAATCAAAGTCCAACTTCAAAATTTATCAAATATTTCTGATCAATAACACTTAAGCTTGAAGTGTTCTATGAAGATCTTGGAAGTTACTTACTTCATATCTTCAGTTTCCTTAATCTTGAAGTTACCTTGAAGTATCGTAAGATACTACTTTCATCCTTTACGAATTAAACTTTCCTTGAAGTCTTAATTCCCTTGAGGATGAAACCTAACTTCAAAATCCAAACTAGGACTAAAAGATATTCATCATCCCACGGTCCGATGTCCCATACCATCTTTCCTACATCAATCTGAGTATAAAATCTGGTGTCCCATACCACCCTATTTTATATTCACATTAATGTGTGGGTGATTCTTATCCTAAAGTCTAAAAATCTCTTGATAGAGTACCTTATTTCTTCAATTCTTTTACAAGAATTGGAAGTTTCAGGCATTACCTCTAACTAGATTTTCCTAGGTTTTGATTCCTTCGCATGATCACCTCATAATCATGTGCTTTGCCTTGGAAACTTGAAAACCTCTTGACAGAATATCAATTCTTCTTTACTGGGGTTTTCAAATGAAAACCAATCAGAATTCCAAGTTCTTGAATTTTTCAAATTCAAGTTCAATTGGTTATTCTTGACCAATTTTGTAGCGACAAGAGTTTATGACTTCTTGTCTTTAGATTCCTTTCTATACTGGTGCTTTTAGGTACCTATCCCGGCCGGGGCTTTTTACAGGAATCTCTCTACTGCCTTAGTCTAAGCATCCGCATGCTTTCTGGATTTGTACCAAAATCCCTTTAAGGATAGGCAAACACTTATGTTTTACCTTCCACAGACTTAAGTACCGTCTTCACGGTTGCAGACTACATACTTGGAATTACTTCACTCTGTGCAGACTTGGAACAGCTTACTTTTTCACAATTTTCCATTCGATAAATGGAACTTGAGTGAATCATTCCCAAAAGGAATTTTATTGCCAATACTTGGGCAGTCTACAGGGTAGTTCCAATCGCATATTACTTGGACAATCATGGCCAAGATTGATCAAGTCTGGTTGATCTTGCGATAAAAATAAAGACTTATAGTCTTTATCTTTAAGATCTCTTAAAACTATCTTAAGCTTCTTTGCTTACCTGCAGGATTTTAGAGGTCTTTCCCTCAACTTAAGTCCAAGCATTTTCTAATGCTTTTCAGATTCCAAAGCTAAGAATCTTTGATATACCGTTAGGTTATATCACCAATGCAAGAGAACAAGGATTACGACCACCACATACTAGAGAGATGACTCTCCTCCCAACCAAATGCCTCTATATATAGCTCTCTCCAGGGGACTGCCTTCTTGGGCAGGTGGATACTAACCATCCAAGTGTCAGCCATGTAACTACATGTGCGCCAAGTGTCCCAGTTAACTCGAGTTAACTCAAGTGGATGCTTCTAGAAGGCTCTAGAGCTCTTTGGGTAAAACACTCTCCCCATGTACCCCATGGGGGTTGAACCCAAGACCTCCTCCTTCACATCCTTGAGACTTAACCACTAAGCTAAGTGGATCACTTGTTCACAAGAGCACAAGACCTCCTAGTAAGTCTAAACTCGAGATCTTTGGTCATACACACGGATGACCAAACGGTATCCGATTTCAGATCTGTCTGAACCGGCCAGACCCTTGGATCATAGACTTACTTTATTACAGGGGGAATAGAGCCATTTCCAAGCATAGTTCAAGAGCAAGTACTTCAAAATAGCCTAAAAAATCTCAAAGACTTATTGATAAGAAAAAGATAAAAATCACCATGTAATATATGCACTTATGCATTAGATTCAACCAAATTACAAATCCTTCTAACTTTAAAGAAGCTCAAGGCCAATCCGAGTGGGAAGAAGCAATGCAGACTGAGATAAATGCAATTCACAAGAACAATACTTGGACACTTGTACCTAAGATATCCAATCAAGTCATAGGAGTCAAGTGGCTTTATAAAATCAACTATAAGTTAGATTGAACTTTGTAAAAACGCAAACCAAGTCTGATTGCAAAAGGATATAAGAAAAATCATGGCATTGACTATTAAGGAACCTTTGCCCCTACTGCAAGGTTCACAATCATTCGAGCAATCCTTGCCTTAAGTGCCCATTTTTAATGGCCCATCTATCAAGTAGATGTAAAAATTTCTTTCATAAATGGTGGTATTTCAAGAAGACATATGTGGAATAATTTGAAGGTTTCCAAATCAAAGAAAAATAAGATCATGTCTACAAACTACACAAAGAACCTTATAGACTCAAGCAAGCTTGACACACGGTATGAGAAAATACACAAGTTCTTTGAAGACAAGGGATTCTATTAAAGCATTATTGATGAAAAATCATACATCTGTCAAAAAAAGTCATGCGTTTCCATCATCATTCTTTATGTAGATGACTTTATCTTGATAGGATTAGATGATGACTGCATCCAATTTGTCATCAAGCAGCTTCACCTTTAGTATTCAATGACATATCTTGGCTTGCTTTCACTACTTAGGTATGGAAGTTTGGAAAATTGATAGAAGATATATTCCTATTTGAGAAGTAGTAGTATTGTGATCTACTTTCAAGTCTATGATAGGATAACTTTCAATAAGAACCTTACTTTTAACACAATACTATATAGATTTTCTTAAATCTTCCCCTAGTTGGGTTTATGTTCCTTTGTATGTGATATCCAGCAATCTCAGAGGATGAAGCCAAAAGAGACTTTCTTTGGTCTTTGATAGAGTTTCGATAACCAATTGCTAATATGCAATAGAATGATGTCTCACACAATAATTGATAAGGAATTTATTTGTGGCCAATTTTGGAAAAAAAACTTACCTAGCATGTTGCACAATTTCCAATGACTTCCAATAGAAATTCCTTCTACTAATTTTTTACACGATTTGAGTCCAGATCTTGTGCAATATTAATTGAACACTAGTGTGCGATGTACCTCTATAATCTTGATAAGATTTTTAGGATTGAACTCAATTGACTTTTGTTGACCAATTCCCAATGACATCCATGCCAAGATGATCAATGCATCTGATTTAGTAGATGGGTTTATCTCTATCCGTACCCTAATGTAGATGTCGTACTTCATTTGATATGTTGATCAATAACGTTTTTGAAGGAGGAATCCATTCGATGGAGTTCTTTCCTCCTATCTTTGATAGATAATGTATTTGATATTGTTTTGAGTTGTTCAATAGTCTTTCTTGCCCAATATTGATCTAAATTTCTTTTATATGTGATTTTTAAGAAATAATAGCATAGTGAAATAGACCAATAGAAAGATTTTAGAAATAACCTAGACAAAGAGAGACATAGATTAAGAGATAAAGAACCCAAATTCTCAAATTATGAAGAGCAACACACCTACAAAGATGGTGTTGTTCACCCATGTGCTCCCAATATGGATCTTAAATGGCGATCTAGATAGACTCCAGATGAAGGGTTTACTACTACACAATTGTGTGACAATATTCAGATGGTTCATGCTTATATATCTTTTACAATGGAAGTTGGTATAGAAAAATGTGGTTGGGAGAGACAAAATAGTTAAAAAAATGTATAATCTGAAAATATCTCCATGACCAAAAGTCCTATTTTCTTAGCCTTGGGGTTTGGGGGGATAGGCCTCGTGGATCCCATACAAGGGGGAACCCCCCCCCTCTCTGCACACCCCCTAGTTAAGGTTCTATGGAGAAACCACACAAAAGCACAAGGCCTTTATTTTTACCTTCAATGGAAACCCAATGTCTTGGAAATCTATGCCCTACCCAACCTCATGGCTAGGCTCACAAAGATCATCTATTACCATCAATGGTCACACATAGACCTCATGTAACTTGTAAGCTAGGTTCCAAAATGTCTAAGCTCTCATGATGGCTTCTCCTCATAATGCAGGCCTTACAACTTAGAGCACCATGGATCATTTCTAGTCACTTGGGGTTAGAGTATTAAGTATATCTAACACCCCTCCCAATGTCTACCTTGCAATGAGCTACCTCCTTGGTCTAATGCCAAGCTTTGGGAAGCGTCAATGAAGTATCTTTTATTTGACATCTTGGGTGGGCATCCACCTAGCTCTTGCAATATGTGAAAAGCAAATCTTTACCTAATATAATATATCCACTCTTTGATAGCGTTTCTAGGTGGTGCCTATGTGATATGATTTTTGTGCCTATGGTGCAATATTGATTTGTTACTTGAATGTTTTTATAACTCCATGCGCTTCTAGTGACTCTTTTTATAAGTCCATGCAATATCAACCTCTATAAGTTTTAATCCTCTTTGTCCTAAGCCTGCTAAAGTGCCTATATGAACTGATTTTTTTTATTTATATGTTGAATTTTATCCATGGGTTGAAAAACTAGGTGGTATCCTAGGCAAAGTTTTGGATCAAAAGTCAAGGGTAGGTAGTATCAACCCCAAGTGGGATCTCTAGATAATGGTGGAGATAGATGTGTCCAAACCAATTAAATCCTTGATAACCACTAAAGATACATATGGAAAAAAAGCTCCATGAGCAAAAATTCTTATACAAGAATCAACCAAATGCTTGTTTTAAGTGTTACAAACAAGGTCATTTAATAAAATATTGTCCCTTTATTACTAATGGTGTGTCTACAAGTGTACCAAGGGTTGAGGAGGATGCTAGTAAATAGGAAAATAACAATTTTGGTGATCATGCTTCCTCTAGTCAAGGTAAATAAGCCACTCACATGCCAACTAAGAAAAAGAGTGGTAAATTTTTCAATTATTTTGATGTCTTATTAGAAGATGTGTAAACTCCCTTTGAATTAATGAGTATTTAGAGTCAAACATGGAAACCCAAAGGAGAATGTGCAACCAAATGTTCAAGTGAAAAATTTTATGGAAAAATCATCATAAAATAGCTCTATAAGAGCTAAAGATGTGGTCAACAATAACTGAGAGTGGATGACTGTTGTGAATAGGAAAAAATCATGAGTTGTTGATTCTGTCATGCAAGTTCATCTTCATCGCTCCCCATCTCATGCGTTATTACTAAAGAATGTAATGTTGTAGATATTCAAAGGTTGGACAAAATGTCCCAAGAGGATAATCATCAAGAAGAGGAGCCTATGCCTCAAGCAGAAAATAATTGTAAGCTTCCACAATAGATGCTAAGTAAGCCCAAGAGGAAGGATGTTCTAAGAGCATTTGGAACTCTACTGCAACCCACTAAATCCAATACAAAGTAAAGGTTCTTTGTCCTTGGTTGCTTCTTTATTGTGATGTTATAATGAATGCAACTAACATTTTTTCTCTAATATTAATAGTTTGACAGATCCTATTAGATTCATGGGTATCAATTTTTGGTTCAAAAATAAGTTAGCTTTCCCTACCTTCATTTGCTTACAGGACGTGAAAATTGATGGTAATAAGCTTCTTTCCCATCTTAACATTGTTTCATCTAGGCATGAGTGGTTTTTCACTAAGCATTCTTAGGGCAAAGGTGGAGTTATTTTAAGGGTTAACTCGGCCCTAACTCATTGCATTAAAGATGTTAATTACATTAATTTGTATTAATGGATTTTTATCAACTTTAACCATTGTATATGTGTATGCCTCAGATAATAGCTCTCTTATAAAAGAATGTTGGGAAGAGATCAAAGTCCTTGAGGGCCCTATCATTATGATTGGTGACTTTAATATGGTCACCTGCTTGAATGATAGACTGATAATAAAGGTTCCACTTTGAGTGATCTTGAAAAGCATTGCTGGTTTAACATGTTTACCAAGCACGACCTATTAGATGCTTCCCTAAACTCTATCTTTTCTTGGAACAACAAACAACCAGGTGATAAATTCTTGGCAGCTAGATTGGATAGATGGTATATTAACATTTCCATTTCTCAATAATTCTAGGATATGAAAAGTGATCATGAAAAGACCTTTTTACATTGTGACAACAAACCTCTATCCATTACGCTTAAAAGAGGTTTTCCCATGTTTAGGGCTGGTTGGCCTCACTTAGATGATAAGCTCCTCACTATTCCTAGTTTTCTCGAATGCATCAAAGAGTCCATTGCTTTTAGTTTTACCTTAGATCCATCCCCCATTGTAGAAAAGGCAGTTAGAGATATTCAAAGGTTCTTTATTTACTATAGAAATATCACCAAGCATAGTAGATCTCAAAGGAGGAAGAAGATTGAGGATGAATTGGCTAAATTTAATGATTCTAGACCTTCTAATTGTATCTTAGAACTTCAGAATAAGTTGTGATATGAGAAATACATGGAAGCTAGCATGGATCTTTTCTCTTCCAGAGAATTTTGGGATGAAAAGTTGGATAGACCCAATAAGTGGATGTATACTCTATTACAAAAAAGGGGTGTGTCATTATATCCCCTTATCATCCAGGAGGAGTTTCAGGACTACTATCAACATTGAGGAGAATTTACAAGAGGCCTTAGGCTTCTTTACTAATGTTTTCTCTACTACTCCCAAGGCAGGGGAGGATATCCAAAGAGCCAGAGCTACCATCCCCATAACAAGGAAAAAATTGAACTTGCAATGCATGGCTGCTTGCTTGGACCTGGCCCTCATTATCGATGAGATTAAAGAAACCATTAGTAAATTAAAACCTTGCAAATCCCTTGGTATTGATGGGATTCTTAATGAATTCATCTTGAATCTTAAAGACTTCTTCATCCCCTATATTCCCTTGATTTCGAATGAGGCTTCTGAAAAAGGTACTCTTCCTATCCATATGAATACTTAGAGTGATTCGAGTGATTCACAAAAAATTAACAAAGAAAACCTAAGCAATTGGATGCATATTACTAGTTTTACTACCATTTACAAAATCTTTTCGTCCCCTTATCTAGAAGACTTAGCCCTATTATCAACCAAATTTCCCTTCCTTAAGAAAATGATTGCATAAATGTTATCATTTTCCTATGGGAAGGGTTTGAGTGTGCCTTCAAGTTGAATTGAGACTTCTATTTCTTCAAATTGGACTTTCATAAGGCATATGACATAATCGAGTGGGATTTTTTCTTGCAATTCTTACATGACATTGGTCTTGGGAGGAAATTCATAAGGTACATTAGTGCTCTCTTTGGCAATGCCTATTCTAGGGTTTCCATGAATGGTCATTTAATTGAACCTTTCAAGTTTTGTAGATCCATGAGGGAGGTTTCTTGAGGGGAGTGATGCTCAAGTGAGTAATGTTGAAGTGAGTAAAACTAATTGATTTTCTTGCTCTATTTGTTATGGCCCAAAGAGTAGGGTGGTTTAGGTATCTTATGCTTATAAAAATGGCTGAAAATCTCTCAGTCAAATGGATTGTCCCTTTGGTCTCTAGAGTTTTTTGGCCCATTCTCATTAAAAGAAAGACTCACTATGTTAGAAATTATACATATTGGACTAAAAATCATTTTTGAGACATAGTTGTTTCTCCCCAACATTTATGCCCAATTACTAATGCTTTTTCTAGGAGCTTCTAGAGTTCCTGGATGGAGGTGAAAACTTTATTTCCCAACAAGATTTGTTTGCAATCTAAATCTTCTTACAAGAATCTCCTTGGCATGGGTGGATTAGAATATGGAACAATTATCAACAAGGAATCAAAGATCATAAATGTTTCAAAAAGGTTTTTGGGGATTGGTAGAGTTTTTTCCAAGAAGGTGAGTTGACCTTTGATTATATTTTGTTTTTCTTACCCTAATCTCTCTCAACCCTATTTGTAGGCGTTGATTCAAACTAAGAGTCAACTTTTGCAAAGGATGGACATGTGCAACAATAGATCACTAAACATTCACAAAGTTTCCCTTGACATTCTTAAGTTCTTCAAAAAAGTCAAAGGAAGAATCTCCAAGATCTATGGTAGATTCAATAAAAGGTGGAATGTCAATTGGTCTAATAACCAATGGAGATACAAGTTTACCAACATTTGGGCTTTTCTAGTTAGTGTTAAGCATCCTCTGCTTCAATGTCCCATCATTAATAATGGCATCTTGACTAAGAGTAGAGCTAAGAAAATTAAAGTTGATGATGGAAAATCTGCATTTTGTGGTAGGGAGGAAGATATTTCCCACTTATTTTCATGGTTTAATCTCTAGATGAGTGTTTTTGCTACTTATCAAGGTAATTGTGTCATTGAGTTGTTTCAACCTCTATGGTCACTCTATATTTGTACCTCTAAGTAGATTCTTGCCCCTTACACTTGAGGTAATTTTGATTTATTAATTTAATTCTCATTGATGCACAATAGGCAACTTGTTCTTATGCCCCCCATGGATTTTGGTACCCCATAGCCAACTTGAGTTGAGCTTATCCATTTCTATCATGATCCCCAATATAGTTGGCCAACATATACAAAGATTTTTCCTTCTTCTAATATATTTGAGGATAAAGCTCTATGTTGGAGAAAAATGGCCTCAAGAGACCAAGCAATCAATAAAGCTTGGGGGGATAACAAAAGGAACAAATAGTTCACTTCCTCGATGTGGTTTTTCTGATGGGAAAAGGTTAGTACATGACATGTGATGGGAATGGAAGGACTTGGATGGGCGGGTGATAATTGATGTGGGTAGGTTTAGAAGGAAGGATGGTTAAGGGTGATATATGTCCAATGATGATGATTGTGAAGGGAAAATAAGAGATTTGCGTTTTAGGAGGAATGACAGGGTAATAGGGTCCTTAGCTAATGATATGGGGATGATGATGGTTTGACTACTAATAGAATGATGATATGAAGGTGAAGTGGTGATGAGAGTGATAGGTGATCAAAGTGGTCACATGAGATGAGGATAATTAGTTAATGAGGTGTGCTTGAAGGTAAAAACATAAGGGATGGGGTATACATAAGGGTTCGATAAGTGATAGGATGATGGAATAGAATAAAATTGGTTAATGTGATAAATAACCTATTGTATACTATGGTTGCTTGTTGTATGATGTGGTAGCTAGATGATAGAGTGGTGGTATGAAATTTGTCGATAGGGTGTTAGATGATAGGGTACTAAGTGATAGAGCGAGGGGCCTTGACTTACAATGTTTTTGAAGGTATTTGAGGTTTGATGAGGGTTATCTTGTCTATCATGGTGAGAGAAAGGGGGTGAGAGAAAGGTTTTGTTTGATGGGGTTTAGTTGGATGCATGAGGGGGTGAGGATAACACGTGTAAGATGGGAAATGCGAATGGTGAGTTGAAAATGATGTCCATGGGATATCTTCGGATGACATGGTTGTATAGGTGATGGATACAACCAATGATAGGGTTGTATAGGTGATGGGATCCAACCAATGATAGGGTAGTCACCCATGGGATACAACAAAAGATAGGATTGGCTACACCCTTATGTGGAGACTTTTGAGTGATAAACAATGCTAAGATATTTGATTTTCTTTGTTTTTTATCATAAGTGGTACATCATTGTAGAAGAACTCAAAAAAATTTGCAAAAGGGAAATAAAAACAAAGTACAAAAGAAAATGAACTATCATCAACCTTGTGAGACTATTTCTCTCCAATCTAGATCGTCTAAGCACATACAAAACTCAAGACAATTATGCAAACAATACTCCTAGCGGTAAGATCAAAGTTTGAGGGGCTTTTTTATGAAGGAGCTAAAGATTTTATCCTTACATAAATATTGGCAAACTTTGCAAGAGATGTATTTGTAATATTTTTATGCCCATCACATAAGTTACCTTGGCGTGGTTATCGGTCTACCTAGCAATGGTGAAAAAATTTGTTGCCTTGCAGTATATATAAATCTATGGAGAGTAGACCTCAACCTAGTTGCGTTTGGAGGTAATAAACATATGGATGGATGGGCATCAAAAAAAGTAGTTGAGTACTATCTCATGTTAGATCTCCAAAGAGATCCCCAACATGCACTGTAGCTAAGTGATGAGTAGCACCTCCTTTAATGTCAATCCGGGAAGACGTGAGGATGGTATGAAGACCTCGAGCAAGTGAAGGCACAAGTGCGTGAGTCAGAAGCACACAAACATGCACACACATACACACACACGCGCACACACGGCAAGATAAAGAGTGAGAAGCAATGGAGTTCTTAGATTACTTTTCAAAAAGCTCTTACAAGTTCTTTTCAATTACAATCTACCCTCAAAAATGAGCTCTCTAGCTCTTTTTATAGTTTTTGACTAGGTTTTGGCCCTGTCCAGACCTAGTGTCCGGCCTAGTTAAAAATTAGGTTCCAAGGCCAATTTGAGGGCTTAAACGGAGTCTAAAAAATACGAAAATTGATATGTAGGTACTTCTAAGGCTCCTCAAGCTCAAGGACTCCTTGGCTTGCACAAAATGGAGCTATAAAAATATGAAATGGTATTTACAATGATTGTCAGTGATAAGAATCACTGTTATAAAGATGTTGATTTGGAAAAATTTGAAGGGCCTATCTGCTAGATTTGCGTCGACTGCTTTGTCTACTTCAATGGGAAGCAAGGCAGATACCATTTCTTTACAAGAGAATTCGAGAAATTACAAAATGCAGAAGGTCTACGTTCGATATGGGAAAAGGCAGGGTTGAATGCATATTTCAGTGCACGGCTCCCAAAGCCTGACTTCATGCGATGCTACTATCTCATCAACACCTTGACTCCAAACCAGAACCCAAAAGGTGCAAGCTCATTTGTGATTCCATCTCTGACAAAGGGGAATGAGCTCAAGAGGTTCAGGCTATCAAACAACTTGGTGAGAGAGGCTCTAGATATGCGCGGATTGCATATTCCTACAGAAAAGGAAACCCTAGTACCGGATTACATGAAGAATCGAAGTCTCACCAAACTCAAGGACATGGTATCCATGACGCCTAATATTGCAATACACCTTCGCATGTGCATGCAACACTTTGCTTTTCCTGCACAAGATAGATTCACCATGCCTCCCAAAAAGATTTGGTTTAGTTTGTATCTAGCAGAGACACAGAGCCTCACCATCAACTTACCCCACTGGATAATTGATCAGATACACCTAGCTCACAAACGATGGCCGCGGAAACAGGTTTTATATGGTTGCTGTGCTCTGACGAGAATCATTTATAGGTGTTTGGCTTATGACATTCCTATTCAACGGGCCCTAATGTGGAGTCGTGTAGAGCAGTTTAGAGGCAGGACATCCACTGGACCCCCTTCTAAGAAGATGAGAGGCACTGTCCAAGTCCCATGTGCTCAACCACGTGGAGCCACCCTAGCACCAGATGTTACCCCTCCCCCCCGAAGAGTCCGACCATTCACACTCCGACTTCCAAGACGCAGCACCGATGGTTCTACCTTGATATTCCCTCCCATCCCAACCGATCTTGAATTTCCCAGTGGTGCACCTTTGGAAGAACTCACTAATGAAGATTTCGAACAATTATTACAAGATGTAGAGCTGGAGGCAGAAGAGGCACAACAAGCGGAAAACGTGCAAACGTAGGCCACAACCTCCCAAGCACCTGTCACCCCAGTTGAAGTGGATGAAGAGGATGACGGAGATGAAGAACAGGAGGAAGATGAGGAGGATTATGATCAAGAGCATCAAGAGGAGCAACAAGAAGTGCCAAAACTTGTAGGTGCACCAGCATATACAGCTCAACTATGAAGGTTATACGACACAATCAAAGCAGTACAAGAAAGGCATCAACTCTCTCTTGTATCCGGTCAAGCTTTGATGCAAGAAATGCTATCAGATGAGGGGGTGGACCAACATTTCATTGACACCCTCAAATTAGTGTCAGAATCTTTAGGAGTTCCGGAGGCTGTCCACACTGCAGTCCGCCAGTCCGTGAGGTATGACAAACGCAGAGTTGATACATTACCAAGAGCAGGTAAGACTATCAGGATACCCGTCACAGAATAAGAAGTACCCATTGAAACAACAGCTACTCCCGCAACCACCACTGACCTCTCTGCCGAAACCTTCGTTCAGACATCACCCATCTCACCCCAGCATCCTCCATCACCACCTTCTCCACCCCCACCACCACCTCCCACTATGGAAGAAATGACAGTCATCACCTCTACCTTTACTTATAACCCATCCTCATTCAAATCATTCTCATTTCGAGAACCCACCTCACAAGACACCCTCTTCTCCTTCATCACCAATCCCTTGTACACTTCATTCCGAACCCATGACTGGCCATCCCATAATTCCAAGTGTAGTTGGAAACCCAGCACCCACCGAAGGCACCCTGTGTTTCCCAGCCTATTCCCCACTACGGGCACCTCCATTCCATGACCCTCACTTCCCATCTGGCCCCTACCCCTCTTTCAACCTGACCTCACCACCCTAATACCCGTCCTTTGTGGAGCAGTTCATCCACTCTCCAATGTTTCAGAGGCACATTTCCCCGATGTTCGCAACGACATCAATTTACACGAACACCACACTCACTTCACCTACCATACCCACCTACATGGTAGCCCCTGTACACACCACTTTGTCTGACCCAATGGACATTTCACCAACCACAGCACCTCTCCCCACGATTCCACCATCTCCCCCTCCCTTACCCCCCACCTCACCACTCACATCATTGGCACACACAGCATTCACTACCCCCCTACCCAATCCCACCTCCCCTGCACTTCAAACTTTTCCCCTTGCATCTCATGATGTAAATAGCACGTTCAACACCTTACTTCAGTGTGCACATCAACTACAACAAGAATACCATCAATTGGAAGAACGCACTACGGCCCTCCAGGCAGAATCCCAACGTCTGCAAGCTAGGGTCACCACTCTTGAAGCTGACTACCAAACGCTCCTAACCGAGCATACCACCTTACAGCAGGCTCACTCCGAACTGGAATCAAAGACATCAACAGTGGATGATCAAGCAGTCAAGGAATTAGAAACAGTGCTCCAAGCGCAAATGATATCTAATGCTACACTTAGACGCAACATTGGGCTATTAAGGAAGCATATGGCAGCAGCACTAAAAGAGAACAAGAGACTTCAACAACAAAACCAAGACAACTTTGAAGCGGCTATGGAAGGAACTGTAGGAGCAACCATTAGCCCTACCAGATATAGAGCAGTCCCATCGGAAGACATTCGCATCTTACTTGAGGAGCATGCAAATTTCTTGGAGTCATATGAAAAGTTAGAGACTGAATGTGCAGATCTAAAGAAACAGATAGCCAGTGTCCCCACAGCTCAACAAGAGCCGGCAATCTTGCAACACTCTACAGAAGAAGTAGAGACCCTCCGGAAACAGGTGGCAAAACTCCAAGCACGCCTCTTACCATATGAAAGGCCACCCTCGCCCATTGAAGAACCAGAACATGAAACAGTAGTGGAAATCCCCGTCGATGACAGCTATGAAGAGCCATATGAGCCGATGCCGACACCCGGTGGTCGAACTACAGAGGAAGGACAAGACACTTTGGAAATTCAAGTTCCAGATTGGGTCAAAAGGGTCGAGAAAGTAGGTAAGACACATGATGATCGTGTGGCTGTGCAAATGCAATCTCTCACAAATCTGGAAGAAACTGTCCTTCGGTCTTCTTACTTTCAAAACCTATCCCATCAATGATTAATCACAACATCAGAGTCGCAATACATGCCTTATTTTGTCTTGCTACATGATTATAATGCAGAAGTAAAAAGACATACAGGGAAGGAGCCCACATTCGCCACTCAATTTGAGCTAGGGGATTTACCGACAGATGCTCGTGCTGGCTCGATCTTCCAACCTAATTGGCGCGCACGTCTACTAACCGATTACCCAGAGATGATGAGCACCTGGGCAACCATGCCACTATATATCAAGTATAATCCATGCTATTGCCCAGTGGTACGTCGCAGATCCTGGCAAGCATTTGCAATCAAGGTACGCAACAATAAAGAATGCTCGGCTTGGGTTAACTATCCATATTTTGCTCCACCTCGAGGGACCCCAACCGTAGCCTACATGATATCAACAATTCGGCACTGGTCTACACGTCTAAATAATGTACCCGACATAGCAGCGAAAATGTGTATGAAGATATTCGAGCTCATGACCATTGTCTTCAAAACCTTTCGGAATGTACAAGCTCCATACATCTCTGCCCCTGGATTCTCTCAAGGTAACAAGGATTTAGTCTACGACATGAGCCAGACTCCCTCGGTCACTATAATCTTTGCCTGGCATGCACGAATAAAGTACTTACCCGCATGCTTCAAGCAGACATTTGAGGAAATGTTCTCTACGGGATTCTGGGAATATCATTCCGAAGTCTTCATTCCCAGACCCACACATTTGCTACATCTATTCGCAGTAGAACAAGCGATCCATGCAGATCAGTTACGTCTCCCACATCCGGACATTCCAGGACCAATTGATTGGGATCGTATGATGACAGACTTGGCCAGAGGACTACGCCTACAAGAACATCAGCTTGCCACTCAGGTTGTGGAATATTACATCCAACACTCCCAGCAACAAGGGTCTGTCAGGGACGACAGACGCGAGAGAGGGGGGGTGTTGAGAGCAGTATGGGCACCCAAGGACTAACTAGACAAGGAAGCCAGCGGAGAGAGTCAGAGCGAGGTGAAAGAGTAAGTAGACAAAGCAGTCGACGCAAATGTAGCAGATAGGCCCTTCAAATGTTTCCAAATCAACATCTTTATAACAGTGATTCTTATCACTAACAATCATTGTAAATACCATTTCATATTTTTGTAGCTCCATTTTGTGCAAGCCAAGGAGTCCTTGAGCTTGAGGAGCCTTAGAAGTACCTACATATCAATTTTCGTATTTTTTAGACTCCGTTTAAGCCCTCAAATTGGCCCTGGAACCTAATTTTTAACTAGGCCGGACACTAGGTCTGGACAGGGCCAAAACCTAGTCAAAAACTATAAAAAGAGCTAGAGAGCTCATTTTTGAGGGTAGATTGTAATTGCAACGAACTTGTAAGAGCTTTTTGAAAAGTAATCTAAGAACTCCATTGCTTCTCACTCTTTGTCTTGCCGTGTGTGCGCGTGTGTGTGTATGTGTGTGCATGTTTGTGTGCTTCTCACTCACGCACTTGTGCCTTCACTTGCTCGAGGTCTTCATACCATCTTCACGTCTTCCCGGATTGACATTAAAGGAGGTGCTACTCATCACTGAGCTACATGCACAATAGGGTATCCTTACATGATAGGGTATCCTTTCATGATAGGATATCCTTACATGATAGGCAATCAAAAAGTTCCACCAAAAAACAATCAAGTTCCCTTTTCCAACAAATGATAGAGGATCCGCACTAAAATCTGATAAGATCATTGAATGGCCAAGTAGAAGGTGATCAAAGATCACTCAAGTCAACTCCTTCAAGCCATGATAGGCACACCCTTACCCGACATGAAAATAGGAATGAATGACAAAAATAAACATAAGAGACTCGTTATTGATGGGTTTAATGTGTGCTTTGGCTAATCTTGAATCTCTTGATGAGTGCTACAATCTACAATTGCAAAATCTCAAAGAAACAGCTTAAGAGCATTGTATAGAGATCATAAACCTACATGATAACTTCCTCTACTTGCTCTAATCACCTAAACAAATGTAAAATCATGCAAAATTCCTTGAATAGAATGCAAGCATGTTAGAGAATATATTTTCATACTTCAAATAGTGTCACACACCCAACAATACACACACTCCAAGTGCAAGCAAAGACAAGATGTAATTTTGCAAGAAAACTTAGCTCACTATTTCAATTGAAACAAAAGTCTTTATAAATGAGGGTCGTGCCCCTTTTATAGTGGTACCCTCAAACCCACTTCTTTCTTGTTTGAAAAATATTAAGAACATAAAAAGAAACTACTCTAGACTAGCTCCCCTCTTCTAGAATTTAGATGGAAGACTCCTCTTTATTACAAAAATAATATTCCCCATGTATATACAACTCTCGTTTCTACAAAATTGATGTAAGAGAGTACAAAAAGATAATGCATTGCCCACACTGTGTAATTATATGTACATAATACATACATATATACACACACATATACATACATTACATGCATACATTCATTCATTCATTCATACATGCATGCATACATACATACATACATACATACATACATACAAGCATACAAGCATGCATACATACATACAAGCATGCATACATACATACAAGCATACATACATAGATATATACATACATACATGCTTATGTTTTACTAATGAAATATATATAAGCATGCATACAAGCATACATACATAGATATATACATACATACATACATGCTTATGTTTTCTTTAGACATATATACAGAAATACATACATTACATATATACATGCATGCATACATTACATATACACATGCTTACATACATATATTATATGCAGACTTACATACATGCATATTTTTTTACTAAAGTAAACGTTTGACATACACAGTCACACCATGAATCTTATTTTAGTAGCGATACACACTTTCCTCTCATTGACGCCCCTCTTTGCTCACCCCTAAGACAATACAAAATATAGATGTCGCATATCTCCACCCCAATAGGTTGCTATAATATATTATAATATAATATAATATAATATAAACTTTTCGTAGCTTTAGTATTTGGTTCGACCTTTCGCTATTTTTGGCTCCATCCATTTTAAAAACCCTCAATATGATTAGAGAATATAACTCTTACTCCATTTTATGGACATATTTTGATTTTAAAATCGATAATGATATTACAGACATAATTTAAGGCATGAATAATCCTCTATACTTTGTAGCTCTTCCGGATTCAAATACTTTTTCTTTTATGTACAATGAACTAAGAGACACACACCCAACTTCATAAGGTAGAGGTACTCATCTTGAAAAACTCATGCATATGTCCATCTAAGATTTGAACTCGTGACTTCCTCCATAGATTCAAAGCATCAACCACTAGGCTGCGCAAAATTGAATCAACTTTGAATATTATGAGTGTGATCCCTAAAGTATTTTGTTACTCTTTTTATAAATACATTTTAATAGTCTACGTGGAGCATATCTTTGATACAAACCTCTCTTCAAACAATGAGTAAATAGTTGAAGTCGTACCTCTGAAACACGTGTAACACGTGTATAGGCAGAGCTTCTCCCCTGATACAAAAAGTACCACAGTCCATGCTTTTCAAAGTTTTTGATAGTCATGGAGGTTAATATATTTTTTTGGAAAAAATATTAGAGTGCCTGCCTTTTGGATCTAACCTTTGAATGGACGCCATCAAGTTTTGGAAATTGATTTGCACATGTTTCCACAACTCTAGTTTCACTTTAAGTAGTTCTAAAGTGAGGTGACATTACACTTCAGGATTTTTCACTACCTCTGTGTTCCTAGGTATAATGGAATTTTTGTTTCTCACTAGTATTATGGGGCCTCTCAATTAAAGTGATTTAGATTCCCATGGGCCTGTGAAGTGTGGTAACTCTTAGAGGGATTTAATTTCAAAATGTAGTCCATCTTCTAACTATGGTTCTATCTAATCTCCATAGAGAGATGGAATGGCCTAGGGAACATTATCATGTAAGTTGTGAATATCTTGGATTGGAGGGGCATTCCTACATTCATTCACTTCTCTTCTTGGATTTCCTGCAAGAACTCTCATAATCTGTTGAGTTGGGAACATAAGCTTCTCTTTTGTAGAAGATTCCTCTCTTGTTACTCATGGACTAAGATTTTTGTGCTACTAAAGCCTTTGGCTTAGTCACCATTTTCTCTAATCATTATAACAATCCCTAGAAATGAAGTAGTGGTCTAATTGAATTTGTATGATTGAAGAATTGACCAGCTTTGAGCATAGCTTGCACTAGTTCCATCATTTTGATGCATAGTTTAGTTCTTTCAATTTCCAAATTAGCTTTGGGATAACTTTTATCTAAATCAGTTTGGTTCATACCTCCTTTGAGAAGAGCTTGATATGGTTTGAGCATCATCTCCAAGACTTTGGTTGTAGGATATTCTAGGACTTATCTTGGATTTGGAATGGGAAATATGCATGTTGAAGAATGAGGAGATAGGTTGAGGTGTGAGTGAGTTAGAGATGCAAGCTCTATGATCTTTGCATTGGTTTCCTTTAGACTACCTTCTAACTCTACTAGCTTTTTCAACCACTTTCTTTTTGCTCTATCTGTAGTTTCTTTCCATGCTCTAACCTTCTTTTTACTAGGTTCACATGACTAACTAGAATCTAATTCCTTTTCTTATTCTACATGCTTAGGCTATTGAAGGCTTGTGCTCATGTAACTACTTGAATAGGAGCCACCTTAGCAATACTTCCATTAGATCCTTGCACTATACCAACTACATTGATTGGAGATACTTTAGATACATTGGCTTGGTTTTCAAGGCACTCACAAATGAGATGCTCTTGGACACAATATGAACAAAAGCCTTGGATCATAATGGATTGAGGATACCCTAGAAGTGGAGGGTGTGGACAATCACGAATAAAATGATCTCCTTTAAATCTAAAGCATGGTCCTATGGGGGCTCGTTGCCTAAGTTGCCCCATTTGGGAGCCTTGGATTGGGGTTTGTGTGCATGAGAGTTGTATAATGTGGTTCTGAATTAAATTCAGATGGAGGGACTTTGTCCTAGTAAGCCTCTAGAAGCTCTAATGAATCTATTTAATATGTGGGTACATTCCATGTGAAGAGTCAAAGCAATTACCTTTAGGGTCATTCTCCGTGATCAAGGGCAAGGTGGGTACTATGGCCTTATCTTGAGTTTCTTCCACCATTGCATACTTGGATAAAACTACATTTCAAGGGTGGTGATTATTGACCTAAAAGTAGTTCTTGCCTTGATTGGGACTGGTAAGGTTCTTGATAGTTCAATTGTGGTTGGTAATATGGTTCTGGCTAGTATTGGTTATGATATCTATAGGCCTGCTGAAAAGTTTGTCTGACTCAATCTTATGATAAGTTTTTGGTGTACTTTCTCTCTATTCTACAGTAGTATGGCCCAGGTACTGGTGCATTCTTGGCTTGCATAGGAAATGTATTACTCATGTGATCACCTCCACAAGTATAGCAACACCTTATTGTGATCACTCTTTGATTTTTCCTCTTTTTAAGGTTTCCTCATCATTTTTTAGAAACCAATTATGCAAGTTCTTCCATGGACAAATAAGGTTTCAAAATGGTGCAATCCAAATAACCTCAGTCTTTATAGAGTTTTGAGAGTTTTAAATCTTCTCCTAGATTGATTTCAATGCACATCCGAAGACACTGATCTAGGATATTTGGCTCTTTCAAATGCACATATGACCTTAGCTTTACATTTAATAGTTGTTCTAGAAACAAGGACATTTTCTTAGCTTGCGTATGTAATTTCATGGTGGGACATCTTTCAATAAATTGCTTGAACCTATCTCCTGCTAATCTCACCATCTCTTGGGGAGTTTGCTTAAATCTATGAATCAAAGATGATGTATTGTGCCTAATTTCACTTTTAGAGAACTCAGTGATGAATGCATCCATCAAATGGGAAATCTCTTGATTGCTACCTCAATTTAATGATGGAAACCATGCAAGGTTCATGGATTTCAAAGCTTAACCCAAATGCCTCATTTTTGCTAAACATCTACTTGCTCGATTCTCAATACTTGTTTAAACGCAGCCACATGATCATAGGGATACCTTGTGTGATCAAAGTAATTCTTCATGGTCTTGACTACTTGGGAAGGTCTCAATGTTTAGGAATGCTCTCTTGGTCTCACTAGTGGAATTTTTCTTCATTATCTCCATGTGTTCTATGCTCTCTCTCTCTCTCTCTCTCTCTCTCTCTCTCTCTCTCTCTCTCTCTCTCTCTCTCTCTCTCTCTCTCTCTCTCTCTCTCTCTCTCTCTCTCTCTCTCTCTCTCTCTCTCTCTCTCTCTCTCTCTCTCTCTCTCTCTCTCTCTCTCTCTCTCTCTCTCTCTCTCTCTCTCTCTCTCTCTCTCTCTCTCTCTCTCTCTCTCTCTCTCTCTCTCTCTCTCTCTCGTCCACTTATTCCTTGCTCTGATCTACGCCTTCCTAAATTGTGCACAAAACTCACTTTTGCGGCTTCTTTTGATTTCTCCTTTTGAGCACCTAATGGGTTACATGTTCATGCACTTTTTTTTTAATGAGATGCAATAGGCTTATGCAAGGAAAATATCTTCTCACCCTTCCACACATGGGTTTGCTTACTATGTTCCAAAACTAAATACATCCTTTCTAAATCGCGGTCCAAATAGGTCACTTTTACTTTGAGTTTTTGTGTCTTCAAAGTCATATAATAGGAACTCATCCTTGTTCTAGGGCTTGGTTGGTTGAAATCCCCAAAAGGCTTCTTCTATCACCTTATTTGCATATAACCCTATGTCTACATTGCCTTAAGACACTTTGGATATGGCAATGAACCAATTTTCCTCTACGAGTGCTAGGTCCTTCATCTAGATCCTCCTCCTTGGGCTCTTGTACCCTTGACTCAGGAAGATTTGTCCCAAAGTCACTAGTCCTATCAGGGAAACTAGTTACCACATACATGGTTCCTTCCCTATATATGTATGATACATCCCGGAATTTGAACATTGGGTGATCAATCCCAAAAGGATGTTTTGGGTTTCTCAATTAGACTATTGATCTTCTCATACCATCCTCATATATGTGAGCACATAATAGGTTGGTACATATATAGATGTTTCCGCTTGCAATTTCTCGAATTTTCTAGTCCACATGTATTGTTTTATCAATTCTCAGTCACTTGTTCTTTATTTAGTATGGTTTACTTAGTTCTTATTTGTGTATAGTGATGCTAGGAATAGCTCACATGAGTCCACTTGATCGTTTAGTCAATCGTTTATATTCTTTCTCGTAGGTTTTTGTATTTGAAATTTTATTTATCAATCTTGGACTTAACTTTCCTTAAGATGTATGAAACTTTTTCAATCCTATTGCAAGTCTGAAAGCTGACCCTCGAGCTATATCCTTAGCCTATGCTAGAATTGACCAAGGGTGCTTAGTAATTTTTTTAGCTCTATTCACATGGTCTTATATGATCTCCCATGATCAAGACAACTTCCCAAGATTTGGTCACATACTCAAGCACTTCTATATGATGTAGTGGACTCACTTACATGCCCTAGATATATGTTAGACCCTAAAAACCCATCAAAAAACATCAATTTTTTTTCTTAAAAATGACTTTTTTTCCATATATTATGTCTATCTCGATAGGTGGACCGATCATGATAGAGGGTGTTTGTCGTAGTGGATCACTCTCTCGTGATAGAGTGCTTTCTTGCAATTAAGGGGGCCTATCAACTTTGTTCTATCATGAGACAATGGGCCTATAGTGATAGACAGGGCCTATTGTGCGTCCGATTTCTCATGATAGAGTGGTCTATCACAATAGACAATGGACTATTAGGGTGTTTTGTCATGATAGATGGGATCTATTGTGACAAAGCGGTATGTCACAATGGACAAGGCATGTCATGGTGTACTACTTTGTCACAATAGAGGAGGTCTATCATGATAGATGCTATTTGTCATGAGAGTCAATCTGTCACAATAGATGGGATCTGTCACCATGGACTAGTTAGTCATGACAGAGGGGGTCTATTGTGATAGAAGGTCTTTGTCGTGAGGATCGATCTATCACCTAATAGACGATCTTTATCATGAGGGTTGATCTATCATGATAGACCAAACTATCATGATGGGGGCATATGTTGTGCAAACAATGGTTGTTGCAATAGAGCTAGTCTAGCGTAGGCTTGCCTATCATGATACAGTGAGAAACTTTGAATTTCTCTGATGCATCTAGTGCATTGGGAAGTCACTGAGGAGACCTATTGCCTTGTGATGATGTAGCTCCAAAAAATTGAATTTTTTGTTCTATCACAACAAACTAGACATGTCATCTTGGGACCTATGCAAAGGTCTATCATACATGTGTGAATTGTTGGAGTTGATGCTGGACCCGAATATGTGAAAAAGAACAGCAAGAAACAGGCAGCATGCACTCTCTCTCTCTCTCTCTCTCTCTATCTCTCTCTCTCTCTCTCACACACACACACACACACACAAGAAAATGAGGAGTGAATGGGGAAGTTGTGTATATGGTCCAAAAGGTGAAATTTCTGCGAAGGAGTTGGAGCAGGAAAGGGAAGGGGGATGAATGGAGGTGATAAGAGTGGAAATGGAGTTGAGTGTGAGAAAGATAATGGCAAAAAATCACTAAAAAACCTACTTACAAATGATTCCAATGTTTCTTCTCTACAATCTTACCATTACACGCTCATTCCTTGAGTATCTCTCCCCAAGAACGGTGTCAAATCTCTCATAAAACACTCGTGAGTACCAAAATCAAAGACCATTCACCTCATAATTGTCAAACAACAAATACATGAGGGTGATATGATCCTGAGTGCATGATGTGCACAAATGTGAAGATGACAAGCAGAGAAGATGCACACACACATGCATACAAGGAAGAAGAGGTAGAGTGGAACAATGAAAGCTTCTATTCATAAAAAAGATTACAATCTCTTACAAGCTAACCTTCTACTTCATCACACGAGCTCTCCTTCAAAATGGGCCCTCAAGCTCTTTATAGCTTTTTAGCTTGTTTTGTTTGGTTTCATACTTATTGTCTAGCATACTTGAAAAATAGGTTCTTTAACTAATGTGAAGGCCCAAATGAAGTCCAAAAAAAAAAATGAAACTTGATATGTGGCTTTTACCTAGCTCCTCAAGCTTGAGGACCCCTCCGTTTGGAAAAAAGGAGCTAATATTTACATATTGACATTTTACAATGATTTAATGATTAAAATCATTGTTTTTAAGAAGGATGTATGCTTTTATTTAATTTGAACTCTGGAGCTTTCTTTTACATGCTCATTCTTCTTCTGTGCTTGCTCGATCCATGACCTCCACATGTGCTACATGTTTGTCTTCCTATTTGGTGGCCAACACATATATACATACACATATGCATACATTACCTAAATGCACATACATACATACAAACATAATACATGCATACATGCATACATACATACTTACATACATACATACATATATACATTCACACATGCATACATATAAACATACATATATATTACATATATACATATATTAAATATATAGATACATACATACATACATACATACATACCTATACATATGTTACATACATACATAAATTACATACCTAAATTACATACATACATTACATATATACATACATAAATACATGCATATACATACATATATACACATGTACATACATACATACCTTATAGTATACATGCATACATACATTTATACATAATTACATACATATTGCATTCATATGCACATTCATACATACATTGCATACATACATACATAAATACATACATACATACATACATACATACATACATACATACATACATACATACATGCATACATATATACATTACATACATACATACATATATGCATTACATACATACATACATACATACATACATACATACATACATACATACGTACGTACATACATATACATGCATACACATACATACATACATACACACACATACATACACACACATATATATGTATATATAGAGAGAGAGACATAGATTTACACACATGCATGCATGTGTGATACACACACACACACATACATACATACATACATACATACTTACATACATACATACATACATACATACATACATACATACATACATACATACATACATACATACATACATACATACATGCATACATACATACATTACTTACATACATACAAACATTGCATACATATATACATTACATGTACACATATATAAATATAGCACATATATACATACACACATACATACATATATGCATGCATTCATATACACAATGTACATACACATGAACATACATACACATACACACATATAGATACATACATACATTTTTTTTAGCTTATAGAGTTTTTTTGCAAGTTTATGTAGTTTTATGTTCCGAATCAAGAATGTTTTTTATATGTGGCTTGTGAAAAAATAAGGGATTTGTTTGGATGGCATGCTTCCCTTATTTTTTGATGGTCTGAGTGCCAATTTTGTTGGCTTGCATGTCTTTATGCAATTTTTATTAGATTTCTCTACTCCATGGGAAATGTTTCCCCTTTTTTGCATCATGGTGGTATATACAATGTGCATACATACATACATATATATGTCCATTCATACATGTGAAGAGATGGATAGGTATGTGCTTGAAGATGAAGAGGTGTTGCAAAATCCTTGATCTACAACAGCCAAATGAACTCCAGGAGTATATGGTGGGCCCTTTTAGCTTGCCAATGTATGTATTAGACACCCTATGTACCTTGGAAGATCACTCTCAAAAAAATAGATCAAAACAGATAAGTTGGAGTTAGCTCAGAGGTGAAAACTTGTTATTCTTGGTTCATACACCTGTCCAGTGTTTTACATAATTCTTTGAGCACAGCAGCAATTAGCTCAATTCCTCTTGGGGAAGTCTAGGCAACTTAAAGAGCTAACTTTCAAGAGTAATCTCATCAAAAATAATGAACCACACACTGAGAATGAGTTTTAACAAGTGATGACATCATCCCGATTTTCACGGGCTGCTATAGAAATAGACTAGTGAGCAGAAAAATCAACATAACTCAAAATATAGAAATCCAATGATTATGAAACTTTGTATGGTTATACTAGACAGTAAGCTAAATCCAAAAAGCTTTAAATCACTGAATTTGGATAAGTAACCACTGAGAAATGGCTCTGACAAGATGAGTGAAAAAGTCGGGTACCTAACAGAGAAGTGAAGATGAACAGACCCTATTGACTTCAAATGAACATAACTGAAGATTAAAACATCCAAATGACATGAAAATTTGTGAGCATATAGTAAACTTACAGAGCTAACTTTACCAAGTTAACACCAAGCTCAGAGAAAACATCTCTGCAAGCTGACTGAGAAAACTGAGAGTAATGGCAGTGAGTAGTACACTTCACAAGAACATGGAAATATGAACCCAAATGATAATGAAAATGAAAGTATATTGCTTGTAAAATACAATGGACTTACTGATACATATGTGTGCCTTGTAATCACACCTTGATATGGCATAAAGCTCAGCTCTTGGAGGTCTTCACATAGGTCTCTCTAACCACGACTAAAACTACCATCTATTTATAGTTGAGTTTGGGAGGCTAACTTCCCTCAATCACTCTCCAATCAATCAATGATTGATTTGATTCTCTACCTACCACAAATCACGAATTCGTGGCTCCTCTTTCCATTCTTGATCAAGTGGACTCAACCACTTAAGATTCTCTTACTTTTACATTAAGTAAACTCTTCAAAAGTTACAAGAGGTAGTTCACAAGTGAACTTTACATAGTCTTCTTTTTAAAGCTTCTTCTAAGACTTTGTGAGACTCAAGCCAATACTTAGGCTTGTCATAGACTTGCTCCAACAGCTCCCCCTCAAGCCAAGTATGCTTGAGGTCTTCAATCTTCCAAGATTACCTGCAAACCAATCATAGCCTTGAATTTGCAAAGCTTTGTACCATCCAATGCTTTGGTTAGAATATCTGCACATTGTTGATGAGTGGACACATATGATATTTGAATCTCTTTGCTTAGAACCTTTTCTCGTACATAGTGATAATGAACTTCAATATGTTTAGTCCTTGCATGAAAAATAGGATTAGCAGCCAAATGAATAGAACTCATATTGTCACCAAAAATAGTTGGAGTTCCAAACTCCAATCCAAGATCTTTGAATAATGTCTTCATCCACATAGCTTCTTGTGTAGCTATGGCAAGACCTCTGTATTCAGCTTCAGTAGAAGAGAGAGCAACTGTGGGTTGCTTCTTGGATGACCATGAAATAAGCTTTGAACCTGCAAAGGTAAGATAACCTGAAGTGCTCCTTCTATCTTCCTTGGAGCCAGCCCAATCTGCATCAGAAAATAGCTTCAAACCTAAATCAGATACATAAGGATAATAAAGTCCTTCATTTATGGTTCTTTTGAGATACTTGAGAATCCTTTTGGCAGCATCCATATGTGGTTTCCTTGGTGTGTGCATAAATTGACTTAGCACACTCACACTGTAACATATATCTACTCTTGTCAATGTGGCATAGTTGAGACTACCCACTAGACTTTGATATGATGTGATGTCCTCTATGAGTTCACCTTCATGTGAGCTCAATTTGTGATTGACCTCCATTGGAGTACCTGCAATCTTACAATCTTGCATCTTGAATTTTGCCAACATGTCCTTAATGTACTTTCTTTGAGTGAGAAACAAACCATGATCTTTGTAGACAACTTCCAAACCTAGGAAGTAGGTAAGTGAACCCAAATCACTTATCTTGAACTCTTCTCTCATCTGATCTTTGATCTTCTTCATACCATCTGCATCATTTCCTGTCAATATAATATCATCTACATATACACATAGGTAGATGACCTCAGAATTACTCTTTTTAATAAAGAGTGAAGGATCTGCCTTGCTTGGTTGAAATCCTTTGTCCTGCAAGAATGAAACAAGCCTAAAATTCCAAGCTCTTGGAGCTTGCTTGAGACCATACAATGCTTTGTTAAGTTTACACACATAATCAAGATAAACTTGATTCTCAAAACCAGGTGGTTGTGCCATATATACCTCTTCTATTATCCAACCATTCAAGAATGCATTCTTTACATCTAGTTGAAGTATCTTCCAATTCTTGGAAGAGGCAATACTAAGCAAAACCCTAATAGTAGGCATCTTTGCCACAAGAGAGAAGGTCTCCTCATAATCAATTCCCTGAGTTTGTGCAAAGCCTTTTGCTACAAGCCTTGCCTTATACCTATTAATGGAACCATCAGAATTCTTCTTGAGTTTATAGACCCATCTTGAGCCTATTACCTTCATGGATGAAGTCTTGGGCACCAAATCCCAAGTGTTGTTTTCCTCAAGTGCTTCAATCTCTTCCTTCATTGCATGCTTCCATTCTGTTTTTGCTTTGGCCTCTTCAAATGATGATGGCTCCTCTTGTTTTAAGTCCTGTGCTATGTAGATAGAGCGTTTAGTTACTAATGAGGTGTCAAACCCATACCTTTCTGGTTTTTTCTTTTCCCTCATAGATCTTCTTAGGCCATGATGTGATGATTCTGCCTCATGTCCAAGTTCCTGCAATTTTGCTTTACCTTTAGACTTCCATGCTTTGATCTTTTCCATGTGAGATTCTTCATCATCCTCTGAGGTGTCTTGTTCTTCAATCTTTGATTGTTCTCTACCAGGCTTTGGAAAATCTTCTTCAAGATCATATGGTAAATTGATCTTCCTGCATGAATCTTCATACCATGAATTGTTCTCATCAAAAACTACATCTCTGCTTACCAAGAATCCTTTGTTGGTAGGGTTGTATAACCTGTAGCCCTTTTGATTGTTGTCATATCCAATAAATACACACCTTTCTGCCTTTGGATCCATCTTGCCTCTAACCTGTGAAGGAACATGAGCAAAAGCAATACATCCAAAAATTTTACAATGATCTAAGCTTGGTCTTCTTCCATTCCAAGCCTCATATGGAGTCATCCCATCAAGGGATTTTGAAGGCAACCTGTTAATCAAGTAAGTGACTGTAGATACAGCCTCAGCCCATAAGTAATTAGGTAAATGCTTTTCATTTAACATAGACCTTGCAGCTTCAACAATTGTCCTATTCCTCCTTTCTGCCACTCCATTTTGCTCAGGAGTGTACATTGTAGTTACCTCTCTTTTGATTCCTCTTTCTTGAAGAAAAGAATCAAAATCATGGGAGAAGTATTCTCCCCCTCCATCTAACCTTAGCGTTTTTAGTGATTTACCTATTTGATTCTCCACAAGAGCCAAATATCTTTTGAAACATGAAAAAACTTCATCTTTGTGTTTCATAAAGAATAGGATAGTCCATCTGCTGCAATCATCAATAAAGGAAACATAATACCTTGATCCAGATATTGAAGCTTCCTTGCTAGGTCCCCATACATCTGTATGAACCAACTCCAAGAGATCTCCATGCATATAACCTTTCTTCATGAATGGTAACCTGTGAGACTTTCCAAATTGACATGCACTACACTTATAAATCATATGTTGTTTTGACAAATTAGGGAGTCCAAGTACACTTTGGTCCCTGCAGATTTGCTTTAATGACCTTTCACCAATATGTGCTAACCTTTTGTGCCATACTTCCAATTCTGTGAGTGTCTGACTACCATAATTAAAGAGAGCAATGTTTCTAGTGTCCTGTAATTCAAATGTGAACAATCTACCTCTCTTTTCACCTTTTGCAATTCTTCTGAATCCTTGACTTGGATCTTCAACAAATGCTCCTGCTTTTGTGAACCTGACTTGCAACCCTTTCTCTACTATCTGCCCAACACTTATCAAATTCTTTGTAATGGTAGGGACATAGAGTACCTTACTGAGTAGGTTGATGTTTCCATCAGGTGCTTTGACATTGCCTATTTTCTCCACAAGATGTTTTGTATCATCTCCTGTTTGTACCTCATGCTTATTCCTTGGATCTTCTAAATCTGATAGGAGTGCCACATTTCCTGCCACATGATTTGAACAACCTGAACCTATGTAGAAAACATGCTCACTGCCTCTTTGATTCCTGGAATTCCTAAAGCAATTTTCAGTTGTATGATTAGTTAATCCACAAATAGAACATGAGTTGGAGTCTTGGGATCTCCCCCTGCCTTGTCTACCTCCTCTTCCTCTACCTCTGCCATGTCTTCCTCTACCTGCATAGTTAGCTTGATATGTACCTGCTTCATCATCCACTTTCTTTGCCTTTCCTTTGTTATCTTTGGACTTGCTTTTATCAGTGTATAAAGCTGAAGATTGATTACCTTTAGAGCTTTCTCCATTTTTTATAAGCTTTGCCTCTTGAGTAAGTAGTTGTCCAATGAGTGTATTGAAATCAGGTACATGCATGTCCATGTACAAATCCATAGCTGTGGTGAATGCTTCCCACTTGTCATCTACCTTCAAGCCATTGATCACCTGCCTTACAATTTGCTCTTCATCTATTACCTCTCCAATGCTTCCCAACTGATCTGCTATGTCCTTGAGCTTTGTGACAAAATCAGTCACATTTTGTTTGGGAGCCTTCTTGAGAGTTCTGAACTCTAGCCATAGTTGATGCTTCCTAGCTTTGGTACTTGAAGAAAAGAAAGCTTCAAGTGCATCCCACACTTCCTGAGATGTCTTACAACTTCTAATGTGAGGCAACAAAAAATCTGAGATAGAGTTGAGGAGATAAGACCTTGCAAGTGCATCCTTGGAGCACCATGTGCTCAATCTTTCTTGCTCTTCTTGTGTTGGTTGACTTTTGTTCCTGAAACTTGGCATAACTTCATCTCCAGCCACATAACCATATAAACTTCTACCTTGGAGATAGGCTTCCATTCTTAATGACCAAGCTGAGTAGTTACCTCTGTCTAATTTGTCAATTGATGAAGGAAATCCATCTGGCATGTTGTCCAACCTTGCTCTGATACCACTGTGAAGAGATGGATAGGTATGTGCTTGAAGATGAAGAGGTGTTGCAAAATCCTTGATCTACACCAGCCAAATGAACTCCAGGAGTATATGGTGGGCCCTTTTAGCTTTCCAATGGATGTATTAGACACCCTATGTACCTTGGAAGATCACTCTCAAAAAGATAGATCAAAACAGATAAGTTGGAGTTAGCTCAGAGGTGAAAACTTGCTATTCTTGGTTCATACACATGTCCAGTGTTTTACATAATTCTTTGAGCACAGCAACAATTAGCTCAATTCCTCTTGGGGTATTCTAGGCAACTTAAAGAGCTAACTTTCAAGAGTAATCTCATCAAAAATAATGAACCACACACTGAGAATGATTTTTAACAAGTGATGACATCATCCCGATTTTCACGGGCTGCTACAGAAATAGACCAGTGAGCAGAAAAATCAACATAACTCAAAATGTAGAAATCCAATGATTATGAAAATTTGTATGGTTATATTAGACAATAAGCTGAATCCAAAAAGCTTTAAATCACTGAATTTGGATAAGTAACCACTGAGAAATGGCTCTGACAAGATGAGTGAAAAAGTCGGGTACCTAACAGAGAAGTGAAGATGAACAGACCCTATTGACTTCAAATGAACATAACTGAAGATTGCAACATCCAAATGACATGAAAATTTGTGATCATATAGTAGACTTATAGATCTAACTTTACCAAGTTAAATCACTGAAAATGATGCACCAAGCTCAGAGAAAACATCTCTGCAAGCTGACTGAGAAAACTGAGAGTAATGGCAGTGAGTAGTACACTTCACAAGAACATGGAAATATGAACCCAAATGATAATGAAAATGAAATTATATTGCTTGTAAAATCAATGGACTTACTGATACATATGTGTGCCTTGTAATCACACCTTGATATGGCATAAAGCTCAGCTCTTGGAGGTCTTCACATAGGTCTCTCTAACCATGACTAAAACTGCCATCTATTTATAGTTGAGTTTGGGAGGCTAACTTCCCTCAATCACTCTCCAATCAATCAATGATTGATTTGATTCTCTACCTACCACAAATCATGAATTCGTAGCTCCTCTTTCCATTCTTGATCAAGTGGACTCAACCACTTAAGATTCTCTTACTTTTACATTAAGTAAACTCTTCAAAAGTTACAAGAGGTAGTTCACAAGTGAACTTTACATAGTCTTCTTTTTAAAGCTTCTTCTAAGACTTTGTGAGACTCAAGCCAATACTTAGGCTTGTCATAGACTTGCTCCAACAATACACACATATATACATACATATGTACATATATATATATATATATATATATATGTATATATATATATATATATATATATATATATATATATATATATATATATATATATATATATATATATATATATATATATATATATATATACACACACATACATATATAAATACATCGAAAGAAATCCATTTTTGAATGAAAAGAAATATTTGGAATCTTTAAGATAGAAGATCATGACTTAACACTATCAATGATTTAGTTGAAACATATCTTACAATAGCTAAAAATACATCCATCGAGAAAAATAAATGAGATGAGGATGACATAGAACAGGAACTTACAACAAGAAGCTATGGAACTAGAACCAGTATTGCAAATTAGAATAGATGTTGATAAGCAAGCACAGAGGGACTTTATTGTTTATTCACTCACATAAAATATGTATATATATTCTTCTTTGCCTCTTTTTTTCTTTATTTTATGTCAAATTTCATGTATATTAGTTTTTTTCGTACATGTCTAATGGAGATACATAGAGTATTTGAGGTGCCTAATTCTAGGATTTACTCATGCAACTAACACCTCAAAAGCATGCCCAAGCATCCCAATATTTCACTTTATGGAATACTAGGACAACACCACCAAGTTGATCATCGCATTTCCTTGAGATCCAATCTACTCTATCCATGGCATCTACAACCCAACAGAGCACTCCATATGGAGTTTTTTTCTCTACCATATATGAGATAGAGGTTGATGATTCAACTGGACCAACTAGTCAACAATTCAATCATGGTGAGGATATAAGCACACAAGTTGTTGCAAGTTATGTTGGGGGGGGGGTGTTTTAGTGTTTGTAGAAGAAGATGACAAGCAAACACTTTGTACCTAAAGGACATGTATCCCTAAATTGATCAGCAAGGGGGTTACAACCCAAAAAGGTTCTTGACAAGGCTATGCAACAAAAGAAAAACTAGAAAGTACCACTAAGTACATCCAAGTACAACAAAATATACTAAAGGATAAGAAATTTACAATCCAAGTACATATTTGCAAGTAGAAGGACTCCACATGCTACCTCTTCTCCTTGAAATCTTTTCTTGACTCTATGCAACCTTGCAAGGTTGGAAGCACTAGCAATGCCTTTACTGATGACCTATTAGTATCTCCTTGGAATAGAAAAGTTGGAAGCCTAATTGAGTCATATTCTTCTTTTGTAGATTCAAAGTATGGTAGTCTCACAATATGATAGTGGAGAATGTCTCATTGTCCCCTTGTACTTCACTTGATTCCTTATTGAAACTATCCAAAAACTCTTCTGGAAGTTACCAAACTTCACACTTCATACAATACACCCAAAAATATCTCTTAATCCCTTACTCATAAGCCCATATACGTTTACTAACTAGCTAATTGTCTTCTTGTTCTGCATAAACACACTTTACCTTTTCTCCATATGTCCGTTCTAAGATCCTTGGCATTGCAAATTCAACTTACTTCTTGGAAAAATATCCCATATTGAGCACATATAGTGCCTAATCCTTGGTCTCGTTCATGATGTTCTAAGATTCAAGTGAATCCCCATATGATCTTCGTTCTACATACAACCCTTTTGTCTGATTGATCTTCTTTTGTCTTGCAGTGACTACAGTCCATATGTTCAAAGAAAAAAAATTAAAGGGGCCCCTTTACATGTACTTTTTTCCATCATAATATATTTGATGTATCAATTGTGTACCCTTAGCCTTATGCAAACCATACATAAATCCCTTCAATGGAGGGTCCTTGCACACTCCTTGATGCCTCCAATGCCTTCAAATGATCTCCTACATGTATCATGTGCTCTACCTATGCATCAAGTTGGGATCAAAAGTTTCCCTCCACCATTGGACTCTCTATCTTGGAAAGCAATGAGATAAACTGAAGAAGCCATATGAAAGATGGCAGCACTATAGCCATAGAAGAACAAGATGTGCATGTGAAACATGTGTTGGTGGGAGATGAATACACCATGTGGAACATGTGCATAAAGGAAAAACACATTCAAATAAAAGAAAAAAGGGTGTTTCATAAGAAATAAGAAAAGATGTGAATAGGAAATGGATGATGCCATTGACTCGAGACACATCAAATTCCCTAGAAATGGCACCAAAATTCAAAAAAAAAAGCCATGCAAATTCCATTCTAGATCCTTGATCTTTTCTCTATGAAGGGAGAAAATGCAAATGGATAAATTAAAAATGATAAATAAATATAAAATAAAATTAAAATTAAAACTAAAAAAGAGCATGCAACAAAAAGTGGGGAGGTGGCGCACAAGAGTTATGGAGGACACAAGCAAGGGGGGAGGGGGGGAGCGAGCAAGGAGGAGGGGGGGGCACATGAGGGGGGTGGGGGATATGGGGAGGAGAGGGGGAGAGGGGGAGGCAAGGGGGAGAAGGGGTGGGGAGGGGGAGGTAGAGGGGAGGGGGGCAAGAAGGGGGAGGCAAGAGGGAGGCGACGTGTGTGTGTGTGTGTGAGAGAGAGGAAGAGAGAGAGAGACCGAGAGAAAGGGAGGTTGGATGGCATAGGGTGTTTTTTGGAGAAACGAAATGTAATGGGCTAGTGGATTTTTTTATCGGAAATTTTGGCTAAGCAGTGCCCATAAAATCCAAAAAGAACATTAAAAATAATGTAGGAAGAAATCCTAAAAAATAACCAAAATTTTCTTAAGCCTGGGTGAAGGGTTATAACTCTTTTGGACAAGAAAATTGGGGAACCTATATGGAAAAAACCCTTAGAAAACATCAAAAAATATAGAAAAACTCTATAAAGTTTCTAATAAAACACAAAAAACCCCAAAAATCATAGAAAATTAGTATAATGTTAAACCCATCATAGACCATTATTAGAGCATAAAAGGGACTAGAAACGGATGAAATATCATTCTTAAAGTCCAACAAGATGAGGTTTGATTAGCAACAACTAACCAGATGCATTCCCTAAACTCAAAATGAGGCTGCCAAAATTACTAGAAACAAGAACAAGGAGGAGAGTATTAAGAAAGTAGCCATTTTCAACAAGCTCTATACACCACTGCAAGGGGCTTAACTTTACTTTGGTTTGCTAAAGTGATGTTAAAGTTAGGAGGCCTTGCAGGATGGTAAAGAGATGGTAACATTGGCAGGCTATTCATTAGTGATCAAGACTAGAGAAATAGGGATACACATCTTCAACTATGTTGAAACTTTGCATGAGAAGGTGAGTGCATGTTCAACAATGGGCTTTATATCCTCAATAAGAATTCACATGAGCTAGAGGATATTTCACATGTTACAAAGATACATGATGATGATGAGAAATTTGAGCCATATTCATGAACTCAAATATCGGCCACCATGGATGTGTGCATTGGCGAAAGAGTAGGAATAGAGTTTTGTGATGAGGATGGATATGATTTGAAACTCTTCCTAGTCAATGTCTTGATAAATGCCCCAATTGTGGAAGAGACCCCAGATGAGCCTTGATGGGCACAAGATTACAAATCCATAGAAATTCACACCATCTCCATTGATGAGATACTTGAATCTAGCACCATTATGGAGAATATGGATGATGATGGTTGGGAGACTACCGACGATGAACCATATTCTAGCTTTGATGAAGATCCCCTAGAGGATAAACAAAAGTACTTCATGAATTAAAGAAAAGAGAATACATATAAAGTGAAAAATAAGGAGATGAATGAGAAAAGGTACAATCAAGAACAAGAGATAAAAAGAGAAAAAATTGGTAGAATAGACTTTGAGGTTCTTGAAAACTTTAAGAAGGAGGAATTGTAACATCTTAAAATAGTGGTTCATCCAAAAAGAGAAGTTATATTAGGCATAGTCTATGATAAAAAGGAACAAACAAAGCCAACGGTAGTAATAGTCGAACATGGAGAAGATTTTTACACCTACATAGGAAACGATATTTCAAGAATTAAACAACATGATTAAGTAAACCTACTATGTGAATATGATGACATCTTCATATTGAGCTATAAGGATTTAAAAGGTGTAGACCCTAAAGTCTATGTGCATAGAATTTGATGGTGATAGATAAGAAGCCTACTAAAAAAGACCCTAGACATACAATGATGTTTACTCTACTAGGTTGAAAGAAGAGATTGCCAAAATTCTGGTAATTGGATTCATCAATGAAACCAAACACATAGGCTAGGTATCTTCCATCATGGTAGTTCCTAAAAAGAATGGGAAATTGTAGGTGTACATAAACCTGAAAAGTTAGATTCAATAATGATCCATGATAGTTATCCATTACCTTTCACAAATCATTTGCAATAATGAGTTGTTAGAAAAAAAAAATTAGCTTCTTGCATGGTTTTGGGGCTATAATTAGGTAGAAATTTCTCTAGAAGACCATCATAAAATGGCTTTGCCACTGAGTTGCGCATATATCCATTTCATGTCAAACCAATGCCCCAATTACCTTCCAACACTTGAAGTGTCATGTTTTCCAAGACTTTTTAACAAAGAGCTTGGAAGTTTCCATAGATTACCTATGCACATATGTAAAGTAGTATATCTTGCATATTTCCTTCTTGAGTAAAATCTTTTCAAAATGGAGACTATACTGTGTGTCTCCAAACCAAAAGAAATGTGTTTTTGTGGTGCATAAAGGTAAATTTTGGGACACATTGTCTCCAAAAATGGTAGGTGTCCAAAAATGGTATATTCATATATGAAGAAAAAATCCAAGTTTTTGTAGGTTTACCTAATCCCAAAAATGTTAAACAAGTTCAACCTTTTATGGGCCACTGTGGTTATTCTAAATTGTTCATTCATATGTATGCTATCAGAACCAAAATTCTATTTGGTCTTTTGAACAAATTTGAATGGACTAATGAATGTGAAAAGGCACTCAATTATTTGAAGAGTCACTTGAGTTCAACACCAATCCTAAAATCTTCAAACTAAAAGAAATCATTATGTGTGCATCTTAATGCATCTAACTATGTCGTTAGTTGTGTAGGGGCACAACCAATTGATGAATACAGCATCATCTTTCAAATTGCTTACAAAAGTAAATGATTCAACAACACTAAACATAATTGCATGACCACCAAAAGTGAATGGCTAGGGATGTTGTATGCAATAATGAGGTTTCATGATTATCTTTAGGGAAACAAATTCAAGTTCTTTCCTTATCACCGCATCTTATAAAAATTGGTCAACAAGCCGTATTCTATAGGCGAACTTGGTTTCAGGTCTTAGTACTCATGCAATTTGACTTTGAGGTCATTGTAAAGCAAGGGAAGACACACCTCAAAGCTAACCAATTGTCGAGAGTAACCACTCAAGAACCACCCGTAGGAGTTCTTGATGATTTTAGTGACTCATATTTGTTTAATCTAAGCATTGTTTCAAAATAGAGAGAACCAAATTTTCCAACCCTTACCCATGGCATTCATCATAAATATTTGCCTAGAGTTCATAAGGGACTTCTTGCTTCAAGAACATTTCACATGCTAGATAATAGCATATATTATTAAGACCCAAGAAGAGTTTTTTTATGTTATGTTGACCACAAAAGGCCTAGCCAAATAGCTCAAGCGCACAAGGGTTTTTTGGGATGACATTTTCCCAAAACCCACATATTGTCATAGATCTATGAACAAAATTTCAACCAAGGGTGCACCGAAATTCAATAGCTTGGATCAAGCATCAAATTATTGAACCGGGTAGTAACTCGATCAACTGCACATAGACATGTCTTCACACAAACTATGAGTCCAAAAAGTAGTTGAAGAAATAAACCACCAACAATATGCACCAAGGAGGAAGAAAGATGCACCAAATAGGTGCCAAGACACTTCCCTTAGGTATGACAATGATGAACTAACATTCAAATTTAGTAAGTTTCTCCCACACCTCGAGATAGTACAAGTTGATCAACATCATTTGGACTAAACTATTAACCATTGACATAACTTGGAATACTATCTATGTGGATAGGAAAAGGAATCACTAGTTTTACACTCTACGTGCTAAAGAACCATCAATTAAGAGAGTCACAAGCTATGAATATCAAGGCACAATTTGGAGAACCATACTTTTGAAGTACATAGACAAAGCCAAGTATGACAATGCTGAACAGGACATTCAAATTTAGTAAGTTTCTCCCACACCTACAGATAGTACAATCTGATCAACATCATTTGGACTAAACTATTAACCATTGACATAACTTGGAATAATATCTATGCGGATAGGAAAAGGAATCACTAGTTTTACACTCTACGTGCTAAAGAACCATCAATTAAGAGAGTCACAAGCTATGAATATCAAGGCACAATTTGGAGAACCACACTTTCGAAGTACATAGACAAAGCCAATGACTTTATTGACCATTGAGTGAGGATGATAAAGAGGTTTTGATCAAACAAACCAATGTGACATTTGAAAATAAGATAGTGAATGGGGAACCCAATCTAGATATCCAAGGAGAGAGGCCAAGACAACATTTCCAAAAAGGCATAATTATAGAGATAAGTTCAAGCACTAATTTAGGAATGGAGGGAAATTAATTGAAATAGAAAGATCCATTCTCATTAGAAATTAGGATACAAGAAGGAAATTTAGACCCTCTAAAGTGGTTAAGTGCATGAACAAATCCTATGATAGGTCCATTAATCCATATAAACATGTGGTAGAGCTCAAAAATGTGTTGATATCTTAATAGATTATAGACAAAAATGAGGTTGTTGGGTTACACTAGTGGAAAAAACCTTGGCTTGGCTCCAACCATTATCGTTAAACTCATTCAAATCTTTAGCTCATTTAAGGGATGAATTCCTAGCATAATTATACAAGAGAGGTATGAAACATGATTTTTCATCATTGATCTATAATCTCAAAAAATCAATTCATGAGTTAATGAGAATTGCTACTAGGAGATTTAAGTAGTATGTAGATAGATGTCCTAAGCATGAGGGATCTTCATAGCAAAACTTTATTTCTTTGCCCTTGGATGGGTTGAATAATGGAAAAAATTGATCCTTGGTTTGTATTAGAAGATCTCTACTTTGAATGAGTGCATCAAGAGTGTGTAGACCTTGAAGAGAACCTAGTTGTTGATCTAAATATATTTGCATCTAACAAAACGAGCATAATTTCCAATTCTACTAGATCATCTAAGTTATCAATTGAGGAGATAAAAGACTTAGTAGACAAGCAGCTGATTGTGAAACAAACTAAAGACCATAGGAATTCAAATTACCCACCTAGGATGCAAACTTTACAAAGATGTCAACACTATAATGGAGATCATCAAATGCACGTGCAATATATCCTGCATAGTTTCCAAGAGATAGATGATGGTGGTTGTGTTGTATAATAGAATTAAGTGGACAAAACATATCGCTAAGAATTTTTATAACAACAAACCACCACCTAGACCTCAATACCCACTAAAACCAATGTAAAAACAACAAAACCGATATAAAGACCAGAGAGGACCTTACTACCAAAACCCTTTACCAAGACATGAAATAGAAAACCAATAACCATCCATACCATTATTAGAACAACAAATTCCATCTCCACCCAATGTCATACCATTTAAGTATATAGAGAAATCCATAGTTTAAGTGAAACCACAAACTCAAGATCCATAGATGGAAGGACTATATATTGAGGAGTAGCAAGACATTAAATTGGAATACAAGTGGTATTCATAACCCCAAGGAAATAGAGTTAAGGTGCTCTCAATTCGAATGTTCTCAAATCCATGTGCTAGCAATTAGGCTTTTTTCAACCATAAAATGCCTTTTTTATGTTTTTGTCCAAGAAGAATGGAACTTGAAAGTATGTATCAACATGAAAAAGATCAATGCAACAATTATTTATGATAATCATATGCTACTAATAGATGATCATCTTCTAGAAAAACTAGAGATAAAGGAAGCATAAAAATTCCTTGATGGTATTTCAAGATATATTTAGGTAGCTATTGCTCGAGTATGAGCATAAGATGGATTTTGTTGCTAGATTGGGCATTTACGTGTTTAGAATCATGTCATTTGGTCTCATCAATGCTCCCAAAACTTTCAAAAGGTTCATGTGCCATGTGTTCGGAGAATTCTTGCATAAGAGCTTAGAAGTTTATGTGGGTGATCTCTTTGCATACTTAGATAGGCCTCAAGTTCATATTCCTAAAGTTGATGGGATTTTCAAAAAAAAACTTATCACATGTTTCTAAACCCTAAGAAATATGTTTTCATCACAAGTCAAGGGAAATATTAGGATACGTTATCTCAAGAAATGTTACTGCAATAAATGATGATAAATTCAAAGCTATTTTGGACATGTCCAAGCCTAAGAATACAAAATAAGTACAACCTTTCATGGAACATTATTGATATTAACAAATGTTCATACATATATACAAAATCATAACCAAACCACTCTAATTTGATAACAACCTTTTAATGGATGAAAGGAGTGCCACACTTTTGAGGCATTTAAAAAATGGTTGTGCATAGCTACCAACCTTAAGGCACCAAATTTTAAAAAAAAATCATCCACATGTTGATGCTTCCAATCTTGCTATAGGCTATGTTTTGTCACAACCCATTAAATATGGAAATATAGAATTTCCCATAGCCTATGTGATTCATCAACTCATACTATGGAAAATCATTACACCACAACAAAAAGAGAAGGTTTAGGAATGTCATATACAACCAAAAAGTTTAGAAATTTCTTGCTGAAAATAAGTTCAAGATCTTTGTACCATGAAACGTTGTTATATTTTGTAAACAAACCATATAGCACATGAAGATTAATGAGACATTTTTTGTTAGTAATGGAATATGATTTTGATGCATTAGTGAAGAAAGGAATGCACATATAAGATTAGACCATTTATCAAGGTTAATTAATGGAGAACCGCTAAGGGGAGTTTGAGATGAACTACCAAACATGTACTTGTTCAACCTAGAAATTATACCAACTTGGGCAAAAAGACTAACACCTATTCTCACCTTTGGACCAATTCATACTTGGAACCATACTAATAAAAAGTAAGAAAACAAATCAAGAGACTATCACATTATTACAGCACATGTATATAGATAAGAACAAACAAGAGAATTTTCTTGTTGTATAGGAGATGAAGAATGGGTAAGCCTAATCAATGGAGCACATAATGGAGCCTTAGGAACGCATGATTCAAAGTGTAGGACTATCTATTAGTTGCTATTGGACAAATGTGTAAAATAATTTTCTTGAATTTATCCAAACTTTTATAAAGTTCCATCAACAAATACACCCATAGATCATGTAATAACCAGAGGGAATTACTTTAGCAAGAAGAAGAGCATTAGAAGAAGTAAATTGTGACTATACAATCATTGGTAATCAATTATACAAGAGGGAAAAATATAATTTCCTATTTGGCTATTTTATAACCTGCACATTCGAGTGTGAATGGTAGTCATTTTTTAGCAAAAATAACTACTATCATGATTTTCTTTGTGGGCTCGTGGTGGAAAACACTTCATATAGATGCAAAATCATACATTAAAATATGTGAAGTTTGTCCAAAGAGAAGGTATGCATTGTGAGAGGGTCAAATGTCATCTTAACCCATAATAGGGGGTAGATCCTTGGGTTATAGGATTCATTGGTCCTATTAGTCCCCTATAAAAAGGTTTTAATGTTGAATACATTATTATAGCTACATACTATTTAACCAAGTGAGTGGAAGCCAAAGCTACAACCAAATGCGGTGTTCAAAGTACTGGAAGATTCTTGCTTGGGATTATTCTTACATGCTTTGGCTTTCCAATAGAAATTGTAAGTGATTGGGGAACAAAATTTATAAACAAAGTAATAGAAAAATTACTAGATGAACTCATATTAACTCAAGAAAAAAAATCAACCATATATCTCTCTTAAGCTACTGGTTAGGCAAAAAGGACTAACAAGGTGATTTGTGGATTGGTAACCAAGCTTATGGAAAATCATAAATTGAATTGGAATAAGAAACTAAATCATGTATTTTGGGCATATCGACTTGCTTACAAACCTGTATTAGGGACTACATTCAATATGGTGTATGGCTAGAATGAAATTTTTCCTATTGATTTCCTAATACCACTTTTCATAGTATCTACGAACTATAAATGGATGGGGCATGAGATGCAAAATCAATTGGAAGCTTTAGAATATCTACAAGAAACTAGACTAATATTAATGGGAGATACCCATTCAGTGCATTAATATCATATATGCATCTTGCAACTGATAACTTATCATTATCTTCATTGATTTTTGCAAAATGCACATCATTATTTGTATATTGCCTTTGCACTTGGTTTTGGCTCTTGTTTCATGGGAATCTCAAAATACTATGTTCTACATCTTTTAATCTTTGTATGTCCAAGAAAAAATGCCTCTACACTTTCTTAGTGTTTTCTTGATCATTTCTTCTTCATCTTCCTTGACATACTTTCCTATGTATGTGGACCTATCCTTCCCATTATCTATGGTAACTACCACTTTATTCATGTTTTCCTTACTATCATATGCTTCTCTTGAAGTATTTGTTCTTTTTTGCATGATATGCATGACCTTTCTTTCACCCACATCATATCTTCTAGGGTTCTCTAATGTTTTGAAAACTTTTTTATCCTATTTTGTTTTGGAGATTTTCCTCTCGCTGTTTTGATTTTGAGCAAAGATATTTCTTTTTTATATTTTTTGTTGTTAATATATTTTGGTAGTGATGTGTGTGAACACACTTAGGACTATCAAAGTACTTTTTTTCCTCTTTAGGAGGTTTTTTCCCCAACTTATATATATGTCTATAACCCTAACGGGTTACTTATCTTTGTACATTCACTTGGTAATTCATTCAGTGTTGTGTTGGGCTGCAAACTTCTTCTTCTTCCTTGTGTTACATGTGCTTCTGTAGACAAACTCCAACAATTGGTATCAAAGCAGGTCACCGTTTCATTTAGGGCATCATCAACAACCCTCTGGTCACAATCACAGAATTGCACACAAATTGGTGAGCATACTTAGGGCAATTAGGAAGTCTTGCCAGATAGTTCACTTGTGAAGATTGTTCTTAATGGTCTTCTAAACTCATATCAAATTTTTGCTTCTACTCTTTGATTGATGATGAAAGAAAATCCAAATGCCTTAACATTTGAGGATTTTTTCTTTGTTTTGTTACAAGAAGATTAATCTGGACAAAACATGTCCATTATGTGTGTTGTAGATCAAGCTTTCCTAGCTAATCAAAAGGGCAAAGGTAAATGGAGCTCATCTACTAGTAAGCAAAAGTTTGCTAATGTTGAACAATCAAAGAAGGAAAACAAAGATGAAAAGAAAACAAAAATGCAGAAATAGTTTTGTAAATATTGTAAAGAAATGATCATTTCATAAAAATTTGTCCAAAAATAACTGCAAAAGAGGCAAAGAAGAAAGAGGTTGGAATGGTTGTTGTAGAGGTATTTATGTCTAAAATAGAGTTTTCAAATCTTATTCAAAATGAAGAATGGGCATTGACTACTGTATGCAGCTATGACGCATCTTCTCATGAGGAGTGTATGTCTACAACAGACTCAGATTTTTGGTACTTTGATAATGGGGCAACCAAACATATTACCTCACAACATAGTTTCTTCCATTCACTTGAGCATGTCCCTATAGGGAATATTGTCACATGCACTAACAACTCCTCTTATCTTGAAATGGGATTTGGTAAGATCATTGTGACTACTTCTTATGGTAATTCTTTCACATTGTCAAATGCTTTGTATGTACAAGAGATCAAGAAAATATGTTGTTAGTTTCAACATTGGCCAAGATTGGTTCGGTTGTTAAATTTATTGATGATAGATGTATAGTTCATGATCTCTGAAATGGTAATGTTACTATTGCTTCCAGAATTTAATTTCATGGGTTGTATAAGCTCATAGACTATGCAAAATCTGTGAATGATTGAGCATGTGCAGTTCAAGATTCTCAGGTTATTTCATATGCAAAGCTTCGGCATGCATGCTTTGTTCATATGAATTATGCTATATTGATATGCCCACATAAATTTGAAATGGTGTCCTATCTTCCCAAAATTGAGGAACCTTGTAAACATGTCTAGGAAGGTTATATTTTTGGAAAAATGCATTGTTCTTTCTTCTCTAAATGTGGTTGAGTTTGAGCTGCTCATAAGATGCAGCTTGTTCATAGTGATGTTTGTGGTCCTATGCAAACATCTTCTTATGGGAACTACCTTTACTTTCTAATTTTTATTGATGATTTTTCTAGTCATGCATGAGTTTATCCATTGAAAGGAAAGTCTTAAGTGTGTGTGCTTCAAATGGTTTTTTATTATGGTTGAAAATCTATTAGCATGTAAATTGGGCACCCTCCATTCTGATCGAGGGGGGAATACATGCCTTCTAATTTTAATGCATTTCTAGTTGAGCATGGGATAAAACATCAGCCATATACTAAACACATTTTGGTTAGCTATGATGTTATTTTTGTTGAAGATGCAATTGAGTCATTACTTTCATGTACTAACGAGACATCATTTAGGTTCAAAGATGTGTATGACACTTTGCTTTCTTTTTTTATAGTTCTACACTCACGTTTTGGTCCAAATGATCAGATCATTCCATTTCTTATGCAGATCAATTTACACGATGATCAGATCATTCCATTTCTTATGCAGATTGATTTACACGATGATCAAATCATTCCATTTCTTATGCAGATCGATTTACATGATGCACTTGTTGATGAGAGGGATGATATAAAGGAGGCAAAAACTTGGCCTAAATCGTTGGTGTAGACTTTGCGAGACAGAAAATTAGATGTATCTATGTCATATCATACTCGTTCAAGATCTCATATTGCTTCTTTTGCATCAGATTGCTATGCAACGACTGTCTCTAGTCTTTGAGATGAGAATGAGCATGTTTCTCTTAATGAAGCACAATATTCAAAAAATTGGATAGTTGTTATGCAATCAAAATATGATGCTACTTTTAAGAATGGTACTTGGTCTTTATGTGATTTGCCTTCACACAAAAAGGCCATCCGCACTATATGGGTATACAAGTTGAAGCATAAACATGATGGAACATTTGAAAGGTATAAAGCTAGACTTGTTGCAAAAGGTTATGCTCAAGAGAGAGGCATTGATTTTGATGACACCTTTGCACCCACATGCCGAATGACCACCATTCGTAGCATTTGTGCACCTGCAGCTCATCATGATTGGAATGTACATCAATTGGACATTAAAACAACATTTGTGAATAGTGACTTACATGAAGAAGTGTATGTATTTCAGCCCATGGATTTGTGTTAAAAGGGCATGAAAACGAAAGTGTGCAGGTAGAAAAAGGCATTATATGGTTTGAAGCAAGCACCACATGCTTGGTATGAAAATGATGTATGCCTACTTGATCGCACATGGTTTTGAGAATAGTCCAATTGAGAGCACCTTATATGTTAAGGGTGCAAATGATGTAATTATAATCATTGTTGTGTATGTTGATGACATGCTACTCACTAGTCCTAATCAGAAGCACATTGCTGAATTTAAGGCTGATTTGCATGCCACTTTTGAGTTTTCAAATTTGGGGCATTTGCATCATTATTTGGGCATTCAATTTATGCAAGTTGATGGGGGAATAGCTTTGTCTCAAACAAAATATAATGAGACATTATTGAATCATTTTGGCATTCAAGATTGCAAACTCATTGCCACTCCTATGGAAACAACTTTATGTTGAGTCTTCATGATATTGGAGATGCATTTGATGTTGTTCTCTATCAGCAGGTCGTGGGATCCTTGATTTACTTATGCATAACTCAACCTCATATTCAGTTTGTTGTCTCTCATATGAGCAGGTTTATGCATTGCCCACGTGTCAAGCATTGGTAGGCAGTCAAGTGCATCTTTCACTACTTGAGTGGTACTCGGCTACTTGGATTGTTTTAGCGCAAGCGGGTATCACTATCGCCAGATTTACATGCTTTTTTTAACTCAAATTGTGCTAGTTGCTATGACACCCATATGTCCACTAGTGGTTTTTTCTTCACGCTTGGTATCTCATGCATATCTTGGTTGAGCAAGAAGCAACATATTGTGGCCACTTCTAGTTGTGAGGCTAAGTATAGGGCATCTTTCATAGCAATTGTTTAGTGTGTGTGGTGCATATGCCTTTTTGTTGATTTGGGTGTTGATGAGTCTTCTGCCACCACCATGTTCACTAACATTGAGAGTGCATTTGTAGTTGCAAAGAACCCTATGTTCCATGCTTGCACAAAGAACATTGAGGTGCACTATCATTATGTTAGGAAGAGGTTATCGACTAGAGAGATCATTTTGGCATATGTTCCCACATGAGATAACGTTGCAAATGTTTTTACAAAGGCTTTGCCAAGGGAGAAGTTTTGAAACTTTTTGCAAAGCTTTGGGCTTACTTCCTTTTGTGTATTGATCTCTTTCCACATATCTTGGTACTTCCTTATAAATGAGTGCCAACTCCTTGTTCACCCCATCACTCCCAGGTGGAATTGCTGATATATTTTGGTAATGATGTGTGTGAACACACTTAAGAATGCCAAGGCACTTTTTTCCCTCTTTAGGCCCACCTTGTATGTATGGCTATAACCCTAACGGGTTACTTATTTTTGTATGTTCACTTGGTAATTCATTCAGTTTTGTGTTTTGCTCCAAGCTTCTTCTTCTTCTTCCTTATGTTGTTCATGTGCTTCCACAAACCTCAAACTCCAACAGTTCATTATTTAGCATCTACTTGTTCCAAAAATTTATGTTCTGTTGATAAGTTTGGATCCATCACTACAGACTTCCCCTTTGATTCATTAGAGTCTTCTATTTTTGTATTCTTGATTTGCTCTTCTAATTTTCATTCATCTTGAACATATCCGCTAGCTCATAGCTCTCTTCATTACAATGTTCTATCATGTGTTGTTTGTTGACTACTATGTCTATTATTGCTCAAATCTCAGCCTATCTAAATGGTTAAAATTCTTCCATTCTAGAGATTTTTTTCATGTACACAAGATCATCTATAGGTCTACAAATTTCTTCATTTATCCCCCTTGTGTCTATCAATTCACATTATTCCGCACACTTAGGGGCTCGACAAACCAAAAGATTTGCATCTTCACTTGGCCAAGAACTCTCAAACTCACCTTCTTCATATTCATTTAAAATTTGATAGATAACATCCCATTATAGTGGAGGAGTATCTCTATGTGTGAGATTTGCAAAATTGATCCTAGTAGTAATTCCCTGATGTTGCAAATAGATGGAGTTATTTCTCCAATCTTGAGCCACTTTCATTTATTGCACAAAAGGTCATCCTAGGATTATTGCAAACATACTTTCCAAAATTGCAAATTGCCAATGTATTTTTAGATTATCCTCCATAAGTTAATTCACTCCTTCCAATAAACCTATAGGCTTCTCAATATCTCTATCTACTAACCAAATTTTCATTCAAGTAGCTATTGTCACTCTAAGCCTTCTATCAAGTATCGCAATGGTCATGTACCCATAATATTCAATGAAAATGCATGTATTACCTTCATATCCCTTGTGATACTCACTTGCTTTATCCATTATAACTTGTTGCATATCCTTAACTAATTTTGCAATCTATTTTGATGTTTACCTCGGATGGGTTTACTACTAGGTTTACTACTTGTTTCATCGTGTATTCTATAAATGTAGTTTCACTTTCAAAAATTCTTCAAATGTGAGTGTGCACCTAACCTTAAATTGAAGCAACTCTTCAGTACTAATTGCACTTACTTTCTTCAAAATAGTTTTTAATATGATTGAACATGCTTTCACTATCTTTAATCATGTTTTGTATGGTCTCTTGAAGTTAGGTAATTCCCACAATCTTGAATCTATCTCATTGGCTTCACTCTTGAGGGATTTGAATCGCATTGTGTGTTTCTCCTCAAGGAGATTCGCGTTCCCAAATTAGTTCTATGCAAGGTGAATGGCCCTATTTTCCCTTTGCCCATCTAGGTTCCTAAACCCTGTTTCATAAGTTTTTTGACTAGTCTTCCTCTATGTTTGGGATTATTGACGTATATTCCCCTAATTTTTCATCTTCTCATTATTTCTCTTCTAGATTCCTATATATTGAGTTTTATCTTTGTCAAGCATAAGTCTTTTGTATTCTTCCTTACGGATTCCTTTTGGATATAAATTAATCTTCCCTAATATTTGTTGATCTACATCGACCATTTTTATACATATGGATAATATTTCCTTCTCTAGCTCTATGTTTGGGTAGCATCTCATGTTTAATTACACTTGAACCTAAGTCAATCCTTGCTTGATGAGCCTTGAAGAGCACATCTAGATCATCTAGTATTCGATATGTGAGGACTAATCTAGCCTTTCATTTCTTTGTCTCTACTTTTTTGATATGGCTGATTTGTAGATTGTGATTCTATTGTTGAATCATTCTAGTTTAAATTTTCATTTATTTTTTCCTCTATTTAAATTGACTTTTTTCCAAATATCCCAGTTTCTAGTTCCATGTTTTTTATTTGATTTCTACCTCTCCATGATATGTTTTTCTTGGCCTTGGTTGAACTTGAATCTATTGTATTCTTTAATACTATGTCCTAGAGTTTAGTTGAGATCTCAAGTTGCACCTTATCCTTGATTTGAGCTCTATTTTGTTGATATATTTCAATGGTAAAGTATATGAACACACTTAAGATTGCAAGGACACTCTTTTTCCCTCTTTAGGAGGTTTTTTTTCCTTAAGTGGTATAATAAGCCTAATGGTTCCCTAATATTTTTTCATTAACTGGGTAGTAACTTTAGTACTTTTTTTGTTCTCAAGCTTCTTCTTCTTCTTCTTCTTCTTCTTCTTCTTCTTCTTCTTCTTCTTCTTCTTCTTCTTCTTCTTCTTCTTCTTCTTCTTCCTTTTTCTACTCATGTACTTCTATAGACCTCAAACTCCAACAATTGGTATCAGAGTAGGTCACCACTTTCTCTAGGGATTTTTTGATATCCCTCCGATTACAGTCTCAAAATTGAACAAAATTGGTGAGCATACTTAGGATGATAAAGAGTTCAAAATAGATTTTTTATGTGGCATCATAATTTTTTTTTTTTGGAAATGACTATGCATGCAATTTCATCCTTTTGTGCCAAAGATTACAATTTTTTATTTACTAGTGTAAGCACCTTGAAGTCCGCTATGGGTCTAGCAAAGCTCAATGGGGTGTTTATGTTCAACTTTTTGATATAGAAACAATTTTTTGCATTAGGGTATTTAGTCATTGGCCATGGCTAAAAGCAATGATGTATTTGTATATTGGCTATTGAGGATAAGTTGGATGGTACTAATTACCCATTGTGGGCGTACATGATGTGACATGTATTGGTAGCAAAAGGCCTATAGAATATTATGCAAGGTGTTGAAAAACTTCCTAGTACACTTGCAAATATAGTGATTGAAGGTGATGCATATGGTCTTGAAGATGATGATCTTCAATTTTTTTGTCGTGTTGTGGTTCATGTTACACCTGCTATAGAGAAACTTTGTTGGGATGGCAGAGATGCCTAGGAACATGCATTGATAGCTTTGTCTATCACATGTGCCATTATCCCTCACATTTAGTTCAATCAGATTTTTGCTTCTACTCTTTGATTGATGATGAAAGGCAATCCAAATGCCTTAAATTTTGAATAGTTAGTATCTATTTTGTTTTACGAATATACGTCTAGGCTGAACAAGGACATTATGCATGTTGTAGATCAAGATTTCTTAGTTAGTCACAAGGGAAAAGGTAAATGGAGCTCATTTGTAGTAAGCATAAATCTGATAATGCTACATATTCAAAGAAGGAAGATAAAAATGGCAATAAAATAGAAAAATAGAAACAAATTTTTAAATTATCATGTCATAAAGAGTTGTCATAAACTAGCTACAAAGGAGGCAAAGAAGAAAGAGGTTGGAATGGTTGTTGTAGAGGCCTCTACACCTAAAATAGAGTCTAGTGATCTTGTTCGCAATGAAGAATGGACATTTACTAATCATTGAAGCTATGACCCATCTTTTCATAAGAATCGTATGTTTTTCATAAGAATCAAACTTTTGTTCTTTGATAGTGGTGCAACCAAACTTAGTACCTCATAGTACAATGTCTTCACTCCACTTAAGCCTGCTTCTATAGGAAATATTCTCACATGTGCTAACAACTCCTCCTATCTTGTTATGGGAGTTGGGAAAATCATTTTGAATAGTGTTGATGGTAGCTCTTACATTGACAAATACCTTATATATGCCATTGATCAAGAAAAATATGTTATCAATTTCAATACTAGACAAGATTGACTTGGTCATCAAATTCATTGATGACAAATGTATAATTCATGATCTCTCGAATGATGATGTCATCATTGCTACTAACATTTTATTTCATGGATTTTATAAGCTTGTACATTATGATAAATTTTTGAATGATTTAATTGTGTGCATAGAAGTGCGAGAGACACACGAGAAGCACACACAAGGAGCACAAATACAAAAAGACACACAGAGAAGATGGATTGTTGGAATATCTCTCTCCATTAACAATGATCAAAACTTAAGTTAGAGTTGAATAATATCCCTAAGTACAAAGTACCACCACATATGAGTGAATCGTTTATGTGGTAACATGGGGAAAACCTCTAGCCAGTACTAGAGTAAAAAGTGCCCATGTACATTGTAACATAATCCTGGTAGGAGATGGTTGAACCACACCCTAAGAGAGAGGATTAGGAAGTAATCCTCAACCATGGCTTTTGGGGCAAGTGGTTACCCCATCACATTCCTAACCAAGAGGTTGTGAGTTCAATTCCTTACATTGGTATCAGAGCCTAGGAAGTAGGCTTGGGCAAGGTGGAATGATCCAATGGCCTCTAAAAAAGGCGCTTGGGCATCCTCTATGTGAAAGGGTAGGAATTGTGGAAGGCGCGCGCGTCGGTTTCAAGGATGGACCTTACAATGATTGGGGTGTATCTCTCAATCCGTATGTCGGATTGAGGCATGTAATATACCGTTGGAAAGCTCTCGGAACGAACTTTCCAATGAGCTAGCTTGGAAGTGTGAATTCCTTGGGAATCCTTGGGTGGCACTTGATTGAGTGTTCAAGATACCAAGCATGGGTGAGAACAAGGTTCAAGACTGAGGTTGAGAACAAGGGCTCGAGACACCAAGGTTGCGAACAAGAAGGTTCAAGACACCGAGGTTGAGAGCAAGGGTTCAAGAGACCAAGGTTGCGAACAAGGTTCAAGAAACTATGCGAGGTTGAGGGACATCAATTCAAGGGCACCTAGGGGTTCAAGGGACTGATCACCGAGGCTAGAGGGATACAAGAGTAGATCATTGAGGACAATGATCGACCAAGGGGGGAAGAATGTAACATAATCCTGGTAGGAGATGGTTGAACCACACCCTAAGAGAGAGGATTAGGAAGTAATCCTCAACCATGGCTTTTGGGGCAAGTGGTTAGCCCATCACATTCCTAACCAAGAGGTTGTGAGTTCAATTCCTTACATACATGGAAAAGGTTCACATCAAAGCTATGCAAGGAACACATAAGTGTAAAAACCCCCCTGGAGCAAATGCTATGAACACATAGAGGGAGTGGCATATCAGCCCCCACTTGGCAATAAGCCTAAAGCTTTGTGAAAAGCTTCAAAATTTTCTCGTGGAAGAGCTTTGGTGAATATGTCTTCCATATTATCTTGTGTAAGCACATAGACCAAATTAGTATCTCCTGCATGAAGGTGCTCTCCCACATAGTGATAATGCACCTCAATATTTTTGGTGCATGCATCAAACATTGGGTTTTGTGCAATAGCCAATGCACTCTGACTATCACTGAGAATATGCATAGCAACATCAATCTCTATGCAAAGATCTATCAATATGCATCTCAGTCATATACACTCCACTATAGATATGAAAATCTCCAGGTACTCAACCTCACAACCCGATGTCACCACGATAGGTTGCTTCTTACTCAACCAAGATATGCATGAGTCTCCAAGGAAAAAGCAATTACCACTATTGGACACATGAGTATCATAACAACTAGCCCAATCATTATCTATGAAAGCATTCAAGCAAAGCAATTACCACTATTGGACACATGAGTATCATAACAACTAGCCCAATCATTATCTATGAAAGCATTCAAGCATGGTTGAATATCTCTACCATAAGAGAGACCTAAAATCAAAGTGCCTTTGAGATATCTAAGCACATGTTTCACTACTTACCAATGCTTAGCTCTAGGGCTATGCATGAATCGACTCAATTGGGAAACTGCATACTCTATAGCCAGCCTTGTGTTCCATGCATATATAAGACACCCCATAGCTTGCTGATAAAGAGAAGTGTCAAATGCATCATCAAAACCCTCATTTGAGAACCTAAATCCCTTCTCCACTGATGTGGAAACTGACTTGCAATCCTCAAAGTCAAAACCTTGAAGTAGTTTTTCAACATATTTTGCTTGATGCATAACAATTCCACTCTCAATGGATACAAACAAGATGCCGAGATAATAGCTCAAAAGACCAAGATAAGTGACATCAAAAGTATGCTACAAATCAGCCATAAGAATTTCATGTTTTGCATCACATGACCCAATCAAGAGTATGTCATCAACATAAAGAACAAGCATTATAAGATCAACCCTAACTTTGCATACATAGAGTGTGCTTTCAATTGGACCACATGTGAAGCCAAGCTCAATCAAGTGCTTATGGATTTTGTCATACCATGCACATGGAGCTTGTTTGAGTCCATACAAGGAATTATGCAAGGGACAAACCATATGCTCTTGTCCTTTCATGGCAAATCTAGGAGGTTGCTTCACATAAACTACTTCTTGCAAATCACCATTCAAGAAAGTTGTTATTATGTCCAACTAATGTACTTCCCAACCTCGTTGGGAAGCCAATGCAAACATCGTATGAATGGTAGTCATGTGTGAAGTAGCTGTAGAAGTTTCCTCATAGTCAATTTCATGTTGTTGTGTGTGTCCTTTGGCAACCAATCTAGCTTTGTAGCGATCAATGCTACCATCTAAGTTTCTCTTTATCTTGTAAACCCACTTTGTACCAATGGCATTTTTTCCTTTTGGAAATTCACATAACTCCCAAGTACCGTCCCGATGTATGGAATCCATTTCTAATTGCATGTCACTCATCCACTTTGGATCATCACATGCATGTTCAAAAGTTAATGGCTCTTCATTACATGTTGTTGAATGTAAGAGAATAATCCACAAAATTACTTGATGCATGGCGAGAGCTTGATATTGTTCTACCAAGTAAAGGTGCACTTAATTTGCTGTCCCCCAAAGTTTGTTTCAGCCACTTTGGCATAACTTGTGCACTCTTGATAGACATGCATTCATCATGTAATACACCATCAGCATGTATATCATACATGGGCTGAATTTCATCTTCACTTTTAGCCATATTTTGTCACAAATGTTCAGTCATATGTGGCTAGAAATTTCCAACAATTCTAACCATTTTTTTGCTAAACAATTTCAGCCATATTGGGTTGGAAATTCTCTACATTTCAGCTCTGTTTTGCTATAATTTTTCAGCCCTCCGAGCCTCAATTGGTTGCTCTACATGGCCATAGTCAAATGCACCATTTTGGAACAAAGGCATGAGTCTATCGAACACACCTTGCGAGCAACTATTGGCTATTTTTTGCATTCAAGTAGACGGAGAATTGAATTTACAACAAATACCACATCTCAACTCACAATAATTGTGTTCATCAATGGATGGTACAAACGATATCTCTTACTTTCAGCACTATAACCAACAAATATACATTTCTTTGCCTTATCATTAAGTTTTTGATGTTGTTGTGATGACACAAGAGCATATGCCAAACAACCAAACACATGCATATGACTAACAATAGGCTTATGTCCATTCTAGGACCAATGAGTGATAAATCTCAATGCTTTTGTAGGGAAGCAATTCAACACATAGTTTTCACACATGACCACTTCCGTACAAAAGTTGTCAAGAAGGTACTTTCCTTTAACCATACATCATGCCATTTCAAGGAGTGTTCTACTTTTATGCTTGGCAACACCATTTTTTTGAGGTGTATATGGCACCGTACATTGGTGTGAAATTCCTCTTTCATGAAGAAAAGCATTGAACTCATGTAACATGTATTCACCACCATGATCTATGCATAGAGTCAAAAGCTTGTTTGAAGAAAAATTTTCAGTCATAGCTAAAAATGCTTTGAAGCAAGAAATACCTTATTCTTTGGTTTCATACGATACAACCATGTTTTGTGCACTCATAGATCATCATGGTTGGAATGTACGTCAGTTGGACTGGAATTTTGAATAGTGTTTTACATGAAGAACTATATGTATTTCACCCCTGTGGATTTGTGAAGAAAGAGCATGAAAAAAAAAAGTGAAACGGAAAAAGGCCTACTATGATATGACCTTCAAGAAAAAGATTTATCCCTAGTACATACATGCACTAACATGCTAAGAAGTTGAAGAATAGCTATCAAATTAGCTATGTCGGAAGGTGATGCATTTCCAAATTAGTGAATGTAGAATCAAGAAATTTTTGGAACCATTGATTAACGAGATATTAGAAAAGCTTCATATGGCAAAGAAACAAGAGAAGGAAAAACAAGTGAAGGAACAATCTCAAGAGCAAGCAAGGGAGCGAGTAAAGAGAAATTGGGAGAGAAATGCCAAGAAGTTGAGAGAGATTAATCAAAGAGAACAATTAAGCGCTATTCTTGCATGTATGATGAGTGAAATCAATGTTGTAGTGTTGAAGAAACTTGGAGGCCTATAAATAAAATTGGAATGGGTGAAGAAACGTTTGTATGGAAGAAACATTACTTGATTCAAGTTCTTCAACAAATATGATTTATTGATCACTATCGTTAGATGCAAAAAATCCTATTTAGAACATATGTCTACATTAAGAAAATGGGAAATTAATTCCATGTGTACGTGAAATGGACCTAATGTTTTATTTTGAAGGGTGAATAATATAGGAAAATGTCTTAGTATGCAAGGATGAGGATCTCATTAAGCCATCAATTTTAGGTCATGAATAGTTAAAAATTGATATCAAATGAATGTGAGTTTTTTTTATTTTAGTTTTATTGCTTGTGCATATGTGCATACACGCGGGGGTTTTTTTTTCGTATACTAAATCCATGCAATGAACCTAATGGCACACCCTTTTTTTTATCCACATTCTGCTCAAACTAGATGCACAACTTAGTACACCGATAGAGTGACAATCCATACAGAGATCCCTAGGTTGGATGAACCTCTACAAACTTGGAGAGAAGAGGAAAAGCCAAAAAGCAATGAGTAGAAGCAAAGAACAAAAATACGTCCCCACCAAATCTTGTCATCTTTTAACCTTGAGGATTGTAAACCTATTGTCAGTGCATCATTGGGTATGATACTCAGTTTGGTTCCTCTCATATGAGCATATTTATGCATAGCCTAAGAGCCACATCTGGCACCTGATAGATTAGGTTGTTTATCCCAAGGGGAGATCACTACTTGATTTACAATCTTTTTTTTACCTAGATTGTGCTGCTTTTTATGAAACTCGTGTATCCACAAGTGGCTTTTGCTTCATGCTTGGTAGATCATGCATACCTTAATTGAGCAAGAAGCAACCTACTATGGCCACTTCTAGTTGTGAGGCTCAGTATAGGGAATCTTTCATAACTATTATTGAGTGTGTGTGGATCAACTTCCTTATGGTGTTAGACTCAAGAAACAATAGGCAAGATATGATTGAACCACACCCTAAGAGGGAGGATTAGAAAGTAATCCTCAACCATGGATTTTGGGGCAAGTGGTTATCCCATCATACTCCTAGATAATAGTACATGAATTCAAATCCCACACTTCATATCAGAGCCTAGGAAGTAAGCTTGGGCAAGGTGAATGGAAAGTGTGCATGTCGCTTTCAAAGGGAAGCCCAACAAAGATTTGAGTGTATCTCCCAATCCATAAGTCAAATTTAGACGTGTAAGATACCATTGGAAAGATCTCAAAAATGAATGTTCTAGGGAAGCACTTGATCTAAGATCCAAGATACCTTGCATGATTGAGAACCAATTTCAAGAGACCAAGGTTGATAACAAGGCACGACCATAGGCTAGTGGCCAAGAAGCAAAAAGGCAAGGTTCAAGATACCAAGGTTGAGAAAAAGAAGGTTCAAGAGACTATGCAAGGGTGAGGACATCAATTCAAATGGGAGATCAAGGATTGATCATTGAGGACAATGATCTCTAGAAGGGGAAGAGAGTGTTAGACTCAAGAAATGATAGGCAAGAGATGGTTTAACAACACCCTCAGAGGGAGGATTACGAAGTAATCCTCAACCATGGCTTTTGGGGCAAGTGGTTATCCCATCATACTCCTAGCTAATAGATCATGAGTTCGAATTCCATATGTGGATGACTTGGGTGTGGTTCAGACATCTTCCACCACCATATTTCTTGGAAATCAAGCCACATTAGCAATAATGAGGAACCTAGTGTTCCATGCTCTCTCTAACCACATTCAGGTGCATGATCATTATATTGGGGAGAGTCTACTAAAGAGATCATTTTGGCATATGTGCCCACACATGATAATGTTGCATACCTTTTTACAAAGGCTTTGTCACATGAGAAGTTCAAAGATTTTCACAAAGCTTTTTGTTTATTCCCTTTTGTGGTGTGACATTAATCCACATTGGCTGAATGGTCCTTATACATGAATGTCAACCCCTTTTCATCCCATCACCGCCAAGGTGGATTTATGAGTATGTTTTGGTAATGGTGTCTAAACACACTTAGGATTGTTGGCACACTTTCTACCCTTTCTAGGAGTCCCCCCCAACTTGTAGATATGTCTGTAACCTAAAAACGTTACTTATTTTTGTACATTCTACACTTAGTAGTACATTGTGTTGTGCTCTGAACATTTTTCTTCTTCCTCATGTTGTTTTTTTTGTGCTCTCGCTCCCCAAACTCCAACATTTTTGCTATAGAGATTTTAGAGAAATTCAATAAGAAAGATGGACATAGATATCAAATGGGCACTAATTTTATTTTCGTATGAGTGAACTTAGAATTGCAATGCAAGAAATAAAAAGAGGAAGAGATTCATCTCACATTATGAAGTCATGTATCGAGTACTGTCTAATGAGAATGAAAAAGAGAGACAATTGGAGAGGAGTAAGAACGATAGGAATAGATAGAGAGATTGTCAATAAATCTCTTCTATTACTTTCTTTCTATGTTCATTTTTCTTCTATGGTAAGAAACGGATAAAAAAATCAAGGCTATCAACAATAGGTGGCCCAAAAATCAATTTTACACCCAAAATTTGAAAAAAAAAAAAAAGGAACTACAAAGTCGTTCATAAGTACACAATTTAAAGTGACAATGCAGGCAAAATTCTAAATTCCTATCTATTGCAAAAGAAAATTATAGGTTTTTGACATGCATGTTATTTGTCCAACTATGGTGTTTTAAAATGTGATACAGAGCCTACCATAAAAGGAAGAGGGGTTACCTTGTAGGTTATTTTTCTTAGATGATGTTTTAGAATGTGATACAACCCCACTCCATTTTAGTTGAGAGCACATATCATATCAGAAAACATGTGTTTTAAAATGTGGTGTGAGCTCTCACCTGAAAGCACGAAGATTTGTCTATTTTTGAATGTCATCATAGAATAAATAACATGAAACTTCAAAACTTATACTTCCCTCTCAAAATAGGTAATATTTCAGAATTTTCTACACAATCTCACTTAAAATTTCCCCTTCTTAACAACTTTGTAGGAATTTTTTACAAATTTTGAGTTGAAATTCAACTTTTGACCTATCATTGTTGACAACGTTGATTTTTGCAATTTGTTTTAGGATGGGAAGGGAATGAACATGTAATGAAAAAAAACATAGCACTCTATCTATCCCTATATTTGCTACTCTCTAAATTTCTCTATACTTAATTCTTTCTTACACTAGAATGAATAGAAAACAAATGTACTTACTTTGGAGGACAGGGAACCAAAAGATACGAGACAATCATCTCTTTAGCACATTTTTTAGTTCACCATGTAAATATAATGTTTATGCATATACTCTCTATCTAGCTCTTTTCCTACTCACTTTCTCTAAAATCTCTCTTTCTTCATATGCATTCCTCTCATGCTTCTACACTAGAGCACAGATTTTGAGATAGTGATAGAAAAACGGAATGTAAACCAAATAAAAACATTAATTACAATCATCATGTATCACATTTTATTTACCTCAAGACGAAGAAAGTATGGCATGAACTCAAGCTTGTACAAAACAAATATAACCTTAATCTAACGAGCATCTTCTTTGTGTTCAACCTTTCAATAGTCATCACCTATGTTGCAGGATATTCCTACAACCATTAGTTCAAGCACACTCCTATTATCATTCACCTCCTATGTTTATATTACCTAGATCAAAAGAGTTAAACAACAATGAATGATTGGTGTGATTTTGTAAATTCAAGAAGCCAAAGGTACTGTGTGCTTACATAATGGATGAAACTTTTCACTTTTCACTAATAAAAGTGGAAAAGAAACAAAAAGTGATTTCAAATCTGTGTTTTCATTATCTTGTTGATTGAAAAGTATGTGTAGTGGTCCCACTTTTAATTACATCCAAGATATGCATTGGTTGACAAATGTATTTCCAACTTTATACATGAATCAAGGATATAAATAAATAATACACACATTCGATTAAAAAATATGCACATGATATGCAATAGAATAAGATAATAGTTGCCTTTACCATTTTACAATACAAACATAGCATGAAACATGATGGAAAAAAATAATATTTCTTATGAGGCCCAAAGTGAGCTCTAAATGTTCATAATGCCAAACCCCATGAAAGGGACCTTATTTCAAGTGAAAATAGTGCTTTAAACTAGCTTTTTCTTTTTACTATCGAGTATAATGGATCCTTCTCACTCATTTTAACTAAGGACCATGTTTGAGTGCAAATAAACTAAATGGTGTCCGTGCACACTAGGCCATGGGTACCTTGCCTCTTGAGGCGAGGTGAGGGTTCAACCCCTCCGTGTTGCAGCTTGACATTGTAATGCCTCCAAGCAGTTAAACTAGTTTCAATGTTCGCCTTTGGGATCTCCTACCCAATTGTCACCTTCAGGCAATATGTGTCCCCTCCTTTTTGGGATATGGGGCGTCCCATGGCTACTATGTGCGTTCACCTATACAACTGTTCTTTCAATTAATTCAAGTTACCAGGGAGATTAGGTTTCGATCGAGCTTCCTCTTTAAAAAAAGTAAAGTAACAAATATTATACAAAGAGGATGACCAACAACTCAAATAATCTTAGAAGAAAACATTACATTTCACATATGTACAAGCAAATTCAAACTTTTGATAAAGTCGTATAGATTACATGCCTAAGTTTAGTGAGTATTCAACTAAGATCATTAATTCTCAAACAACCAAGTTCTATTAGTATTCAACTAAGTTCATTAGTTGTCAATTTAATAGGAAATATATTCCTACTAATGGTCATAGCAAAAAGAGAAAAAAAATACAATGGGACATTGGCCATGTTGTTATGAGATACTAAACAAACTTGGGATTCTAACTTGAGTACAACAATACACAAAACATAAACATTTAGAAGATTATAATGATCTCTCTCCAATTATACCAAAATGATTCTATAAAGCTTTGAGTACAAGGTATGAAACAATTTGACAATAGACTTCAATAAAGTTTACAAAACAATATCAGACGATGACAAGTCAAAGTTATAAAGCTAATATGTCAACTGTTTGTCTTTATTCATGGTAAAATATGGGAGTCCCATTTAGGATCCTCATCAATTCAAAAATGCAAGACGGTATAATATTATCCATGTGTATTAAAGGCATCTATAAATATATCAATGTCACAAAGAATTCGATAGATTTTAATTAGTTAGATTCAAACTATAAGATAGAAATACAACTCTTTACATTTTGGAATCAAACTTGAAAAAATGTTAATAACTATACTTTAAAGAAATACCATAAACTAGTAAATCAAAATGTGCTTGAAAATATTTTTGAACCCACCCCAAAATAAGGATCGACAAGGATTAGAGCTCCAATGCAATCTACTTTTGTGAACAAGAACTTTTTAATGCATTATCAATATTTATAAGAGATTTAGTATGGCTTCTAATTGTAAAGGATGTTGAGATTCCCAAAATATGCAAACTATGAAGCTAATAGCAAGGAATTGATGCATGCATATCAAAAGTAAGCATATTAAAATGTAACATCCATGAAAAACGTGCACAAGGTAAATGGAACAATAATTCAATTTGATCGTACATACGTACGTACCTACGTATGTATGTAGGTACCTACGTACGTAGCGTGCGTGCGTGCGTGCGTGCATAGTATGTAGGTATGTACGTATGTAGTATGTAGGTACGTACGTATGTATGTATGTAGGTACGTACGTACGTACGTACACTCGTACGTATGTATGTATGTACGTACGTATGCACGTATGTACGTACGTATGCACGTATGTACGTACGTATGTACGTATGTATGTACGTATGTAATATGCATGCATGTATGAAGGCATGCATGTATGAAGGTACGTGTGTACATATACATATGCATGTACGTATGAAGGTATGTGTGTGTGTTGTGCATGCATATATGCATGTATGTATGAAGGCATGTATGTGTGAAGGTATGTATGTACATATACATATGCATGTATGTATGTATGAAGGTACATGTGTTGTGTGTTGTGCGCACCTGCAACACACACGTGCAGGTGTGGCTGTGGGGACGGGTGCGTCTGCGGGTGTGTCCATACGTAGTTACGTACGTATGTATGTACATATGCATGCATGCATGCACATACATACATACATACGTCTGTACATATGTATACACACAGAGACATACAAATACAGACATGCATGTTCGGTGCACGTGTCCATGTATCATCCATACATACTAGCGTTTCCCTGCCAATTTACCATCCACAATCAGCATGTGAAAAACGCATTACCAGTTATGATATCACATATCATTCTTTAAAAATTACCATTAGGAAACCAATGCACATGGAAAACATGAAATCAGACATGTCATGCAAGCTATATACATCAAAAATGATACATGGAGAAAAAAAACTGTTTTGCACTGTTTCAAAAATGAGCAAAGATCAGCATATGCTTACATCGAAGATACAACAGTACCATCTTTTATTGTGTTCCCATGGAATCTTCGGCCTAACTCTTGAAAGGACCTACTCTCCCAATAATTGCCTTACATGCCAATTATCTTCAAGTGAACAAGGAAAAGAATGATGCTCAACTCAAATATTACACAGCATAAAGTTTTCCTTTCAAGGAATTTTTGGTGTATATATAAATACTTAAAAAAGATCCTCCATGCTGTTGGAGTGTTGGTTTTGGGCCTGGGGGGGAGAGGGGGGGGGAGAGGGGGGGGGGGAGAGGGGGGGGGGGACTGACTAATCTTAACATCAGCACTACTGGAAAATGGTAGCATCACCCTGATTTTTGTCATAGCTTCATCAACAGTGTGTGCAAGTACTTTAAGAATACTCTGATATTAAAATTTTATGATCGACTTCTACAATGACAAAAATAATGATGCAAGCACATCAAAGTGTAAATCCTAACTAGGGAGTAACAGAAGCAGCAGAAAAAATAAACCAAGGGAGACCAGGCCAAAATAATAAATGACTGGAGAAAATGATGTGAAACATCTTTCACTCCAGCATACCACGGAATAGGGTCAGCAGGCAACCTTTTTAACATGAAAGGCACAACACTAGAGTAGCCATGTCCCAGCTTGAACCCAAAAATTGTACTAGAAAGAGAGAATGTGAGAGTCCTTCAATCAAGTCTGCACAATTAGCAGCATTGAGAAAAGCATATTGCACAATCCCATATTCCCTTAAATGGAAATAAGAAATCATTTTTACTCAAAATATTTCTGATTGAACCTCTACCAAACTTTGAAGATAAATACTGCTCCACAACATGGACAGACCTCAGATGTGAGTTTCGACAAGCCACAGCATGTTATTAATGCCTTGCGCATATCCATTTGCTTTCAATATACATCTCTGACAGTTGACATTCGGTTAAGGACATCAGGATTTTCAGGAAAAGGAAACCTTAGGCCCTGAAAAAACAGGCACATGTTTGCAAAGTATTTTGTTGTGAAGATGGCATTCTTTAAATAATATTACAGATTAAATGTCGCACCATAACTGACAAGATACAAGATAACGTAATGCAAAGCTATCAGCCCTGTCTGAAAGAGACATACACTTATCACTGGAGACATGATGTCATATCTGGCTCCACTGATCCTTGATGAGAATAGATACATAGTAACTCCAAGTTGCAAATAAATCTATGCTACATTGGCAACTGATGTTCTTTTTCTGTATGCATAAAAGTCCTTCCTTGACATCTTCAAGTTGGTGTGACACTGTTCTTTTATTGATTCCATCTATCTGATAGTGTTATATAACTTCAGGGAGGCTTCAAAACCAGACACTGACAACACGTGATCTTCATTCACCACCTACCTATTAATCTGATTCAGGGCTCCGGTCTAACATTCCAAGATAAGGATCATGTGCAATTAGATAAACTTTATGACGATGAAGCTCCTTGACACCTGTTCTTCCAAAACAATACAAAAAAGATTTGAGATAATATTTAAAATATACATGCCAAGATAAAACATGGAATTTGAAAAACAAAATGCTTAGACAGCCTCGAAGGAATATTCTCCCACACCCCAGTGATTATGGAAGGACAACAAACAAAGAAAGTGCCTCACAAACAGAGAGAAAAAGCAGGTCAAAATCCCTGGAAGATGTATAAATTTTAAACAAAAAAGTTCTGATGATACAAAAAATGAAACACTACAATAGTGAGGAAACTATTGGATAAAGCATTAAGAATATGAAGCCCAGAAAACCTGCATATAAAACAAAAATCTCGCATCAAAAAAAAAGACAAAAGGGAAGGCAAACAATGCCACACACTCATGGTCATCAACTACCATAACAATAAATGCAGAAATTAAAGAAAATTTACGTCTCTGAACACAATCACTTCAGAATTGGTAGCACCACTTCTATCACAAATACATCTAGCTCACTCAAATGGCAACTGCAATAAATCAAATAATTAGTCATTTATACAGGTATAAGAGAACATACTCTGCAGCACCACAATTGCAAGAAATATTTTGCAATCCAGACTCAATATTGTAATTGTAAGTAAGCTCCTCCCATGCCTTGATATTGCGCTTGGCAAAAATCAATAATCTTTTAGATCCCTCCATATCGAAAAGTTTTACAGTGCAATTAGGCTGAAAAAAAAACAGAAGAACCATTAAGCTGTGTTTAAAAAGTAGCAAAATCAATAGTAAAACCACCCTGGCTTACATCACATGAATGATTAATGAATCTTGCAAGTCCACCTCGCCTAGTTGCATCAATCTGCTCATTAAAGAATTACAAAAATGATAGTTCAACAAAACAAGATAGCTGCTCCAAGAAAGTGAGAAATAACAGCACGCACCACAGTGTCAGCACCAACTCGGAAAAGATAACCAGTTCCAATACCAGACCTTAAATATTGTGCCTCTCGTATCTCTGCTATCTGCATGTCATGAGTAACATGAGTTAATTTCACATATTCAGTTTTTGTTTTAGCATGCAAATTGCATGCAGCAAAATCTGATGCTGGAATACCAACCCTCGATCTCAAAACTTCACCAACATATTCAATGATGAATTTACCACTCTCAACAGGTTCAGCACAGAAAATACCCCAATTGTGTATTTTGCTCCTTCCAATCCTCAGTCTTATCTTATTGGCCTATTGAAAAAATAAACAAAGAGAAGGGGCACATGAAGAACCATTAAAACAATCAAGGACAGCTTTAGAACAGACAAGAAAGATCCAGAAAATTACCTTCAATAGCAGTGGCCCTGTAATTTCCATTCCTTCTGCTACCAAAGCACCAGAAAGCCTCCCATCAGGAATGTTCTGTACTTCAAAGGATGGTGCAAGTGAATGCACAGAGGCTACTATACTACTTTCTCCATTGATAGAGAAATTTCTTTCATATTGGGAATCTTCCACAGATTCTTGGTGTTCCTTATCCTTCCAAAAAAAGCTACAGACAAGAGTCCTAGCGCAGCCAACACTGTCATGAGAAGACACAGCATCAGGAGCTTCCATGGGCCCCATGGCTCCTTGATTCTTCATGGAAATTTCTCTTTTGTCAGCTACTTTGAGGAAATCTGATGAATGCCTTGCTCTAGTTTTTGATGACATCATCATAATCTGCTTCGAAGATTTCATGTTCCCCTTCTTAGATTCATCATTTAGAAGTGGCTCTGCCTCTTGAAGAGAAGTATGAGATGTATTACCTACACGATTAGAAATGAACTTAGCACAATATTGAAATAGAAATGAACTTAGCAAAAGAGTGAAAATGATATATATATATGTTCATGTTTTAAAGATGGCCAATAATGTGTGTCACCTGAAAGAAACTTGCCATCAAATTCATCAACATAAACTATTCCCTCCCCTGATTGCTGTTGTGATTCATCCTTTGACACTGAGAAATTTTGATTGGATTCGTTTCCAAGTGAACAGGATGACATTGAAGACAATCTGCAAGTTTCATCAATCGACACGCAAGAATCTCCCTTGTCTCCATCATGAGAAAACTCATCTGTATCTCCATTAGGAAGCACCTTGCTAGAAGTAAAACCTACCTTTTCATTATTTGCCGATATTGGCACATCTGACATTACCAGTGGAGGGTTCATTTCGTTCATATTATTCATTTCAATAGGAGAGCACAATTGGTCTCCATTCGACAATGATTCATTGCTACATAAGACACTACCTTCTGAATTATGCATATCCCTACATTCTGATGAAATCATATCACAAGTAGTGGTCGCAGTCGAAGCTTGAACTTGGAGTCTATTACTGTCTGCAATTCCCATGGCATCTTTATCATTTAATGATGAAGGGCGTGCTCCACTACGAGGACTACCCTTGTCAGAAGGTAATGAGGTCCTGCAACAATTCTTACTGTCAGAAAGCCAGACTTCAAGTTGCTCACCAATGACTGCACTAACAACACTATTGACATATGTCTTTTTTACAGCCGAAAGCAGCTCTGAAAGAATCAGGGTTAGTGGATCTGGACACTGTGTACTCTGCAAGACTGGCTCTTTTGTACCAGATTGGGAGCTGCATGATTGCAAACTGCTTGGCACAGGCCAACTCTGAGTTGCTGGCTTGCTTACTGGTAAGCCAATACACACAGTGGATGATTGGAAGGATTGCACTTCAAAGCTTGGCAATTTTCCACAAGTTGAACCATAGGCCCAAGTAGTATGCCCATTTGGGGATACCTCAGTTCCAGGCCTGACATACTGCATCGCAAAATTCATATTTGCATTTGATGTATCTCCTTGCCAGCTTGAATGCATTTGTCCATGCACCATTGAGTGGGGCTGCAAAAAGATGGACAACAAGTGCTAAGCACACTGTTACTGAAGTTGGGAACTTCAACCCTTGTATTGAACTGCTCACTTCACCTGTTCATGACTCATATGCATGGCGTGAGCCCCTCTCCAAGGAGGCATAGGAACACCAATAGAATGCCTTCCAGAGGTTCTACCTTGCTCTGAAAAGTAAGTCATCTATAAGTGATTTCTCAGAATAAATATGTACTAAAAATTACATAGCCCACCAAGAGTGTACAATAAGAAACACATTGACCAAATGAAACAATACAATGATGACATCAGTACTCCTTATATAAGAGCCCAGAGATCCAGCTCCAAGTGATCAAAAGGCTTGAATGAACTATGAATCCCTTACCAGTCGTTTGCAAGTTGGACATAGCTGCAGCTTCAAACCCCGGTGGTAAAGATAAATCGCCATCTTCCAAATCTGATGTTAGGGAGGAAGCAGCATGTAATGTATCTTTCGTGCTGCTTACTAATGCTTGGCTGTTAGGTGAATAAATATAACTTGATCTTTCTGAACAAGCACCATTGAAACCACCAAAGCCAGGAGGAAGATCTGGCTCATTGCAAATCCTGCTACTGGCTTCTTTAACAGGGTCTGAGCATTGATTGGAATTCACCCTCCTGGAATCAGGTACATATCGCTGCCATTCATCTGCCAACTCTTTTAACGGTAGTGGATCACAAAGCCTGCCTTCAGAGACTTGATATATGGGAAGATCCTCTTGTAAAAAGTGAGCCTGCAGACCTTCTATAAGCTGTTTAACTCCATAAGGCCCACTCATCCTGCCCTTTTCATTCTTATACATCCACTTTGTTTCTTCCAAAGGTATATTCTGTTCATTATGGATGAATCCAGGAGAGAAGTGAGCTTGTGCAGGTGAGAGCTTGTAAAACTCAACCTTTTGCCGCTTGGGCACAGGAGCATCAAACTCATTGTTAGAAGAAAAATTGGAATTGAACCTATCATATGATCTTTTTGAATGCTCTTGATCATTCTTCGCAATCCTTGTACCTGAAAGTGGAGCAAACTGACTGCCAAACTTTGTTTCTCTCCATGCAGTATTTCGGCTTGCCTTGCAAGCACTAAAATTGCCATTATATTTGGGTTCCATTGAGCCATGACTATCGAACTGACCATCATTATGTTCAGACCTCCAGTTGCTGTTTGACCTCCCAACATTACTGCTTGAATGCCCCCAATCGACTCTTGAACGTTCCCACTGTTTGTTTGAATGCGTGGACTCAGAATTTAAATGACCCAACTGGCTAATTGAATGATCCTTCACTTTCTCCAAAATAAATCGTTTTTGTCTATAGATCTGCAAAAGAGGAATGCATGAGGCATTAACATGTCATCCTCTAATGCACCTCTATCATTTCTGCTGACAAAGAAACCATTTATGCGCCAATCATCACTCACATTTCAAAAATAGAATAAGAGTGTCTGTATTTGAGTGTCTGCGTGTGTTTTCACATTTATATACATTCATAAACAGAAATAAAAGTGCTTTTTTTTTTAAGCTTGGACAAAGAGCCAAGTCATCATCAATGGCCTAGAATACTCCAATACACCGGCTCTTCAAACAAACACTAACAAAGCCAACAAGATGAGTTTCTATTACTTTTAGACGTGAAGGGCAAACTAAGCCTTCAAATAAAACCTGCAATCACAAATAAATAAAGAGGATAATAAATTTATCAAAAGAAGAAAGTATATTCACTAATAAGGAAAAAACAAAAAAAAAAAAAAATATATATATATATATATATATATATATATATATATATATATATATATATATATATATATATATATATATATATATATATATATATATATATATATATATATATATATATATATATATATCCAAACAATGACCGCAAAAAAAATCAAATTATCGAATCAAATGATAATAACTTTACAATAATGACAACAAAATAACGGGGGGAACCTAAGAACTACTCAAAGATCCTCCCTTCAAGCTTCTGAATTGGATCTCTAGTAGCGATTTAAATCATGTCACATACGATTTCTATCTCCCCTAAACTTCATCAGGTACCAATTTCATCCGAGGGTGCCTGTTGAGAGCTTGAGCCCTTCGCAGAGTTAGCAACATGCCTTTTGACTCTTGGGCCTTCATCGAGCTGCTGCATAAGCTATAGTGGCATTGGAGGGGGGGGGGGGGGGGGGGGGGGATCCTATAGCCAATTACCATTGCCAACATCTAGGTCTTGGACTTTTGTGACTTCACGCTTGAGGCTATAGCTTGTTATACACACACACACACACACACACACAAAGCTTCCATCTTGATTCTCTTGAAAGTTAGTCTTAAAACTTAGAAGCTAGCTCTAGCCTTGGCCCTCTAGAATCTATTACTTTTGACTCCTAAGTCTTGACCCTTGACCGATGACTTCACCCAAGCTAGAGCTTAGTTTGCATCTTTACTATCAGCCTACTCAATGGGTCGTACTCCTACCAATATCCAATCCCATATCAAGGTCGTTGGACCTAATACTTGGGAATGCAAATATTGCAAGGGCATCTACATAGGTAGTTTATCTCGTATCAAGGTGCAACCTTTCGGCTTGCAGGGAGATGGCATTGCAAAATGTCTCTATGTACCTCAACAAATCATGGAGTGCTTGACTACAAAGTTGCAAATGACTCAAGGTGTTGGGAGAATGAAATTGAGTGAAGATTCTCTTGAAACTCTTGAAATGCATCAGAATGTTGGAGGGTCCTCTATAGGACCTAACTCTGTGCATCGACACACACTATTGCAGATCCATGAGTACGGACACCCTCTAGTAGAGGTCCCATACTTAGGAACTTGCCAAAGAGTAATGTTTTCGTGAGAGGTAGCATAAAGGCATCTATGCAAAAACAAGCAATAGAGAAAGGCCAAAAAATACATATATATTGAATTGTTTATTTTATGTGGCATCCTCTTCAATGTAGCCAACACTACTACATGGAAGAGGGCAATGAGGGTTGTCAATCGCATAGGCACTCTCTGGGAAGGACCATTCGAGAGAGATGTTATATGGGAGCTTGAGGAAAGGGGTGTGTGAACTCACCCTTGGAGATATGCACACAAGGGCTCTCATATGAGTGCCATATGGCAACCATGTGAGGAGAGCATCTCTCATGTCCGTTTCTCCGTATCATCAATGAATTCATGAGTTGTATCAATTTGAACCCATAACAAAAAGAGGATCTCAAGGACTATCGGAGCCCATAAGTCCACGATGTGTCCTCCCAAGGACAACCCAAGGATATGTATAGACTAAAGCTTATTCATACACAAACTTTCGTGTGGGCATGAGGGGACCATGAGGCTTCTCTCTCCATCGTCGGTGGGAAGTGAGGTAGGCCCAATATAATCAAAGGAGCTTTCCAACACTTAGAATCCTTAAGCACACAACAGACTTTGGACTAAATACAACATATGAATGACTATGAGAAATAGACGAGATGAGAGAATGTATCAGGCAGTTGAATGCTACTCTTAAAATAGAAACACTTGATGAACAATGTCAATACAACATGTGTAATATACAAAATCTGAATGTACGATTGAATGTAAGAGGGTTCAAAATACAAATGTGTGAAAAGAGAGTGCCTAAGAGTTGTAAGGAAGAATGTCTGCACTTGAAATAGAAGAATAATATGACTCTATGTACGAAATAGAGCCTATGTGCTTGAATATGGTGAAAATATGCAATCCTAACAAAGATTAGGATTTTTTCTATCATATAAGCGCATAGTATGACCAAGAGATTTAGACCGTGAGATTTAAACCAAGATTTAATCGTTTAAATCATTTAGGTCGTTCATAACCAGAATGAAACTTGATGTTTCTATCCTTCCAAGAGATTTTCATTTATAACACAATGTATATATTTCACACAGACGCATCACATATAGTAATATATACCAAAATGAATCCAAGCAAACCCCAAATTCACCCTCAAATGGAAGTACAACTAAACGCTCATGGTAGTTAACCACAAGACTATATAGCATGTCAGCTCCACTATGCATAGTATGACTCAATACTATGAAATCCCTACTAACATCACCAATGCCCAATAGTGGGGTATAGAACTACAAACGAATACATGTTCATGCATGCACCCGAAAACACACCGACACCATGAGCAAGAAGCTCTACAAACTAAGTTTCTATCACTTTCAGAAGCGATGGGCAAACTCAGCATAATGAAGCCTACCACAAAATGCAAACAAAAGATAGGAAAAATTATTAAAAAAAAATAGTTGATAGGGTATACACACCTATCGGCTCGTCGCAACTCGAACAAAGAATCCGCAAGTGAAAACTGTTGTCCGCTAATACGACAATCATACCCACTAGAATGAATCCATGCAAACCCCAAATTCACCCTCAAATGGAAGTGCAACTATAAGATCATGGTGGTCAACTACAAGACTATATATAGAAATATCAACTCCACTATGCATAGTATCGACTCAAAATTATGACATCCCCACTAACGTCATGTTGGAAATTAGGTAGGCCCATAACTAATTCCAAAGGTCCCATAGATCCAGGATCTACAACACAGATTCCACCATCTTCCAAAAGTGACAAACATGAACATACAACACTTAATCATACAAATGATGAAACAAAGATAGAGAGAGATTAGACAACATGTTCAAAGTGTTACGTAAGCCACCGCTTACTCACACCATCATATATACAAATGTCAATTTACAATGTGGGAGTCAAAATCTCTACCACTCTATGTGAACAGAAATAGATGGAAGAGTGTATGTACAGAATTTACAAGAATATTCAGATGTAGGGACAGAAATCTGAATATGTATGAGATGTATGACCTAATTGGTTGTAGAAGAGTGTTTATGAGTGACAGAAAGAGGAAAGGTCAGTTTGAAACTGATATTCAGCAAACCCTAATCTGATTTTAGGCTATGGAAGACCCTAAATCAGATGTGTGTGTGAAAGATCACATACTTACAAAATTAGCATAGAATGCTAACCTGTTGCTGACAGAAATCCTCATACTCATGTGGTAACACCTTCTCTAACACCTCATCTGATGCATGTAGCATGCATGTATTGATTCTCCTTTATGGATTCCATTGTCTCCATGTATGTCGAATAGGACTCCTCTAGATATGGATGCCACTACCTCCATAAGCTCCAAGTAGTACCTGTGTGCATAAAGAGAATATGTACCCGAATAGTTAACATAAGATGCAATCTTATATTAAGCTCCATCCAATGTCTTTGAAGTACTCCATAATCTTCACGTAGAAGACAACCTCCAAATACATCATGTAGATGGATGATCCACACCACCAAGCTACTGATGAGTAAGTCTTCTCCATAAGCAAGAGTGTGAGCACACTCTTCTCCAAGAAGAACTTCATGGCTGCTCCTAATCTTCTTCATAAGCTGCTCCATAGCTGTCTATATGTACACATGGCTGCCCCATGTGTGCTACAGCACAACCACCTCAAAATTCAGCAAAGTGTGGTGTTGGATACTCCAAACAAGTGACCTCAATGCTTCTTTTATAGCCTTAAAGTTCTCATGCGATAAAAACTCTCCAAATAAAGCTCTACAACGGGAAAAAGCTTGATCGTTGTCTAAAAGCACATCGTAATTTTTTATCGCTAAAAACTTAGGCTGATCATTGTTTTTTCAAAGCTATCGTTAAAATTAGCTTTAATTTAATGTTGCTTTTAGCTATCGTTAAAAACACCTTTTGACCAGCTTTGTAGTCCTTTTGACCACCTGATGAATGAACTGATGACATTTTCATGACCTGTAAGCTGAGGGCTATCAAATGAGGTAAAAACCCTAAATCAGCAGAAAATTAGGGTTAGGGTTTTCTCCCAAATCTGATCTCTGATGACTCCATGTCATATACCATTAGAAAGCTCTCATCAAGTTCTACAAGATACGCTCATAAAAATTTTACCCAAATTTTGTGCCAAAAATGACTAAGTACCAAAATTAAGGTTTCTACCTTAATAGGATTTTGGACTGATGTGACATTGATTTCCAACAATCCCCGCTGCAATGTCATATTGGTACAAACTGAACTAGATATGCAACTGCATTCATCATAAGCTTCAAACTTTTTCTTTAAGATTGACCCTCAAACTTTATCTTCAAAAGTCTTCTTCAAAACTGAATTTGAACTTCTTCAAACTTCAAAAATCTGAATTTGCTGAATATGAACCATAATACCTGAGAAAATATGCAAACTAGATATGCAATAGTGGTAGCCTACATCAAGCAATCACTACTTGACAACACATGTAGCATGAGTTGACTCTGAATCTGCTATCTCCTGAAATAAGTCTTCTCAAACCTGTAAGCATACACTAGGATGCACATATTTGCATTTACCTTACGAAAGGTTTCTAAGCATACTTCTTCTGTGTCATGTAAATACACTAAACAGAATCAGGAAATAAATCCTCGGACTTGTGACTGACAACTCACAACTTAGTGTATTATGAACACTAGCTGGTTCATCTCTGACTATACTCAACTCAACTCAACTCATAAGAGTCTCACCAAAATTTCATATCTATGATGTCATCATGTCTTCATCCTTGTTCTATCTGTAAGTTCTTCATACCTCTTTCCTTCAAAGTCTGGTATAAACATATATGTGCGCACCTCATAAGTAATAGACCCCTCTGAAATATCAAGTTTCTCTGTAATAGAACTCTGGAACTTTCTCCCGAAGGAACACCTAACAGGAACTTTCTCCATACATTCTCCTTCTTCCTTCTTCTTCAAAAGTTGGAACATAAAGAGAAACTGATAAAGGAAATATAGGAATACCTGTAGGTATGATTCTGCATTCTTTCACATATGGCTGAAAATAAGTCTTTATGTTTCATCACCACCCTGGGTGATTTAACACTAGTATCCAGAGTTCTTCAAAGTATATCAGACTTTATGAAATCTGGAACATCTTCCCTTTTCCAATAAATCCTGTCTTCAATGATTTAGCATTGCTTCCATATCATCAATACATGTGTCGGAAACAAAATATATGAACCCTTTTTATTAGCAGTGCACATGCCAATAGTTTTCCCTTCCATTCCTCGGCTTCCCATAATCTAAAATAAGGTTAGCTGATCCTTTTACATCATAATAAAACCTTTGCTGAAAGCACTTTAGGATTCATAATCTTCTGTAACATAACAAGTATCTTCTTCTATTTCTCTGCAACACTAGTATGATAGAATCTGAATATTTGACTTACTTCTTCCAATGTTAAGAACTTTACAAACAAAGGATAGACATCTGACTCAAAAATACTCAAGATCTTCAAGATCATACAAGATCTATGATCTCTGCAACAAAATACATGTGTAGAATATGCTCTCATCAAACCTTCATACCTTCATGACTGAATGTTTGATTTGCTACCTAAATGTCTCTAAGTGTCCATTCAACAAAATCCTTTCTAAGAATCTGTAACTTCTATTGAAACATAAGTGGACAAACTCTCACCTTGAGAACTCCAAAAGCTTCATGTCAACATCTTCAAACTTCTCTTCCATACCTTTTGTTCTCTTCATCTTGAAGTCGCAAGCACTCTTAACTTATTCAAATGAATTTTTCTCTTCCTCTATAGCTAAGAGTAAGAGACAAAACAAACATGGTATATAAATGGAAGTGAACATAGAAGATAAAACATGCTTCTACCATCTCCTCATATGCTGAATCAAAACTCTGCTTCAAATGTAACTAATATGTCTGAATTCATCAACCTTTTCCTTGAGTTGGCTGAATGCTGAATTACCTCTCTAGGTAATTTAGATACCTAGATTTTGTACCTAGATAAAAAAACTTCCAACCTTGTGTTGGCTGAAAACAAAACTGATATAATCTTCAAATTTGTCTTCTTAGATGAGATTTCTTGCCATGAAAGAGATCTTCTATCAAAACTGTCAAGAACAACCTCTAGATATCTGTTTTGATGTAGCTAATGCTTTAACTTTCAAAATAATGAAAGTGTTTTAAAAGCACTTCTTGAATCCTTCAAATCTCTTCATAACTGCTCTTCTAAGATATGACCTGCAAATGGCAATCTTATAGTAGAAACTAATACCTGTGATTTGATGTTGATCTGGTTCCTTCATCTTCTCCAAACCATTATTTTTCCTTGAATTTGAAGTAGCCTTCTCTTCATCAAGTCTTGGTCTTCAAGCAATACTTTTGTAAAGTAACTTTACTCTTCCAAAAGTATTTGGCTGGCTAACAGATCATAAACTTCATACTCCACACTGATAAATAAACATGTGACAGAATTGTCTAATTCTCAAATCTCTACTCATCTAGATTAAGTGTGTATGCCATATGTCAAATGTAAGAAGATACTCTAAAATCATATGTTGGTAGTCTGGAAGCTCTGATACCAAATGTTGGAAATTAGGTAGGCCCATAACTAATTCCACAGGCCCCATAGATCCAAGATCTACAACACAGATTCCAACATCTTCCAAATGTGACAAACATGAACATACAACACTTAATCATACAAATGATGAAACAAAGATAGAGAGAGATTAGACAACATGTTCAAAGTGTTACGTAAGCCACCGCTTACTCACACCATCATATATACAAATGTCAATTTACAATGTGGGAGTCAAAATCTCAACCACTCTATGTGAACAGAAATAGATGGAAAAGTGTATGTACAGAATTTACAAGAATATTCAGATGTAGGGACAGAAATCTGAATATGTATGAGATGTATGACCTGATTGGTTGTAGAAGAGTGTTTATGAGAGACAGAAAGAGGAAAGATCAGTTTGAAACTGATTTTCAGCAAACCCTAATCTGATTTTAGGCTATGGAAGACCCTAAATCAGATGTGTGTGTGAAAGATCACATACTTACAAAATTAGCATAGAATGCTAACCTGTTGCTCACAAAAATCCTCATACTCATGTGGAAACACCTTCTCTAACACCTCATCTGATGCATGTAGCATGCATGTACTGATTCTCCTTTATGGATGCCATTGTCTCCATGTATGTCGAATAGGACTCCTCTAGATATGGATGCCACTACCTCCATAAGCTCCAAGTAGTACCTGTGTGCATAAAGAGAATATGTACCTAAATAGTTAACATAAGATGCAATCTTATGTTAAGCTCCATCCAATGTCTTTGAAGTACTCCATAATCTTCATGTAGAAGACAACCTCCAAATACATCATGTAGATGAATGATCCACACCACCAAGCTACCGATGAGTAAGTCTTCTCCATAAGCAAGAGTGTGAGCACACTCTTCTCCAAGAAGAACTTCATGGCTGCTCCTAATCTTCTTCATAAGCTGCTCCATAGCTGTCTATATGTACACATGGCTGCCCCATGTGTGCTACAGCACAACCACCTCAAAATTAAGCTAAGTGTGGCGTTGGATACTCCAAACAAGTGACCTCAATGCTTCTTTTATAGCCTTCAAGTTCTCATGCGATAAAAACTCTCCAAATAAAGCTCTACGACGGGAAAAAGCTTGATCGTTGTCTAAAAGCACATCGTAATTTTTTATCGCTAAAAACTTAGGCTGATCGTTGTTTTTTCAAAGCTATCGTTAAAATTAGCTTTAATTTAATGTTGCTTTAAGCTATCGTTAAAAACACCTTTTGACCAGCTTTGTAGTCCTTTTGACCACCTATTGAATGAACTGATGACAGTTTTATGACCTGTAAGCTGAGGGCTATCAAATGAGGTAAAAACCCTAAATCAGCAGAAAATTAGGGTTAGGGTTTTCTCCCAAATCTGATCTCTGATGACTGCATGTCATATATCATTAGAGAGCTCTCATCAAGCTCTACAAGATAGGCTCATAAAAATTTTACCCAAATTTTGTGGCAAAAATGACTAAGTACCAAAATTAGGGTTTCTGCCCTAAGAGGATTTTGGACTGATGTGACATTGATTTCCAACACGTCATTAGTGCCCAATAGTGGGGTATAGAATACATGCATCCCACAACACAACCATAGCACGAGCATGAACTCACAAGAAGCTCTACAAACTGAGTTTCTATCACTTCCAGAAGTGATGGGCAAACTCAGCCATAATGAAGCCTAGCACAAAATGCAAACAAAAGATAGGAAAAATTACATTAAAAAATCACATACAGTAATACATACAACATTATAAATCAAGAGATAAAGCTCTACATAGCATCTAAATAAAATGGTCAACGCACCAGAATTAAAAAATGCATATATCCCAAAATTATCATAAGAATGTATGATAAGAACAATGTAATAAAAACCATTTCAAAGATTTAAATTGAGAATGAATCATTTAGAAGGTTTTTGTTTCCAAGAAAAAAACCCGATTTTGTCACACTATGTACAAGCACCAACATTACTTCTCCTCTTGAAGTGATAAGTAATAGAAACCTGGTATCCTAGTTGTTTTCAGACACCTATAGAAAAAATATCGGGCGTATGATAACATATGCATATGGTTGAGGTATGAAACTTTTCGTACTTGTGATCTTTCCCTTCTCTCATTTGATTCGATCGAGGACAAATCCATACCAATTTCGTATTTCGATGCAAATTCACTCTCAGATACTCTATTCCATCGTCATACCCGCACATAGATACTACACAAGCTATAGTAGCCCACAAAATCTTGATCTTTACTATCATATTATTGTATGTACAAGATTTTTAGATTTTCAGTACTTTCTATGCAAGACATATGATATCATGCATGATATTTTTTAAGAAACTCAATACTTTTTTTATACTTTAATACTCTTATGCATTTGACAAATGGTTAGCACATGGAAAAACTATGTCTAGTATAATGGCAAGAAGTGAAGAAACCTGAATATATGCAACCACTTTCAAGATTCAATTGGCACACACTCCAAGGTGTGTGTAGGAGAAGAAGTATGCAGCAAATTACCAAGAAAAATCAACAAAAACACCTCCAATCTTCTCCTAGGAGAGCTCCAAGACCTACATCACACTTGAGGATGCTCAAGTGTGAGTGTGAGATATGCTAGAACCTAGAAGTGGCGCAAGAGGATCTTTTTATAGGATTCGATGCCCTCCACAAATTTCTTTAATTCAAAAGAAGCTTTTCGTAGCTCATTAATGTGCTTTTCGTGAGGTTGTACGAAATTAACCTTTTTTTGAAGTTTGAAAAAAAATAACGAAGTTGTAAAAGTAATTTACTAAATGGTCAAATTAGCACACAGTAAAGTGGTTTTCCTTCACGAGGATGAAGAGATCTTCAAAATGGTTTATTCACTTTTTGAAAAACACACGACTCCAAATTTGTGTTAGGGCTTTTGTTGACCTAAATTATCTTTGATGGTGAGGTGCTATATATCATTGCATAGCTCTTTAAGAGAACTATAAGCCTGTCTAAATTTTAAAAATATTTTGAGCATGTTGGCCTTTTTATCCATTTCTGAAAATTGGGGTTTGCTTGAAATTAGGGTTTGGACCCCTCAATGTGAAAATGTTTTTCCAACATCCTCTCCCCAAGATGGTGATCTATGAGCTCTTTCCACCTTCTTGTAGGCAAGAAAAAGGTGTTGCAATCTCGTCTATGGGAATTATTATCATGCTCATGAGATGGCCACAAATAAAAGAGGAAGGAGGAGCATATTTCCCCTCTCAAAAAGATAAAAACAGCTCATATCTTGCTTTCTCTTCATCTTGAAGAGGAAATTAGGGGTAATTTTGATAGGATCTTGGGTTTACACACTTAAATGGATGGACTATGGGCTGTGATGATGGGAATGGGATAAGGAATTCTTAGAAGAAGCTTGAAGGAGGATAATTGAGCTTGCCAAAGACACCCTCGCTTCTTTTCTTTCATTTCACCTACCACTACCCGCACCTACATCTTCCAAGAGCCATAGTTTCTCACTGGAAGCTCTAATTTTGGAGATCTTGGTCTTGTTTCTAAAGCTTATCTCCTAAGATTTAACATGTGAAAACTGTCAGAAGTGAACCTTCCACAAGAGGGTCTTTGGACAAGATTTGACATGTGAAAACTGTTAGAAATGAACCTTCCACAAGAGGGTCCATTCATATTTGCAATTTTTTTAGGGTCAAATGCTAGTCCATGGGAGGTCAACTTTTGGTCAAAACATTGAGAAAGCTACAAAAGACCATTATATGGATCAAGCTCAACAGGCTCAAAGTGTTGCCTCATCATCATCATCATCGAATGAAGGAGGAAGTACCCAAGGAGGAGGGGCTACACAAGTTCATGCTTTACTTGCAGATCTAGGACCAAGTGAAAAAGTTATGTCAAGGAACAAAAGCTTTGTCGATTATAGGTATACCGTACGAGCCAAAGTAATGAGTTTATCCATCATCTTGACTCTTGAGGACTACTCGGATCAAGGACACATGAGTCACTTATATCACCTCTAATATCCTTCTTCCAATTAGAAATGAAGGGCTCAACAAGAGTGGAAGGGCATCTAAATAAATTCAAAAGTTACCTAGCAATTGGCTAGGGTGAATAATCCAATTCAAAACAAATTGCAGTTGCCATTCTTTTGAAAAGTCTACCTCCTACTTACAGTATGATTGTCACTTCAAGGAGTTTGGTTTGCCTAACAAGGCACCTATTCATGGTTATGATAGCTAGAATGCCATAAAAACATACTCATGTGGGACACAACTTCATCAAAGAGAGAGAGAGGTGCTTGAGAATGGCCTGATGACTTTGATCAAGGTCAATACTTCACAAAACCCTATAGATTCTCTCACTAAGTGACTATTCAAGGCTCGACATCAATCATGTATACAGATGGTGGCAGTTATTTAGATAAGAAAGTCTCCTTGGCCCTTTATGTGGGAACTTGTTGAGGGATAGACAGCCACAACCAGTCTATCTATTTACGTTTTCACCCTTGCAAATGATAGTTCTCACCAAGAGCTATCCAGACATATTTTTCTTGTATCTTTAGGCCCCCGACTTGGGGAGATAAAGCTTCTCTTTTGCTTTTGATGCAAGAACTCTCTCTCTACTTTCTCTCTCCTCACACTACTGATCTCCTTGGCTATATGACACTACTGATCTCCTTGGCTATATGGGCATCGGTGCATACCATTGTACATCAGCATTTAATTTCATAGTGCAAACCTATCTTTAGTATGCACTCAAAAGGCAAGAAAAATGTCATGTTAAATTTACTATCCTAGAAGCATCAATCCTAAATTATCATAAGCTACATAAAATGAACCTCTTCATCATATTGAGGATGGTAATCATGCTAGAGTTCATGATCACATGATGAAAGGACGTCCATACAAGCATTATGTTTTGAAAGATGTTTTTTAAGCTGTATGGAAAAGCATGTGTAGCTAGGCAACCCATAAGGTAATGGAAGAACTCCATGCTCCATCATATGGAGATCATCATGGTATTCATGTTGCCATGTCATAGTTGAGACCTTTTTGCATTGGTCTACTCTTAGAAATGATGTCAATCTTTATGTCAAAAAAACATTTAATGGAATCAAATTTTTAAAAAAATAACAAAAAAAAGAGTAGAAAAAGATCATGAATAACTAGTAGAAAAACAATCGAAAGAAAAATTGCAGACAAAAAGGCATCATTGTGTCCTTCAAAGAGCTACTACCTCCATGTGAGCATACTTGTACATATGCACGAAATTCACAAAAAAGGTTCAAACTTTGGTTGCAACTGAACATGAAGAGCACCTCTTTCTTAGGTATAAATGGCAATAAAAAAAAACTTGAAATTCTTTTGTTCATGGCACACTTCACTCACCACAATCAATCTGAGAATATACGAAATCTATCGCAAATCGATCCGCTCAATAGTGATCCTTTCATCTTGTAATCCCTAGGTTGTGGGTCGGAATCCCATTACTTCTCCTTCATCAGGAAGGGAAACTTATCATTATTAAGTGGTTTATGTCACCTCAGCTACTGCCCAGTAACCACTGGAGTCACCCCTACTCAAGCTGGTCACTTGAGGAGAATCTCTATGTTGTCGACAATATCTGCTACTATACCACTATCATGGTGCATTTTGATAACTCTGGAAGCCCTTACCTTATGGAAAGATCCTTGAGTTGAACCCGGAAAGCGTACATCATTTCCGGCAGAGAACGCCTTCCCTCTGTCGACTTTTACAGAATTTCGTTGATGCATTGGAAATTTTCAGAGCAGTGGGTCTCGCACCCTCTACAAGATGAAAATACCTTGTTCCAATAGCTCTCGCAAGCCAGTCGCTTGAATATGAACCATCGACTTCAGTTGACTCAGCTCTCGAAGAGAAACATCACGAAGAAAATCATCCAATCAGTTCTTTACCGAGATGGGTGCTTCTAGTTCCCTCCACTCTTGCACCGCAGATTAAAGAACAGGAACTTCACTGTTGGTTCAAGAGGCATATATTTGCGCTGTAAGTACCACTACTGCCCAACTGACTCCGGGGGAAGGAAACTGGAAGCAAAGTGAAATTGAACAATCCCCGAGTATTTAAGCGGACTGAACTTTCAGCAAGATATTTGCAACTACCCTAAATATATTCCTAGCACAAAAATTTGTCCCCATGGGTATCGTTGATGCTCCTTCACTCTCTTACAAATGAGAACTCCATGAGTCTAAATAACTTGGCCCTACTAGGAAAAGCCATAATAAATCATCCAACCACACAAAGAAAAAACATGATGTGCCCAAATTTTGAACGGTATGGTAAAATTCTTGTGACACTTTGCATTTCATTTGACATTTTTTGATATGTATATGAACATGTTATATGTCTCTATAAACAAAAAAGTGACAAGATCTTTCTCTATCGTGCTTCGGCCGATTCAGCTCCATAAGCAAGGTCATCTCAACCCAAGTCGAGTGCATGCTTCGGCCGGCTCATGCCCCTTTGACAAGGTTTCAAGTACACAAGGTGAGTGCGTGCTTGAAAAAACAATTGAAGAGGTTCATAGGGTGCATGGAAAAAAGTTTACCTAACACTTGTGTACTCAAAGGCCATCTCGTACCATGTGCCGATAAAAAGTTGAAAAATCATGCAAATAAAAGCTATATAATCGTGGATTTGGCATATTCTGAGCTTATAAAATGCATGGGAGTTAGTTTTTCGGTATTTTATTCAAACATCATGTAATAAAGTAGGGTTTGCTGAGCTATGTGAAACAAAATTTGGAATTTTATTCTAAGCAATCCTCTTTTTTGTCTCGGAAACCTCATTTATATCATGATATCAACCAATGTGTAGCCTACTCAAAAACCCTTCATGTTCTTTTCCTATCTATGATTTATTTTTCAATCATATAACATGTATTTTACAATAAACAAAATGTACTTTAAGATATATATATATATATATATATATATATATATATATATATATATATATATATATATATATATATATATATATATATATATATATATATATATGTGTGTGTGTGTGTGTGTGTACGTATGTATGTATGTATGCATGTATATATATAGGTGTGTATGTATATGTACGTGTATATATATATATATATATATATATATATATATATATATATATATATATATATATATATATATATATATATATATATATATATATATATATATATATGCATGTATGTATATGTGTGTATGTGTACGTATGTATGTATGTATGCATATATATGTATATGTGTGTATGTATGTATGTATGTATAATGGGCATGGTCACCCTTAAATTACAGTACTCTTATCACTTTATGCTAACTAATTTTCCCTATTTTTTGTCAAAAACCTTTAATTTTCATTTTCTTGAATTCCAAATTTCATTTGAAAACGTAATAAATTTGCTTCTTGCCTCATAATTTTTAGGAAACTATGTTTAGACGTAGAGAATTTCTTTTAGGCATGTTTTGGATGTCTTTTTATGGATGTTTTGCTATTTGTGCAGCTTTTCTCGTTGTGATTTGTAAGTTCTTCTCTATACAATCTATCTCTTATCTCTTTTCATGTTAACATTTCTATGAAGTTATCTAGCAACATGGTATTGCAACACTAAAAAATCTTCATAAGCATCATATTATCCTAGTGTACTCGGTTATCATCCTGTTGCTATAATTTTCATAATACTCATCATATACAAAAAAAATATAGATATATTGTTCATAATATCTAACAAGTATACAGCTCATTTATGATTGCAGACATATTTTTTTGATGTGTTCACGTGATGTGTTTTATGAATATTTCATTAGTTGTACACATTATTGTTGCAATAAGTGTTGTTCAATTCAACTTGTTGTACTGTGTTTTCAACATCAACATCAATAACTATAAAGTAGTCCACTCCATTGATAGGTTACTTAGTACCTTCTTTTCAAATAAAAGTACCTCGATAATCTTAACTATGTTCACACACATCACTACTGAAATATACCAACAAATCCCCCTTGTGATTGATGGAATGGACATGTAAAAGGAAGTGTCAACCAATGTGGACTAAGGTAAATCCACAAAAGGGAATAATCCCAAAGCTTTGTGAAAAGTTTGAAGTTCTCATTAGGTAGAGCCTTTGTATAAGGTTTAGAACATTATTTTATGTGGGCATGTATGCCAAACTAATCTCTCTAGTAAGAATCTCTCCTTGACATAATGATAGTGCACCTCAATGTGCTTTGTGTGAGCATGGGACATTGGGTTCTTCACAACTCCAATGTGCTCTAATTATCAATAAATATGGTGGTGGCAAAAGTCTGACCAACACTTGAGTCATCCACAAGGCATCTTAGCCACACACATTCAATAGTAGCTATGAAAGCTTCCCTATACAAACCTTACAACTAGAAGTGAACACAATATGTTGCTTCTTTTTCGACCAAGATATGCGCAAGCTACCATTCATGAAGCAAAAACCACTTGTAAACACATAAATGTCATAGTAATCAACCAATCAAAGTTAGAAAAAGCATGTAAATTTGATGGCACTAATCCTTCTCTGGGATAAAACAACCCAAGCTCCTATGTACCAAAAAAATATGCTTAACTCAATCATACAAATTTTCCCATGGGAGTGGCAATAGTTTTATAGTCCTCAAGGTTAAAATGTTTCAATAAAATTTCAAAGTATTTAGTTTGACATAAACAAATCGCACCATCAACTTGCATAAATTGAATGCCCAAATAATGAAAATCTGACATTTCAAGAGAGGCGTGAAAATCAACCTTAAAATATAAAATATGCATCTCATTAGGACCAGTGAGCAACATATCATCTACATAGACAGTACTGATAAGAAGTACATCATATGCATGCTTCACATACAAGGCGTTTTTAGTTGGATTGTTCTAAGATGCATGTGCTAATAAGTAGGCATGTATCTTCTCATAAAAAGTATGTAATGCATGTTTTAATCCATACAATGCATTGTTCAACCTGCAACTTTACTTTAATGCCCTTTCTATGCAAAACTACAGAGTTGGAAACATACATTTCTTTATGCAAGTCTGCATTCAAGAACATAGTTTTGATGTTCAATTGGTATGCATCTCAACCATTATGAGCAACAAGTGCACATGTGCTACAAATTTTTGTTCACATGGCACATAGGTGCAAAGGTCTCATCAAGATTAATGTTTCTTTCTTGGGCATAAACTTTAGCTACAAGCCTTGCCTTACAATGATCAATACTAACAATGATCAATACTACCATAAGGATTGTGTTTCAACTTATAGACCCATTTAATGCCAATGGCCTTCTTGTCAAGGGGAAATTCACATAAAGAATAAGTACATTCTTCATAATAACATAAAATTTTGATTGCATAGCAACCATCCAATTTTTTGAGTTTTGTGTTTCATCAAAGGAAACAAGCTCATTCTCATCGGAAAGGCGAAAAGGCGAGAAGTAGACATTGCATAACAACCAAATGCAAAGGAAGCACCATTGAAGCATGAGCAAGTACGATAAGTAAAAGCCACATCTAACTTCTTATCTCTCAACATCCACACCAACCATTTTGGTATAGATTTTGCCTCTTGAAAATTTGGTTTCTCATCAGTAATTGCATCATGAATACCTACATCATAAATGGAATTATCTATATCCTACATAGGTTGAGAAATTGTCTCTCTGGAATATACATTTATTGTCCTCTAGTGAAAAGAAGAAATAATTTACCATAAACGTCCTTTTGGTCTCATTGATGTCTCATCGATACATGAAAGTAAAGGTTGCACATCATCCTCCAAAAAAACTACATCATGGCTAACCAAAATGCATTTAAGTTGTGAGAGATATAGGCAATAACCTTTGCTCTTAGAATTGTACAAACAGAAATACATTCATGGCCTTATCATTTAATCTCTTCTATTGTTACTAAGGCACTAATGCATATGCCAAAATTCATGAAGATTTATAAAATATAATGCTTTTTTTAGGAAACATGTTAATTATGGTCTCAAGCCAAAAACTATGAGGTAAAGTATTGAAACCTTTTGGATGAAGAGGATGACACTAAAAAAGATACCCATTTGAGAATTATGAGGGAGATATGTCGCACACATGCATGATGACTAATGGCTATTCCACCCCACTATATGAACCATTATATACTTGAGGAGTTCATCACCTAGAACTCTTCCCACCTTTTTTTGCCCAACTATCTTTTCTACTAAAAGATATGACTCTGGATGCAACGCTTTCTAGCCATGCATCCATGATATAAGCTCTCTAACTTAGCTTAATGTAAATAAATCTTGACTTTTGACCATATCCTCTATCATTTCCTTCAATTTGATTTTAATGGGTTGATGCACGCATGCATACAAAATTCATCAATAAAAGTCACAAAGTAAAGGATATTACCGGAAGATGGTGTCTACGTAGGGCCATATACATCATTATGAATCAATTGCAATTTTTGTTCATCTCTTATCATACCATCTTTGGGGAATGAAGAACGTTGCCTCTTACTAAAATGCAGCCCTCATTGGCATGTTTGGATGATGCCACAAGTTTCGCAAAGAGGACACCATGGCAAACTTCTACATGCATAACAAGTGACAAAATTCAGATGAGCAAAGTATGCATGCCAAAGTTTTGTATCTAAAATGGCATGAAAATCATGTACTGCACATGCATAATCCTCCGTATATTTGTTTATGATTTGAGAGCTTATATAGCCCATTGCACAACAAACTAGATGCAATAACTTTTTCTCCATAAGAAAGGTCATGATTAGTACACATACCATCAACAAACTTTACCACAAAGCCAACTTTGGCTAGTGTTATTTGCAAAATTATTTTTTGTTTATATCTATTTTCTTATCATCTTTATCTTCCTTCATTGATTATGCATCACTTACAAATGTCTATTTACTAGAGGAAGAACTATCTTTGTCCTTGGCCTTATAATTAGTAATTTGTTAGTACATTTTGGTAGTGGTGTGTGAACACACTTAGGACTATCGTGGCACTTTTTTCTCTTTATAGGAGGTTTTCTTTCCTTGGCTTGTACCTGCAACCCTAACAAGCTAATTATCTTTTGTACATTCACTTAATAATACACATAGTGTTATACTCCAAGCTTCTTCTTCTTCCTCATGTTGTGTCCATGCTTCGTTAGTCCTAGAACTTACAAAATTGGTAAATTAGAGAAGGTCATCACTTTCTACAAGGCATTGTCGACACCCTTTAGAGCATTGTCTCAAAATTGCACAAAATTTGATGACCATACTCATGGTCATAGCACTTCAATGTAACTTCATTATGTGAATGCATTGGTACAATGACTATGTAGGTAATTTCATCCTTTTGTGTCAAACATATACACATGCTTTTTTCATTGGTTGTTGGAAGAATCTCAAAACGCGGCCAAAAAGCCAAAACTCAAAGGGTTCAAAGCTCAATTAGAGTGTTCAAAGCTAATTCAAAGCAAGAAGACTATGTTCAAAGGGTAGTACAAGCATGTAAGTGAAATAGAAAGAGGTCTATCAAATTTCCCGAAGTCAAATCCCTCCTCATAGTAGGTTTTTCCCCATTTTTTGCCTAAAATACTTGTGAAAATGCTTATTTTTGGCATAAAAGCCTAATCTATTCATAAACTAGGTGCACATTCTAAAAGTTGAGTAGTACTCAAGCTTCTCTTACATTGTTTCAACCTCCAAATAGCCTCTCAATACTAATGTTCAACCAAGGCTAGAAATTATAATGTGGATAGAGATCATTTAAAATTTATAAAACTGATAGAGCTCTCATGTGTTAGGGTTAGCATGTTAGATATCAATCCTCTTAAGCTTTGTACACATTTCTTAAGCCATTGAGATCTTATTAGAGCACATTGCCTCTCGTCTACTCATGAGTGTGTGTGTGTGTGCATGTGTCTTAGCACCTATACACATGCTTGCTCTCTCTCTCTCTCTCTCTCTCTCTCTCTCGTTGTGGATGTGTGTACTTCCATCTTGTAGCATGCGGTCTTCATACTACTAATTGGTCACTTTGTGGATTATGAAATTCTTTATCATGTGCAAATGTTCCTACTTGACATTAGTATTTTGGTTGAGAGTGTGGGTCTGACATGGACACTTTTGGTGCCATTATCAGGGACATTCTTATCAGATGCTCAATATGAAGGTAAGGTTTCACATGTGGTACGTGTTTCTACTGCTTTTTTCTCGTGATTTGAGTACATTATCATCATCTATCCATCTTTAGATAGTTAGCTAGGTAGCTAAAGGGGCATAAGTAGGATTTTGGTCAATTTTAGGGTTTTTCAAAGCTTTCCATTAAAACTCAAACATATCTTCATCATCATCATCATCATTTTCCACTTCTTCTTCACTCTATTATCTTCATCTTTTATTCTCCATCATTGTAGGTGTCTATCCTAGTAGTATATGAGGGATGGAATCTTAAAATCTAGAGAATAGAAGCAAATTTTGCAATTTTTGAGGTCTTTGGAAGGCCCATAGAAGGCAGGTTGCATAGCGATTGGTGGTTGCAAAGAGAGAAGGTAAACTCATTTACTTGTGTGCTTTGCTCTCTATGGAGTAGGAAAGAGTGAGGGAAGATCAAAGGCTAGCAATACAAGGAGCTCAATTCCTAGGCGATGAGAAATCTAGTCCCTAAAATTCATAAAAGTCCATATATGTCGAGATGTTGAAGTTTGCGAGGGGATATTTTTGTGATTTTAATGTGTGTTTTGAGTGCCTATGAAATATATCTATAACCCAAAGAAGGCGAGCTTCAAGAAAACAACTATATTGTAAAGTTTGAAAACAATCAATTTCTATGAGGAAGGAGCTTAGCAAAGAAATCAAAAATTGAGAACGTGTCATTTTGTGAAAGTTGAAGCACAATTGAAACCTATAAGTGATTAGAAATAAACCTTAAAAGTTTGGCTTCAAAAAGATTAAGAAATAGAAAGTTGCATTTTTTTACTTTCACTTTGAGAGGGCAATTTCTGAATGCACATATCCTCATTTTGGGCAAATTTGTGATAAGTGACCAGTGCACAAGGCTCGAAATATAGAGGCCAAAGGCTAAGACACCAAAAAGTTCAAGAAATCTCAAGACTTTCATTTTTTAATTCCCTTATTAGAAAAGTAAGAAATTGCATTGAACTATATTTGAGTGAATTTAAGGCTCAATTTTTGGGCTATGTGGACCAAGATGTTAAAATAAGGACAAGAGTCTCAAAATGTCAAAAAAAATCAAGTGTTGCAATCAATGATGTTTGTTAGCTAGGGACGCCAAAAGTTGAAAACATCAATTTTATGGGATATTATAGAGAATTTGAAGCTTACAACATATTAGGATACCCTTAGCGATTTGGAGTCAAAATAATCAAGTTTATACAGATTTGCAAAAAATGACTTCTGTGGATCAGGTATTTTACAGAAAAGTCATAAACTGCAAAAAATAAAGTGATTGTCTTGGGTAAATTCATACTTGAGGAATCGCAAGGTGTAAATCAGGAATCACAAGCTAAAAAAATAAAGTTTAAAGCAAAAGAAAAAGTGCAAATTCTAACTCCTTTAACTAGAGAAGTCATTAATGCAATTATTGATTCTAGTGATAAAAAGGGCTTGAAATTCAAGGAAGAACTTCACAGAGGCATGAAATTAACTCCTAGGACCAAGAAAAGTAAGAAAATACACATCCGACAAAAAACAATTTCATTAGTTTAGTGAATTCGTTAATTGCAACTTAAAAATGTTTTTGAAGTTCATGTTTTGTTTTTAGGATATGGTATTTCGAAATAGACCTTTGAATGAGATCGGGAGTCAAAGAGGCCGTCTAGAGAATTTCCATCAATTCAAGGGGGCAAAAAATACCACCAACAAGCACTTGAAACCAACTCACGATAGAGAAAGAGGGCTTTCAAAAGATAGATCACCTAAAAATACCACCAACAAGCACTTGAAACCAACTCACGATAGAGAAAGAGGGCTTTCAAAAGACAGATCACCTCTAGGGAGGGGGATTTTTAATTTCTCCACTCTAGAGATCCTTGTAGGATACCTATTAAGTTGTTTCCAACCCTATCATACCCACACACAATGTTTCTATTCTTTCAAAAAAGTATATAAAATTTTGGTATACTTTTCTTCTAGATGTATTGATTCATTCAAGATACAAAGAGACTTTCCAAAGGGCCAAGTAAGCATTCATTTTATTTTTTGCAATATTCATGTACATCTCTATCATTCTTGGTTAGTTTCAAGTCAATTTAAGTAAAGGAAAAGAATCATTATGCTGTAGAGTTTGTGTCATTTACTTGTTAAGAATGTTTGTGCATGATTTGATGTTATGGAAAGTTGATTGGGATGAACAGATTAACATTGTTGGAGTTCGAGGTCCGCGTAAGCACATGAATATCACAGGGAAGAAGAAGAAGCTTGGAGCACAACACAACACTGAATGAATTACCAAGTGAATGTACAAAGATAAGTTACCCATTAGGTTTATAGGTGTATATACAATCCAGGGGGGACCTCCTAAAGGGACACAAGTGCCTCGATGCTCCTAAGTGTGTTCACACACATCACTAACAAAATATATAAATAATTCCCCCTGGAAGTGATGCGATGAAGAAGCGGCTGACACTCATGTATAAGGAAGTGTCAAGGTATGTGGATAGAGATCAATCCACCAAAGGAAGTAATCCCAAAGCTTTGCAAAAATCTTCAAACTTCTCTCTAAGCAGATACTTTGTGAAAAGGTCTGTCATATGCCAAATTGATCTCTCCAACAGAGAATCTTTTGTTGGCATAATGATAATGCAACTCAGTGTGCTTTGTGCGAGCATGGAACACAAGGTTCCTTGCAACCACCAATGCAATCTGACTATCATTGGAGATGGTGGTGATAGAAGACTGACCAACACCCAAATCAGTCAAAAGGCATCTGAGCCACACACACTCAACAATCGTTGTGAAATTTGCCCCATACTTAGCCTCACAACTAGAAGTGGCCACAATAGATTACTTCTTGCTTAACCAAGATATGCATGAGCTACCAAGCATGAAGCAAGAACCACTAGTGGACACACGAGTGTCATAGCAATCAGCCTAATATGAGTAAAGAAAAAGCATGTATATATGGCGGTAATGATCCCCCCTTGGGATAAAATAACCCAAGTAGTCGGGTACCACTCAAGTAGCGAAAGATGCACTTACCTGCCTACCAATGCTTGACACCTGGGCAATGCATAATCCTACTCATTTGAGAGACAACAAGCTGAATATCAAGTTGAGTTATGCGTAAGTAAATCAAGCATCCAACAGCCTGTTGATAGAGAACAACATCAAATGCATATCCAACATCATGAAGAATCAACTGTAAACCTCTTTCCATAGGAGTGACAATAGGTTTGCAATACTCAAGGCTGAAATGTTGCAATAATGTCAATATATTTTGACGTTGTGTTAGAGTTTGAGGTATGTAGAAGCACATGAACAACACAAGGAGGAAGAAGAAGCTTGAAGCACAACACAAAATATTGAATATATTACCAAGTGAATGTACAAAAATAAGTGACCTACTGGGTTATCGACATATATATGAGCTGGGGGGAAAAAACCTCCTAAAGAGGGAAAAAATGCCCCGGAAGTCCTAAGTGTGTTCGCACACATCACTACCAAAATATATCAACAAATCCCCTTTACGAGTGATGTGCTGAACAAGGAGTTGGCACTCATGTATAAGGAAGTGCCAAACTATGTGGAAAGAGAGCAATCCACAAAAGGAAGTAAGCCCAAAGCTTTGTGGAAAGCTTCAAACTTCTTTTGAGGGAGAGCCTTTGTGAAAGATCTGCAATGTTATCCTGTGTGGGCACATATGCCAAACTGATCTCTCCAGCAAAGAACCTCTCCCTGACATAATGATAATGCACCTCAATGTGCTTTATGCGAGCATGGAACATAGGGTTCTTCACAACTGCCAATGCGCTCTGACTGTCAGTGAAGATGGTGGTGGTAGAAGACTCACCAACACCCAAATCAGTCAAAAGGTGTCTAAGCTACACACACTCAATAGTCACTATGAAAGCTTCCATATACTCAACCTCACAACTAGAAGTGGCCATAGTAGGCTTCTTCTGCTCAACAAAGATATGCATAAATTACCAAGCATGAAGCAAAAACCACTAGTCGATGCACGAGTGTCATAACAACTAGCCTAGTCAAAGTAAAAAAAAAGCATGTAAATCTAGTGGTAGTGACCCCCCCCTTGGGATAAAACAATCCAAGTAGTCAGGTACCTCTCAAGTAGCAAAAGATGCACTTAACTGCCTCCCAATGCTTGACACTTATGCAATGCATAAACATGCTCATTTGTGAGACAACAAACTGAATATGAGGCCGAGTTTGCATAATTAAATCAAGCATTCAACAACCTGTTAATAGAGAACAACATCAAATGCATATCAAGCATCATGAACACTAAACCATAAACATGTTTCCATAGGAGTGGCAATAGGTTTGCAATGTTCAAGGCCAAAATGCTTCAATAATGTATCAATATATTTTGTTTGACACATGGCTATTCCACCATCAACTTGCATAAACTAAATGCACAAATAATGATGCAAATGCCCAAAATTTGACATCTCAAATGAGTCATGCAAATCAACTTAAAATCAGCAATATGCATCTCATTAGGACCAGTGAGTAGCATGTCATCAACATAGACAACAATGATCAGAAGCACATCATTTGCATGCTTAACATATAAGGTGCTCTTAGTCGGACTGTTCTCAAAACCATGTGCAATCAAGTAGGCATGTATCTTTTCATACCAAGCACGTGGTGCTTGCTTCAAATCATATGATGCCTTTTTCAACCTGCACACTTTGATTTCATGCCCTTTCTACACAAAACCACGGGGCTAGAAAACATACACTTCTTCATGTAAGTCACCATTCAAAAATGCAATTTTAATGTCCAACTGATGTATGCTCCAACCATGATGGGCTACAAAGTGCACATATGCTAGGAACAGTAGTCATTCGACATGTGGGTGCAAAGGTCTCATCAAAATCAATGCATCTCTCTTGAGCATAACCTTTTTCAACAAGGCTAACTTATACTTGTTAACTATTCCATGAGGTTTAAGTTTTAGCTTGTATACCCATTTAGTGTCAATGGCCTTTTTAACAATAGACAAATCACATAAAGACCATGTACCATTCTTCATAATAGCATCATATTCTGATTGCATAACAATTATCTAATTTTCAAAATTTTGTGCTTCATAGAAAGAAATATGATCATTCTCATCAGGAAAGACTAGAGGCAGCCATAGCATAGCAATCTGATGCAAAAGAAGCACTATGAGAGCCTGAACGAGTATGATAGGAGAAAGATGCATCTAATTTTCTATCTTGCAAAGTCTACACCATTAATTTAGGCATAGTTTTTTCCTCCTCCGTATCAACCCTCTCATCAGCAAGTGCATCGAGTAATTCTACATAAAAAATGGAATGAGATGCATCATCATGTGAAACCTGTAAATGTTGAGAAATTACTTGATTTGGACCAGCACTTGACTATCCACTTGTAAAAAGAGGCAGCAAAGTATCATACACATCTTTGGAGCTAACTGATGTCTCCTTAGTACATGAAAGTAATGGTTGAATTGCATCTTCCACAAAAACATCACGGCTAAAAAAAATGTGTTCAATCTATGGATGATATAGTCGATATCCTTTGCTTTCAAAATTGTACCCAACAAAAATACATTTTACTACTTTATCATCCAATTTTATGTGTTTTTGTTCTAGCACTAATGCATATGCTAGCAAATCAAAGACATATAGATGAGCAACAGATGGCTTGCGACCATGTCAAGCCTTATATGGAGTGATAGATTGTAGTGCTTTGGTGGGACACCTATTAAGTTCATATGCTACATACATAATAGCCTCATGCTAGAAGATATGTGGTAAAGCTTGACTTTTGACCATACACCTCACCATCTCCATGAGAGACATGTTCTTTCTTTTAGCAACTCCATTCTATTGAGGTGTATACAACACCGTTCACTAATCTTTTATCCCATGTTTAGCCAAAAATGCATTTAAATTAGAAGACATGTATTCCCCCCCTCGATCATAATGGAGGGTGCCCATTTTACATGCTAACAAATTTTTAGCCAAAAACATAATCTATTTAAAACACATAAACACTTTGGACTTTGCTTTTAATGGATATCCCCATGCATGCTTGGAAAAATCATCAATAAAAGTCACAAAGTAAAGGTAGTTCCCAAAAGAAGGTGTTTGCATAAGACCATAGACATCACTTTGAACAAGCTGCAAACTTTGAGTAGCTCAAATTGAACCATCTTTTGGGAAGGAGAAACACTACATTTTTCCCAAAATACATCCTTCACATGCATGTTTATTAGGTGCCTCAAGTTTGGATAGAGAGGACACCATTTTAGATTCTTGCAAGCGTAGCAAACTAGCAAAATTCACATGACCAAAGTGTCCATGCCAAAGCTTTGCATCTGAGATAGCTTGAGAATCTTGAGCTGCACATGTTGCATCATTGAAAGATTTTGCATACTCTATGAGTTTATACAACCCATGACATAAAATGCCAAAAGCAATAATAACATGGCATTTGATAGACCATGAACTATACATCTATCATCAAAAAGTTTGACAACCAATCCTATCTTGGCTAATGCTGAATGATCCCTGGCACAAACAAAGCATCTGACAATGTAAAAGAACTACCATCAATATTAGTTAGAGTGATCTTGTCAACTCCCATGACTAGATAAGATGAGTTGTTGGTGCATGTGGAAACATTTGTTGTAGGGGCAAGCTCAAGTGAACTGAAAAAATTACGCGACAAGGTAATATGTTTGGTTGCCCCAGTATCAAAGTACCAAAAATCTGAGTCTATTGTAGACATACACTATTCATGAGAAGATGGGTCATAACTGCAAACAGTAGTAAATGTCCATTCTTCATTGTGCACAAGATTAGTAGACTCTATTTTGGGTGTAGAGGCCTCTACAACAACCATTCAACCTCTTTTTTCTTTGCTTCTTTTTGCAGCCAATTTTGGGACAACTCTTTATAACATGATCATTTCCTTTACAATATTTGCAAAACAATTTTTGCTTTTTTGTTTTCTTCTCTTCTTTGTCTTCCTTTGTCGACTGTGTAGAATTAGCATATTTACGCTTGCTAATAGATGAGCTCCATTTATCTTTGCCCTTCTGCCTAGCTAAGAAAGCTTGATCTACTACATGCATAATGGACCTATTGTGCCTGGACTGATCTTCATGCAACAAAACAAAGACGTTTTGAACTCCTAATCACCTTGAGTATGCTCACCAACTTTTGTGCAATTTTGAGAGCATGAACAAGCTCATATCCAAATTTCGACATCACAAAACAAAGACGTTTTGAACTCCTAATCACCTTGAGTATGCTCACCAACTTTTGTGCAATTTTGAGAGCATGAACTGAGGGTTCTTGACGACACCTTGGATGAAGTGGCGACGTGCTCTGATACCAATTGTTTGGAGTTTGAGGTCTACAAAAACACGTTAACAACACGAAGAAGACGAAGAAGAAGAAGAAGAAGAAGAAGAAGAAGAAGAAGAAGAAGAAAAAGAAGAAGAAGAAGAAGAAGAAGAAGAAGCTTGGAGCACAACACACAATACTAAATATATTATCAAGTGAATGTACAAAGATAAATGACCCATAGGGAACCATATCAAATCATTTTGTGTACTATGTGCTACCCATTTCCAATCTTCATTGATATTTTTGGCTTATGCAAGTAGCCCATTGAACTTATGATTTATTGAATTTATTGAAGAGAGAAACTTTGTACAAATTTAATGTGAACTTGTGCTTTATTGAATTTATTGAAGAGAGTAACTTTGTACAAACTTATTGTGAATCGGGTGATGTCCTGAATGTCAGTATACTGTATCGATTTACAAAATAGTCGACCTAAGTTTGCACTAAATTTAGCACCACACTTATTAACTCTTCTATTTTTTATTTTGCAAGCTTTGCATGTACGCAGAATTGTGCTTGCCAGTTTATATCTCGACGCTTCCTTTTAAACAAGATGCTAGTTGTTTTTTTTTTTCCTTTTTTTCCCATAATGAGGTATTCTAAATGTACAACAAGAGAAACTGTGTTCTGCTCCTTTCCAACTACTTAATACCATTGGATTAAATACTTTGATTATGTTAAGTTCACTATGAGATTCGCTACTAAGATATACACTAATGCAAAAACACTCCATTCAATGTTATTACTTAAATGATTAAAAAATATATATTGATAATTCGTACACCAAGACTTAGACAGCAAGTTTTTTAAGCAACCCATGCTTTGTGGGATTGGGGGGGTCCCATGGGTGCTAGGCATGTTCACTTGTACAAATTTTTCTTTCTATTAATTAAAGCTTGGGAGAATAGGCTGTAGTTGAACTTCCTTAAAAAAAAAAACAGACACTAGGATAGTGTTGAGTTTGTGCTACTTCCAACTACTTGAGCCTTTGTGCTATATAACACCTTGATCCAAGGTTGAGCCTCTTCTATCATGCTATAAGACGAAGCATATAGGAGTGCTTTTTTTATCTTCAATTTGAATATTATTTACGTAGAAAAATTAGACTTTTATGCATGCATATGCATGTGCATGCATGCATGTGTGTGTATAAATGCATGTGAGTGTATGTGTGTGCATCTATGTGCATGTATGTATATGTGCAAGTATCTATATTGTGT
>CM035437.1:24600771-24683271 GCA_020310875.1 Ceratopteris richardii | reverse complement strand
ATATACACATACATATACACATACATATACACATACATATACACATACATATACACATACATATACACATACATATACATATACATATACATATACATATACATATACATATACACATACATATACATATACAAAATTGTTATTGTTGTGGTCCCAATCTAGGAGTTTGGCCTCCTTTGTAGTCAAACCAACATAGATTTTACACTCTGCATACCTGATGAAGTACGTAATAGGATGTTCTTTTACAAGCCATCTGCAGGCCTCTATAGAGTGTGATCCTCCAATAACATAGTATGTATAGTCCTCAAATAAACCTTCATTGAATTCCTCCAATGACCCACCTTCGTTTGGATCCACCATTACCAAGAATGGTATGATGGTTGCATGTGGGTTTATCTTCATCTTCTTCTTAAGGTTCTCTACATGCAGATTATGTGGCTCCCTTATCTCAAGAGGTCTCCTTCCTATAAGTGGGTTTGTTGACTATAGTAATGGGGAGGTGGAAAAGTTGCCCCTTTTCATGAGCTACTTCTTGGCAATCTCCTCCCTTATCTTATTCTATTTTGTAAGCAATATCCCAAAAGCAAGCTCTCCTCCAGGGGCAACTAGATCATCCTGAGAGACTGAGCTTTCTATTGATTCCGCATCTGTTGGTTTGGTCTTCTTATGGGGCCTCTTCTGTATGGGCTGCTTGCCCTTTGACTTTATAGGTGTAGTCTTCCTCTACTAGCTTGGCATGATATTCCCCTGTATCCATGGCAAGAGATCCACGATCAAATTTTTTGATTACCTGCAGATTTGAGCGAGCCTCTCTAGAACACAACATTCAGGACATAGTAGCTCCATTTTGCAAATTGTATTCCTCAATCCCTTTGAAGTCTCGACTAGGAAAAGGAGGTTACCTGAGTCCTCATCTTCATAGTCCACCTTGAACATAAGGCCATATATGAAAACATGCATTGTGGTAATCTTTTCCCTCCCATAGGCACCAACAAACACAAGCAAAGTGGCATTTTTCTCCTCTATGTACTGAAGGTACCACTCTAGATTTGTCATGTCTCGAAGTGGTCTATCTTTCTACTGACTTCAATCTCTTTGGATATATCTTTTCTGCCTAGCTCCTTCTCAATGGGCTTGACACTACTATGACCACTTGATGATATGGCCATTGGATTACTTGCACGCTCCGAGGAAAAAGACAATATGCTCTTCTTTTGCTTCAACATGTGTCCAATGCTTTTGTCTCCAGCACCCTCTCCTGAGCTGCTTATGGTCACTTTCAACTTCTTAAAGGATTTCTCCTCTCTCTTCTCAATGCCCTTGAAGTGAAACAATTTATGTTAGCCAAAGGTATGACATTGTCTTAGGGATAACATTCATCTCAATGTTTGGGTGCCAAGTCGATGCAAGACATCAAGCTTCTGCTACAACGCGATGCCTGGCATCGAATGTTGCCTATAAGTGGATACCAGCCATCCACCTTAATGCTTAAGGTGATGGCATACATTGAATTGGGGGGTCAAGCCTATGTAAAACATGAACCCCTTGGTCCGATTTGATGCCAGACATCAACTTTGGGGGCCAAATCGATGTGACCTTATACCGAGCAACTCGATGCTAGGCATCAGATTGGGCAATAAGGTCAATGCCAGGCATCAACTTGGGCAAGGAACTCAATGCTAAGCATCCAATTGGCTAGCAAGTTGATGCCAGACATTGATCTTCCCTCCAAACTCGATGCCAAGCATCGAGTTGGGTGAGCAAGTCAATGCTAGGCATCAACTTGAACCATTGGAATCGACCAAGTTGATGCCAAGCATCGACTTGCTCGCTCAACTCGATGCCTGGCATCGAGTTTGGAGGGTATCTCGATGCCTAGCATCGACCTCATTGCCCGATTTGATGCTTGGCATTGAGTTCCTCGCCCAAGTCGATGCTTGGCATTGACCATGCCCAAAACTCGATGCCTGGCATCGAATTTCCCCCAAAAGTTGATGCTTGGCATCAACTTTTCCTGTAGTGTCGATACTTGGCATCAAATTCCATGACTCTGAACTAGGACAAAAATGTGAATAACTTCAAACAAATTACTATTATTTCTAGGTTTTTCAAAAGGAATCTTTAACTGCTGGGGTAAATTTAGGTTACCTGTGAGTTTTTTCTCTAGCTCCCTTCTTCTCTATTGCTTACTTTTTCTTTGCTTAAGCTTTTCTTGTTGTTTTTCTCTCTATTCTCTTTTGCTATGTGTGCTCGATCTCGACTCGCACATTTGTAAAATGATCCTCTGGTCATGTGATCTATTTATAGACATTGGTTGAGTTGAACCAGGAACTAACTAGGTGTAACTTGATGGCACAACTAGGTGTAACTGAGTCAAAATATGTGTAAATTGATGGCCCAACTAGACTATAGAATTGAAGTAGGAAGCAACCGATTGTAACATGATCGAACTTGGTCATATCATATTTGGTTATCATATGTTTTGAAATAAACGCTTTACCAAGACCACTTACTTCGCCATATGCATCAACATCATGGAGATCATATCTTCTTTGCTCGATGCACTCCTAAAAATCTAAAGAAGGCACGTTTTAGGACTTGCAATAATCTGTGATCAATAATTTTCCACCAGGTTTGAGCCACTTAAATATCTTTTGAAAAAGTGACGGCTTATCCTGGGTTTAGATTCTTACATCAATGAGGTACAATGGCAATACATTCAACCTCTTGCAAGCAAAAACACCATGTACATGACTCTGCAAGCTTTGACATGTTCTAAACATAGATAGTAGAAAAGGTTGAAAAAAATAATTTGGAAAGCCCATTTATGGGCAAGACATGAAAAATTCTAAGTTTGGATGAAAGAACTTACTTGGATATGCAGAAGCATGTCACGGTTGTTGTGCGATCCGCTATCTCAAATTGAATTGAGCATTTCCAAAGCTAATGTAAATGCCCACTACATTGACATCAATGTAAAAATCTTCAGCACCAATGCCACATCCAATGTCAAGTACTTTCTGTTCCACTTGATTCTAGGCACCCACTTCTAGTTAGGAAGTCTTTGCATGCTGTTTCCATGTTTGAGAAATGTATTATTATTAGGAATTAAAAAACAAAGGAATAATAAATGAGATCACAAATGTGTTGATAAACATCTCTTTCCCTAAGACATTAAGCTTCATACCTTCTTTATAGTGTAATTTTCTATCAAGTTTGTTCACCATGAACTCCCTTCTTTTATTCATAAAAGCACAAAACTTGATAGGTAAGGTGAGAAAGCAAAATTTTAATTGAATCCAACTCTCAAAAACCTTGTTCCTTGAGAGATAAAAGGCTAGACTACTAGAGGTTCTTGAGATTAGCCTTTGAGTCATTAGTTTTTAAGTTGGAAGTAACGAAGAAAACTTCAATGTTTTTTAATGTCAAAGCAAGAGTATATGTTTAGGTTTATGAAAAACTTAAGAAAAATGCATGATGGACATCTTAACAATGTCGCATGGCATTTAGGACATATCCTCCATGTCTATGCAAGAAAAATTGTTTTCAAGATTGAGTACTGGTTTCTTAACACTCCACAATATTGGAGGATTTCTCTTAACTCAAGTCTCACTCCAAATGAGGGTTTAGGACCTAATCTTAATGAGGGTGGATACTAGAGTGTGAAGAGGGTTATCTTTTAAAACATGAATATAGAAAGGAAAAAGCCTTCAATTGAATTTTCTCATATTCAATGTCTAGTGTAATCAGCTTTGAGTTTCTTGGAAAATCTTTTGACTTTTCCATGAGTGCAACTCGTTTGCATATGTTCTTTATGCATGTGTGTGTGTGTGTGGATGACTCATAGGATGGTGGAGATCATCATATCGCTAACTCCAATCTCTCATTGACATTTTTTGAGCCATGATCAATTGCTTAACTCAAGATGGTAAAAGTTCCATGATGGATTGCCTAACCAATTTTTAATGAGCAATGAAATCATACCTGTAAATGATTCTTGATTATGAAATAAAGTCAAATCATACAACCCATAATAATGGGCACAATCCATCTTCATAATTATCTAGATACATGATTTGGGAGATATAATTGATTGATGTTACACTTCCACTATTTGTATACTATAAAGGGAATGCTCTTACACTTCCATTGTCAATGACGATGAGCTCTCTCTTTTTGGTAGATGCTTGGGAAACACCTATCTCTAGTGATTGAGTCGATCGACTTTCAAATTCATTGTTTTCAGTGGATCCTTTCATGAATGGTGTCCACGGCTTAGAATGTATCAATGATTGTCTTTTCTTAATTGAGTCATTTAAGTTACATTCTCAATGATCCATCTATTGAACTTGATCCACCTATTGATATCTCTTCAGATTCAAGTGCATGTGGAGTAAAGAATGTCAGAAATAAGAGAGAAAGTATACAAAGTATGTGGTGTTATAAGCGAAGGCCTCATGAAGTAAGTAAAAAAAGATTTCAATTCCTTACTTCAGATAGATAGATTACATTGGACATTGTGAAGCATTGTTGTGGTTTGAAATGTTTATATAAATTAGGAATGAAGAAACTAAAGAAGCTAAGCGAGAAATTCTACCATTTAGATAGTGAAAGACAAGATTTATACCTTGTTTCTCACATGCAAATGATTGAGGATAACATGTCAGTAACACATGTTGCTTTTGAATATTACCGTAGTCAAGGGATTTGATGTTGTAGGTTCGCATTTAAAATTGCGGTGGGCATGGGAAATTCCAGAACACATAAGATTCAGCAAGGGCTTATATGTGGAGATCTCATTTTTGATACATACCAGGGAGTTGGGACCAAAGGTTCTCTTGGTCATCATGCAATGAGTTGGATGATGAAGTATTTTAGTTTGCGTTGTGAAGTTATGCCTACAACTAGAAGCTTACACTTGTCAGATAACTTTACTCATCGAGAAGTATTTCAAGTTTATAAATAAGAAATGGAAAGTAAAAATGAGAAGTATGTCCTGTATCAATATTTTACTTTATTATGGAAAGAAGAGTTTAACAATGTGAGTATATTCCTCATAAAGTTAGAATGGGTGAATTCTCAGTTTGTGCCACTTTGAAAAACATGGCAAAGGGGTCCACAACACCACAAGAAAAAGATAATTTTAAAAGACTTCTAAAGAACCATCATGAGAATCAAGCTTTAAAAAGAAAAAAAGCAATTCATCATCGAAGTAAAGCACTTAGAAATCCAGAGCATTATATGTGTTTGTTGATTGATGGTATGGTTAGTTCAAGTGATAACTAGGGAACAAGCTAAAGCCCAAGATGGTGAGAAAAATGGATATAACAATTTGGATAAGGATATATCAAGTATGGACATTCCAAGTCTATTAGAATGGATAGGAATTTAGGTATGGTCATGCAAGTTGTTGTAACCAATGCACCAACAACCTTTCAAAGAATTATGTGTCACATCTTCAAAGGATTGTTTAGTTAATGCTTGGAGGTTTATATTGACTATCTATGTGCACATTCTAAGGTGAGTATGCAAGAGATTTCTGATCTTAGATGGATCTATGACAAATGTCATATTTATAAAATGTGTTTGAATCCGAAAATGTGTCCATCCATGGTGTGCCAAGGTAAAACCCTTCATCACATCATCTCTAAGAGTGGAATTGCAATTGATGATGTGAAAGTTAAGGTGATAGTAGATCTATCAAGACCTAGAAATGCCAAAGAGTTACAAACCTTAATGGGCCATTGTGGCTATTACAAGCAATTCATTCATATTTATGTTGTAATTGCAGAACTTCTTTACACTTTGATATAAATCACTTTGAGTGGACAAAGGATTATATTCCTTTCAAGAACTAAAAATATGCTTCTGTTTGCACCTATACTCAAAGTATTAGACTAGAATAAGCCATTTCACATGCATTTGGATCCTTCAAAATATGTTATACCATGTATCTTAGCCCAAATAGTAGATGATGGCAGATGGATTAATCTATTGCATATGCAAGATGACAGGTAAAATTGTATTGAGAGAGATTATACCACAATGAAATGAGAAGGCCTAGGTATGGTCTATGCAATGAAAAAGTCTAGGAACTATATATTTTCTAACAAATTTGAAATCTTTGTAGACCACCAAGCCCTCTTGCACTTGGTAAAAAAATCATGTGACATAGGATGACTTGTTAGATGGTTCCTATTACTCATGAAGTATGACTTTGAGGTAGTAGTCAAGAAAGGAAAGACCCACATACAAGTGGACCATCTATTGAGGTTAACTAGTGGACATGTGAAAAGTGTAATCAACAATGATATTCGAGATGAATATCTATTCAACTTGGAGGTAGCTCCAAAGTGGGATGAGCCTCTTGTGCATGTCCTTACTTTTTTTTCTAGCCATCTTGAGGTAATAAAATCTCCAAAGAGATTACAATAAGTACTCCAACTATAGACCAATGTGTGTGTCTCTATCATAGGGATAAAGAAGGCATATCATATTTTTGTGCAAAAGAATCAGAGCAAAAGTTTCACATTGAGAGAGTTCATAAGATAATATTGGGTAATCATTTCCCTAGTTCTCACACATTGTAGAAATTGAAGCGAGATTGAGTACATTGGCCTAGAATGGAGAAGGATGTATCTAATTATAGATAAGGGTGCAATAAGTGCAAATACAAGTAACCAATGGAGAATGCTACACTCTATAAAATAGTTGCCAATCATGAGTGGTTTTCTCATGATAGAGTTTGTTGGAGTCAATATCCTATTGATCAAACAATATTCCATTGGTCCATTTATAGTTCTATTGGTCAAATTGTTCACACTAGAAATAGCATGTATAGTTCTGTTGTCCGCCTACAACTAAGGCGCTGGGCGCCATGGATAGGCGAAGGTCCTCTCATACAAACCGTTCGGGTTCAAATCCCTCTCCCAGCAATGGCGCAGCGCATTCGCTTCCTTATGATATGCTTTTGCTTTAAGTTTGACAACGACGGACGGAGATAAAAATCGCGTAAGATTTTGTTTTATTCATCGCTACGATGAAGTGCTTTATTGCGATCAAGTGCTTTTGATAAGCTTTTCATGGGACAACAATCTACTATATAAGAAGCACCTTGGGTCTCTTCTATTCATCCTTCACATAGGATCAACACAAGCTTTCTAGAGCTTGGACCTCAATAGAGGTGGTACTTCTTCTAGCACATGGGGCAACCATGGTGCTAACTTGAAGCATGTTGAGGAGCAGCTATGGAGTTCTTCTTGGTGATTCTTCTTGGAGAAGATGAAGGGTGTGCTCACACTCTACCTCATGGAGAGGAGGTTATCTCTTGTTCATGGCAAGAAGACTTGGTCATTAGCAGCTTGATGGTGAGGATCGGCCATCTACATGGTGTATTTGAAGATTATCTTCTACAGGAAGATATTAGGTTGAAGATTGTCTTCTACAAGAAGATGTCGGGCTACTTCAAAGACATTGGATGGTGGTTGACATAAGATTTACATCTTATGTTAAGTATTCAGGTACATATTCTCTTTATGCACACAGATACTACTTGAAGTTTATGGAGGCAGTGGCGTTCATATCAGGAGGAGTCCTATTCGGCATAGGTACAAGAGAAACAGTACGTATATGCTTTATGCATATTTGGATGAGGTGTTTGAGAAGGTGTGTTCACATGAGTTTGAGGATTTCCTGCAGCAAACTTGTTAGCATTCTATGCTACTTTTAAGTATGTGATCTTTCCACACACATATCTGACTTAGGGTCTTCCATAGCCTAAGTTTAGATCAGGGTTTGTTGACTATCAGTTTCACACTGATCCTTCCTCTTTCAGTCACTCATATTCACTCTTCTATAACCTATAAGGTCACACATCTCATGTATATTCAGATTACTGCCCATACATCTGAATATGTTTGTTACATTGTACATTCACTCATTCATCTATTTCTCATCACATAGAGTGGTTGAGAGTTTTGCTCCCACATTGTACACTGAACATTGGTATATATGATCCTATGAGTAAGCGATGGCTTACGTAACACCTTACACATGTCGTCTATTCTTTCTCTATCTTTGTCTCATCATTTGTATGATTAAGTTGTGGTATGTTCATGTTTTGTCAATATGGAAGATTGCTGGAATTAATGTTGTACATGACTGGAACTATGGAACCATGGACCTGTGACATGAGCCCAAGGGCCTACCTCACTTCCAACATTTGGTATCAGAGCACTAAGGTTATGGTTACAAAACTTTAGATCTTTGGCATCAATGCATTAAGGCTCATTCATATCTCAGGTTCCCAGAATTCCAGATTTACAACATTTGATTTGAAAGCATCTTCTAACATTTGACATTTGACATACACACTTAATCTAGATGAGTAGAGATTTGAGAATTAGACATTTCAGCCACATGTGTATTCATCAGTGTGGAGTATGAAGTTGATGATCTGTTAGCAGCCGAATATTTTTGGAAGAGTATGCAAATACTTTACAAAAGTATTGTTTGAAGACCAAGACTTGATGAAGAGAAGACTACTTCAAATTCAAGGAAGAAAAATGGTTTAGAGAAGATGAAGGAATCAGATCAACATCAAATCACAGGTATCACTTTCTACTATCAGATTATCATTTGCAAGTCATATCTTAGAAGAGCAGTTATGAAGAGATTTGAAGGTTTCAAGGAGTGCTTTTATACACTTTCATCATTTGAAAGTTAAAGGCTACATCAAAACAGGTATCTAGAGGTTTTTCTAGAGAGTTTTGAAAAATCTCTTTCATGGCAAGAAAGTTTGTCTAGGAAGACAAGTGCAGAGATGAGATGAGTTTTGTTTTCAGCCAATTTTCTATTGTAAGTTGGTTGGATATCAAGGTACACATGTATCTAGAGAAGGTAACTCTAGAAGGGTAATTCATCATTCAGACAAAAGATTGGTGAATTTAGTCATTTCAGAGATTTGAAGCAAAATTTTGATTCAGAGATATGAGGAGATGATAAAACATGATTCTATATTCACTTCCATTTGTATACCATGTTTGTTTTATCTCTTACTCTTAGTATTAGAGGAAGAGAAAAGTTCATTGGAAGAAGTCAAGAGTGCTTGCTACTTCAAGATGAAGAGAACAAAAGGTATGGAAGAGAAGTTTGAAGATGTCGACATTATCATCAAGTGGAAGAAAGATGCAGAAGAAGAAAGTCCATTATTTCCAAAAGAAAAGTAAGGCTTCCTTTTCTCATATATTTTCCATATACTTTTCCTATTTTATCCTCTACATCCAAAGACAAGTCTACGAGAACATCTTGTTTAAAGAAGAAGCAGTTTCTTGTTTTGCATTACACTTGGTCATGATTTAGTAGATTTGACAAAGAATTGAATTGAGAGAAACAAAAACACTCATATGTGTATGAGTTATGTTGAAGCTTTTTAAGCAGGTAGCTTATATGTTCCCTCAAAGAATTCTTGGAGTGTCAATACAGAGCTACTTTGTATATGACAAGTTGTAGAGAAGTATATTTCTTCTTTATCTAACTCTTAAGGTAAAAGAGTTTTTTGTAGCAGATGTTGAAGACTTGCGTTGAGGTTTTATGTTTGGAAAAGGTTGCCTCATACTCAGTATTTTCAGAGACTTCAGAAAATTCAGTCTTGTTGATGTACCAGTCAATTGAAGAATCTACTTTTAGTGATTGTCTTGACTTTTGGATACATGTTTGTATTCAAAAAGGTGTTCCATCATATACTATCACTTGATTGAAAAGTGGAGTTAGCCAAAAGAAAGTCAAGCAGGTACTATCACATTTCACCCGGGTAAAATATGAAAGTTATGAAGTATCAACTTGTAGCTTTTGGAGTTCTCAAGGTGAGAAGTTTGTCCACTTATGTTTCAAGTAGGAATTGCAAATTCTTGGGAAGGATTTGTTTGAAGAAAAGTTTTACAACTTTTTGAGAAGCATGGACACTTAGAGACATTCATGTAATAAATCAAACTTCAGTCATGAAGGTTTGATAAGAGCAGATTCTACACAGGAGAGATCATTGATCTTGAATGATCATGTATCTTGAGTATTTATGATTCAGTTGTCTATCCTTTGATTGTGAAGATTCTTAGCATTGGAAGAAGTAAGTCAAAGATTCAGATTCTATCAGATTTGTGTTACAGAGATAGAAGAAGATACTTGTTATGTTACAAAAGGTTATGAATCCTAGAATGCTTTCAGCAAGGTTTTGTTATGTTAGGATCAGCTAACCTTATTCTACAATTTGGAAAGCTGAGGAATGACATGGAAAGCTATTGGCATGTGTACAATGCTAATAAAAAGGGTCCATATATTTTTTTTCAGATACAGGTATTGATCCCTGAAGATCACATTTATTGAAAGAAGGAAGACGTTCCACATTTCATAAAGTCTGATATATTTGAAGAATTTTGGATACTAGTGTTAAGTCATCCAGGGGGGTGGTGAAACATGAAGACTTATTTTCAAGCCATATGTAAAAGAATGCAGAGTCATACCTACAGGTATTCCTATTTCAGGTATTCCTATTTCAGGTATTCCTATATTTCCTTTGTCAGGTTCTCTTTATGTTCCAGCTTTGAAAAAAGAAGGAAGAAGAAGAATGTTTGGAGAAAGTTCCTGTTAGGATGTTCCTGTTCAGGAGAAGGTTCCAGAGTTCTATTGAAGAGAAGCTTGATATTTCAAAAAGGTATATTTCAGAAGTGCGCACATATATGTTTATACCAAGTTCTAAAGGAAAGAGGTATGAAGGATTTAAAGGATGAAGACATGATGACATCATAGATTTTTTGACTCATATTTCAGTTGATTTCAATTGAGATGAGTTGACATGACTTGAGTACAGTTAGAGATGAACCAACAGTGTTCATAATACACTAAGTTGTGAGTTGTCAGTCACAGGTTCCAGGATTCAGTTCCTGATTTTGTTTAGTGTATTTACATGACGCAGCAGAAGTACGTTGAGAAACCTTTTTTGGAAGGTAAATGCAAATATGTGGATCCTAGTGTATGTTTTCAGGTTTTTGAGGACAAGAGATAGCAGGTGTAGAGACAATTCATGCTATATTTGTTATCAAGCAGTGATTGCTTGATGAGTACACTATTGGATATCTAGTTTGCATATTTTCTCAAGTAATATGGTTCATATTCAGCAAGTTTAGATTTTTGAAGAAAAGTCGAATTCAGTTTTGAAGAAGACTTTTGAAGAACACGTTCTGAAGTGCGGGAGTACAAGCTTGAAGCTTGTGATAGTTTGCAGCTTATGAAGTTTGCAGATCCAGTTCAGTTTGTACCAATATGACATTGCAGGGGGGATTGTTGGAGTCAATATCCTATTGGTCAAACAATATTCCATTGGTCCATTTATAGTTCTATTGGTCAAATTGTTCACACTGGAAACAACATGTATAGTTCTGTTCTGTTGTCCACCTACAACTAAGGCGCTGGGCGCCATGGATAGGTGAAGGCCCTCTCATACAAACCGTCTAGGTTCAAATCCCGCTCCCAGCAATGGCGCAGCGCATTCGCTTCCTTATGATATGCTTTTGCTTTAATTTTGACAACGACGGACGGAGATAAAAATCGCTTAAGAGTTTGTTTTATTCATCGCTACGATGAAGTGCTTTATTGCGATCAAGTGCTTTTGATAAGCTTTTCATGGGACAACAATCTACTATATAAGAAGCACCTTGGGTCTCTTCTATTCATCCTTCACCTAGGATCAACACAAGCTTTCTAGAGCTTGGACCTCAATAGAGGTGGTACTTCTTCTAGCACATGGGGCAGCCATGGTGCTAACTTGAAGCATGTTGAGGAGCAGCTATGGAGTTCTTCTTGGTGATTCTTCTTGGAGAAGATGAAGGGTGTGCTCACACTCTACCTCATGGAGAGGAGGTTATCTCTTGTTCATGGCAAGAAGACTTGGTCATTAGCAGCTTGATGGTGAGGATCGGCCATCTACATGGTGTATTTGAAGATTATCTTCTATAGGAAGATATTAGGTTGAAGATTGTCTTCTACAAGAAGATGTCGGGCTACTTCAAAGACATTGGATGGTGGTTAACATAAGATTTACATCTTATGTTAAGTATTTAGGTACATATTCTCTTTATGCACACAGGTACTACTTGAAGTTTATGGAGACAGTGGCGTTCAGGAGTCCTATTCGGCATAGGTACAAGAGAAACAATACGTATATGCTTTATGCATATTTGGATGAGGTGTTTGAGAAGGTGTGTTCACATGAGTTTGAGGATTTCCTGCAGCAAACTTGTTAGCATTCTATGCTACTTTATAACTATGTGATCTTTTCACACACGTATCTGACTTAGGGTCTTCCATAGCCTAAGTTTAGATCAGGGTTTGTTGACTATCAATTTCACACTGATCCTTCCTCTTTCAGTCACTCATATTCACTCTTCTATAACCTATAAGGTCACACATCTCATGTATATTCAGATTACTGCCCATACATCTGAATATGTTTGTTACATTGTACATTCACTCATTCATCTATTTCTCATCACATAGAGTGGTTGAGAGTTTTGCTCCCACATTGTACACTGAACATTGGTATATATGATCCTATGAGTAAGCGATGGCTTACGTAACACCTTACACATGCCGTCTATTCTTTCTCTATCTTTGTCTCATCATTTGTATGATTAAGTTGTGGTATGTTCATGTTTTGTCAATATGGAAGATTGCTGGAATTAATGTTGTACATGACTGGAACTATGGAACCATGGACCTGTGATATGAGCCCAAGGGCCTACCTCACTTCCAACAGAGTTCCTCAAAATAGGAAAGCTACCTAAAACTATGTCACAAACACAACAAAGATCTTTTGAGGAGGCTAGAAAGGAAGAGAAATTGATTTGCAATCAATTGTATAGATAGATGTGAAGCAAATGATGATTTCCTTTGCATTTGTGTCCATGAATCAAAGTATTTACCTCTACTAGAGGATGCCCACTCAAGTGTGGTAGGTGGATTCTTTTATCCTAAAGAAACTATTCAAATACTTAAGTTTATAGGATTATGGTGGCCAACCATGAGAATGGATGTTGAGAGCTTCACAAAGTGATCTAGAGTATATCAAAGGGCAAAGTATCGCTTCATATGAGATGAAATGACATCAAGAATTATGATTGCAAGAAGAGCTTTTGCCAAGTGAGGTAAAGATTTCAAAGGAAGGATTCATTCCCATGTGAAAGGCTCACATGGAAACTCATGATCTCACAAAGTAGATGGAAACCAAATCCACTACCAAGAATGATGTTCAAACCATAGCTAAATTCCTATTTGAGCATGCAATCGCTCACTTTGGATTACCCCATAGAAATTGTGAGTGATAGAGGAACTCACTTAATCAATGAAGGGATATAGAATTTTCTAACGACATTTCTCATTACACATAAGAAATTGGCACCCTATCATCCACAAGCAAATGGGCAATCTGAGAGCTCAAATAAAGTCTTGTGCATTGCATTGACCAAATTGGTGATTAATGGAAGATAAGACTAGGAAAAGAAATTGCACCATGCAATTCAGGTTTATCTAATGGCTTATAAGATGCCCTTAAGTGCTAGTTCATTGAACCTATTCTATGGTCAACAAGTTATTTGGCCGATAGATTTCCTTGTATCTACTCAATGAGTGGCACAAGGATATGGATGGATAGGACATGAACTCTCAAAAATAGTGGATAATCTTGAAAAAATCCAAGAGAAACACTTGAGAGTTGTAGTGAGAATTTATGTAGCAAAGAATAGACAAAAGACAATTTGATGCTCACAACAAGGATAAGCAACTAGAGGATGGGGACTTAGTCCTGGTATATAAGCTCAAGCAACATGCAAAGAAGTTATAGAAAAAAGGTTATGGACCATTGGTAATCCAAAGGATATCACCTAGTAGTGCTATAACTCACTTGTACTAAAGGAGATGTCATCTATAATTACATTAGCGGATGTAAAGTTAAGTTATCCCAAAAGCCACTAGCAAAAGAAATTTTGCATTAATTGCAAAAGGCTAAGGATAGAAAAGTAGAAGAACTATGAATAAGATAGGTAACTGAACAATAAGCCCTAGAACAAATGAAAAAGTGAAAATTGATGCAACAAAGAGCATGTGCATATCTAGATAGATAACAAGAGATTATTCCTATGTCAATGTGTGAGATTCAAGATTCTTCTCACAGAATTATTGATCAAAGATCACACATATGGGCTATCTTAGGACACATTTCTAATCAACCATCAGATATTACCATAGACAAAGGAGCAATAAGCAATGTGATACATCTATCTCAAGTATATAAGATGTGAGTTGCCACAAAACCAATGAACAGTACATTGATGAGCATTGGAAATACATGAAAATCATGCATTGAAGAGACAAATATACCTATACACATTGTGGGACACATAATGAGAACTAAATTTTTAGTATGTATCAATGCTTCTCTTTCCAATGGCCTAGTCTTCAAACAAGATTGGTTTCTAGAACATTTACTAGGTCTAAACCCGTAAGGAATGGAACTCACAACCTCTTGGTTAGGAATGTGATGGGCTAACCACTTGCCCCAAAAGCCATGGTTGAGGATTACTTCCTAATCCTCTCTCTTAGGGTGTAGTTCAACCATCTCCTACCTATCAAGGGTGGGGTTCAACCATCTCCAACCTATCACTTTATTACATTCTTCCCCCCTTGGTCAATCATTGTCTTCAATGATCTACCCTTGTATCCCTCTAGCCTCGATGACCAACCCCTTGAACTCCATAGGTACCCTTGAATTGATGTCGTCAACCTCACATAGTTTCTTGAACCTTGTTCGCAACTTTGGTCTCTTGAACCCTTGCTCTTAACACTGGTGTCTTGAACCTTCTTGTTTGCAACCTTCGTGCCTTGGGCCCTTGTTCTCAACCTCAATCTTGAACCTTATTCTCACCCATGTTTGGTATCTTGAACCCTCAATGAAGTGCCATCGATGGTTTCCCAAGGGCTTTACACTTCTTAGCTAGCTCATAAGATTTCTAAAGTTTGTTTCGAGAGCTTTCCAATAGTATCTTACATGCCTCAATTTGACTTATCGATTAAGAGATACACCCAAAACTCTCTTGGATAGAATTATCAAAGCGCCGCCTTCCTAATTCCTACCCTTTCACATGATAGACTGGCCAAGTGCCTTTTTTAGAGGCCACTGGGTCAATCCATCTTTCCCAAGCCTACTTCCTAGGCTCTGATACCAATGTAAGGAATTGAACTCACAACCTCTTGGTTAGGAATGTGATGGGCTAACCACTTGCCCCAAAATCCATGGTTGAGGATTACTTCCTAATTCTCTCTCTTAGGGTGTAGTTCAACCATCTCTTACCTATCAAGGGTGGGGTTCAACCATTTCCAACCTATCACTTTATTATAAAACCTAGAAATGAACCATCTCGAATCATTGATAGAAGATGAGTGGATTATCATTGCATTAGGGCAGCTAATGAATTAATCACATAAGGATTCCACACATGAGGGAATAAAGCACATGGATTCTAAAGGTCACATCAAAATGAATGCTATGAAGTTAACAAGTCATCAAGTGTTACACACTCAATGGACATATGTGAAGAATTGAATACCTAAACCTCCATAACAAATATGGGGTGTGAAAGGAAGCATCTCATCATCACTTTCACACCTTAAAGAGTCTCAACAATGAGTATCTAAGGAATGAATGCACAAAGATTTTCTTCAATCAATCATGTTAGTCAAGGTAGATTTGGATACCAAAAACTCTAGTAAAAGCACAACAAGGTCATTCTTAGATTTGGGTTCCCAAATCTAGTATCACCTCTAAGCCCATCAAGAATTTCAAGAGTAAAAATCCCAGAAGAGAAAAGATATTAAAGAAATTCAACCCACCTAAGGGGGCTCAAAGAAGGGGAATTCTCTAGAAGTTCTACCATTATGAAATACACAAAAAATATGGATAAAGAAAGCTTCATCAAAGTTTTCTTATGCATATGCATTAAGACAAACACGCATTATGAAAGGCCACCTGAAGTGCCTTCTACAACTTTCCAGTGAACTATTCTCAATAGTACCAATGAAAAGACTACTTTACCTATCCAATTATGGAAATCCATCTCGTGGTCGATGTCTAGTATTGCTTAATGCGATGAAGTTGAATTTATGTAACAAAGGTTAATCTTTTGATAGTCACTAAGTGAAAACCCAATCCTTATTGGATCCATTTGTGATAATGCCATATCTTTTGTGCACCAATAAATGCAATAAAAATAGAAAAGTTGGAACTTGGAACTTCAATCATGCTTGTCTTGAACAAGTTCTTACTAAAATATGAAAAATAAAAGCAATATCTAGTGAGTTCTATTGCTCAAGCAAATCTCTATTTTCATTTCAGGCTAAGTCAATGGATGTTGTTGGATCTTCTAGTCAAAGGGTGTTTGTACCTCCATCATTGCCTAAAAATTAAGTGACACCAGTTGCAATGCAATAGTTCCAACACATGCAGTCGATATAGGGAAGAGAAATGCAATGGTTCCAACACCATGCAGTCGATATATGTTCGTCTACACCATGGGTGTGAAGAATAGAAAATTTGATTTAATGATTGAAGAATTCTAGGCGGTTAAAAATAGCAACCCGGTCTGTCTAACCCCTGTTCTTGTGGGATAAGGGGGGTCCCATGGGTACTATGCCCTTCATTGTACAGTTGTTTCTCTTTCAAATTAAAGTCAGGGGGAGTAGGCCTTGGCCGAACCTCCATTTAAAAAAATAGCAATAAGGTCATTTTAGAAATATGGGATATTTTGGGATGTGGAAAAGCTCTATGGTTTCCATTAATAAAATCTAATTTTCCAAAACGTGAAAGATTTATGGATCACTTGAAATTGAAGAATGGGCATGTATATTCTGGATTTTTGGATTTGGAAGAAAAATTGGTAGAATTTGAATTCACCTTATAAATTATTCAAAAGGCATTATATTTCAAGAGCAACATTCTACCACCAAATGCTTTTTAAACACCAAGGACAAAAGGTGGTAAAGAAACATCCACATGGAAGGAGTTCAAGAAGGATTTACACATTGATGTTGTTATGAGAACGGCTCTTGCACCTTGGGAGTGATACTTCCATTTTTAGAGACCTAAATGCCATATCATTCCACATAAAACCATTCTTCACAGTACTGAATATAGTTTAGAGATGATGAAGCTAGAGGATATGGAATATTATGTTTGGTAAAGCCTCACCAATCAACCCATCATATATAATTTAAATATATGCTCAATGGATTGGGTTTTTCTTAGATCACTAGTGAGCTACTTGAGTCCATTGGAGGGAAATTTATGATTGATCTTGCATATTCTGAGATTTGGGAAGCCATAGAGAAAGGGGATTGTGATACATGGGTTTCCAATGAGGATGGAGTATTGATGGGTACTCAAGAAGGATTCAAGTGGAAAAATTATAGTATCCATGATGGGTATCTATTGTATAAAGGTAAGGTATGTGTTCCTAAAGACTTTGAGATGAGATGGCACATATTCTATGAGTATCATGACACACCTAATGTGGGACACCTAAGAGTTAACAAGACTTATGATCTTGTTAAGGTGCAATTTTATTGGCCCAAACTTCATAAGGATGTCCTTGAGTATGGTTTAAGTGCATTCAATGCCAAGTCACTAAAGCTGAGAGGTTGAGGATTGGAAGACTACTCCATCCATTGGATATTAAATGGGAAGTGGGTGCATATCTCCATGGATTTTATAGTAGGATTACCTAAGACATAGAGAGGGCACGACTTAGTTTGGCTAATTGTGGATAGTTTAATCAGAATGGTTAGGGTTATTCTGACATGTACTACAATTAAGAAACCTCAGTTGGCTAGGTTATTTGTGGAGAACCTATACCGGTTACATGGCCTTCCTTTAGACATTGTTTCTAATTGGGATAGGAAATTTATTGGCCACTTTTGGAGAGAATACTTTAAGAGGTTGGATACTAAACTTAGCATGAGTATGGCCAATCATCCATAGTTAGATGGGCAAACAGAGAGGGTTAACGAGATAGGAAAACTAATTGGGAAGAGTGCTTATCTATCGTATAGTTTGCATATAATAGTGCCTAGCACTCTTCCATAGGGCATACTCCATTTATGCTTATGTATACGTTTCATCCAAGAGTTCCTTATGCAATAGGGTTGTAGCATGAGAAAGTCCAAGTTGTAAAGGATTTCCTAGAAGAGATGAATGATATGCTTAGGCTTGCTAAGGACAACATTAGGAGAGCTCAGGATAGGGATAGAGTCTATGCTGACCCTCAAACGTTTGAGGAAGGAGAGTAAGTCTATCTTAGAGTTCCCTCTAGGTCTGAAAACATTGTGGACCTTTCCCAATACTTAAGAGAATAGAAAATATGGCATACCAACTCCAACTTCCAGATCACTAGATCCATCCACTATTTCATGTTAGCATGATTAAGAAAAGGCTAGGTGAATTTGACAACCTCATTCTTAATAGTGAGGTAATAGAACCTACTTTTATCAAATGTATTCCACTTGAGCCTGAGAGCATACTACTCACTCGAGAGAAATGGATCAGGATTCACCGATACAAAGATTGCTTAGTAAAGTGGACAGATAGTTCAGAGGATAGTGCTACATGGGAGCGGATTATCACCCTTCATATATGGTTTCCCAATTCTAGATTTCCTTCTCAAGAGTCTTCTTCAAGGCAAGGATATGGGGAAATAGGATGGAGATATGAACATGTACATGGGATACATGGGGGTTAGTGGGAGTACTTGGTATATGTTCTTTTTCAATTCAAGTTGAACCTTCCAATACCATTTCAGAGAAGGGAGGTGTGAACCCTCCCTTAGTCTCTAAGACATATGGGCTCTCACATGAGTGCCAAGTGGCACTCATGTGAGAAGTCGCTATAGTCCTCACTAGTATGGAAGTTTAGGTGGATATTTATTCCATGTGTATAGCTAGGTGGCAAGGAAGTCATTTGATCCTCTGTGACTCATGTCCATGAAGTTAGCCAACAGTATCATTCTTCGTCCTCCTTGAATTACATGCCAAAGAAGTTTTAAACTAGATGGAATCATCAGGGCTATGCCTTAACATCATAGTATTCCATGATGAGGACCTTACATAACTTCTTATCTAAGGCCACGACTAGCTATACACCCATGTTATAAGCCTAGCCCTTATAAAAGGTCTTCTCTTAGTTTGAGTAGAAAAGCAAAGTTTAATGATAGATTTAACTAACCCAGTTGCATAGCAATATACTCTTTTGAACCCATACAATGCAAGCTTGCATGATTCATGTATAAATGTTGATACGTCATCTTCCCAGAGGTGCCGTGGTGAAGTCTCAACTTTGAAATTATAGAAACCAAATGTCATCAGAGGTCGAGTATCTAAAGTTCATGAAGGAGATTTGGGTGTAGAAAGGTGAGGAGCTAGCTACACACATGATCTAGTCACTCTATCCACCACTCACATAGTGCTACTCCAACTAAGGGTGATCAAGCATCAATAATATGCCACATGTAGGTGCCAAAAATTTTTTTGAAGGCTCAACCCGATGATTCATGCATGTAGGTGCCTAAGCCATGTCTGAGGACCCCAAACTTTCATTCTTTCCCCAGTTATAACCAATTATCCACCTAAATCTAAACAATTTCACAACTCCATGATGACAACTAAAGCTCCACATGCCACTGCTCAAGTTGTGTACTTATACACACTAGTAATTTGAAAATGGGTGCATAAATGACATCAATGCCAAATTACTAACATTTATATTGACCATGTAAAATCATTTTCAAGACAAAATGTCTCTCCTCATAATTTTTGTAGCAAATTTGCTTCCAAGTGTCATTCTCCTCATCTTCGAAAGGCAGAATGAAATCCTAATCCTTGTATTTATTAGATGAGTTTCCCATAGATAGTTTGCACTATGTTGAGACAATGAATATCTAGAGTAAGCATATACGAGTGTCTTTTACCACACATTAGACACTATTCAATCCCATTGCATAGTGCACACAAATGGTTAAGATGGGACTTCCATCAATGCTAGATCGGGACCATGGTCTTTCCACGTTGAGAACAAATGTCTTTAGCCATATTAATGTTGTGCCTTTCTTGTGTTAGCAGGTATGTTTTCATTGCAATTCGCAACACTCACCATGGATGTGCCTAGCCCTAGCCATACTTAAATCAATACTGTTAGAGGAGGATCCTCTACTACCACCCCAAAGTTTGGCAACAAACTAAGCAAAATCTCTAGTGCAAATCCAATAGTCAACCTCATCAAGCTAGTAGTAGAAAAATCTAATTGATTTTAGGGGTTGGAAGGAGCACACCATCAAAGTTTCAATTTGTGTCCCCTGAGAACATCAAAATTAGACAGGAAGATTATGCCAACCTACTAGAGACCCATGAAAAATTATCAGAGGAATTGGATTAACTCCAGTCGTAAAGGAAGTTCGACACTACAACTACCCTGAGTATCACCACATCAACCTCTTCTGTTGATACTGACTCAACCTTGCTAAGGGAACTACAAAAACATGTTACATAATTGCAAACTCGACTACTACAATATGAAAGATCAACCTCCCCACCTGAAGCCCCAATGGAAGAATATATAGTCTCCATTCCAAGATACATTTGAAGCTCCATGACCTCCATGGTTAAAGCAAGTAGAAGACATTGGGTGCACCCACAAAGATCGGACAGTGGTGTAGAATCAAGCCATGTGGGTCATAGAAGAAACAATGTTGTAATCCAACTATTTCCAATACTTGGCACCTAGGTGACTCATCACGACATTAGAACTCTAGTACAATCCATATTTTGTAATTTTGGCTGATTATAATGTGGAAATTAAGAGAGTCATGGGGAAGACATCCACATTTGTGACAAAACTTTAGCTAGAGGGCTTACCACTAGCAATGTAGAAAGGTAATATTTATCAACCGACCTTGAGAAAAAACCTCCTTGAAACTTACCCAGAATTGCTACACACTTGGAACAATGCACCAATACATCTTCTTTATAATCCATGCTATGGACCAGTTCTAAGGCACAGATAATGGAAAGCATCTAACATCAAAGTATAGAATAATGCATAATGCAGGGAGTAGTTCAAATACCCATACATCGTGCCACCATAGGGACCATCTTCTATTGCGTATGTGATGGCCACTATACACCACTAGATCCCTTGATTGAAGCCAATGCCAGATGTAGTAGTGTAGATGATGCTCAAAATTCCTGATATGATCCAAATTTTTCTCAAGACTTTTCCTAATACAGAGGCACCACAAGTAGCTCTATTGGACTTTACAAATGGAAATTATGATTTGGTGTATGACATGAGCACGAACCCAAGCATTAGAGTAACTTATGATTGGCATGCTTGCATCAAATACCTCCCAACTTGTTACAAACAAACCTTTGAAGATGTGTTCACTAAAGGATTTTGGGAGAATCATTCTGAAGTGTTTACACCAAATCCAACACACCTGCTTGATTTATTCGCATGTGAGCACACCATGTATTCAGAGTATTACATGACATCATAGCTACATACCCCTAGTGCCATCAATTGGGATGCATTGCAATTTGACTTGGTAAAGGGATTACACATCCACGAGCATGAACTCACCACTCATGTCATCCAATATTACATCAACCACCTTGTTAGGGGTGACAAATGCTAGAGAGGGGGGGAGTGTTAGAAGTGTCAATAGACAAAAAGGTTAAAGCAAGGAGCTAGAAGGAGCAAGAAGAAGGAAACATTATGCAGATCCGGCAAAGAATAGGCCTAATCATTTTTTTCATAACTTATTTTCAATCAAAAGTGATTTTCATCACTACACCAATATTGTGAATATGGTTTTTGATAGTGCATTAGGGAAAAAATGAGCCCTGCATGGGCCTTGTAAGGATTCCTAAATTTTAGGGATTAAAATGCTTAATCTATTAGATTATGGCTCCATAGAAAACCGCTAGTGGTATTGCCAAATATAATATTATTTGATACGCAAGTGTAGTTGAATATTAAAAAGGACATTTTTTGTGACCTTTGGATGGTTTTATTTAAGGGCAATGATTGAAAGGGATAAAGAAATAGAGAGATAAAGGCTTTTACATGTGTGGGATGGCACAAGAGAGAGAGTCTTTCATGATTTTTCTCACACGTTCTACAAGTTTCTTGACCCTTAGATGAGGGGAAATCGGATGGCTCCCCACATTTGGGGCTGAGAACAACTTTTAAAGTGATGTACACCGTCCGATGAGAGGCTGATCTAACAATAATCCACATTTGGGGCTCAGCTCAAAGTCATAGAGGCTTAGAACTGTCCGATGAGGTCTTGATCTAATGGTATAGGTGAAAAGGAACTTTTTCCTTTCTGCATCTCAATCTTAGCCATTTAAAGACGATCTCTTGATCCAATGGCTTGAAATCTAGGCACCCAAAATGGGGCGAATTCAATGGGAGCTGTCCAATGCAACATCAAATCCAAGGGCTTACATCCAAAGGTGCATTTTCTAGAATACATTACATCTCAACCCTTCCCATCTCTCAAATCCAAGGGCTCATGTTCAAAGATTTTTTGACTTTTGCAATTCAAACTTGGCCTTTGGATCATTGAGCCAATCGAAGGGTCTAATTCATTCCTAAGCCTTTCAAAACCATTCACCTAACTAAAACCACTAGTTCAAGGCGGTTTTATCCTCCACAAAAAAACCATGGAAGCCTAGGCCTAGTCTATGTGATTAAGGGACTAGACTGTGTCCACCACCCTCTTCTCATTGGTGTATCCCTAATCACTCCTTAATCTAAAAGGCCCACACAAGGTTCATTTTTTCCCATAATGATTAGCTTCATTTTGTTCAAGCTGAGGAGTCCTCGAGCTTGAGGAGTGTTAGAAGTACCTACGTATCAATTGTGGTAATTTGTAGACTCCGTTTGAGCCCTCAAATAAGCCATGGAACCTAATTTTTAACTAGGCTGGATACTATTCTGGGTAGGGCCAAAAGCTAGTCAAAACTATAAAAAGAGCTAGAGAGCTCATTTTTGAGGTTGGCTTGTTAGAGATTAGAGATTTTGTTCAAGAGATCTTTGATAATCGAGAGCACTCCATTGTTCCTCTACTTGTTCTTGCCTTGTGCACATGCATGTGTATGTGTGTGCATGCTAGTGTGATTCTCACTCACGCACTTGTGCCTTCACTTGCTCATGGTCATCATACCAATTCTCACGTCTCCACGGATTGACATATATGAGGCGGGTCTTCTCATGTTGGTACTTGCCATTGTGCTAGAGTGGCACATGACATCAAAGAAACTGAAGACGTTTAGCATTAAAAATCAAGTTATGTGGCTCCATCTAGAGGGGGCTGTTATAACTTATGGAATATGTTGAACAATGCATTGTTGGAGTGTAACATGAATATGTTGAACAATGCATTGTTGAATTGTAACATGGAATATGTTGAACAATGCATTGTTGGAGTGTTAAATTATTATTGAACAATGCATTGTTAGAGTGTTAAATTATTGATGTATTAATGTGTTTTTGATGTTTTTGATATAGTAGCTGAAGATTCGTGAGGAGCGTGCAAGGCGTGAAAGGGCGGATATCAATAATCCGAATAATTATTATTTAGCTTGTAAATAAACCTGCGTAGAAGGTTCTATTGTTAGAAACAGTTAGAAAAGTAATGGTTAGAATAAGGGTCGTTGTAGACCACAGTTTCTGTTATTGAAAGCAATGGCTTTCTGTAAAAGTTACCAACTTTTAGTTTCACGCTTGCTTTTCGAAGACGCCCTCATGTAACCACTCTTTTCGACGTAATCAAAGTTCCTATAAATACATGCACTATGTGGACTGTCGAAACAGAGTGCATGGGGGGAGATTTCACCCAATACTGCGTTCTATCTCGTCTCTTGTTGTGTCTATTCTCTGTGTGTTTTTTGTGTTCGTAACCTCTATATGCGCGTGAGATAAGGTCCTGACAACAGTGGTATTAGAGCTCTGCACGCATCAATACGGAGGGTTCTGTTCTCTGTTCATGATTGCGCTTCCGATTCCGATTCTGTCTCCGTCTCCGTCTCCGGTTCTAGTTCCGGTTCCGGTTCCTGTTTCAGTTTTTGTTCTAGTTCCAGAACCAGAACCTACGTTTTCACCTACGTTTGCTCCTTCGTTTTCACCTACGTTTGCTCCTTCGTTTTCACCTACGTTTGCTCCTTCAGCTTACTCCAAGGCGTCGACTAAGGCAAAGAACTTAGGCAATAACTTAGGCAATACATTGGCAACATTGGCACACAAGGCTCCCTTGGCGATCGTTGACAACCATTGGCTACGTGCGAGACAATTTTAATTTTGAGTGGCAATAGAGAGGTTTAGATTCCCTAAGTTTTTCTCACTTTTCAAGGTGGCACGGTGCGATGTGACGCAGCGCGTCTCAGGTACATCCTGTCAGGGTACACTTCTCGGTACACCAAGGTACATCCAGACAGGGTACATCCTGTCAGGGTACATCCTGTCAGGGTACATCAGGGTACATCCAGACAGGGTACTTTTCTGCTAGGGTACATTCCCTGAGGGTACATCCTGAGAGGAAAGCACTAGCTTAAGGGTCCAAGAGCACCATGAAGGATTACAGTAATTCAACTCCACCAGTTGCTTCATCTCTCCAACCAACCAAACCACCTACCCTTCAAACTTTAGCGGTGGATGCCCGACAAAAGCGACCACGAATCACTTGATGGAATTGTGGTAAACCTGGACATACAAAACTAAGGTGCAGATTGCGAGTTTTTCACATGAAACCAGCTACAACTCAATCGCATAACATGGAGGTCCATAGTGAAGAAATTCCTCCTGTTTGGACAGAGAAATCATTGGAGAAGGACTTAAGGACCTTGGGTAATGATATCTCTCTTCACTCTCTACTTTGCATGCAGGGTACAATAAATAATAAACTAGTTAAAATTCTACGTGACGATGGTAGTTCACATGACTTCATTTCACATTTATTAGTACAAGAATTTAAATTACAAACGTTTCCTTCCTTGTATAAAGTGAAAGCTGCATTTCAAGGTATTTGTTATAATGTAACACGAGAAGTGCAAGATGTTATGATTAGCATAGGCCCATATGTGGATTCACGAACATTTTTAATTGCACCTTTGTAATCTTACGATGTTATACTAGGTATGCCTTTTCGTCACCATTATAACCCACGTATTGGCTACCATACACATACCTTTAACTTTGAATTCAAAGGTCAAATCATTACTTTGTCTGCACGACATGATTTCCAGCCGTTTCCACTGATTAGTCACACTCAAGTAAAGCGTGCATTTAGGAAAGGATTCAACTCATGCATTGTTTTTTTCAATGTCATCAATGATTATACTCATACACTTCCTGATGCATATAAACCTTTCATGAGTACTTATAAGGATTGTTTTATGTCTGAGTATCCCTCTGAACTACCACCATCTTGAGGATCCTTTGACCATAGCATAGACTTAGTCCCTGGTAGTTCTCCTCCTCATAAAGCACCTTATAGACATGGCCCACTACACCAAAAGGAAATAGAAAACCAAGTAAAAGACCTACTACAGAAAGGACTTATAAGGCCTAGTTCTTCCCCATTTGGAGCACCAGTTCTCTTAGTAGAGAAGAAGAATAAAACTTATCGAATGTGCATTGATTATAGAGCCCTCAACAAGATCACAATAAAGAATAGATACCCTATTCCTCGAATAGATGGTCTTTAAGATAAGTTACGAGGAGCTCGTGTCTTTAGTAAAATTGATTTTAAATCGCGTTACCATTAGATTCGTATGACACAAAGTGATATTTTTAAGACTTCATTTAGAACTCAAACTGGCCATTATGAATTTATGGTAATGCCCTTTGGACTTACTCATGCCCCTGCTACATTTGCACGAATGATGAACAATATTTTTCTTGATTATCAATCTTTTGTTCTTGTATTCTTTGATGATATACTTATTTACAGTAAGAATGATAGTGAACATGAAAAGCATCTTGAAACAGTTTTTCATTTGTTACGAGAGAACACACTTTATGCTAATCCTGAAAAGAGTTACTTCTTTCAACATAAACTAGAATATTTAGGACATATTATTTCAAGTGAAGGTGTGCATGTGGATCCGAAAAAGATTAAAGTTATAGTAGAATGGCCTACACCACAATCAGTCAATGATGTTTGTTCTTTTCTTGGGTTGGCTAGTTTCTATAGGAAGTTTGTTTGAAATTTTTCTTATTTAGCATTGCCTCTTACCTTGGTATTGAAAAAGAAAATAAAATTTGCATGGGGACTTACCCAACAACAGTCCTTTGAAAAACTTAAACATGCACTTTCACATGCACCTATTTTACAGTTACCTGATTTTTCCACAACCCTTTCATGTCGTTACTGATGCTAGTGGTTCAGGAATAGGTGTTGTTTTAAATGCAAAATGACCATCCCAATGCATTTGAGAATAGAAAGCTTAAGCCCTCAGAACAAAATTATAGTACGTATGATAAAGAATTGTTAGCAATTGTGCATGCCTTGCGAATTTGGAAACACTATCTTATGGGCTCTGAGGTCTTAATCAAAACTGATCAACAGGCAATTAAGCATTTATTAATTCAGCCCTTAATCTTTGATAGGCATCTTAAATGGGCATCATTCATTCAAAATTTCCAACCCATGATACAATATCAACCTGGTAAAGCTAATGTTGTAGCGGATGCTCTTAGCCGTTTTCCTTCGCATTCTGTTGTTTTGCATAATATTTCTGCCATCCAAATACATTCTTTTCAAGAAATGGTTTTCACTTATGCATCTGATTTGTATTTTTCACGTGCATGGCATGACTTCAACAATGGTGCATCTTTATCTGATGAACATTATACATTTCATAATGGTTTTCTCTATTTTCAACATAGATTGTGCATAACCCAAGCTTTTAAAGATTTTGTCATTAAAGAAATGCATGAACCATCTTACATGGGTCATAAAGGCATACAAAGCACCATTTTTGCTTGCAAAGATTTCTTTTTTTGGCCACACATGGAAAAAGATATTGCACATTATGTTTCTCAATGCATTGTATGCCAGCGTGTCAAACGTCATCATGGTAAACCATTTGGATTATTAATGCCACTTCCCATTCCAAATGAACCATGGGAACAAATCTCTATGGATTTTACCACAGGTTTTCCCATCACTTCATCACATAATGATATGATTTGGACAATAGTTGATAGGTTTAGTAAATATGCATATTTTATTCCATGTAGAAAAACTTTGACTGCACCTCAAGCTGCAACATTATTCATTAAATGCATTTTCCCATATCATGGATTTCCTAAAGTAATGTTATCTGATCGTGATGTTAGATTTTGTAATCATTTCTGGGTTGCCTTATTTCAACATTTTGGTTCTAAAATAGATTTTAGCTCTGCATTTCATCCTGAAAGGTAATGGACAGAGTGAGGCTACAAATAGTACTATTCTTGATTTATTGCGTTGTTATTCTTTAGATAATCCTAATGTCTGGGATGAAAAGTTGCCATTGCTTCAATTTGCTTACAATAACACTGCACACACCACTATTGGTCGTGCACCTTTTGAAATTGTTTTTGGTAAAAAGCTTCCCACTCCCATGTTCCTCACCCAAACCGACATTCCGATGGCTGATTCTATTGCTCAAGATCACGTTTCTATTCTTCATGATGTTGACGAGCACATTAGGAAAAGTCAAGAGCGATATACACGTAATATCAATACTAAACGATTAGCCAAAGAATTCAAGGAAAATGATTTTGTATGGTTGCGTATAATTAAAAGGCGTCTCAAAAATATTTTGCAGCATCCTAAAATTAAACTTGCACCACACTATTATGGACCGTTTCGCATTAGAAAATATTAATGATAATTCATTTAGATTAGATATTCCATCTCATTGGACTATACATAACTCTTTTTCATATTAGTTTACTTAAACCATTTAAAGGAACTTTACCACTTGCTCCACTTCTTGATGACCCTAGTCCTTTAATTGAAGAACAATCTGAAATCTTAGTTCCTGAGAAAATCATTGATCATGATGTCACTACTACAGGCACAGGTACTCAATATCATCGATATTTGGTTAAGTACAAAAATCACTCTATTGAAGAATGTCAATGGATACATAAAACACAATTAACACCTCAGTATGACCACTTAATTTTTGCATATCATACACAAACACATTAATGTAACAGCTCCATGAACATTTCCATGCATGTGTTTTTACATGGCACATGCCTATTTTTTTTTATTCAGTGATGAAACATGTGACTGGCCATCCATGTTTATTATTTTATCAACTGAGGTTAGTTGCTTCTTCAACTGAGGGGCATGTTATAACTCATGGAATATGTTGAACAATGCATTGTTGGAGTGTAACATGAATATGTTGAACAATGGATTTAGAAAAGTAATGGTTAGAATAAGGGTCGTTGTAGACCGCAGTTTCTGTTATTGAAAGCAATGGCTTTCTGTAAAAGTTACCAACTTTTAGTTTCACGCTTGCTTTTCGAAGCTGCCCTCATGTAACCACTATTTTCGACGTAATCAAACTTCCTATAAATACATGCACTCTGTGGACTGTCGAAACAGAGTGCATGGGGGCATATTGCACCCAATACTGTGTTCTGTCTCGTCTCTTGTTGCGTCTTTTCTCTGTGTGTTTTCTGTGTTCGTAACCTCTGTATGCACGTGAGATAAGATCTTGACAACAAGGGCACATCCACACAACACACCCAAGGACCCGTCTTCAAACTGTTCGAATTTCCCTCAAGTGATTAGCTTATGACTTTTAGTATACAAAGTGAAATTTTTGGCTCTCGACAATATGAACACCCAAGCTCTCCTAAGACCCAAACAAATCACAACGAGCAAAGAGAACAAGAAGAAGAACTCAATCGACCGGCATCTATAGAGGCTATCCAAAGGCTCCATGAAAGTAACGGACATTGCAGAGACATGTCCTAGAGAAGAACATGCAAGGAGCCATGCAATATTCAAGCAAGGAGTGAAAAATTTAGATTCTGATGAGAACGTTGTGTCTAGCTTGGAGACTTTACATAAGGCAATTAATGTGTATGAAGCATCATGAGCCCTACGACAACGCAAACTACAACAGCCGATGCACTATGGACTTCATCTTCCACCCACCCAACTCAAATAAGGACATACCCTCCACCTTCTTTTGTCACCTCGTGACTCAAGAAGATCCATCCTCCAAGGTTTTCCACATCGCCATTTCCACCACTCAATTTTTCGGGCTTCGGTGCTCCACCAACATTCTCCATGATGCATTTGGTTAGCTACTTCCAATAGATATTTGTTGAACAACCCTTGAATTCAATCATGTATACCTTTGTTCCCTCCCCACATATGCCATTTCCCCAAACATCTGGCCACATTGTCCGACCCACATCACCTCACACCACCATCCGCAACTTCTTCACAATTGCTATCATAGAATCACTCATTGTGGTCGCCATGGATACATCCCCTCATGTCACAACTTCTTCACTTCCCCTTCCTCATCCCCTCCAACTCCTCCAACCCAAGTTGCTACACACCCCCCCCCCCCCCCCCCCCAAATCCAAAATATTGAAGGAGATGAATATGAACAACAACTCGTTCTTGAATGACATGTAACTGCAATAGGGCAAGACACATATGAATTAGAGCAACCAGAGTGGCTAAAAAAAGCTGAAGAATTAGGAAGCCCACACTTTGCAAGAGTAAAGTCACAGTAGATAGTCACTGCACTAATAGAAGATCACATTCTCAAGTGTTCATATTTCCAACAATTGGTAAGCACACATCCTGTTCATATTTATTAAACATATTTCAATCCATTTTTATGATGTTGGAAGTATACTCCATGGAGTTCATGGAGATTAGGGATAGTCCTCCTACATTTGCAACACAATCTTGACCCGAGGATCTACCATCATCAACAAAATGCAGTACCACTTTCTAGCCAAAATGGTGTACTACTCTACTAAGAGACTATCCACAAATGATGTATACCTAGAGCCACACATCATTAAATATAATGTCTTTGCTCCATGCCACAAAAATTGGAAGACTTTTTTCACCAAAACACAAAATAATAGAGCAATGTGCTCATTGGCTTAACTACCCATTCATTGCAAGACCCAGAATGAGCCCATTGTAGCATACATGTTAGAAACCTTTTGGTTCTAGACATTCATTGCTATTAGAGATGTTAATGAGTTTTTATATGATGAGACTTCTCTTCACTATCTTTCACCAAGTCAAGGAACCTCACATAGATGTGCCTAGATTTGAATATGGAAATCTTGATTTAGTTTATGACATGAGCATAATGTGTAGCCACTAGAAACTATACACTTGCCATTGCCGCATCTGTTACCGCCATTGCTTGCTACCGTAAACAAAATTTTCAAGATGCTTTCACAATAGAATTCTAGGAATATCACTTCGAAGTGTTTATCTCTAATCCCATAAATCTATTACCTCTCTTTGCGCATCGATGAGCACATGACTGCATTAGAGGTACGTCAAAATTACACAGACACTAACCACCAAGGACGACAAATGCATGAGGGAGGGGGATGTTAGAAGGGACACTAGACCAAACACATGTACAAGTAGGCACGGAAGGAGAGAAAGCACCTAAGGGAAGGGCATTCTTTTTTTCAAAACCATGTCATGTGTACAATAGTGATTCTTATGACTAAGATTGTATATAATCAAATAATCAAATCCATGTAAGGGTGTAGCGTCTTCTGTAGGTTGTTTCCTCCTATCAATATGTAGCCTTTCTTATATATAGTTAAATATAGATAATAATTTATTTAGGGTTTATATCATCTATGTGGATCCACTCAATATTTGTACCTTCATTTCAAACATCAACCATGTTTTCCATCGTTTATCACATATTTCACTGCTCTAATAAACTATTAAGTTGAAATTTGATTAATTATGATGATTTAAAACCATACGAAGTCCCTGAGATTTACTACTCGTGGATTTAATTTTCAAGTCCTTAGGAATGCTCCAATGTTCTGCATTTTGTTTTGAGGAGGCCATATTGTTTTGAGGAGGCCATAAGGATGCAACGAACATAGATCCCTGCAATTCCATTATAGAGAGTCCAAAATGAAGATTCATTAAATTATATACAAAGAAGGCGGACCCATTAACCAAAATTCGACAATTGGTATTTTTTACATATGAAGCAAAGACATTCGACAATTAGTATGCTTACCAATCATGAATCAATATTCGACTTCTTTCCTGTATCTAAAATCTTTGGATACTTTCAGGATTTTGTTCTCTATTCTACAGATATATGGATTTTCTGGATATATTTAGGATAATAGTATTTTATTTGGTTTGTTCTTTTAATGCATGATTTAATAATTGCAATTTATCAACCTTTTAAGGCTTGTCGATGTCTCGGGAATGGGATTTGAACTCTCGACCCATTGCCATAGGCTCGACTCTCGAGGACATTTACTGCTGAACCATATTTTCTTGACATTTTTATATTTGATATTGTAACATATCTCATCCCACCTTTGGGATACCCTTTTTATACACATTTCTAAACTTAGATGTGAGCTTAGTACATATGTCTCATGTTATTTTTGGAAAATTCTTTTCATCTATTTCCTTGTGCAGAGAAATTTCTTTGCTGGTTTTTTCTGGTTGTATCCAAGAGAGGAGGAAATGAACCATTACACAAGATACTACATAATGAGAAGATGCACCACTCTAGCTCATGAGACTGATGGTTTAAATGGAATAAGTTGCCATGTTCAATTGACAATCCCTCGAGGTGTTGACTTTAATTTCCATTTTATGCAGGATCCCTTTGTCTCTATCGTGTCCAATGGTGGCGGATCGCTGTTAATTCAACGCCATTAAAAGTCATCAGACATCTCGATTGGGAAGCGACAATGGATTGTGGTATTGAACCTCATGGGATGCCCTTGCTTACAATATGTGGAGTGTCCTTTCTTGTCAAGGAGGATGCGCCATAGTCGCTTTGGACCAACAGCTAACGTGGCATTTTGTGCTGAAATCTCTGCACAAGAATGAAGCTTAAAGCGCAGATTTGCCACCCGCAGCAAGCTCGTGAGGGCAAAATCTTGGAGATGGCGGCCTGGCGATGCTGTGAGCCGACTCAGCCGACCACTTTGACAAACGCCGGTGGAAGCTTGTTATGCGGCGAAGCTATCTTTTTATCTTAGCGGCCGCCTCCTCGGTCACTGTTGTTTACCCACTTCAGCGCTTTTCTCGAGTCTATCCGTCGAGCTCTCCGTCTACTGACGGCGCCTGGTTGATATTTTCACAACATCTCCATTTTACATTGCCACGATGCATTCATCACACACATACAGACTACATGAATTGATTTTCTCTCTCATTTAATTCCCTTCCCTTGTGCGGTCCAATTACCGACTCAATAAGATCTCCGAGTTGATCTTGTATACACTGCTGTTCTAAACAATATATTTCTTCCTTCGCTCTCGCTCTCCCTTTCACACACTCACACACACACACACACACACACACACACACACACACACACAGAGTTCTTTTTTCTTCTCTATCTGTCTACCCTTTAGTTCAAATTCCATCATAATTTTCTGTCGAGCGTAGACAAAGCCAGGGTGAGTAGTTTCTCTCCTGCAGACAATAGGTACTGCATGTGTCTCTGTACTTTTCTTTTCCTTCGACATTGCCGGATATTTGTACAGGTACTGATATAATGGGTGATTCTTGTTTCAGAGGCCGCGGCAAAATGCGCAACACTAGCAAGTCCGAATCAATTAGTGTTGGCCGACATGAAGATCAGGAAGCTAGGAATGAACAGGAGGGATTAGAATGGTTCCGATGGATTGTTCCAGTCTTTGGAGTTGCTGCAGCTGCTGCCATCGCCATTTATACAGTATACTACTTCCCCCTCCCATTGCTTGTCTCAGTTTATCTATGTAGGATCTACCGTTGCAGGAATCACAATAACGTTTTCCTGATTTAAATGCACATAATTGAGCTAGAGCGATGAGCAAGACGGATTGCACTGTCCGCGTTTCATAGAATTCCGTTCTCCACGAGACACATGCTGTAACTCTTTTATGAGAATTATTTTCAGTCTAGTATTGTAAGAATGGCGAGAGGGATAACCAGAGGTGAAGTGAGGCAAGATGTATCTTAAAATTGAATGACAACATTCGGTTAATAATGTGTATGCACTTATTTATAAGACATATGCTGCTCAATCTATGATTGCTGAATTTTCTGTGCTCATGAAACTCTTCGACAGTATAGGTTAAAACTGAATGACAACATTTTCTTAATTAGAAGACGTATTATCTTATTCGTAAGATTTACACTGGTTTATATAGGTTTGCTGATTTTTTATTGGCAGGACCATTCTCCGTGTCACTCTCTAAAGTATCTATTACATCTATAACATTAAGTTGTATGGGCCATTGGGAATTGTTGGGATTCTTTGGACAATCCGTGAACAAGTGTTCTTTTCCACAATCATCACAATATCCACATTCCCAACTTTTTTCCAAGTGCTAGATTCAACATAGGGTAATCTTTAATGAAGTGATCACCACCACATCCGTAGCAAGGTCCTTTAGGAGGCGTTTGTATTTGATTCTGCCTAGAAAGGGGTGAAGAGTTGGTATATAAAAGATGCCTGGATAGTACAGACATCGTCCTGAGGTTAAGAAAGAAGTTAAGCCGAAAGGCTGCTGGAAATGAGAGCTGGCAGGAACATTGTCCCTGCCCATAGACATTGCCTGCACATATCGAGTTGCTCCAAGGTGGGATCACATTTCAGGTCCAGCCAGATGTGTCCTGGAGTGTAGTATTTAAAGGGGGGAAATTTGAGATGTCGTTGGTGAAAATTCAAGGACGTTGCTCGGTTGATTGAGGGCATGCGTCGGTGGAAATAATTTGGGACATCGCCCAATTTCTTTTTGGCCCACCATTGAATTGTTAAGGAGTCAAATCATGGGGACTGAAGCCTGAAGGCAAGATTCAAGGTTCAATCAAAAGGAAAAGAGCGCTTAAAAAATCTGCCTAACAAACCAAGGAGGTGCGAGTGATGTCTTTGCCAGAGACATCACTGGGGATATAAAATGACTGGAAGCACATTTGCAGCAGCTTCTTACATAAGATGTACATGTTTTTCTTCATCTATTTGTGTTTTTCTTCATTTTTTGACTCACTCATTGTTGTAGGAAAATGCATGTAGTTTAATGCTTGGTGTGGAGAATCAAGAAGAAATGCCATTTTCTTCCTTCCATTAGTCTAGTTCTCTCTCTCATCTATCATCAGGAAAGTCTTACAATTTCATTTTGTGATATAGAAGTCTGGGAAACAATTAATATTGTAAATGATGATGGTGAAACTCTGTCTCTTTCTTTTGGTTGCAGAGATTCTCAAAGGATAGTGAAGGATCGATGAGAGTGAACAATGTGGAAGAGGAACTAATTTCCAAGTTTGATTCGACAAACACCAATCTATCACATGGTCCAAAGGATTGCCTACTTGTGAAGTCAAAAAGTGCGTTTGTATAAAAAAAAGAACTGATGCCCACTCGAACATCCGTTAGTGTATTATATCCCTTTTATATGAAATATGTGAGATTCAGACAATCTATTCAAACTCCTCACAACTTAGAAGGATTTAAGTCATGGATGGGCATAAGCATGGATTGCATGCATCGTTTATACCTTGAACTGTATGGGAATGCATGATATTGAGCTTTATGCACAGCTGTATGCATGACCTTAAGCTATCTGTTTAGCTATACACATGAACTTAAGCTATATATGGATGGCTATAGTAACCTATATGGATATAAAGGGTGTCCATTGTTACAGGTCCCTCGAAATGTTGGACGAAGAGTAATGGAAGAAGAGTTCGGAAACATGAGAGAAGGAATTTAATTTTACGCTCGTAGAGTCTAGTACTGTTTGAAATTCCAACCCCAAAGTTGAAAGAACCGCAAGGTAGTGAGGCTTTTGTTTTTTATTTTTGTGTTTATTGTTAATACCAAGTTATTAACAGATTGCGATTTTTTTACAAACGCCCATGGAAGCAGCATGATTATTACTTTAGATGGATACAAGAGTTCACTTCTTTAGCAAAATTATAAGTAAGGATAAAATCAATATTGACTGTTGTTCCAAAGTAGAAGCATTCCAGGTAGAGTTGTTCACCATTAGTCTCTCAGTACAAGTTAATGAGCATGTAATGACATCCTAATCAATGTAACATATATTTAGTAGGAGAGCGATTCGCTGTAATTCGGGGAAAATATGTAACCATATCAAACTCATTGTAAGTTGTACATTTTGAAGGGGGTGTGTTCTCTTGGAGTGAATTACTTTTTCAGTCAGATAAGTAAGGATCAAACCAATAATGATTGTTGTTCCAAAAATATAGAAGCTTACGAGCCAGAGTTGTTGGCCACCAATCTCTCTCTCTCCAAGTTAGGAAACATAGTCCACACTCTAAGGGGAGGGGGTTAGCTAAGTTTTGCTTGGTCGCCGCCTCCCTAGGTGAGATTGTACCTAGATATATGAAAGTTCTATTTCAGGACAAGCCGCTTGATAGATCCCCTTTGGGGTAAAAGGATGCCGTTCTCCCTTTCGATCCATTGCATCAGTTTGTATGATTCTTGTTGGCTCGTTGGTCAAGGGAGATGATGAATTGGTGAAAATGCCTATTTAGAGCTTTGGTGCTTAAATTCTAAGGGTAGAGTCTCACCTGTTATCGATGAGGAGATGGGAGACTATGAATTAGGTTGAGACACCTCATATCAATGTAGGCTCGTTTGTGGGGTTAGGCATTGTCTTTTCAAGAACACATCAGGTAAGTAGTTTAGGAGGTGTTGAGTTCTTCTCAAAGTCCCTCGTACTCTAATGTCATGTCTCGGACAATGGGTATCTCAATGCATTGATCCTCTTTTTGGGATCGATAGATCATTGGCATCGTGTTGAAAGGTCACACATAAGTCTTCCTCAAAAGAGAAAGCAAGGAGATAGATTCTGCCTTTCGAGTGAGAGAGCTCTCGAGAGCCACCATCCCCAACTTAGGCATTAGCTCGATACACTGAGTGCTACAATATGGCCATGTCTGAGGTCAATATATAGGTTGCAAGAACACTCCTGTAAAACACAACTTCAGAAAAATGTTGCTAATTGAAGAAGAACGGATCCTTTTCTTGGGAAATCTCTTGTCTATGACGAGTCGCAACTTCCACTTAAGGAAGAATGAGTCCCTTGTTTTTGAGGTGTTAGTGCACGCAAAGTAAGAAGTTTATAGGAGAAGCATCTGCATTTAATTTTAGCTCTCTACATAAGTTTTCACAGTCCGAATGCAGTTCTCATAGCCAACAAACATAAGTAAAACCCAAGGGAAGAATTCGTGTGGACTAACAGCGGAGGATCCTATTTTGCGTAGATAGATTTGCAGGCATGCTTTACGTAATGAGCATTCATTTAGAGTCTCACGCCAAACATGTACACGGTTCCATAAGCAACAACGTCTTTGTGAACATTACTAATGCTTTTTCATTAGGCAACATAAATGATGAAAATCCTTCAAACGTGTTATTTTCCATACGATATCTAGGGTTACAATGCACACTACTTATGAAGATGGAACATCGAGCCAAATAGAAACTTCACAGAATACAATAGGATCCACATATCCATTCTACAACAACTTTTTTAATTGTCGTGCAGTTTCATGGAGTCATCTATTTGCTCTTATACATCAGATCTAGATAAAATGTGTTTTTCCATATTTTATTAAATTTGCAGAGCTTTCGCATATAATATGCCAATAAATGCAAAGAAGTTATATTTAAGTTGTTGTTTATAGTGTTCCTTAGCTCTCATATGTGTCTCATGTAATTTTTTTGGTATGGATCATGGATATGCCATGTAAAATCCAACAATTTTGATCATTTTAGGATATCATAGCGTCCAAGGACATTATAGTCTTTAATTACAAGAGAAGTGTTGCCATACACAGATTCAGTACTTATTCTACAAAATACTGAAACAAAGAATTGGAACAATTATATCGAGCCTTATACCAATGTTACTACCATGGTTTACACTTATGATCTTAAGCTTCTTTTACATACCAAGGATCATATCATAGATTATCTCAACAATTTGAGAGGATATAGGGCACGCTATGTTGCGCCTTGCACCAAGATTTTAAGCATAACAATTTGTTAAAAGAATAAACATACTTCTCCAACCATGAAAAGATTCATTTCTCTACATTTCTACCTTCATTCATCATCAAGTGTAGATCTTTCTCTCTTTCTTGGTTTGTCCTTCCTTTGCTTTCTCTCTTGGCTCTTCTCTCTCTCTCTCTCTCACACACACACACACACACACCCTTTCATGGTCTCTCTTTTCCTCTCTCTCTCTCTCTGTCTCTATCTCTCTCTCTCTCTCTCTCTCTCTCTCTCTCTCTCTCCCCCCATGATAGTCAAAATCTAGAAACGTGTTTTTGGTGAAGTCTTAATTTACTTTTGGTTCTTAATCATCATCTTTAAATGCTTCAATGTTTACTCTCTTGAATTTTCCTTCACAAATTACATGTACACTTTTTCTATTATAAATGTATGGTTCATGATTTCAGCATTATTGCGATGTCCAATACATTATGTACTGGTTTGTATCACATGGATACATACAACAGGCCTGCCTTGAATGCCTTGGTTGCTCATACTTCTTCCATGGCTCAAATGGAGCTTTGGCATGCTCGTTTTCATCACATGAACTTCATTAGTTTGCTTCACTTGCAAAACAAGAACATGGTTATTGGTTTGCCAACAATTTTTTCCATTGAAAAACATGCATGTGAAGGTTGCATTCTTTGAAAAATGCATCATGCTTCTTTTCTAAAAGATATCCATACACACACTACAAGAAAATTGTAGCTTGTTCATAGCGATGTATGTGGTCATTTCAAGACTCCATCTTTTGGCAAGCATGTGTATTTCGTTACCTTCATTAATGATGCTACGTGTCATACATGGGTGTATCCTATGAGAGCAAAGAATGAGGTATTTTCTCGCTTCAAAGCACTTTTAGCTATGACTGAAAATTTTTCTTCAAACAAGCTTTTGACACTATGCACAGATTGTGGTGATGAATACATGTCACATGAGTTTAATGCATTTCTTTGTGAAAGATTTATTTCACACCAATGTAAAGTACCATACAAACCTTAGCAAAATGGTGTTTCCAAGCATAAAATAGAACACTTCTTGAAATGGAACGATGTATCATTAAAGGAAAGCACCTTCCTAACAAATTTTGGATGGAAGCTGTCATGTGTGCAAAGTATGTGTTGAATCCATGCCCTAGAAAAGCTATGAGAGTTATCACTCCTTATCAGGCTTGGAATGGACATAAACCTATGGTTAGTCATATGTGTTTGTTTGGTTGTTTGACATATGCTCTGGTGCCATCACAACAACATCACAAACTTGATGACAAGGCAAAGAAATGTATATTTGTTGGTTATAGTGCTGAAAGTAAGGGATATCATTTATATCATCCATTCACAAACACAATTATTGTGGTATTTGCTGAACATTCAGTTTTCCCTCTACATGAATGCAAGAAATAGCCAATAGTTAGCTCATAAGGTATTTTCAATACACTCGTGCCTTTTTTCCAAAGTGGTGTGCTTGACTATGGCCATGAAGAACAGTCAACTGAGGCTTAAAGGCCTGAACAATTGTAGAAAAATAGAGCTGAAAATGCATAGAATTTCTAGCCAAACATGGTGAAAGTTTTTTAGCCAAAAGTTGTCGAAACTGCTAGAAATTCATAGCCACATGTAGCTAAACATTTGCATCAAATATGGCTAAAAATGAGCATGAAATTCATCCCATGCATGATATACATGTTGACAATGTATTACATAATGAGCACATGTCTATCAAGAGTGCACAAAGTATGCTAAAGTGGTTGAAGAAAAGTTTACAGGACAACAAATTGAGTGCACCCATTAGGGAAAAACATGGACCTTGCATGGGCCTTGTAAGGATCCCTAATGTTTAGGGGTTAAAGAGCTTAAATCATGAGCTTAAGTAGGCATAAAAAACCACTAGTTGTTTTGTAGAATAAAATAGTACTTGAGGAGGCCTTCTATTTCAAATCTCATGCATGAGAATTTATGGCCATTGAATTGTTTAGATCAACGAATTAATTTGAATTTTGTGGAGATTTGGAGAGAGAACATCTCTATTTTCATGGTAGAGAGCCTAAGTTCTCACACTCTCTACAAGATTTTCGACCATTAGATCTTGACAGATCCAACAATAAAGCATGAATGGGGCTGAGAAAAATTTCGAATCACTTTTTGAACACTCTGTGCAATATTCTAGACTATTAGATATGAGGGAAGCCAACCGTGGACCGCGAGTGGGGCTGACGACTAAGGTATAGGCATTTGAAGTCGTCTGACACATAGTTTGATCTAATGGACTATGTAAAAAGGTGCCATTCGATTCAAATCTTCATCTAGAGCCATTGGATGTAGACCATATCGAATGGTCATTGTGCAAAGGCACCCAAGATTGAGGCTATTCATCATCTACCGTCCAATGAAGGCCCTAATCCAGTGGTACGAGAGTAATGATGCATTTTTTTGGAAGGAAACAATATAAGCCTTTGAGAAGCTTGAAGATCCAAGGGCTCTTGTTCAATGTTGCTTTGACTTTTGCAACTCAACCTCAACATTTGGATCATGAAGCCAATCCAAGGGCTATGATTAATTTCTAAGCCATCCAAAACCAATCACATAACTAAAACCATTAATTCATGGTGGTTTTCTCTTGTTTCACCACACAAAAACAAGGGAAGCCTATGCCTAGCCTATGTGATTAACGACTAGAATGTGTCGACCACCCATCTCTCATTGGTCCATTGCTAATCACACCTTAATCTAAAAGGCCCATGGAGGGTTCATTTTTTCTCCTAATGCTTTACTTGGTAGAACAAGATCAAACTCTCACCATGCATGAAGTAATTTTGTGGATTATTCTCTTATTTCAACAACATGTAATGAAGAGCCACTTTTGAAGATACATGTGCTGATCCACATTGGATGAGTGCTATGCAATCATAAATGGAATCCATATATAGGAATGGTACTTGGGTGTTATGTGAATTTCCAAAAGTAAAAAATACCATTGGTACAAAGTGGGTTTACAAGATTAAAAGAAAGTCTGATGGTAGCATTGATCACTACAAAGCTACATTGATTGCCAAAGGATATGTGCAACAATATGACATTGACTATGAGGAAACTTTTGCACCTACTTCATGCATGATTTCCATTTTTATTGTGGTTACATTGAATGCACATCAAGGTTGAAAAGTACATCAGTTGGACATAAAAACAACTTTCTTGAATGGTGATTTGCAAGAAGAGGTTTATGTGAAGCGACCTCCTAGATTTTCCATGAAAAGGGCAAGATCATATTGTTTGTCGCTTGCATAAAGCCTTGTATGGTCTCAAGCAATCTCCACGTGTATGGTATGAAAAAATCCATAAGCAATTGATTGCTCTTGACTTCACGTGTAGTCCAATTGAAAGCATGCAAAGATGGGGTTGACCTTATAGTGCTTGTTCTTTATGTTGCTGACATACTCTTGACCGGTTCATGTGATGCAAAACTTGACATTCTTATGGTTGATTTGTAGCATACTTTTGATATCGCTTATCTTGGTCTTTTGAGCTACTATCTTGGCATCCAATTTTGTTATGCATCAAACAAAGTATGTTGAAAAATTGCTTTAGCATTTTGACTTTGAGGATTGCAAGCCAATTTCCACACTAGTTGAGACAGGATTTAGGCTTTGCATTGAGGATTCTTGTGATGCATTTGACACCTCTTTGACATCAAGCTTCTTCTTTTTCTTTTTCTTCTTCTTGTCCTCTCTTTCTCTCTCTCTCACTCCTCCCCTCTACCTCTTTACTTCCATATACACATCACTCATTATTTTTTCCTGCTCTCTCCACTCTCTCTCTCTGCTTTTTTTTTTTTCTCTCCTATGTATCGTCATCTTATATCTTGGATGCATTAAGTATTCGTGCTATTTATCTTGCATCGAATCACTCATATTTTTTAATTAGCTTTATTGAATTTAATGTGAATCGGGTGATGTCCTGAATGTCAATATACTGTATCGAATTACAAGATAATCGACGTACCTTTGCGCTAAATCTACCACCATGCTTATTAGCTCTTCTATTTTGATTTTGCATGTACTCAGAGTTTTGGTTACCAGTTTATATTTGGGCACTTCCTTTTTAAACAAGATGATAGTTTTTTTTTTTTTTTTTTTTTTGCATTGTGAGGTATTCTAAATGTACAACAAGGAAAACCGTGTTATGCTCCTTTACTGTTACTTAATATTATTGGATTAAATAGTTACCTAATATTATTGGATTAAAGACTCTGATTATTTTAAGTTTACTATGTGCTTCGCTACTAAGATATTACATTAATGCATAAACATTCCATTCAATGTTATTGCTTAAATTATTCAAAAAAATCTACTGACAATTCGGACACTAAGATAGTGTTGAGTTTGTGCTACTTCTAATTACTTGAGCCTTTGTGCTACACGACACCTTGCTCCAAGGTTAAACTTTTTCTATCATGTTATAAGACAGTTTTTTTCCCCTCAATTTTCAAAGCTTAACAGATTATCCTAGGGATTTTCTAGAGATCTCCTCCTCCACTCAAGTCGAAGAATCTTCGCGAGTCTCCATAAGGATAGATACAAATTTTGGTTATACCAACCACAAGGCTTAAGGACCACAACCTATAGTTCATGGATTACTTGGGAACTACTAGATATGGACTTATCTTGTTTATTTTACTCCTATTTACCCTTAAGTTCTGTTACTTGAGAATATCTTAAAACATCTCAATCCTTAGGTAGTTTCTAGCTAACTTAGATGATTGCTATCATCTCTTAATTTTACTTCTATGGTTATTGTTAAACCATCTTGGAATAAACCCAAGACTAAAAAGATATTTATATTTTATGATTGCACTAAGAAGATACTTATATTCATGCTTTCTACTTATTCTCATGATTGCTTTGGCACCTTTTACTCTTTTTCTAATTGTCATGGTTAGAGTGGACTTGTCTTTTATACGTGTAACATACTTTTACACATATAATTATTCCTATGTAGTGATACTAATAGTGAAACTATGCATGTGTTTGTGCATCTGTACCCACCCATGTGCATCCCCTCTTGAAATACTCATTCCCTGACTCAAATGCAATGCTCGAGGCAGGCACTATATTGCACCTCTTTATTTAAGAGTATAATAAATTAATTGAGGTAGGCATTTCTCACCCCCTCATGAAAAAAAAACTAATCTAAGCGACGTTTAGAGGCACTTCTTAAGCCTCGCCAATAAATCATATCATTCTACAAAAGTTAAAATATCAAGTCAATGTTACCATTAGTTACAATGTGAAAGGCCAAATGAATGTCGGACACTTTTGTATATGTTCTTTAATAAAACATAGATTGGTCTAGTTAGCCACATATTATAAGTTCAACTGCATTTGGAAAACCTAAGAAAAATGTGTTTGTGCCCCCTGCACACTATGTTTTTCTGCATATTCTATAGCCTCTATGCGGAGTATTGTGTGTGGTATTTGGAGCTCAATTTTCTACTTCAAAGGTATTTTCATGGAGCTCTCAAGAAAGAGAGTCCATTGTGGTGCATCATTGTTGAAATACTTCATTGTTATCAAAGCATTTGAGGCAAAACCTTTTCTCCTTTTATGCGAGCGAAGCAAGCACTCGCCCGCCTTCCCGAGGCTTTCGACTAAGGTGGTGCCTAAGGCATAAATCTTTGCATACCTTGTCATTTGAGTCACCAAATTCACCATTTGTTCCATTGGCTATGCATGAGGGAGGACCCCAATGTCAAGGAAGACAAATGTTCCCAGTACTTCCCAAGAGGTCACCTATTCTAGTTTGTCCCCCTGCCACTAAGGTACACTCTTGTGGTGCTTGAAAAAGTGGAAAGACTAAGGTTTCACATTACCTTGAAAACATGCTTTGGGCTTTTAGAGCTTCATTCTTTGCTCTCAAAGCTTGTTTTGAAGCATTTTTGGGGTGGTTTTTGGAGTCATTTTGGAGTACTTTCGCAAATAGTTCTCATTACACAGGTTCAAGAACATCATGAAGAGTGCTCTTTTGTACATCCTCCCAGATCTTCTTGGTCCTGGGTCACTTCTCCTTGTATCATCTGCATGTGCCCTTCTTACTCCTGGAGTTCGACCATGAATATTCATCTTTGGGGTTGTATTTTCAGCCACACTAGTGAATCTACAGGTTTCTTGAAATGTTTTCAATTTTGGTGAGAGCATCCACTGCAAATTTATGCAGGTTTTGAGCCTAATGAATAGAGTTGACAAACATTTTTAGATGTTGTTGGATAGTGTTTGGGCAATGAATTCAGCCTTTTTGTGCCATTTTACTGCATATATTGAGCACATATACACTCTGTATACTTCTGTGGATACCACTTTATGTATGTCCATGTGGCCATTGGCATAGCAACAACGTATTTGCATAAAGTCTTTGACATTGATGAAGAGGGTCATGGTGAGGTTTTCTTGAGTGAGAGGCACTCAGATGTCGGGGTCTCTTCAGTGATGTAGGTGGAAGACTTACCTTGCCTTGCCATAGGAGATGTATGAAAGTTGTTCATAGGTTCTTGGTAAGACTAGTTAGCTTCTTTCGGTTAGGTGGTTATATGCAATGGAGTTATGATTTATCGTGTAGGTTCACATGATAGTAATTGCTAAAGCCAACCCAGTCAGAGTCAAAAAAAGCATGTAAATCTGGTGGTAGTGAACCCCCCTTGGGATAAAACAATCTAAGTAGCCATGTACTACTCAAGTAGTGAAAGATGTGCTTAACTGCCTACCAATGCTTGACACCTGGGAAATGCATAAACCTGCTCATCTGTGAGACAACAAACTGAATATTTGGCTGAGTAATGCATAAATAAATCAAGCATCTAACTGCTTGCTAATAGAGAACATCAAATGCATCTCCAACATTATGAAGATTCAATCGTAAAAGAGTCTCCATAGGAGTGGAAATAGGGTTATAGACTTCAAGGCCGAAATGCTCCAATAATGCGTCAATATGCCCTTTCTACACAAAGCAACATGGATATAAAACATACACTTCTTCATGCAAGTCACCATTCATAAATTCCATCTTAATGTTCAATTGATGTACATTCCAACCTTGATGGGCTACAAGTGCACCAGATGCTACAAACCGTAGTCATTCGGCAAGTAGGTGCAAAGGTCTCATCAAAATCAATGCCTTTTTCCTGTGCATAACCCTTTGCAACAAGCGTAGCTTTATACTTGTCAACTGTTCCATGCTTTAGCTTGTATACCCACTTAGTGCCAATGGGCTTGTTTTAAAGAGGCAAATGACATAAAGAACAAGTACCATTCTTCATTATAGCATCATATTCAGATTGCATAGTAGCCACCCAATTTTCTGAATTTTGTGATTCATCAAACAAAACACGCTCATTCTCATCACAGAGCTGAGATGAAGCCATGGCATAGAAATCTGATGCAAAAGAGGCACTATGAGAGCATGATCGAGTACAATATGACAAAGATGCATCTAATTTACTGTCACACAAAGTTTGTATCAACCATTTTGGCATAGTTTTTGCCTCCTCAATATCAGTTCTCTCATCAACAAGTGCATCATAGAAATCTGCATCAGAAATGGAATAATGTGCATCATCACATGAAACCTACAAAGGTTGAGAAGTTTCCTCATTAGGACTAGCACTAGACTATCCACTTATAAAAATAGGGAGCAAAGTATCATACATGTCTTTGGAGCTAACAGATGTCTCCTTTGTACATGAAAGCAATGGTTGAATAACACCTTCCACAAAAACATCATGGCTAAGCAAAATGCATTTAGTCTATGGATGATACAAATGATAGCCTTTACTTTAAGAATTGTACCCAACAAAAATACATGTTACTACTTCATCATCCAATTTTTTGCGATGTTGTTCAAGCACTAATGCATATGCCAAACAACCAAAAACATGCAAATGAGCAACATATGGCTTGCAACCATGCCTATCCTCATATGGAGTGATAGACTATAGTGCTCTAGTGGGACACCTATTAAGTACAGATGTTGCACACATAACAGCCTCAAGCCAGAAACTATGTGGTAAAGCCTGGCTCTTGACCATACATCTCACCAAATCCATGAGAGAACTATTCTTCCATTCAGCAACTCCATTCTGTTAAGGTGTATATGGCATTGTACACTGGTGTTTTATCCCATGTTCAACCAAAAATGCATTAAAGTCAGAAGACATATATTCCCCCCCTTGATCAGAACGGAGGGTGGCGATTTTACATGCTGACAGATTTTCTTGTGTGCTCCGGCTCGAATCTTGTGTGCTCCCTATGGAAGAGTGCAGTAGTGATAGTAGGTACTTCTTGCATGACTACTATTCCTCTCGACCTAGTGCTTTTTTACTATCATTTGAACAAGGAAATATTTGGCTATGAGTTCTCTTGTTTTTTTGGTGTTTTAGGAGGAGGGCTAGTCACCCTCTACCATTTGGGTCCATTAAGTGGCTCTTACTTCTTGTTACCTAATAGGTTTGGATTCGGCAATCTCTTTTTCTTTCTCTTTGTGCAAAGTTTCATATATTCATTGGACTTTGGAAGAGGCATTGCATTTTCTACACGCCCAAGTGATTGAGCTCTCATCACCTTGGTGAGCTGGACTATACACATCTATTTATCCGATCATGGGATACAAGGTATTTCATATTCATTCTTGGCTCTACAAAGAGTGATCTTATCGTGTATGTGATTGTGGATACATGCATTGCCCCTTGCTATATGTATGTTCATGAGGAGTTTCACACTCAAGAGAGGGATCTTAAGTTGGGTGATTCTAATTGGTTTAGCCTTCATAACACTAATAGATTAGTATTTTCTTGCATGAGACAAAGAGTCAATGGCTTGCACAACTTTGAGAGACTGAGCAGTGCCTTCACCGAGGGGTGGCCTCCCTCCAATGTATCCTTGAGCAGCAGCCTGATAATGTGTGGGAGGGCGGTGCAACTAATGCATGCCCAATAGAAGCTTTGTGATATTGAGGACTGACACTCTACCTTTTCCAACATAAACAAGCTTCTCAGTGAACTCAGGTTGGGAAAAGAGTCTCTAGTGATTCCTTCTTGACTACTCATCCATGTCACTCCTCAAGTGGGGTATTCTAGCTTTGTAAGGATGATGGTTTGATGACTTCTAATCCCCTTGAGATGCAAGAGATAGCCACAAGGTTTCATCGCACCTTGCTATTTGAGGAGACTTCCTCTAAGACTTAGTAGGAAACTAGACAGTGTGTAATGAAACATGTGACTATGATTGATGAGATGCATAATATGTTCTTTTCCTCATTCTTGAGGTGTGGTCTTCTTGATGCTTTGCATGGGCTAGTGCGAGATAGGTGCCCTAGCAAGGATGACCTACTTCCTACTTTCTTTATTCCTCAAGTCTCTAGAGTGTATGATATAAAGCTTCTCTTCCTCCGCGTCGAACAGTCTGGAGCATCTTCTTGGTTTTTATCATGATCTGATGTGACTTATTGATCGCACATCTCCAACTCTTGGCAAGGGATGAACAGGTAGCTCTTGATATTTTTGTTTTCTTACTATGAATTTGCTTTTACTTTGGACTACCCATTTCTTAAGTTTAGTCACTTAAGTAGATTTGAGAGTTTGATATGTATTTGCTATATTATCTTATGGACATGCATATAGAGATAGCACGAAAACAAAAAACACACAAAAACAAAGTTGTACAATAGACAAGACTATACACAGTATTGGATGCAATCTCCTCCCATGCACTCTATTCAAAGAGCCTCTAGAGCACGTGTATGTATATGTTTTTATTTACATTGGAAATAGAGATTACGATGAGGGTGGCACTTTGAAAAGCAGGTGTGAAAGTATAAAAAGGGTGCTTTCATTTATAGAAAGCCTTATCTTTTATTTACAAGAATCATGATCTAGAACAATCCTTATCTTAACCAGTATTTTTATGAAATTTCAAAAAACCCTCTATGTGGATCTTTTTTTACAAAATATATAGAAATAATTTCCTTATTTGTGTCCAAACACATCTGAATACATCCACACCCATCTGTGCCCTCATGAACCTCTAACTGCTATATCAAAATGCAAAGCACATTAATATCTAAATAATAAACTCCAGTAATTCAACACTCTTTAAGTGATAACATGCCCCTAGTTGAGAAAGCAATTGAGCTCAACTGATTAAGAAAAAAATAGACATGGATGGCCAATCATGTGTCCCATCACTGAAAAAAATAAGCATGTTCCATGTAGAACACATTCAAGGAATTGTATCTTGGGGAAGTTAAATTATTGTGATTGTGAATGATATGCAAAAATTAAGTGATCATAATGAGGGGTCAATGAAGTCTTATGGATCCATTGACATTCTTCAAGAAAATATTTTTTATACTTTACTAAATATCTATGTTATTGAGTACTTGTACGTGTAATAGTTACATCATGATCAATTATTTTCTCAAGAATTAAGATTTTAGATTCATCCTCAAGCAAAAGAGGACCATCAAGAATAGGGATGAGTGGTAAAGTGCCTTTGAATGGTTTTAGTAAACTAATATGAAAAGAGTTATGTATCTTCAAAATAAGATGATATATCTAATCTAAATGAATTGTCATTTATCTTTTTAATAATGTGAAAGGGTCCATAATAGCAAGTTTAACTTTTGGATATTGTAAAATATTTTCCAGACATCATTTAATGATAATTTTCCTTAAAATCTTTTACCAACCACCTCTTATTAACATTACGAGTGTAATGTTCTTGACTTTTCCTATTGTGCTTGTGAACTTTATGAAGTATAGAAATGTGAACATGAGCAATAGAATCAACCATAGGAATATCAGTTTGAATAAGTGACATGAGAATGTGAAGGTTTTTACCATTAACAATTTCAAATGGTACACGACCAATAGTTGTATGTATTGTGTTATTCTAAGCAAATGGCAATTTCTCATCCAATTAGTGGGACTCTCTAATGAATAACAACACAATAAATCAATAATGGTGTTATCTATAGCTTCACTTTGCCCATTACTTTTAGGATAAAATGCATAACTAAAATCTATTTTTGAACCAAAATGTTGACACAATGCAACCCCACATATCAGTTGGAAGCAAGCTCTACTAGGAGAAGCGATCGGCTTCTCTACAACTCTTTGGAACGCCATCAGAGGGGAGGTCTTATGGAAGATCTGGGAGGAAAGATGTGCTTTAAACTTTTGAGACTCCCCCAAAGAGAGATCGATTGAAAAAACATTGTTCATCTTTGGCAGAAGAATCACTAACTGTAATCTCCCCCTTCAGACATCATCAAGTGCTTCTTTTGATCAACAACAAGCTTAAACCCAAGTGGGCCCTGCATGAAGATGATGAGAGGCTGATCAAACTTCTTTGTAGTGCCATCTAAACTCTGTAAAAGCTACCCCTGCACTGTGGGATTTGGGGGATCCAGTGGGCACTAGTCCCCTTCTCTTGTATGTTTCTTTTAATTAATTCAAGTCCGAGAGAGTAGGCTAAAGCCAAACTTCCTTTATTTAAAAGAAAATCGTACTTCTACAATGTATAAAATGGATGAAATAGCTTAGCTTAGCTTAGATGCATAAACATATCGATGAAATAGTTGGACACTTTTATGAAAATGCTTGTATAGCTGAGATTTTGTGTCTAATCTCTAAAATCAATGCAATGTCTGGATGTCTATGGCCTGGGATTGTTGTTGGTTGGGATTCTTTGCTTATATATGGAAGTTTGGGGATTTTAGCTAGGTCATGTGCATATGGAAATATAGATTTGACTTGTATCTCTTTGCTTGTCACTTATTGCCTGGTTCATCAATGTATGGCACCCTATGGTTAAGGTTGCTTGGTAGATATCCATGATATGGCTTAATCGACTATGCATATGACATAGTCATATGCATTATAAGGATGTAATATTAAAGTGCATAGCAGATGCATATGGGCTGAATGGATGGACATGGGTTGCAAAGTGTTTGTTAATCAGCCTATAATCTGGGTCCTATCTCTGAAAATCGGTGCAATATCTATGTTTTGAATGTTGTGCAATGTTGGTGGCACTGACCATATGCTCATATATGAAAGATCGAGACATTGGCTAGACTTTGATGTATGTGGAAAATGAGTTTTCTACTATGTCCCCTCTGTTTTTGGTTAAGAATTACATAGAACATTGATTTTTTGTATGATTAAGAATTACATAGAACATTGATTTTTTGTATGACCAAGAAGGGATGGATTTGGATGCATGTAAACCAGAACCCACACGTAACTTTCATATTGATGAGCATGTTCTGATGAATATCGATCTTGTATAGCAACTGAATGTAGTCAGCTTGGAAACCGATGGCTAATCCTGATGTAATAAGAAAGATTTCGAATATTACTATGCCAACATGGTTCCTTGTATTATTTAAATCTCGGATAATTGTGTATTAGAAGCAGAAAATATTCGAAAATTATTATGCAAAGATATCTGATGAATAACGAAGAATGTTGGACATCTATACAAAAAACTAAAAAAACCTTTTCACAGGCATAATACATATATAAAGTTTTTTGTAATATTGCATAACAGGTTTTAGAATAAAAAGGGATATGGAACCCGTTTTTACCCAGACCGGTAGGAATATGGATTAGGGCATATGGCATTAAAGTACATTAGCAACCATATCTAGCAATTGTGCTTATTGGGTGACAAAGATTTTTTTAGAAAACAAGATAGGTGTACAAGGGATATAATATTTCCTTTTCTGATAATACATAGTTGTACCATACTCATTAAAACTACATCATAGAAATACAACTACGAGATGTTGTTAATATCCTTGAATGTTTGTATAGATTGAAAGAAAAATTGTACATATGAATGGGCATAGTACGCATGAGACCCTTGGTATCCCACAAATCAGGGGTCAGACTGTCCATGACATTCGAAAAGGACTATCAGAATGCAACTGGTTTTAATAGCTAGTTTTACATTGACCTAAGGCCCATAACTTTTCTGTCGTAGGAAAGGGTTGAACCTTCACCCTTGCCTCAAGAGGTGAAAAGCCCAACCAAACAACCTAACGTGCATGGACTCGCATGATAAACTTAGTTGGTTGCTTTGCACTTACATTAACTTATTAGCATCTACTTTGGTGACACCATCTTTGAATATTTTTCACTAATGAGAAAATTTGGATTAAGATAATATGGGCGGTACCAAGAAATGCTACCAGAATTTTTCTATAATTTACTTCACTATCCAGTTACAAAGATAAATATGGGTCCTACGTTATTAACATTTGTATGTTTTTGTAAGAAAAATGTTTATTGTTTGATCCAAAGCCTAGTTCAAATAGGCTAAAGAGTATTACTGGATTGCCATTTATGATTAATAAATTGATAGAAAGAAATAATGTACACAAGAAATTTATGATAAAAATTGAAAGATATACTTTTGAATAATTCTTTTCCATATATAGAAAAGAAGATTAGATCACAAAAGCAGTATACTAACAAGTTATATACTGGTGAGTAAGTAGGTAGTCCTTCACAATCACAGGATACTATACTTCTACCTGCCTTGAAAGATGCTATATGTTAGGAAAATTTGTACTTTTTTTTAGAAAGAACTGATTGATGTGTTTTGTAATTGTCATGTATATAAAAAAAATCTATAAGATTTTAAGTTTATGATGTTCATACTAAACCCTAGGTGCACTTATGACATAGGTATGGACATTAGTTTCTAAAACTTTAATTAACTTGGTAAGAAAAGTTATGTATATAAAATATTGAGAACACAATAAATGGGAGTGTATTAATAACACCATTTAGTACAATTGTTGACGAAGGGTTGAAGTTGATTGTTTTATTTTCTTTATTGAGGAAAGGTTCAAGTTGGTTGTTTTATTTTCTTCAGATAGGATCTTCATGAGTGTAGATTAGCATTAAATATAAAATTGATGGCACCTACCTACCCATTTGAATACACTTGGGCGGTGGCAAGTAACAACCTGCTCTATTCTCATGTTTTCTTGGAGGGCTTGGAAGTGGAGGAGCTTGTAAAAAAGGAACCTCATGTTGAGGAGTTGTATTTGCTGGTCATTATTTTCTTTAATAAGATAGGTTGGCACAATTTTTGACTCTTCTTATGAGATTATCAAACTCATATGTTGTAAAACTCTTTGTATAAAGTTGTTGCTCGGATTATAGTATTTCCAAGTGACGTTGGTTCTTGTAATGTTTTTCGGTATATGATTATGCTGATTAAAACATTATAACATATTCTGGGGTTTTCATGTTGTTTTAAGTTTTTTTTTTTTCATTGTTGGATTCAGAATATAAGTATTTGATGATAGTTTTGTATACCATTTTAGTCTATGGGGTATGACTCTATATAAGTTGTCTCAATGGTTTTGGAGGGCAGTACATACATACATACATAGGTAGACGCTTATAAACTTACTTATTCATTTTACATGCCCTATGGTCCTCATGACCTTACACTACATAGGAACATATGATTATGAATTATTATACAATACACATTTATATATACACATCCATATAATAATCTTAATACCTCGCAACTATAATTGAAACACTTGGAACATACTCACCTTTGTTTCTTAAACAAGCCTTTTGACCTTTTATTCTGCATGTATCCTTGTAATACTACAATAAACTCCAGATATACATTGTCAGATTTCGTTAAAATGGTCTTTTCTCTTTCTCATAATCCTTACTAAAGTTTTGTATTATGATTATAATTGCAATGAAGTTCTTATCTTGAATAAACGTCCAATATAACCCTTATCTAATATTGTTCACGAATGGCCTTTGGTAGAAATACATCCTAGTATGTGTTTAACATGGGATATTGCACATCCCATTCTCACACTGTCTCATAAAGATTGCTCAAAAGAGCTCTTGATAGTTGGATTGCGAATTCATTATATTGTGGATTGTCTCATAAAGATTACTCAAAAGAACTCTTATGCACAATTAAGCGCTGTAAGGCATACCTTCAAGCACTCAAAAAACTTGGATAGAAAAACAAAGGCCATCACAGCCCCCCCCCACCCCACTCTTTCTCTCCCCTTTTTCTTTTTCTTCTTCTTGTCCTCTCTTTCTCTCTCTCTCACTCCTCCCCTCTACCTCTTTACTTCCATATACACATCACTCATTATTTTTTCCTGCTCTCTCCACTCTCTCTCTCTGCTTTTTTTTTCTCTCCTATGTATCGTCATCTTATATCTTGGATGCATTAAGTATTCGTGCTATTTATCACTCATATTTTTAATTAGCTTTATTGAATTTAATGTGAATCGGGTGATGTCCTGAATGTCAATATACTGTATCGAATTACAAGATAATCGACGTACCTTTGCGCTAAATCTACCACCATGCTTATTAGCTCTTCTATTTTGATTTTGCATGTACTCAGAGTTTTGGTTACCAGTTTATATTTGGGCACTTCCTTTTTAAACAAGATGATAGTTTTTTTTTTTTTTTTTTTTTTTTTTTTTGCATTGTGAGGTATTCTAAATGTACAACAAGGAAAACCGTGTTATGCTCCTTTACTGTTACTTAATATTATTGGATTAAACAGTTACCTAATATTATTGGATTAAAGACTCTGATTATTTTAAATTTACTATGTGCTTCGCTACTAAGATATTACATTAATGCATAAACATTCCATTCAATGTTATTGCTTAAATTATTCAAAAAAATCTACTGACAATTCGGACGGACACTAAGATAGTGTTGAGTTTGTGCTACTTCTAATTACTTGAGCCTTTGTGCTACACGACACCTTGCTCCAAGGTTAAACTTTTTCTATCATGTTATAAGACAGTTTTTTTCCCCTCAATTTTCAAAGCTTAACAGATTATCCTAGGGATTTTCTAGAGATCTCCTCCTCCACTCAAGTCGAAGAATCTTCGCGAGTCTCCATAAGGATAGATACAAATTTTGGTTATACCAATCACAAGGCTTAAGGACCACAACCTATAGTTCATGGATTACTTGGGAACTACTAGATATGGACTTATCTTGTTTATTCTACTCCTATTTACCCTTAAGTTTTGTTACTTGAGAATATCTTAAAACATCTCAATCCTTAGGTAGTTTCTAGCTAACTTAGATGATTGCTATCATCTCTTAATTTTACTTCTATGGTTATTGTTAAACCATCTTGGAATAAACCCAAGACTAAAAAGATATTTATATTTTATGATTGCACTAAGAAGATACTTATATTCATGCTTTCTACTTATTCTCATGATTGCTTTGGCACCTTTTACTCTTTTTCTAATTGTCATGGTTAGAGTGGACTTGTCTTTTATACGTGTAACATACTTTTCCACATATAATTATTCCTATGTAGTGATACTAATAGTGAAACTATGCATGTGTTTGTGCATCTGTACCCACCCATGTGCATCCCCTCTTGAAATACTCATTCCCTTACTCAAATGCAATGCTCGAGGCAGGCACTATATTGCACCTCTTTATTTAAGAGTATAATAAATTAATTGAGGTAGGCATTTCTCACCCCCTCATGAAAAAAAAACTAATCTAAGCGACGTTTAGAGGCACTTCTTAAGCCTCGCCGAGAAGTCAATGTTACCATTAGTTACCATGTGAAAGGCCAAATGAATGTCGGACACTTTTGTATATGTTCTTTAATAAAACGTAGATTGGTCTAGTTAGCCACATATTATAAGTTCAACTGCATTTGGAAAACCTAAGAAAAATGTGTTTGTGCCCCCTGCGCACTATGTTTTTCTGCATATTCTATAGCCTCTATGCGGAGTACTGTGTGTGGTATTTGAAGCTCAAATTTCTACTTCAAAGGTATTTTCATGGAGCTCTCAAGAAAGAGAGTCCATTGTGGTGCATCATCGTTGAAATACTTCATTGTTATCAAAGCATTTGAGGCAAAACCTTTTCTCCTTTTATGCGAGCACTCGCCCGCCTGCCCGAGGCTTTCGACTAAGGTGGTGCCTAAGGCATAAATCTTTGCATACCTTGTCATTTGAGTCACCAAATTCACCATTTGTTCCATTGGCTATGCGTGAGGGATGACCCCAATGTCAAGGAAGACAAATGTTCCCAGTACTTCCCAAGAGGTCACCCATTCTAGTTTGTCCCCCTGCCACTAAGGTACACTCTTGTGGTGCTTGAAAAAGTGGAAAGACTAAGGTTTCACATTACCTTGAACATGCTTTGGGCTTTTAGAGCTTCATTCTTTGCTCTCAAAGCTTGTTTTGAAGCATTTTTGGGGTGGTTTTTGGAGTCATTTTGGAGTACTTTCACAAATAGTTCTCATTGCACAGGTTCAAGAACATCATGAAGAGTGCTCTTTTGTACATCCTCCCAGATCTTCTTGGTCCTGGGTCACTTCTCCTTGTATCATCTGCATGTGCCCTTCTTACTCATGGACTTCGACCATGAATATTCATCTTTGGGGTTGTATTTTCAGCCACACTAGTGAATCTACAGGTTTCTTGAAATGTTTTCAATTTTGGTGAGAGCATCCACTGCAAATTTATGCAGGTTTTTGAGCCTAATGAATAGAGTTGACAAACATTTTTAGATGTTGTTGGATAGTGTTTGGACAATGAATTCAGCCTTTTTGTGCCATTTTACTGCATATATTGAGCACATATACACTCTGTATACTTCTGTGGATACCACTTTATGTATGTCCATGTGGCCATTGGCATAGCAACAACGTATTTGCATAAAGTCTTTGACATTGATGAAGAGGGTCATGGTGAGGTTTTCTTGAGTGAGAGGCACTCAGATGTCGGGGTCTCTTCAGTGATGTAGGTGGAAGACTTACCTTGCCTTGCCATAGGAGATGTATGAAAGTTGTTCATAGGTGCTTGGTAAGACTAGTTAGCTTCTTTCGGTTAGGTGGTTATATGCAATGGAGTTATGATTTATCGTGTAGGTTCACATGATAGTAATTGCTAAAGCCAACCCAGTCAGAGTCAAAAAAAGCATGTAAATCTGGTGGTAGTAAACCCCCCTTGGGATAAAACAATCTAAGTAGCCATGTACTACTCAAGTAGTGAAAGATGTGCTTAACTGCCTACCAATGCTTGACACCTGGGAAATGCATAAACCTGCTCATCTGTGAGACAACAAACTAAATATTTGGCTGAGTAATGCATAAATAAATCAAGCATCTAACTGCTTGCTAATAGAGAACATCAAATGCATCTCCAACATTATGAAGATTCAATCGTAAAAGAGTCTCCATAGGAGTGGAAATAGGGTTATAGACTTCAAGGCCGAAATGCTGCAATAATGAGTCAATATGCCCTTTCTACACAAAGCAACATGGATATAAAACATACACTTCTTCATGCAAGTCACCATTCATAAATTCCATCTTAATGTTCAATTGATGTACATTCCAACCTTGATGGGCTACAAGTGCACCAGATGCTACAAACCGTAGTCATTCGGCAAGTAGGTGCAAAGGTCTCATCAAAATCAATGCCTTTTTCCTGTGCATAACCCTTTGCAACAAGCATAGCCTTATACTTGTCAACTGTTCCATGCTTTAGCTTGTATACCCACTTAGTGCCAATGGGCTTGTTTTAAAGAGGAAAATGACATAAAGACCAAGTACCATTCTTCATTATAGCATCATATTCAGATTGCATAGTAGCCACCCAATTTTCTGAATTTTGTGATTCATCAAACGAAACAGGCTCATTCTCATCACAGAGCCGAGATGAAGCCATAGCATAGAAATCTGATGCAAAAGAGGCACTATGAGAGCATGATCGAGTACAATATGACAAAGATGCATCTAGTTTACTGTCACACAAAGTTTGTATCAACCATTTTGGCATAGTTTTTGCCTCCTCAATATCAGTTCTCTCATCAACAAGTGCATCATAGAAATCTGCATCAGAAATGGAATAATGTGCATCATCACATGAAACCTACAAAGGTTGAGAAGTTTCCTCATTAGGACTAGCACTAGACTATCCACTTATAAAAATAGGCAGCAAAGTATCATACATGTCTTTGGAGCTAACAGATGTCTCCTTTGTACATGAAAGAAATGGTTGAATAACACCTTCCACAAAAACATCATGGCTAAGCAAAATGCATTTAGTCTATGGATGATACAAATGATAGCCTTTACTTTTAGAATTGTAGCCAACAAAAATACATGTTACTACTTTATCATCCAATTTTTTGCGATGTTGTTCAAGCACTAATGCATATGCCAAACAACCAAAAACATGCAAATGAGCAACATATGGCTTGCAACCATGCCTATCCTCATATGGAGTGATAGACTATAGTGCTCTAGTGGGACACCTGTTAAGTACAGATGTTGCACACATAACAGCCTCAAGCCAGAAACTATGTGGTAAAGCCTGGCTCTTGACCATACATCTCGCCAAATCCATGAGAGAACTATTCTTCCATTCAACAACTCCATTCTGTTAAGGTGTATATGGCATTGTACACTGGTGTTTTATCCCACGTTCAACCAGAAATGCATTAAAGTCAGAAGACATATATTCCCCCCCTTGATCAGAACGGAGGGTGGCCATTTTACATGCTAACAGATTTTCAACCGAAACGAAAAATTGTTTGAAGCACATAAACACTTTGGACTTTGTTTTCAATGGATATACCCATGCATGCCTGGAAAAATCACCAATGAAATTCACGAGGTAAAGATAGTTTCCAAAAGAGGGTGTCTGCATAGGACCACATACATCACTGTGAACAAGCTGCAATTTCTATGTAGCTCGAACATAACCATTGTTTGGGAATCAGGAACGCTGCATTTTGCCCAAAATACAGCCTTCACATACATGCTTGCCGTGTGCCTCAAGTTTGGGCAAAGAGGACACCATTTCACATTTCTATAGGTGTAGCAAACTAGCAAAATTTAGATGACCAAAGCGTGCATGCCAAAGCTTTGCATTTGACATAGCTTGAAAATCGTGTACTACACATGCTGAACCATTCACAGATCTTTCATAGTCTATGAGCTTATACAACCCATGACATAAAATGCCACAAGCAATAATCACGTGGCCATTTGACAAATCATGAACTGTACACCTATCATCAACAAATTTCACAACCAAGACAATCTTAGTTAAAGCCGAAATTGATAATAGATTCTTCTTTATCCCTAGCACAAATAAAGCATCTCACAAAGTGAAAGAACTATGATCAACAGTAGTCAAAATGATCTTACCAACTCCCATGACATGATAAGAGGAGTTATTGGTGCATGTGACAGTATTTCCTATAGGGGTAGGCTTGAGTGAAGAGAAGAAACTATGCTATGAGGTAATATGTTTGGTCGCCCCACTATCAAAGTAACAAACATCAGAGTCTAATGCCGACATGCATTGCTCATGAGAAGATGGGTCAAAACTGCAAATAATAGTAAACACCCATTCTTCTTCCTCGCCAAGATTAGGAGACTCGGTTTTCAGTGTAGAGGCCTCTGCAACAACCATTCCACCCTCTTTCTTCTTTGCCTCTTTAGCAACCAATTTTGGATGGATCTTAATGACATGATCATTTGTTTTACAATATTTACAAAACAATTTCTGCTTTTCTGATTTCTTCTCATCTTTGTCTTCCTTCTTCGAATGTGTAGTATTTGCAGATGTTTGCTTACTAGTAGATGAGCTCCATGTACCTTTGCCCTTCTGACTAGTCAGGAAAGCTTGATCTACAACATGCATAATAGACTTGTTCTGCCTAGATTGATCTTCCTACAACATAACATAAAATAACTCCTCAAATGACAACGCATTTGGACTTCCTTTCATCATCAAATGAAGAGTAGAAGCAAAACTTTGATATGAATCAGGAAGACCATTCAAAATAGTTTGCACAAGTGAACCGTCAATAAGAACTTCATCAGTAGAAATCAATTGTTCCTTCAAATCCTTGATCTTTGTTAGAAAACTGTCCATAGAATCATCTTCATTCATGTGCTCACTCTCCAACCGTTTTCAGAGGTAAGCAACAGGAGCCTCATTCATAGCCTAGTACAATGTGGTAAGTGTATCCAAGCATCCTTAGCTCTTCTGCAAGAGCGAATGTGAGGTATAATTGCACATTTGATAGACAAAGCTATCAATGCGTGTGTCTCAGCATCTCTACCATCCCAACAAATTTTCTCTACAATAGGTGTAGCAAAAACCGGAGCACGAACAAGAATCTACAAAATATCACCATCTTGACACCTTTTGCATTAGCTTCAGTACCTGTAGTTGTAATAGTTGTAGGTGTGATAGGACGTTTTTCAACACCCTACATAATGTTCCACAGTCCTTTTGCAACCAATACATGTCACATCATATAAGCCCATAACGGGTAGTTGGTACCATCCAAGTTATCCTCAACAACCAACATACAGAATACATCACTACTTTTAGCCATGGCTGGTGAGTAAAATACCTTGATGCAGAAAATTGACTGTATCTCAACAAGTTGAGTAGAACTTCCCAAACAAATTCTACTAAACATGTAGCAGACTTTGAGATGCTTATATTGGCGAACCGAAATTGGTATATAACTTTGGCACAAAAAGATGAAATTGCATGCACAAGCATTGTGATAGTGCCAAAAATCAAGTGATCCATCTGCACTAGCCAAAGGGATAGTGGGGGTCTTAGCATTCTAAACATTGGGTGCATGGCTAACAAACTTGCGGCGAAATGGATGATTAAGGCATGGTGCAACATGCCTTGTGGGCCAAGCTGATCTTCAGAAAAAGGAATACATTGAATTTCGTGGGATTCCTAAATTGGAAGAATCTTGACATTCTGACCCTTTTATTTTCCCGGATCTTGGTTTTCCCAAAAGGCTCGAATCTTGTGTGCTCCCTATGGAAGAGTGCAGTAGTGATAGTAGGTACTTCTTGCATGACTACTATTCCTCTCGACCTAGTGCTTTTTTACTATCATTTGAACAAGGAAATATTTGGCTATGAGTTCTCTTATTTTTTTGGTGTTTTAGGAGGAGGGCTAGTCACCCTCGACCATTTGGGTCCATTAAGTGGCTCTTACTTCTTGTTACCTAATAGGTTTGGATTCGGCAATCTCTTTTTCTTTCTCTTTGTGCAAAGTTTCATATATTCATTGGACTTTGGAAGAGGCATTGCATTTTCTACACGCCCAAGTGATTGAGCTCTCATCACCTTGGTGAGCTGGACTATACACATCTATTTATCCGATCATGGGATACAAGGTATTTCATATTCATTCTTGGCTCTACAAAGAGTGATCTTATCGTGTATGTGATTGTGGATACATGCATTGCCCCTTGCTATATGTATGTTCATGAGGAGTTTCACACTCAAGAGAGGGATCTTAAGTTGGGTGATTCTAATTGGTTTAGCCTTCATAACACCAATAGATTAGTATTTTCTTGCATGAGACAAAGAGTCAATGGCTTGCACAACTTTGAGAGACTAAGCAGTGCCTTCACCAAGGGGTGGCCTCCCTCCAATGTATCCTTGAGCAGCAGCCTGATAATGTGTGGGAGGGCGGTGCAACTAATGCATGCCCAATAGAAGCTTTGCGATATTGAGGACTGACGCTCTACCTTTTCCAACATAAACAAGCTTCTCAGTGAACTCAGGTTGGGAAAAGAGTCTCTAGTGATTCCTTCTTGACTACTCATCAATGTCACTCCTCAAGTGGGGTATGCTAGCTTTGTAAGGATGATGGTTTGATGACTTCTAATCCCCTTGAGATGCAAGAGATAGCCACAAGGTTTCATCACACCTTGCTATTTGAGGAGACTTCCTCTAAGACTTAGTAGGAAACTAGACAGTGTGTAATGAAACATGTGACTATGATTGATGAGATGCATAATATGTTCTTTTCCTCATTCTTGAGGTGTGGTCGTCTTGATGCTTTGCATGGGCTAGTGCGAGACAGGTGCCCTAGCAAGGATGACCTACTTCCTACTTTCTTTATTCCTCAAGTCTCTAGAGTGTATGATATAAAGCTTCTCTTCCTCTGCGTCGAACAGTCTGGAGCATCTTCTTGGTTTTTATCATGATCTGATGTGACTTATTGATCGCACATCTCCAACTCTTGGCAAGGGATGAACAGGTAGCTCTTGATATTTTTGTTTTCTTACCATGAATTTGCTTTTACTTTGGACTACCCATTTCTTAAGTTTAGTCAATTAAGTAGGTTTGAGAGTTTGATATGTATTTGCTATATTATCTGATGGACATGCATATAGAGAGAGTACGAAAATGAAAAACACACAAAAACAAAGTTGTGCAATAGACAAGACTATACATAGTATTGGATGCAATCTCCCCCCATGCACTCTATTCAAAGAGCCTCTAGAGCTTTAGTAAACTAATATGAAAAGAGTTATGTATCTTCAAAATAAGATGATATATCTAATCTAAATGAATTGTCATTTATCTTTTTAATAATGTGAAAGGGTCTATAATAGCAAGTTTAACTTTTGGATATTGTAAAATATTTTCCAGACATCATTTAATGATAATTTTCCTTAAAATCTTTTACCAACCACCTCTTATTAACATTACGAGTGTAATGTTCTTGACTTTTCCTATTGTGCTTGTGAACTTTATGAAGTATAGAAATGTGAACATGAGCAATAGAATCAACCATAGGAATATCAGTTTGAATAAGTGACATGAGAATGTGAAGGTTTTTACCATTAACAATTTCAAATGGTACACGACCAATAGTTGTATGTATTGTGTTATTCTAAGCAAATGGCAATTTCTCATCCAATTAGTGGGACTCTCTAATGAATAACAACACAATAAATCAATAATGGTGTTATCTATAGCTTCACTTTGCCCATTACTTTTAGGATAAAATGCATAACTAAAATCTATTTTTGAACCAAAATGTTGACACAATGCAACCCCCAAAATGATGGGAAAAACGAACATCATGATTTGACAACATGAATTTTGGAAAACCATGATGGGAGAAGGCTTATTGATTATGTGGGAGCTTTGGTACTTGTTATTAACTGCAATATGACACTAGTATCCTCGATAGTTTCATCTTTCCTCTTGGAAGATTTGGGGGTAGCAACTCAATTCTATGAGAAACAAGTTCTTATCTTCATTGTTTCGTACTCATGATAGGTGTACACCTTAAAAACTAGAAAAGGTTATAGACACAGTCGTTAACGATAAATATTAGTCTAGCATGGTCAATGCATTTCATATCCATCGATTTTGTAGATCATTTTCTTTAGAGGATACTACATTTTCGGTTGTTGTTTATGCTAGGGCTATTTGATATAGTTTCGTATCTGGTGTTGAGCATCCAACCCTCTTAGGTATGCTTGTTATTCTCTTTTGATTAAACATTTGTTCTAAACGGTGGTTGTTGCCTATATCTTTAATGCTCCATTGTATGTTGTTTACAATGTACTTCTACTGACCTTGCTATCTTTGATCACTACCCGATCATTATCGCTTTCCAATTTTGTCGAACAACTCTCTGCTAAAGGATCAAAGCCTTGGACCCATGGCCGTAGGTAAGCTCGGGCATCCCCTAGTGCAATCTATGAAAGATCAATCATATGTGCAGCTTCCTAAGGAGTCTGTAAATCCATCTAGTAGAAACCATGACCGAAGATCTGTATCCTGAAAAGAATAGAGGGTCATCGAGAAACAAAAATTGAGAATCGGTATCCTTTACAATATTTGCCTTCCATTTGTAAAAACCATTTACAAAGGATAAGCTCAAGTTGTAAGTTATATAGTCCAGTTCAAGGAGCTTGCATTGATCTACATTCACAACTTGAACCATTACCTATCATGTGTGATCATCCAAGTACTGTACACTTTGCATGAAATCCTATCTTCCATGCAACGAAAAAAGCACATAGAATTCACTATCATTTTGTTAGAGGAAATATAATCTCAAATGAATTATAGTTAGTTCATACAGGTACTAAACACGAAGTTGAAAGAAAATATCCAATCTAGATTTTAAATGCTTGAATTAAAAAGGAAAATGTTAAGTTTCTATATAATGAAATAATGTCACATAATGGAAGAATTTACATAAAAATTATACACATATTTCATGACTTTGGTAAGAATATCTTGAGAATATTCAAAGTCACCACTTTCTTATGAATAACATTCAACACTCCTTCAAATCAACCAAATGGATGTCCCTACTACTTTTGAAAGAGCTTATTCTTTTTCCTTCTAAGCAACAAGCATGTGCTAAAGGATTTTTCAGGTCATAATAAAGGTATTTGAAAGGTGTTCATTATGGTTGTATAATTATACAAATGGTTCAAGACACGTTTCTTGCTTTACATGATGTGGACTATATTTACTCTTTATGATTAAAGTCTTCGAGTGGTCCCATTTCAAATCTAGTTGATTGTATAACGATTTGTTTACTTTTCATAGTGCCCACTAGTTTCTCCTTCATTTTAACAGATGATGAGGTTCTTAACATGGACACAGTGCAAGAAGGGAAAAGCTCAATTGCGGGAACAACAAATGAGGATAGACAGAGGTGAGCCTAGTATGCAAAAGACTTAAACATCTACATAAGTCTATTGCTCTTCCACCTCCTATTGAGTGTAGATTTCATAATCAAATCCATCTAAAGGTTTGGCGTGTTCTGCAGGTTGTTTCCTCTCTATCATTATGTAGCCTCTTATATATAGTTAAATATAGATAAGATTTTTTTTCGGGTTTATATCATCTATGTGGATCCACTCATGTGTACCTTCATTTCAAACATTAACCATGTTTTCCATCGTTTATCACATAATTTCACTGCTCTGATAAACTATTAGGTTGAAATTTGATTGTTTATGATGGTTGAAAACCATACAAGTCCCTGAGATTTACTACTCGTGGATTTAATTTTCAAGTCCTTATGAATGGTCCAATGTTATGGAATTTGTTTTGGGGAGGCCATAAGGATGCAACAAACATAGATCCCTGCAATTCCATTAGAGAGAGTCCAAAATGAGGATTCATTAAATTATATACAAAGAAGCCGGACCCATTAACCAAAATTCCACAATTGACATTTTTTACATGTGAACCAAAGAAATTCGACAATTAGTATGCTTTACCAATGAATCAATAGTCGAGCTCTCTTCTCTATCTAAAATCTTTGGATAATTTCAGGTTTCTGTTCTCTATTCTATAGATATATGGATTTTATAGAGATATTTAAGAATTTTATTTTTGTGCAAAATGGAAGTTTGGCAATAGCCTTCTCTCCAGACTTTCATTAATAAAGAAAACAAATGTACAAGTGAACGAGCTTAGTACCCATGGGACCTCCCAAATCCCACAATGCAGGAGAAGATAAAAAAAATTTAGAGAGCTCTACAAAGAAGGTATATCACCCTCTCGTCCCCTTCATGTGGGACCCACTTGCTTTAAATGTTATTATTCTCTAGAAAAAGAGACTCTATGATGTCTGAAAGGCGAGGATTTCTTACAATTCGAAATTCTTTTGCCTAAGAGGAAAAGAGACTCTTCTAACTACCATTCTTTAGAGGGCTTCCAAAATTGGTAGCACACCTCTCCTTTCAAATCTTCCATAGGGTCTCACCTCTAATTGCATTCCACAAAGATGAGGAACACCCAATCGCATCACCCAACAATGCTTGCTTCCAGAGGATTCGTCCCTAAATCTACAAGATATTCTCAAGGGTACCTCAGACCGACATTGACTTTAGGCACGAGAAGAAGATGTGTTTTAAATCCTCATTGCCACGAAAGCATCTTTTACACCATAAGGATAACCCGTAAATTTTGCTAGCCTTTGCATTGGTCCGAATTCCCTGGTGGAGGATTTACGACATAAGCACCAACTTTTTTTATCTCGGTGAGTTTCTTTGTTTTGCAAGCTTTAATTATTGAAATTTCCGACTATTTTAAGGCTTGTCAATGTCTCAAGAATGGAATTTGAACTCTCCACCCATTGCCATAGGCTCGAGTACATTTACTGATGAACCATATTTTCTTGACATTTTTATATTTGAAGTACATATGTCTCATGTTATCTTTGGAAAATTCTTTTCATCTATTTCTCTTGTGCAGAGAAATTTCTTTGCTGGTTTTTTTCTGGTTTTATCCAAGAGAGGAGGAAATGAACCATTACACAAGATGCAACATGATGAGAAGATGCACCACTCTAGGTCATGAGACTGATGACTTAAATGGAATTAGTTGCCATGTTCAATTGACAATCCCTCGAGGTGTTCACTTTAATTTCCATTTTATGCAGGACCCATTTGCCTCTATCGTGTCCAGTGGTGGCGGATATGGTATTGAACTGCATGGGATGTCCTTGCTTGAGAATGGGTGGAGTGTCCTTTTCTTGTCAAGGAGGATGTGCCATAGTCGCTTTGAACCAACAGATAACGTGGCGTTTTCTGCTAAAACCTCTGGAAAAGAATGAAGCTTAAAGCGCAGATTTGCCACCGGAAGCAAGCTCGTGAGGGCAAAATCTTGGAGATGGCGGCCTGTCGATGCTCTGAGCCGACTCAGCCGACCACTTTGCCAAATGCCGGTGGAAGCTTGTTATGCGGCGAAGCTATCCTTTTTTCTTAGCGGCCGCCTCCTCGGTTACTGTTGTTAACCCACTTCAGCGCTTTTCTCGAGTCTATCCGTCGAGCTCTCCGTCTACTGACGGCGCCTAGTTGATATTTTCACAACATCTCCATTTTACATTGCCACGAGCCATTCATCACACACACATACAGGCTACATGAATTGATTTTCTCTCTCATTTACTTCCCTTCCCTTGTGCGCTCCAATTACCGACTCAATAAGGTCTCCGAGTTCATCTTGTATATATTGCTGTTTGAAATAATATATTTCTTTCTCCTATTCTCCTCGCCCGCTCCCCTTCTCACTCTCTCCCTCTCTCTGTCACACACACACACACACACACACATAGTTCTTGTTTCTTCTCCATCTGTCTACCCTTTAGTCCTTTTTCCATCATAATTTTCTGTCGAGCGTAGACAATGCCAGGGTGAGTAGTTTCTCTCCTGCAGACAATAGGTACTGCGTGTGTCTCTGTAATTTTCTTTTCCTTTGACTTTGCCGGATATTTGTACAGGTACTGATAACGGGTGATCCTTGTTTCAGAGACCGCGGAAAAATGCGCAACGCTACCAAGTCCGAATCGATTGGTGTTGGCCGACATGCAGATCGGCAAGCAAGGAATGAACAGGAGGGATTAGAATGGTTCCGGTGGATTGTTCCAGTGTTTGGAGTTGCTGCAGCTGCTGCCATCGCCATTTATACAGTATACTACTTCCCCCTCCCATGCTTGTCTCAGTTTATCTATGTATGATCTGTCGATGCATGAATCACAGTAACGTTTTTCTGATTTAAATGCACATAATTGGGCTGTCTTTTGAGCGATGAGCCAGACGGATTGCACTATCCGCGTTTCATAGAATTCCGTTCTCTACGAGACACAGGCTTGTTCAAGCGTAGCAGGGTTTAAGTCCTAAAAGTCTGTAACTCTTTTATGAGAATTATTTTCACTCTAGGATTGTGAGAGGGATAAGCAAAGGTGAAGTGAGGCAAGATGTTTCTTAAAATTGAATGACAACATTCGGTTAATGATGTGTATGCACTTATTCATAAGATATGTGCTGCAATGAAATAAAGGAAAAAGTCCGTGAGAGTAGGGTAAGGCCGAACTTCCTTTTATTAAAAAAAAAAAAAGATATGTGCTGCTCAATCTAAGTTTGCTGAATTTTCTGTACTCATGAAACTCTTCGATTGCAGGTTAAAACTGAAGATGTACACTGGTTTATATAGGTTTGCTGATTTTTTACGTACTCACCGAACTCTTGTATTGCAGGTGAAATCAGTTATATGCATCATAATTCACATTGTGTATTGTGCGTAAAATCAACGAGCATGTAAAAGCAGCGTTTGCCGTAACGTACATCATTACACGTTTGCCAAATCTCATAAAAGAAGCGTGTCTAAGAATTTCAGAAAGGTTGAAGATTTGGGAGTCATAGCTTGAACGCAAGACAAGTTAGATAAATTGTCTTTTGCGTTAATCAGACTTGATTTTTTCTGTGCATTCGATTTTCTGTACTCAATGTAAATGTCTTCTCTTTTTCGACAAAAGAATAGCAATAAAGTATAAGAAGGCGCGAGTCTGGGTTGAGCACCCTCATCGCCAGTCAACACAAGGTGTGCTTTACAGAGAAGATCAGAAAACATCCATCCCTACTCTTTCATTTAACTTGATATTTTGAAATAACAACTCATGCAGGGCCCCTTCATCCTCAACTTTCAGGGGCTAATGTCAGGCTGGCCTATGGATTGTTCTGCCGAGTGATGGATTCAACGTAGGGTAATCTTTAATGAAGTGATCACCACCAGATCCATAGCCTAGTAAGGGGTCAAGAGCTGGTCTACAAAAGATGCCTGGATAGTACAGACATCGGCCTGACCATCCTTTGATTGTTGGGGGGTAAGAAAGAAGTTAGGGATGGTATTATTCCAGTGCACAAGTAAACCAATGAAAGGTACCATTGTCCAGTTTCAGCACTCCCCAAAAGATACAAGAGATGACCACCAAAGGCACTGCCTAAAACACAGACATCGCTGCCTGGAAAAGCCGAAAGGCTGCTGGAAATGAGAGCTGGCAGGAACATTGTCCCTGCCCATAGACATTGCCTGCACATGTCGAGCATATTAGAGTTGCTCCAAAGTGGGCGCAAGATTCAAGGGATCACATTTCAGATCCAGCCAGATGTGCCCTGGAATGTAGTATTGAAAGGAGGGAAAATTTGAGATGTCGTTGGTGAAAATTCAAGGACATTGCTCGGTTGATTGAGGGCATCGGTGGAAATAATTTCTGACATTGCCCAATCCGTTTTTTAGCCCACCATTGAATTGATAAGGAAGCAAATCAAACCTGAAGGCAAGACTCAAGGTTCAAATATCAAAAAGACAAAGAGCGCTTAAAAAATCTGCCTAACAAACCAAGGAGGTGCGAGTGATGTCTTTGCCAGAGACATCACTAGGGATATAAAATGACTGGAAGCACATTTATAGCAGCTTCTTACATGAGATGTACATGTTTTCGTTCATTTATTCTGTGTTTTTCTTCATTTTTTGACTCACTCATTGTTGTAGGAAAATGCATTAAGTTTCATACTTGGTGTGGAGAATCAAGAAGAAATGCCATTTTCTTCCTTCCATTGTTCTGATTCTCTCTCTGATTTATCATCAGGAAATTCGTACAATTTCATTTTGTGATATAGAAGTCTGGGAAACAATCAATATTGTAAATGATGATAGTGAAACTAATCTGTCTCTTTCTTTTGGTTGCAGAGATTCTCAAAGGATAGTAAAGGATCGATGAGAGTGAACAATGTGGGAGTAGAACTTTCCAAATTTGATTCGGCAAAGACCAATCTATCACATGGTCCAAAGGATTGCCTACTTGTGAAGTCAAAAAGTGCGTTTGTATAAAACGAACTGATGCCCACTCGATCATCCGCTAATATGTATTATATCCCTTTTATATGAAATATGTGAGATTCGGACAATCTATTTAAACTCCTCACAACTTGGAAGAATTTAAGTCATGGATAGGCATAACCATGGATTGCATGCATCGTTTGTACCTTGAAACTGTATGGGAATGCATGATATTGAGCTTTATGGGCAGTTGTATGCATGACTCTAAGCTATCTGTTTAGCTATATGCATGAGGTTAAGCTATATATGGATGGCTCTAATAACCTATATGGATATAAAGGGTGTCATTTATTGTACTGTTTGAAATTCCAGCTCCAAAGTTGAAGAAACTGCAAGGTAGTGAGGCTTTTGTTTTTTATTCTTGTGTTTATTGTTGATATCTTTACCAAGTTATTAACCGCCTGCGAATTTTTTTCAAACGCCCATGGAAGCAGTATGATTATTATGATTTTTTCTTTTGAATGTTTTAGATATGCTTTTTTGCTTAACTGCACCTTTTTTTTTTTGAAGTCCTAATCTGATTTTTCACGTTCTTGTCATGGAATTGTGTACATTAGATAAGACTGAATCATAAGAAGTGGATGGATTTGGAAGTCATTATCCTGATGATGAATATTTTAGTTTGGCGAGAGTATGTAATGACATCATAATCAATGCAACATGTATTACAGGAAAAATATGTTATCATATCATTCTCATTCTAACGTACATTTTGGAGGAAGTGTGGTCTCTTATACTGAATTCTCTAGATGAATAGAATAGGTTAATTCTTCAGAAAAATAAGTAAAGGATGAAATCAATATTGCTGTTCGCTTGTTGTTCCAAAGTAGAAGCATACCAGGTAGAGTTGTTGGCCACGGGTCTCTCTGTGCAAGTTGGCAAGAGGATGTACTGGCATCATGATCAATGTAACATGTATTTAGCAGGAGAACGCCGATTCCCTATAATTCAAGGAAAATATATAATCATATCATACTCATTGTAAGATACGTTTTGCACGAGGTGTGTTCTCTTATGGTGAGTTCTTTAGATGGATACAATAGTTTACCTCTTCAGGAAAATAAGTAAGGAGAAAATCAATATTGACTGTTGTTCCAAAGTACAAGCATTCTAGGTAGAATGATTCACCACAGGTCTCTCAGTGCAAAGTTAATGAGAGTATAAAGACATCCTAATCAATGTAACATGTATTTAGCAGGAGAGCGATTCCTTGTAATTCGGGGAAAATATGTAATCATATCATACTTGTTAAAAGCTGTATATTTTGCAGCGGGTGTGTTCTCATGTAGTGAAATCTTTAGATGAATACATTAGGTTACTTTTTTTGTAAAATAAGTAAGGATCATATCAATATTTGATTGTTGTTCCAAATTAGAAGCATATGAGCCAGAGTTGTTAGCCATTGATCTTTCTCTGCAAGTTAGAATGTGACAGTGCACCTTACAAATACTTTCATATTGAACAAAGAAAAGAAGGACAGAACGCATTGCATTCATCGTAATTATATGTCGTGTTTGTTGTCTAGAAGTACTTCACTGTGAAACCCATTGGTTCTTTGTACTAGTGTAATTCATAGATGCTAGTGGGCATTAGCGGATTGCTTTGGTGCGATGAGGGGGACAAGTCTTTGGGAAATATATGGATAGCCTGACTTGACTTGGGGACTTCTTTAGGACATCAACGAGATCCAGGTTCTAGAAGTGAACATGGATTTTTCAAACTTTTTAAGTTTTGAAAGGAAAGGTATGTAGTGGAGGCTAGGGGATGACGATCAGATCCCATGTTTGGTTCAAATGGGAAAAGGTAACTCCTTTTGTTTTTTTGGGCCCCTATAATAGTGGAAAGTTGGAAGTGTATGCTTATGCCTACCAAATTAAAGGGTTATACATGGTTGATAAAATCGAGGGTAAGGGGAAGAGTAAGTGTCCTCTTTGCACTGAGGAAGAGCTACCAGGTTACCTACCAGATTTGTTGGTGGTGGAAGTGCAAAGGAGGAGTTGGATAGGCTCTCTTATCAATTTTGTAATCCATTAGTTATTGTTGGTCTTGTGTATATGATCGTTATCCTCCTTGGAGGGAAGGCTCGTAGATGTGTTCATTTAACCCATGGGCTGAAACCTAGTCCGCACTCTAAGGAGAGGGTGTAGCTAAGTTTTTCTTGGTCACATCTTCCCTAGGTGAGACTATACCTAAATATATGAAAGCTCTATTTGGGGATGATGCCCTTGACTAATCTTTTTGGGATCGATAGATCATTGTCTTTGTGTTGAAAGGTTACACAAGTCTTCCTTGAAAGAAAAAGCACACAGATAGATCTTGCCTTCTGAGTGAGATAGCTCTCTCGAGCTCCCATCCTCAACTTTGGGGGGGGGGGGGGGGGGGGGGGGGGGGGAGGGATAGATCATACCTTTTGGTGGGCATTAGCTCTTGAGAGCCACCATCCCCAACTGGAGGGGGAGTGGGGATCATGAATTTTGGTGGGCATTATCTCGATACATTGAGTGCTACAATATGGCCATGTCTGAGGTCAATATATAGGCTGCAAGAAACTCCTATAAAACACAACTCCAGAAAAATGTTGCTGATTGAATAATGGATCCTTTTCTTGTGAATCTCTTCTCTATATTGAGTCACAACTTCCAACTAAGGAAGAACGAGTCCTTTGTTTTTGAGGTGTTAGTGAAGGCAAACTAAGAAGTTTATAGGAGGAGCGTCTGCATTCAATTTTAGCTCTCTACATAAGTTTTCACAGCTCGAATGCAGTTCTCACAGCCAACGAATACAAGTAAAACCCAAGGGAAGAATTCGTCTGGACTAAGATCGGAGGATCCAATTTCACGCAGATAGATTTTGAGGCATGCTTTACGTAATGTGCATTCATTTATAGTTTCACGCCAAACAGGCACACGGTTCTATAAGCAACATCATCTTTGTGAACATAAATCATGTGTCATTAGGCAACATACATGATGAAAATCCTTCAAACGTGTTATTCTCCATACGATCTCTAGGGCTACACTGCACACTTATGAAGATGGAACATCGAGCCATAGAAGCCGCACAGAATACAATAGGATCCACATATCCGTTCTACAACTTCTTTTTCAATTGTTGTGCAGTTTCATGGAGTCATCTATTTGCTCTTATACATTGGATCTAGAAAAAGTTCATTTTTCCATATTTTATTAATTTTGTAAAACTTCAGCATATAATATGCCAATAAATGCCATATTTAAGGTGTTTTTTATAGTGTTCCTTAACTCTTACATGTGTCCCGTGTAATTGTTTTTGGTATGGATCATGGATATGCCATGTAAAATCCAATAATTTTGATTCTTTTAAGATATCATAGTTTCCAAGGACATTATAGCGTTCCAATACAAGAGAAGTTTTACCATACCCAAATTTAGTACTACAAAGTACTGAAATAAAGGACATAAACAATGATATTGAGCCTTATACCAATGTTACTACCATGGTTTACACTTATGATGATCTTTAGCTTAATTTTTTACAACATAATAATTTGTTAAAAAAATAAACATATTTCTCTAACCATGAAAAGTTTCATTTCTCTACATTTCTACCCTCATTCATAATCGTGTAGATATTTCTCTCATTCTTGGTTTGTCCTTCTTTTGATTCCTCTCTCTCTCTCTCTCTCTCGTGACACTCAAAATCTAGAAACGTGTTGTTGGTGAAGACTGACTTTACTTTTTTGAAGGAGTTGTGTTCTCTTGGTGCAATTAAGCCCAAGCCTATACACTTGATCACTTCACATAAGCTTGATGTATTAGCATATCATTTGGAAGGATTCATATGTACAACCTCTTGTAAATCTGAGCTATAATTACTCATTGTAAAAGTGAAATAAACCCACAAGGAGTTAGGAAGCATATAATCTCGTACTGTTTGGTAGTTGAGTCGAGAGAATCAATCCTATACTTTAGGATGGACTTTATTGGTAGAGATTTGAATTTGAATTCAAATCCTTGGCTCCAACAAAAGCTATAAAGGAGGACATGAAAAACACGCGTGTATCTCAAGGTTTAGAGATCATATTCATGTATTTTCATTGAGACGAGGAGCTCACCTCATATCTCAATCGCTCTATACTCATTGATCAATGAATTATTGCCAATGACATTCTAATTTTACATGATTTAATCCATACATGTTCATTACTTCCTACTCTCATATCTATGTCACACCATCAGAACAGTGAAATTGTCTGAGCTGGTTCTCATTGTAAAGTGCATCATTTTGTGTGATTTAAAGCTGATATCTTCAGCATACTGTCTACTTTGATCCTACAAAGTTTCATTGGTAATGCTTCTCATGATCTAAGATATCAATCAAACTATGCTCACTGGTCTGTGACTGTCAAGGCCCGTAAAAATCGGGATGGAAGCTTAACTTGCTAAACATATTTGTCTGCATATTGTTTATCATATTATATTATTCCACTCATGATTGGTAGCTTGTTAAGCTAATTGAAGTTTCCCAAAAGGAATTTTTTTATTTGCTACCGTACTCAGAGAATGGTGTAAAACTCTGAGTAGGTGTCTCAACCAAAATAACAAGTTTTGGAACTTGAATCATATGGCTACCTATCTGTTTTGATCCTTTCATTTGTGCATCATCTTTCAAGCAACATATATGATCATTTATGCTTATTAGCTATAAGCTAAAGAGGCCCACAAAACTCTCCAGCCATCACTTATAGCAAGTGTGGAGCAGGTTTTAGCTGCACCAATTCATCTCTTGCGGTTATCCACCATCTCCTCCAATAGTGGTATTCAAGCAACCTCAATCAAGATGGGAGATGGTTTCCCATCCTTCATTGAAAAATTGGACAAGAACAACTACTCAACATGTTCTCTAAGGATGCAAGCATAGAGAATCTTATTTGGATACATCTCAAGAGATGAAGACATGCCAATCTTCAAGAGCAAAAATCAACCAACAAGGGAGGAGCAAGAAAGGTTGACCACATGGTGTGCAAAGTATGCTCTTGCCAGGTCATATCTATTAAACTCAGTCTCTGTTTTCTTGTTACCACATGTTAGAAATTTTAAGACATCTCAAGGGACTTGGGAAGTGCTTTCATCATACTTCTCCTCCAACACAAGAGCTAGGAAGAATCAGTTGTGGATGGAATTCACAATCCTCAAGAAACAACCAAAGGAAGGAGTGGATTATTATGTAACCAAAATGAAAGATGTTGCAGACCAAATAGCAAGCATTGGAGAAGGGATAGAGGAAGAGGACATAGTGAGGCAGATTGTTAATGGTATGATGACAAATGGGAGTCCTTAACCACAGCAATGGACCTCTACATGGATATGCAAATACCTAATCTCAACACTTTGATGGGACAAATCTTCACCCATGAAGTAAAAAATAGAAATGGTGACAACTCAAGAGGTAACCAATCTTCTACCCTTTATACATATAAGAATAAAGATAAGGATAAAGGTAAAAGTAAGAAACAGGATGAAGAGGCTAGTACCTCTCAAGGTAATTATGCAGAAGAGGAAGAGGTGCTAGAAGTAGGGGCAGAGGAGGTAAGCAAGGTAGGGGGGAGACCCTATAACAATTCACCATGCAACATATGTGGTCTCAACAACCACACTACAGAAGAATGCTACAAAAATACAAGAAACCAAAGGGAAGAGGCTTCTATAGAGGAAGATATGGACAAGCTAGAGGTAGGTACAACAATGGTGGAGGCAACTACAACCATACAACCATAATTTCAATTAAGGCTACAACAACAACAACTATCAAGGAGGCTTTAGAGGAAGAAGGGACTTCAACAACTATAATGAAGATCAAGAAGACTCTCTGTTGATCATGAATATGACATCCAAGCAAGGTAAAGATGATGAGAATATTTTCTATATTGATTTAGGTTGTTCCAATCATGTGGCAGGAAATGTAGCACTATTATATGATCTTGAAGATGGAAGTACAAATAGGTGATGACATTAAACATCCAGTCAAGCAAATTGGAAATGTCAAGACATGTGATGGTAGTATGAACCTTTTGAGCAAAGTTTTGTATGTGCCTACTATAACAAAAAACCTAATTAGTGTTGGGAAGATTGTAGAGAAAGGTCTACAGGTCAGGTTCACTAAGCATGGAGCATATGTGGAAGATCCCCAACAAGGATTCAAAAGGATTGCCAAAGGTGAGAAGTCAGGTAGAATATTTTCTTTTGAAATTGAAGACACAAGGAACATAGAACTATTCAGTTGTAGAGATAAAATCTTATCTGAGTTGAAAAAATGGCACAAAAAGCTAGGGCACATAGGAGAGAGAACCATGAAGCAAATTTGCAGGGATCAAAGTGTGCTTGGCATTCCCAATGTGACTAAGCAGCACATGATTTACAAATGTGGAGCTTGTCAATTTGGTAAAGCTCATAGGCAACCATTCAACAGGAAAGGATATACCCATGAAGATTATTTGGAGCTTGTACACATCGATGTGTGGCGTCCTAGCAAAGATCCATCCATCTCAAGTTCAAGGTACTATGTCTCTTTTATTGATGATTATAGTAGGTGGAAAATTCTCTATTTTATGAAGCATAAGGATGAGGTGTTTACATGTTTCAAGAAGTACTTGGTACTAGTTGAAAACCAAACAAGAAGAAGCTTGAAGAGAATCAGGTTTGATGGAGGTGGTGAGTACTTTTCACATGAGTTTGATCTATTTCTACAGCACAAAGGCATAAAGAGGGAAGTAACAACCATGTATACTCTTGAATTAAATGGAGTGACAAAGAGAAGGAACATGTTAATTGTTGAGGCGGCTAGGTCTATGTTAAATGAGAAAAAAATACCTAATTATTTATGGGTAGAGGCTATATCCACAACCACATATTTGGTTAATAGGTTTCCATCCAGCTCATTGGATGGTATGACACCATATGAAACGTGGAATGGTAGGAGACCCTCATTGGATCATTGCAAAATATTTGGATGCATTGCCTATGCACACATCCCATCACAAATGAGAGGGAAGCTTGATCTTAAGGCTGAAAAATATGTATTTATTGGGTATGATTAGAATCAAAAGGGATACAAACTTTATAATCACACTAACAAGGCATTTATAGTTAGTAGGGATGTAGTATTTGATGAGAATAATTCTTGGTTTGAAGATGATTGCAGGAAATTCAAATTACCATATGATTTGAAAAATGATTTTCCAACCCTAACTCAAGAAGACCAAGCAGATGACATCAACTCAAAAGATGGGGAGCAAATAATCAAGGTACTTCAAAGTCAAATTTCACAAATGTTTGAATGACGTGATGTCTTTATTAATTATTTCATTCAATATATATTACAATTTTTGTTTGAATCCACATGCATAAATGGGTTTCTAAAGTTACGTATATATGCACATATGTATGTATGCATGCATGTATGCATTTACGTATGCATCCATGTATGTATGTATCGATGTTGGCAAGTTGGTTGATATTTAGACCTATAGTTGTAGTTTCTACTAGGTGGATTTAGAGGCCCTTGAGGTAGCTTCACAGATTATTGAGCTTTCTTCAATTATGGTGTGGGCTACCCAAGCTTACATATGGCCATGGATCCATGACTTCCTTCAGTAAATACTTCTTCAACTTTCATTCCTAGGGAAGCATGTGGATTCCTTGTGATGGCCATAGATTGGTGGGTCCTTAGGTCCATTTCTAGAGATTGTGTAGGAGAGTGCTTCTAAGGCAGCCAAGGCAGAGGGCCTATCTTCTTTTGAGATCCTCATTGCTCACCCAACACAAATTCCCTCTAAGATTGAGCTTCCATTGTTATCTAGCGATCGTTTGATTCACAAGGTCGAGTACTCTAGCCTCTCGAATCACTGCTTTGTTTATCTTAAGGTAGACCACCATATGTTATCATGCCCCACGAGATTTGGGTACCATGCTAGATGATAGTTTTAGCAAGTGACTCACTAGCCTCCCCCATAGGTAGTTCTGCACACCCCTTCCCCAATAGACCTCCTGAAGCCATTGTAAATATTCAGAAGAGGGATTGGATAGCAAACTAGTTCTAACTTGGTGGTCTCGATCAACCCATCATTGTCTTTCTCTGGCTCGCAACAACCAGGTCAGCGAAAACAGTTGGACCAATAGCAAATATCAATTGTTAGACAGGTCTATGTTCCCATGAGGAACCATTTTAGTGTGCTTCAAGAGGATCCAACATTTATGCCCCGTACTAAGACATATGTGGATCCCTATCCTTGGCAACAACACCATCTTCAAACCCTAATATATCGATTTCCACACCAAAGTCATCACGTCCTCTAGACTCTATGACTCCTAGTATTTTATAATCACTTCATAATGACTTCTAAAGGAGCCATGATTCTCATGCGGGGTGGTCATCCCCTAGGCCCCTAGTGATAGTAGGTACTTCTCACACGACTGCAATTCCTCTTGACCTAGTGGGCTTTGACTATTATTTGTAGGAGGAAAGATTTGGCTATGATATCTCTTCTTTTTTTTTGTGCTTTTGGAGGAGGAATGGTCACCGTCTACCATTTGCATCCATGCAGTGGCTCTTCCTTCTTGTAGCTTGACATCTTTGGATTCGAAAATCCCTTTTTCTTTGCCTTTGCATAGAGCTTCATAGCTTTATTGGACTTTGGGGGAGGCATTGCATTTTGTATGTACTGAGGTGATTGAGTTCTCATCAACTTGGTGAGCTCCACTATACACATCTATTTATCTAGTCATGGGATACAAGGTAGTTCATATTCATCCTTGGCTCTGTGGAGAATGAGCTTATGGTGTATGTAATTGCAGATACATCCATTGCCCCTTGCTATATGTACGTTCATGAGGAGGTGCACACTTATTAGAGGCCACTTGAGTTGGGATTTTCTACTTGGTTTAGCCTTCATTAAGCTCTCATGGGGTAATGGCAACTTTTCAAGGATGATTTGACTCGAATTTTTCCACATCCAAGCTAGCCTCAAAGATGGCCCGATCTACTGATACTAAAGCCTCATGGTTTGCAAAATCTCCATTATAGTTTTTTCATGGAATGTTGAGGGGCTAGAAGGCCCTAAATTCATGCCCTATTAGCTTTTTTGAGCTAGGAGCTCTACTATTGCATGGTTGGTGGGCCTATTGATGATGCTCTAGGAATAGCATCTTTCTTTGAGCTATATGACAACTACACATAGAAATAGATAATTATTTTGATTAGTTGGATATGGGCCCCATGGGTCCCAAGGTGGTGTATGTATCTTGGTCGGGGATTCCTTGCATACCTCAATTGTTGAGAGGGGAGAGATTGTGCCTAGGAAATCTCATTTGGATGATTATTAAGTGGGGGGATTCAGGCATGGCTTTATGAATCTCTATGCTCTGAACCATGAGAGTGAACATGTTGCATTTTGGTCTTACATCATAGATGCAATGCCTAGTGTACATACATGGTGCATTTTTTGTGACTTCAACATGAATGAAGCACCAGAGCACAACATGGTGGCAACCAAGTTATAATTCATGGGACACAACTTACTACTTGGGAGAGGTTGTGCTTGATGTTGAGACTTCATGATGTATGGCAACTTGAGAGCTTTGGCAGAGATCAAGGTAGTAGCATGTTTTTGCACATAGAGAGGTGCATAGGTGGGATGAATCTCTCCCGGATTGATTGGATATATGTGAGTGATGCCTTGGTAGAATGTGGAGGTATGATTCATGCCCATATGGTTTTTTCTTGATTAGGTATCTCTTTTCATGCATATTCTTGAGCTCATTCAACTAGATGAGAGCTTGACTTATCATATTAGTGAGATTTGGGGCTGACTCTAGTGGGATCTTTGTATTCGCACCCAATCATTCTCTAAGGGGCTCCAATATATACATATTTTCTTGCATGAGACAAACCGCTAGCGGCTCCCCTAGCTTCTAGAGACTTGGTATCATATTGCATATACTTGGTATCGTATTGTGCCTTAGATCTCCTGGTATCGTATTGCGAGATAGGTTGGTATCGTATCGTGAACCACCACCAGTATCATATCCTCTTGATAGGAGAATCGTATCACACAAGTTGGTATCGCCTTGGTAGTATTGTATCGTTTGATGTGGTATCGTCTATAGGGGTATCATGTATCATGGAAAAAGAGGTATTGTATCACTTGTTTTGAGGTACTCCCAGAGAGATCCTGTTTCCCTATTTTAACCCCCTAGAAGCCCTAAATTGGCATAACTTTCTCATACGAAATCTGTTTGTTGAGATTTTGGGTTCGTTGGAAATCCATTTGTTGGTGTTTTGGGTTTGTTTCTCATACGAAATCCGTTTGTTGGGATTTTGGATTATTAGATATAGTATTTTGAACTTGACCCTTAGGTGGGACTAGGAAACGAGGAGTTACAAAGGATTTTGAGCAATGCAAGAGAACCTTGGGACCAGAAGACAAGGCTTATGAACCTGAGAACCATGGGACCAGAAGACAAGGCTTCTCATCAACTTGATGAGCTCCACTACACATCTTATTATCTAGTCATGGGATACAGGGTAGTTTATACTCATTCTTGACTTTGCTGAGAGTGAGCTTATCGTGTATGGAATTGCAGATACATGCATTGCCTCTTGCTATATGTACATTCATGAGGAGGTGAACACTTAGGAGAGGCCATTTGAGTTTGGCGATTCTACTTGGTTTAGCCTTCACCGAGCTCTTACGGGGAAGTTGGCATCTTGTTGAGGATGCTCTGAATTAGATTATTCCATGTCAAAGCCAACCTCAAAGATGGCCCGATCTGCTGATACTACAGCCTCATGGTTTGCACAATCTCCATTACAGTCCTCTCATGGAATGTTCAGGGGCTAGAAGGCCTTAAATTCATGCGCCATGTAGCTTGTTCGAGCTAGGATCTCTACTAGTGCTTGGTTGTTGGGCCTATTTATGATACTCTTGGAACCTCATCTTTCTTTGAGCTATACTTGACATTGTGGACAACTACATAGAAATAGGGAATTCTTTTGATCTGTTGGATATGGGCCCCATGGGTCCCAAGGTGGTGTATGTATCTCCAACTTGCATTTCCCAAACTCTCAAGAAAATTTCGTTTCTTTACTTCTCATGGAGATACTATCCGATGGTGTTATCGGTCGCATGCTTGCCCCCCCCCCCCCCTTTCATCCCTCCCTCCTCCAAGGAGCTAGCCAGTTCCATCACGTTGTGTTGGGTGGGTGTGTAGGGTGGTTTATCCCCCATGTATATAACTCTGTGCTTGATCCTAGAGTGAGAATGTAGCCCTATGGGCGTTTTTTCTATTAGCCAATGAGAGAATCCTTTTCGAGGGAAGAAAGTGTTAAAATATACTCTAGGAAACTTAAAAACCAAGAAATCATCCGGAAATATATAGTGCTTTTTGAAACCATACGTCTAAAAATAAAGTGATAAGAAAGGATCTTACACCTACAAGATGGTTTGCATGACTTATAAGGTTTTTAACATAAATATGATATTAGGAAACGACTTGAAAATTGGTTTCTTAAATTGGAAGTTGTTACATAGCAATATGATTCATTCATCTAAATGACAAGGAAATACAAGTAGCATAACATAATTAAAGTGGAATGTTGTTGTGTGTAGTCGCATCTCCATCAAAGCAAGAGTCGCCCTCATGTTAGGTATTAATTGTGAAGAATATTAGATAACTTTACATTGGAAGTTTATTCAAGATAATGGCGTATTGCATCTATAATCATAAATTACTATAAAATTTTAGTAAAAAGTGACTTCAGCTCAACTTTTCAGATTTCGTGGTAGATCTACTCAGAGGTTGTCTATTCTCAATCGAAAATGGATTTGAATCCCTTTTCAACTCGTCTAATGCCATAAACTTGTAAATACTCCTTTTCTCTTAAACGTTTTCAAAAGGTTTACCTTTTTGCCTCCCCTTTTCCCTCTCTTTTTCACTCGCTTTTTCATATCTTCTCTATCCACAAAATAATATTACTATGCCATTGCAACCATCATCATTTTTTCCTGGTGATAAATACTTTCACGCAAAGAAATGAAGTAACAGATTCAATCTGCATTTTGATGTAGAGAAACATTTTGCATGCCTACGAAGTCAATACATCAACAACAATCAAACTGAGTTAACCCAATTTTGACAGCAAGTATGCAAAGCATTAGAACTATGAAGCACTGGTGGATTATATCTTCCTGAAACCCTGAAAAGTTGTTAACTATCATTTCCAAATGTTACATCATTGTGATGGACTCCATGTTATGCTTGGGTATTTGCGGTTACAGCATTGTCAGTTGGAAGCATGGAGGAAGGTTATGAACATGTACTTAAGTTGCACTAGAATATCAAAAGAACATGCTTCCAACACTATTCAATGTGCATATGGCTTTGAGAAGTCGAATTCAAAATTCTCAAGCTTGCTTGGTGCATAAAAATATGGTTAGGGTTCATTGAAGTTTCCTAATTCAAATCCATGTCATTATTATGAACCGAAAAGTGTTTTCTTGAGTACAAAAAGCAATGGTTTCATACAATGGAACGCAGAAGAGTGAAATAGTAAGTTTTCTTTGTTTTAGAGTTGTATGAATGTCAAATTGTGAAGGGACAATGATTGGAAAGAATAAGCTTAAAAATGATGAACGAAGCTTTCAAGGATGTGCAATTGGAAGAGGATAATGACAACCACTCATGAAAACTACTTTGGAATATAATCACAAAAGCACATATGATTTCTTGCTTCCTTTTTCTTGTGCCAACAGAACCATCAGAGTTTTTCACAATACTTACATCAAAACATGCATTCCAAATATGATAGAGCATCAATAAGAAGGTAGTTTACTTGAAGTTGAAGAGGTTAGAGAGTTTAAAGTTGAATGGCATATGGCACGAATCCCAAAAAACTTGAATGCATTATTGGTTGCAAGCTAGGTGCAATTACAAGACATCCATTTCTCTACTATATGCATAGTAGGTTAGAACCTGGTTCCAATATAAGAACAAAAGGGACGAGTGTTAAATTCAAAAGATCAAAACAACACCAAGGGATCAGACATGATGCAAATTCATGCTTATAATGGGAACAAACAAGTACAATGATTTCAAGATATTGGAAGTTGTGATCAAAGTATACCTCCAAGCTGACATGAAGATGATCTGAGTTGAGATCCTATCATTAAAATTCCTTTGAGAAGAGTACATGTATGCATGTACACCAAAAACTCTAAATATTGGACAAAATTTTGTATGCTTGGAACATGAAACCTTTATAGACGATTCACAAATGCATCCAAAAGCTAGAAGAGTTATTTTCAAGCATAGGAATACATCATGGTGGAGTGATACTCATCAATGATTCCCAATACTCTAGCTTGACACAAAATAATCCAGCAAAATTTTGCATGGGAGGAGTAAAGGTAAGGCATTTTTTTTTCTAACTATTTCATGTCAAACCCCAATCAAATACTCGATTTATGGAAAGACATTTATGATGTAACAACATTAATTGGAAGTGATCCAAGCATAGCAGTGCAACATGCAAAATTTTTTGAGTCTTTGGATCAAATGATGAAAATGATGGAAAAAACAAGTCCTCGTAAGGATGGCATCAATAACCTCAAGACTAACATTCAAACATTCATTGAAGACATGGTAAATGCACTGGTTGAAACACATATAACACACTCTATGGTAATTGTAAGTTATCTCACATGTCTATACACAATGAATATTATTTATAATTATGTGTATTTTTGTAACACATTTGTTATGCCCATGGATCTTACTTTTTGGATAAATATGGGTCACTCACATTATGGAGCAGACAAGGTGGAAAGTTCTCATTATGAAAAAGAAAAATTATATTTTGAGAATACAAGACATGGAGGAGGAAAACATAGGATTGATCCTCTTCATGAGATGTTTAATTGGTTTTATCGAACAATAGGTGGACACAAGAGACAAAGAGCATGGTAATCTATGTTATGAAGAATGGTTATGAAAGTAGATGGATACTGATCATGAGATAGCATCAAAAGAAGGGGGAACATGGGTATAAACAGAAACACAAGAAAAAACAAAGAGATCAAATAGAGAAAGCATCATCGGTGATAAGAACTTTTAAGAAACTGAGGTTCAAGGTCACATATAGAATACCAACATTTGAATTGAGTCCAAAAGGGATCCCAATTGTAGAATACCTAGAACCTACCTATCCATCTCCTCACACTCCCTCAGTTGAATACTAAGGGATGTTTTCAAGTCGTTAGGAATGCTACAATGTTTGATACTTTGTTTTTAGGAAGCCATCACGGTACAAGCAACAGATATCTCTTCAATTCCATTATAGAGAATCCAAAACAAATATTCGTGATTTATATGTACAAATAAGTTGGATCTATGAAACATAAATTCGAGAATCGATATCCTTTACAATATTTGCCTTCCATTTGTAAAAACTATGTACAAAATTGTAAACTAGATAATCTA
>CM035437.1:24550771-24595771 GCA_020310875.1 Ceratopteris richardii | reverse complement strand
GTTAATTGAACGCCATTAAAAGTCATCAGACATCTCGATTGGGAAGCGACAATGGATTATGGTATTGAACTGCATGGGATGTCCTTGCTTACAATGGGTGGAGTGGTCTTTGGAGCAACAGAGGACGTGGCGTTCTGTGCTAAAGTCTCTCGAAAAAAATGAAGCTTAAAGCCGCAGATTTGCCACCCGAAGCAAGCTCGTGAGGGCGAACTCCTGGAGATGGCGGTCTGGCGATGCTAAAGGATCGATGAGAGTGAACAATGTGGAAGAGGAACTAATTTCCAAATTTCATTCGGCAAACACCAATCTATCACATGGTCCAAAGGATTGCCTACTTGTGGAGTCAAAAAGTGCGTTTGTATAAAAAAAAAACTGATGCCCACTCAAACATCCGTTAATGTGTATTATATCCCTTTTATATGAAATATGTGAGATTCAGACAATCTATTCAAACTCCTAACAACTTAGAAGGATTTAACTCATGGATAGGCATAAGCATGGATTGCATGCATCGTTTATACGTTGAACTGTATGGGAATGCATGATATTGAGCTTTATGCGCAGTTGTATGCATGACCATGAGCTTAAGCTATACATGGATGGCTATATTAACCTATATGGATATAAAGGGTGTCCATTGTTACAGGTCCCTCGAAAATGTTGGACGAAGAGCAATGGAAGAAGAGTTCGAAAACATGAGAGAAGGAATTTAATTTTACATTCGTAGATTCTAGCGCTGTTTGAAATTCCAACTCCAAACTTGAAAAAACCGCAAGGCAGTGAGGCTTTTGTTTTTTATTTTTATGTTTGTTGTTAATACCAAGTTATTAACCGATTGCGAATTTTTTTCAAACGCCCATGGAAGCAGCATGATTATTATGATTTTTTCTTTTGAATGTTTTAGATATGCTTTTTTGCCTAACTACACTATTTGTTTTTATCAAGTCCTAATCTTACTTTTCACGTTCTTGTCATGGAATTGTGTACATTAGATAGACTGAATCATCAAAGGTGAATGGATTTGGAAGTTATTATCCTGATGATGATGGAAATGTTACTTTGATGAGAGTATGTAATGACTTCATAATCAATTGTAGCATGTATTTAGAAGGAGAGCGATTCCCTGTAATTTGGGGAAATTATGTAATCATATCATACTAATTGTAACGTACATTTTGGAGGAGTTGTGTTGTCTTATAGTGAATTCTTTAGATGAATAGAATAGGTTATTTCTTCCGCAAAATAAGTAAAGGATGAAATCAATATTGACTGTTGTCGCAAAGTAGGTGCATGCCAGGTAGAGTTGTTGGCCAATGGTCTCTCTCTGCAATGTAATGTGTATTTAGTAGGAAAGCGGTTCCCTGTAATTTGGGGAAAATATGTAATCATATCGTACTCATTGTAATTTACATTTTGGAGGGGGTGTTCTCTTACAATGAATTCTTTAGATGAATACAATAGGTTACTTCTTCAGCAAAATAAGTAAGGATCAAATCACAATTGGCTGTTGTTCCAAAGTAGAATCATACCAGGTAGAGTTGTTGGCCACGGGTCTCTCTGTGCAAGCTGACAAGAGGATGTAATGGCGTCATGATCAATGTAACGTGTATTTAGCACGAGAGCACCGATTCCCTGCAATTTGGGGGAAATATGTAATCATATCATATTCATTGTAAGATAACGTTTTGCACGAGGTGTGTTCTCTAATGGTGGATACAATAGTTTACTTATTCAGCAAAATAAGTAAGGATAAAATCAATATTGACTGTTGTTCCAAAGTAGAAGCATTCCAGGTATAGTTGTTCACCATTAGTCTCTCAGTACAAGTTAATGAGAATGTAATGACATCCTAATCAATGTAACATATATTTAGCAAGAGAGCGATTCGTTGTAATTCGGGGAAAATATGTAACCATATCATACTCATTGTAAGTTGTACATTTTGCAAGGGGCGTGTTCTCTTGGAGTGAATTATTTAGATGAATACATTAGGTTACTTTTTCAGTCAGATAAGTAAGGACCAAATCAATAATGATTGTTGTTCCAAAATAGAAGCATACGAGCCAGAGTTGTTAGGAAACATAGTCCACACTCTAGGGGGAGGGGGTTAGCTAAGTTCTGCTTGGTCGCCTCCTCCCTAGGTGAGATTGTACTTGTGCATGATTCTTGTTGGCTCGTTGGTCAAAGGAGATGATGAAGTGGTGAAAATGCCGATTTAGAGCTTTGGTGCTTAAATTCTAAGGGTAGAGTCTCACCTGTTATCGATGAGGAGATGGGAGACTCTGAACTAGGTTAAGACACCTCCTATCAATGTAGGCTCATTTGTGGGGTTAGGCATTCTCTTTTCAAGAACACATCGGGTAGGTAGTTTAGGAGGTGCTGAGTTCTTCTCAAAGTCCCTTGTACTCCAATGTCATGTCTGGGACATTCGGTATCTCAATGCATTGATCCTCTTTTTGGGATCGATAGATCATTGACATCGTGTTGAAAGGTCACACATAAGTCTTCCTCAAAAGAGAAAGCAGGGAGATATATCCTAACTTTTGAGTGAGATAGCTCTCGAGAGCCACCATCCCCAACTTAGGGGGGGTGGGGATCATAGCTTTTGGTGGGCATTAGCTCGATACACTGAGTGCTACAATATGGCCATTTCTGAGGTCAATATATAGGTTGCAAGAACACTCCTGTAAAATACAACTTCAGATAATGTTGCTAATTGAAGAAGAATGGATCATTTTTGTAGAAATCTCTTGTCTATGATGAGTCGCAACTTCCAATTAAGGAAGAATGAGTCCCTTGTTTTTGAGGTGTTAGTGCATGCAAACTAAGAATTTTATAGGAGAAGCATCTGCATTTAATTTTAGCTCTCTACATAAGTTTTCACAGTCCGAATGCAGTTCTCATAGCCAACAAATATAAGTAAAACCCAAGGGAAGAATTCGTGTGGACTAACAGCGGAGGATCCTATTTTGCGTAGATAGATTTGCAGGCATGCTTTACGTAATGAGCATTCATTTAGAGTCTCACGCCAAACATGTACACGGTTCCATAAGCAACAACGTCTTTGTGAACATTACTAATGCTTTTTCATTAGGCAACATAAATGATGAAAATCCTTCAAACGTGTTATTTTCCATACGATATCTAGGGTTACAATGCACACTACTTATGAAGATGGAACATCGAGCCAAATAGAAACTTCACAGAATACAATAGGATCCACATATATATCCATTCTACAACAACTTTTTCAATTGCCGTGCAGTTTCATGGAGTCATCTATTTGCTCTTATACATCATATCTACATCAGATCTAGATAAAATGTGTTTTTCCATATTTTATTAAATTTGCAGAGCTTTAGCATATAATATGCCAATAAATGCAAAGAAGTTATATTTAAGTTGTTGTTTATAGTGTTCCTTAGCTCTCACATGTGTCTCATGTAATTTTTTTGGTATGGATCATGGATATGCCATGTAAACTCCAACAATTTTGATCATTTTAGGATATCATAGCGTCCAAGGACACTATAGTGTTTCAATACAAGAGAAGTGTTGCCATACACAGATTTAGTACTACAAAGTACTGAAACCAAGAATAGAAACAATTATATTGAGCCTTATACCAATGTTACTACCATGGTTTACACTTATGATCTTAAGCTTTCTTTACATACCAAGGATCGTATCATAGCTTATCTCAACAATTTGAGAGGATATAGGGCACGTTATGTTGCGCTTACACCAAGATTTTAAACATAACAATTTGTTAAAAGAATAAACATACTTCTCCAACCATGAAAAGCTTCATTTCTCTACATTTCTACCTTCATTCATCATCAAGTGTATATCTTTCTCTCTTTCTTGGTTTGTCCTTCTTTTGCTTTCTCTCTTGGCTCTTGTCTCTTCTCTCTCTCTCTCTCTCTCTCTCTCTCTCTCTCTCTCACACACACACACACACACACACGCACCCACATGCCATTTCATGGTCTCTCTTTTCCTCTCTCTCACTCTCTCTCTCTCTCTCTCTCTCTCTCTCTCTCTCTCTCTCTCTCTCTCTCTCTCTCTCTCTCTCTCTCTCTCTCTCTTTCTCTCTCTCTCTCTCACACACACACACCCACATGCCATTTCATGGTCTCTCTTTTCCTCTCTCTCTCTCTCTCTCTCTCTCTCTCTCTCTCTCTCTCTCTCTCACACACACACACACACACACACACACAAACACACACACACACCCACACGCCCTTTCATGGTCTCTCTTTTCCTCTCTCTCTCTCTCTCTCTCTCTCTCTCTCTCTCTCACTCACTCACTCACACACACACGCACCTACACGCCCTTTCATGGTCTCTCTTTTCCTCTCTCTCTCTCTCTCTCTCTCTCTCTCTCTCTCTCTCTCTCTCTCTCTCTCTCTCTCTCTCTCCCTCCCTCCCTCCCTCCCTCCCTCCCTCCCTCCCTCCCTCCCTCCCTCTCTCTCTCTCTCTCTCTCTCTCTCTCTCTCTCTCTCTCTCTCTCTCTCTCTCTCTCTCTCTCCCTCCCTCCCTCCCTCCCTCCCCCATGATACTCAAAATCTAGAAACGTGTTTTCGGTCAAGACTTAGTTTACTTTTGGTTCTTAATCATCATCTTTAAATGCTTCAGTGTTTACTCTCTTGAATTTCCCTTCAAAAATTTTCTATATTCCAAACATTGTGTGTGTTACACTTATGTGTTCCTTGAGTAGCTTTGATGTGAACCTTTTTCCTATACATGGGCACTTTTTACTCTAGTGCTAGCTAGAGGTTTTTTTCCCATGTTATAACATAAATGATTCACTCATATGTGGTGGTACTTTTTACTTAGGGATTATTATTCAGCTCTTAATTTAGTTTTCAACATTGTCAATAGAGTGAGCCATTTCAGCCATATGTCTTCTCTGTATGTCTTGCTATGTTTGTGCTCCTTCTATGTGCTTCTCGTGTGTCTCTCACACTTCTATACACACCCAATAGTGGTATCAGAGCAAGTTCAACTTCTTCTCAAGTTTTGGTTTTTTGTGTGGCAGTGCGCATGCACTTTTAACACTGCAAATCAACTTTGGAGCATAGAATAGTGATTTTCAGCCACCAAGAAACATTTCCACTAGTTGCACTAAATTTTTGCCCCCATTTCAAAGCCATTCATGTAGTCGAAATTGCCATCAGCATGATAGATTGTGAGCTCAAATTTTAGCATTCATTTTTGCTTTTGTTGAAGTAAATATTCCATTACATTCTTGTTCTTTAGTGAAATGGCGGGTAAAAATGACTTCTTTGGCATTCTTCAAGCTGAAGATAAACTTGATGGGATGTAGAACATACAAAGAAGCAAGAGTATCCCATGCCTATGTTGATGTAGAACATGAACAAATGTGTGGAACTATGTGATGCTTCGCAAAAGCTCAATGCATGAGCTTGAGCAACTTAGATGGGATGGAAAAGATGATCATGCTCATGCATTAATTGTGCTTTCTGTGAAGCATCACATAGTTCCACATATTTGTTCATGTTCTACATCAAGACAAGCATGGGATACTCTTGCTTCTTTGTATGCCATGCATAATGAAGCACGTTTTTCATACTTGAGGAAGCAACTTGAGGATGTATGTATGGCTAAAAATGATTTTGTGGATGTGTATGTGACACGTATCAAGAACTTGAAAGAGCAATTGGCAAACATAGATGAGATTATTCCAGATGCATCCCTCATCTCCACATTGCTGAAAGGGCTACCACAATCTTTCCAAAGCTTTGCCACTACACTCCATTTGGTTGCAAAAGGGAATAGCAATATGTATTCATTTCATGAGGTTGTGTCTCTTCTTTTGCAAGAAGAGTAATCTAGAGTGAATAGGAGTGGTTTGATTGAGGGAACGCAAGCACTTGCTATCTCACAAAAGGTGAAAAGCAAGTATGATTTAGCTTTTGGTTCATCAAAATCAAAGCCTCAACCTTCCTCTTCCACTCATTCCTCTAATGATAATGATCTCCAAAAGAAAAAGAGATGCAAATATTGTTGAAAGGCTAGTCATACTATTGATGAGTGCAAAAAGCTTGCTAAATGCAATGAAAAGAAGAAGGAATCCAACATGTGTATTGATAAAAATTTATCAAATGCAAAGAATGATGAGGCAACATGGCTCAAGATTTTTGGGCATGTGTTTTTACATGCCATTATGATGCATCTTTGCATTCTAAATGTATGGTTGTGAGTGACTCTGATTCAGATTGGTTCTTTGATAGTGGTGCTTCAAAGCACGTAACTTCATGATAAAGGTTTTTTGCATCTTTGAAAGATGCACCCAAAGGAGGACATGTGGTGTTTGCAAACAATGCCTCTTATCCTATGATTGGATTAGGAGAAATTGAGTTTACGACTGCAAATGGAGGTGTGATTCTCTTGAAAAATGCATTGTATGTACCCGTTATCAAGAAGAAATTAATTTGAGTTCCTTTGATTGCCAAAGCTCGACTTCATGTACAATTTTTTTATTGTAAATATGTGGTTCATGATTTCAGGAATGGTGATATTATCGTGATGTCCAATACATCATGTAATGGTTTGTATTGCATGGATACATACAACAGGGCTGCCTTGAATGCCTTGGTTGCTCATACTTCTTCCATGGCTCAAATGGAGCTTTGGCATGCTCGTTTTTGTCACGTGAACTTCATCAGTTTGCTTTACTTGCAAAAGAAGGACATGGTTATTGGTTTGCCAACACTTCTGCCCATCGAAAAGCATGCATGTGAAGGTTGCATTCTTGGAAAAATGCATCATGCTTCTTTTCTAAAAGATAATCATACACACACTACAAGAAAATTGTAGCTTGTTCATAGCGATGTATGTGGTCATCCCATGTATGATACACGTGTTGACAATGTATTACATAATGAACACATGTCTATCAAGAGTGCACAAAGTATGCTAAAGTGGTTGAAACATAGTTTACAGGACAGCAAATTGAGTGCACCCACTCAAAATATTGGACAAACTTTTGCTTGGAACATGGACCTCCATAGAGGTTTCAATAATGCATCCAAAAGTTGAAGTTATTCTCAAGCATAGGAATACATAATGGTGGAGTGACACTCATGAATGATTCCAAATACTCTAGCTCAACACAGAATAATCCGACAAAAGTTTGCATGGGAGGAGTAAAGGCAAGGCATCTAGTTTCTAAATATTTCATGTGAAATACCCAATCAGACATTAAATTTATGGAAAGACGTTTGTGTTTTAACAACATTGATTGGAAGTGATCCAATTATAGCATTGAAACATGAAAAAGTTTGGGAGTCTTTGGATCAAATGATGAAAATGATGGAAAAACCAAGTCCTCTTAAGGATGGAATAAATAACCTTGAGACTGAAGTTCATGTTTGGTTGCAAGTTAGATGCAAATACAAGAAATCCATTTCTCTATTGTATGCATGGGAGGTTAGAACATGGTCCCAAATTCAAGTCAACAAGAACGAGTGTTAAAGTCAAAAGCTCAAAACAACACCAAGGGATCATACATGATGCAAAATTGTGCTTATAATGGGAAGAAACCCATAAAAAGATTTCAAGATGTTCAAATTTTTAATCACATTATACCTCCAAGATGACATGAAGATGGTTAGAGTTGGGATCCTATCATTAAAATTCCTTTGACAAGAGTATATGTATGCATTTACATGAAAAACTCCAAATATTGGATGAACTGTTATATGCTTGGAACATGGAACTTCCATAGAGATGTCAAGAATGCACCAAAATCTAGAGGAGTTGTTGTCAAGCATAGGAATACATCATGGTGCAATGACACTCAACAATGATTCCAAATACTCTAGCTTAACACAAAATAATCCAACAAAGTTTTGCATGGGATGAGTAAACGTAAGGCATCTAATTTCTAGCTATTTCATGGCAAATACCAATCAAGACTTCAATTTATGGAAAGACATTTATGTTGTAACAACATTAATTGGAAGTGATCCAAGTATATCAGTGAAAATTGCATAATTTTGGGAGTCTTTGGATCAAATGATGAAGATGATGGAAAAACTGAGTCCTCGTAAGGATGGCATCAATAATCTCAAGATTGACCTTCAAACACTCATTGAGAACATGGTAAATGCACGAGCCAAAACACATATAACACATTTTATGGTAAGTGTAAGTTATTTGACATGTGTATACACAATTAATATTATTTATGATTATGTGTAATTTTGCAACACATTTTCTATGCCCATGGATCTTACTTTTAAATATGGGTCACTCACATTGTGGAGCAGAAAAGGGATGGAGAGTTCTCATTATTAAGAAACATTTGTATATTTTAAGAATACATGACATGGAGGAGGAAAACATAGGGCTGATCCTCTTCATGAGATGTTTAACTGGTTTTATTGAACAATAGGTGAACACAAGAGACAAAGAGTACATGGTAATCTATCTTATGAAGAATAGTTATGAAAATAACATCAAGCACTCCGAATAGGGCATACAAAGAATCTTATGCAAGGTCTCACATGCAATGTTGGATAGTAACACATCACCAACAAGGGTCACAATGGGTCCCCCAAGAAGAATCACAAACTTTGGTATAAGGTGATAAATAAATATAATAATTGAAACCATTTTTTTTAGGTCACTTAAAAAAATTTAGAGTCTCTCATACCATTTGTCATTTTATGCATGCCAGGAACCAAACAAGTGTGGGGTACATGCATGTTGTGATAGAAGGACGTTAGCATAGAACTCTATCCTAGATTTCTACAATTGAATCCATCTATACAAGCATGTATACTCAAGATATTGTAAAAACAAGTGATTAAGCAACAAAATCCATCCCGAGAGAATAGACCACTAGGGCAGATGATGCAAATGCGATAGGCTTGGAAGCTCATAACCAAATGCAAGATATCTTTGATGATCTTAACAGCATCAATGTTCCAATGTCACATTATACACTATTTCTAGCATCAAGTGCATAGAATGAAATGATGGACATTGCTCATGAGATAGCATCAAAAGAAGGGGAAACATTGGGTACAAACAGAAACACAAGCAAAAATACAAAGAGAGCAAATAGAGAAAGAGTCATCGGTGATACATTCTTTGAAGGAATTGAGGTTCAAGGTCACTTATCGAAGACCAACATTTGAATTGAGTCTAAAAGGGAGCCGAATTGTAGATCAGGAAGAGGAGGCACAAATACAAGAGTTAGAAGAGAAGAGATGACAAGGAGAAGTAAATAGAGAAATCAAGTGGAACACACAGATAAAGAACAAGAACAAAGTCAAGAGAGACAACCAGAAGAGCAACAATAGGGAAAGGAATAGAGAGAAACTCAACAACCACAAGCGAAATAATAGAGGAATGAATATAGAGAAGCTGAACAACCAGAGAGTGGTCGGATGAATGAAGAGAGAAGGAAGAAATTCAAAGCTAATTTTTCACTTTAGACATGTGTGCCAAGGTCACCACCATCTCCTTGAAACAAATGAAAATACAAGTATAGGTTGTGGAGTATGGCACTAAGAGATATAAACAAGTACTATCAGATCACACATCCAATCCTCCCCGAAGCTCCTTTTCCTCGAATAGAGAAACAAGTAATAGAGAACTACTCAAACTTTACCAAGTCTAGTACAATGCGCTCCTTGCATTACAAGATGCATTGAAGGATAAACTTACTTCACTTTTTGTTGATAGTTTCCTTTTTCATATACATGAAAAAAGAATAAACCTACAATTGAAAGACATTATGTCACTTAGACTTGGAAATGATGATGTACTTAAGAGATAAATTTGCCCAAAAATGTCTCTTTTTTATGTACTCTAGTTATGATCAATAAGAAAAGTTTTTCTTGCCTTTTTGGTATTTTTTTGGAAATCTGATATTTTTCTCCAATTTTAGCATGTCTTATGGATGTTTAAGTGTCCATAAAACATTTACAAAACTAAAATGAAAGAAAAATAGTTGTTCACCACTGTTGTAGAATTGTTAGCACAAAGCAAAATCGGCATTTATTGGTTCTAGATCAACTCTACATTGTCAAACCTTTTTTCTGTATGATGATGTGTCTCAAGAATCTATGGAGCTTAACCAAGCAATGTTGAAGAAGATCATCACACAAACATGCACCAAAAGGTAAGAAACATGTGAGAAAAGCATGAAAAGACACTTATTTGACACACCTCAAGATCACCATTAGAGCTGCACATGAACAAGGCGACAAGAGAAAGTACTCAAAAGCTAGATGCACGAGATTTAATTCAAAATTATTGAGGAGTAATTTACACATAAGTGATTTTATCTGCCCTTTTCACATGGTTTTTGGAAAAAAATCAATTAAAACTATCATAGGGCTTGTTCAACCATCAAAATGACTTCTAAAAATTTTAGAAAAATATAGAGAGTTGGGATATCACTCTTGAGGCTTAAGGAATGACCTTTACAAAAATAGAGTGTAAGTACATAAAATCCTATTTCCCTCAGTAAAAATATAATTCTCAAAAAATAGGGATGTATGGGTATTGATTTTTTAACCCCACCCTCTTTCTTTTTAAAGAAATCCATATGAAAAGCTTCTTCGAATGTGGCATCTGGTGAGTATCCAAAAATTGGCACCTATTGCAATATGCAATGAGACATTTCAATGGTAATGTTTGACTAAAATAAAAACGAAGAGGCATAATGCCATATCAAAATCCAAGTACATTAATATGAGGCAAAAGTGCCGAGTTAGAAGTGGTTAGATATATTTTTATGGTTTCTAATATTTTTACAAGCATTTGGCATGTTGGACTTGTTAAATCCATGGCTTGTTGCTACCAAAAAATGATTGTCTCACACATGTACTCAATAGTGACTATATTCTCTTTGGGATCAACAATAGTTGGATAATTTAACTAATAATTGGTTCTTTTTTGTTGCACCTACATGGCATCATATATCATCCACAATTTCCTCCTAGTGAAGGTAGCAAAACTAGGGTTACACTGTATGTATGATGGTACGTGATCAAAATTTTGTATGGTATTTGGTTGTTCCCTCAAAAGTTTCCTCCTCCACTTTGGCTTGTCTTGAACAATATTTCACCTTGTGATATTTCCTACAATCTCTCTCTTGATCATGAATGCATCATTCACGTCCATGTTGATCTTTTTGCTATGTATGTTTGCGCTCTCACCCATATGTGGCCATAACTAAGAGGCTGAATTGAGACCAAATTTCTGTGGTGTATCTTACCCATTCTCTTCATAAAAATTGGATCCAAGTACCTTTTCTCAAATTCATTTCATAAATCAAATTGATACATTATTCATGTAGGCTTTCATCATAGGGATATGTTTGTCCTCATGGATCATTGGATCACGATCCTAGGCATGGGAGTCAATTATGGATCTCTTCTATGCTTATCCTTCCCCTTCGTATTCTTTGAATCACATTTTAATTTCATGTTCATGTTCAATTGATTGATAATCATCATCTATTACATGTTGATTCCTTCACTTGGTTGGCCAATAGGTTAGTCCAGTTGATTGTTTAGTTCTCATAGTCTGGTCAATTTTGCTTGTTGTTCCTCAAGTTGTTCTTTGAGTGAGGCGTTCTCATCTTGAAATTCAACCATTTTTCTTGAACTACCCAATGGAAGACAAATGAATGCTATTCTTCAAATAATCATTCTGTAAGATCATTTCCTTCTTTCTCTACTTGCTTCATATCTGCTTATGAATCCAAGAATTCTCTTAGATCTACTTCTCAAGTTCAAACAATCATTCTCTGAGATCATTTCGTTCTTTCTCTACTTGCTTCAAATCTGCTTCTCATGTTCCTTCAATCCAACGACTCCTATTCACTCTAGATTGTTCCTCTTGCAAAAGAAGAGACACAAGCTCATCAAATGTATACATATTTGGATTCCCTTTTGCAACCAAATTGACTGTAGTGAAAGAGCTTTGAAAAGATTATGATAGTCCTTTCAACAATGTAGAGATGAGTGATGCACCTGGAAATAATCTCATCTATGTTTGCTACTTGCTCTTTCAAATCCTTGATGTGTGTCACATACACATCCATAGACTCATTTTCAGTCATACATACATCTTCAAGTTGATTTCTCAAGTATGAAACATGTGCTTCATTACACATGGCATACAAAGAAACAAGCATGTCCATGCCTATCTTGATGTAGAAGATGACTGCATGTGTGGAACTATACGATTCTTCATAGAAAGTGCAATCAATGCATGAGCTTGAGCATCTTCTCCATCCCATCTAAGTTGCTCCTGTGTAGGTCAAGAAGGATCAACCATTGTACTTGTAGAAGAAGCTCCATCTGTGACAGTAGACTATAAAGTAGAAGAACCTATGGGTCTTTGATCTAAATCTTCCACCATATTCCATAGTTGTTTCACAACAAGAACATTCTTCATCATGTAAGAACACATTGGATAGTTGTTCCCATCAAGATTATCTTCATCTTGAATCATTCCAAAAAATTCATTGCTACCTTCCATTTCACTAAAGGACAAGAATGTGACAAGATCTTTACTTCAACAAAAGTTGAAATGAGTCCTGAAATTTTAGCTCACAATCCTTCATTGTGATGGCAATTCTAACTGCATGAATGGATTTGAAGTGCCGATAACACCATAGTGGAACTCCTCTAAATGCTTCTTGGCTTCTGAAAATCACTATTCTATGCTCCGAAGTCGATTTGCACTGTTAAAAGTGCATGTGTTCTATGATGCAAAAAACCAAAACTTGAGAAGGATTTGAACCTGCTTTGATACCACTCTTGGGTGTGTATAGAAGTGCGAGATACACACGAGAAGCACACACAAGGAGCAAAAACAAAACAAGACACATGGAGAAAATGGATGGCTAGAATAGCTCTATGTATTCATGATGATCTGAATTGAAGTAAGAGCTAAGTAATATCCCTAAGTACAAAGTACCACCACATATGAGTGAATCAATATGTGGTAACATGGGGAAAAAACCTTTAGCCAACACTAGAGTAAAAAGTGCCCATGTAAAGGGAAAAGGTTGACATCAAAACTAGTCGAGGAACACATAAGTGTAATAGAAATCACAAACTCATGGAGCACTTAGCCCTAGAGATTAACCAAATATATTGAATTATGTTATTCTTTCTAGAAGCAACACTGTATGCATTGAATGGCAATGGGCAATAGCCCATATATTTTGATAGGGTCTTCGAAAAGAAAAGTGAAAAATTAAAATCTTCACTATATAGCGTGGAAAACATAAAATAAATCTGGATTCAATTTTGGAAGATAGTGGATAATTGAATGTATATCCATTTTTTCTTTTGCTTTCTTTCTAAATTTTTCCTTGAACCCTTCCTATGCTTAGATAATTATCTTCATATGAAACAGATAGCTGCAAAAAAATAAGCAATTTAATTGCACAAGAAAATACAAAAAAAATCCGCATATCATATGAATCTTGAACACGATCAATCCAAGAAAGTAGGCTCATCAAAAAATCTTGGATAGCATCCTTAGCTATTCTGCAAGAGCAAATATGAGGAATAATGGAATGTTTGACAGACAAGGCTATCAATGCATGTTCATGAGCATCTTTGTCATCCCAACAAAGCTGCTCTATAGTAGGTGCAACAGGAACCATTGCACAAAATATCACCATCTTCAACACCATCTACATCAGCTTCAGTAACTGTATTTGTAGGTGTAATAGGACGTTTTTCAACACCCTGCACAATATTTCACAATCCTTTTGCAACCAATACATGACACATCATATAAGCCCACAATGGATAATTTGTACCATCCAGCTTATCTTCAATAGCCAACATATGGAATACATCACTACTTTCCACCATGGCCACTGACTAAAAAACCCTGATGGAGAAAAATGATTGTATCTCAAAAAGTTGAACAAAACTACCCTGTCGAGTTCTATTAAATATGTAGCAGACTTCAAGTCACTTATATTGGCAAATTGAAACCTATATATATCTTTGGCACAAAAAGATGAAATTTTCTACACAAGCACTACGATAGTGCTTTTGGAGGCCAAAATGAGCTCATATCACAAACAGAGTGAAGTAGTTTTGAACTCCTAATCACCTTGAGTATGCTCACCAATTTTCATATGATTCTAAGAAAATGATTGGAAGGGTGTCAATGATGCCCTAAATGAAGTGGCAACCTACTCTGATACCAGTTGTTAGAGTTTGAGGTCTATGGAATCATGCAAATAGCACAATGAAGAAGAAGAAGCTTGGAGCACAACATACAATATTGAATGTATTACCAAGAGAATGTACAAAGACAAAGAGAATGCATTGAAGCATGAAAAAGTTTGGGAGTCTTGGATCAAATGATGAAAATGATGGAAAAACCAAGTCCTCTTAAGGATGGAATCAATAACCTTGAGATTGAAATTCATGTTTGGTTGTAAGCTAGGTGCAAATATAAGAAATCCATTTCTCTATTGTATGCATGGGAGGTTAGAACATGGTCCCAAATGCAAGAAAACAAGGACCAGTGTTAAAGTCAAAAGCTCAAAACAACACCAAGGGATCAGACATGATGCAAAATTGTTCTTATAATGGGAAGAAACCCGTACAATGATTTCAAGTTTAATCACATTATACCTCCAAGATGACATGAAGATGGTTATAGTTGGGATCCTATCATTAAAATTCCTTTAACAAGAGTACATGTATGCATATACATGAAAAACTCCAAATATTTTATGAGCTTTTATATGCTTGGAATATGGAACTTCCATAGAGATGTCAGAAATGCATCCAAAAGCTAGAGGAGTTATTCTCAAGCATAGGAATGCATCATGGTGCAGTGACATTCATCAATGATTCCAAATACTCTATCTCAACACAAAATAATTTGGCAAATTTTTGCATGGGAGAAGTAAAGTAAGGCATCTAATTTCTAACTATTTTATGTAAAATACCAATCAAGCATTCAATTTATGGAAAGAAATTTATGTTGTAACAACATTAATTGGAAGTGATCCAAGTATAGCACTGAAAGGTGCAAAATTTTAGGAGTCTTTGGATAAAATGATGAAAATGATGGAAAAACCAAGTCCTCGTAAGGATGGCATTAATTACCTCAAGAATGACATTCAAACATTCATCGAGGAAATGGTTAATACATGGGCTGAAACACATATAACACATTGTATGGTAAGTGTAAGTTATCTGACATGTGTATACACAATGAGTATTGTTTATAATTATGTGTAATTTGCAACACATTTTGTATGCCCACGGATCTTACATAGTACCAAGAGAATGTACAAAGACAAAGAGAATGCATTGAAACATGTAAAAGTTTGGGAGTCTTGGATCAAATGATGAAAATGATGGAAAAACCAAGTCCTCTTAAGGATGGAATCAATAACCTTGAGATTGAAATTCATGTTTGGTTGCAAGCTAGGTGCAAATCCATTTCTCTATTGTATGCATGGGAGGTTAGAACATGGTCCCAAATGCAAGAAAACAAGGACGAGTGTTAAAGTCAAAAGCTCAAAACAACACCAAGGGATCAGACATGATGCAAAATTGTTCTTATAATGGGAAGGAACCCGAACAATGATTTCAAGGTAATCAAATTTTTAATCACATTATACCTCCAAGATGACATGAAGATGGTTATAGTTGGGATCCTACCATTAAAATTCCTTTGACAAGAGTACATGTATGCATGCACATGAAAAACTCCAAATATTTTATGAGCTTTTATATGCTTGGAATATGGAACTTCCATAGAGATGTCAAGAATGCATCCAAAAGCTAGAGGAGTTATTCTCAAGCATAGGAATGCATCATGGTGCATTGACATTCATCAATGATTCCAAATACTCTATCTCAACACAAAAGAATTTGGCAAACTTTTGCATGGGAGAAGTAAATTAAGGCATCTAATTTCTAACTATTTTATGTCAAATACCAATCAAGCATGCAATTTATGGAAAGATATTTATGTTGTAACAACATTAATTGGAAGTGATCCAAGTATAGCACTGAAAGGTGCAAAATTTTGGGAGTCTTTGGATAAAATGATGAAAATGATGGAAAAACAAAGTCCTCGTAAGGATGGCATTAATAACCTCAAGACTGACATTCAAACATTCATTGAGGAAATGATAAATGCATGGGCTGAAACACATATAACACATTGTATGGTAAGTGTAAGTTATCTGACATGTGTATACACAATTAATATTGTTTATAATTATATGTAATTTGCAACACATTTTGTATGCCCACGGATCTTACATTTTGGATAAATATGGGTCATTCACATTATGGAGTAGACAAGGGATGGAAAGTTCTCATTATGAAGAACAATTTGTACATTTTGAGAATACAAGACATGGAGGAGGAAAACATAGGATTGATCCTCTTCATGACATGTTTAATTGGTTTTATTGAACAATAGGTGGACATGAGAGACAAAGAGTACATCATAATCTATCTTATGAAGAATAGTTATGAAATTAACATCAAGCATTCTGCATCGGACATACAAAGAATATTATGTGAGATATCACATGCAATGTTGGATAGTAACACATCACCAACAAGGGTCACAATGGGTCCCCCAAGAAGAATCACAAACTTTGGTATACGGTGATAAATAAATATAATAATTGAAACCATTTTTTTTAGGTCACTCAAAAAAATTTAAGTGTATAAAAGTAAGTCTCTCAAGTCATTTGTCATTTTATGCATGCGAGGAACCAAACAAGTGTGGGGTACATGCATGTTGTGATAGAAGGGGCATTAGCATAGAACTCTATCCTAAATTTGCACAGTTGAATCCATCTATACAAGCATGTATACTGAAGATATTGTAAAAACAAGTGATTAAGCAACAAAATCCATCACGAGAGAATAGACCAACGGGGCAGACGATGCAAATGTGATAGGCTTGGAAGATCATAACCAAACGCAAGATATCTTTGATGCTCTTAACACCATCAATGCTCCAATGTCACATTATACACTATTTCCAGCATCAAGTGCACGGAATGAAATGATGGATATTGTTCATGAAATAGCATCAGAAGAAGGGGAAACATGGGTACAAATAGAAACACAAGCAAAAATACAAAGAGAAAAAATAGAGAAAGCATCATCGGTGACAAGAACTTTGACGGAATTGAGGTTCAAGGTCACTTATTGAAGACCAATATTTGATTTGAGTCTAGAAGGGAGCTGAATTGTAGATCAAGAAGAGGAGGCACAAATACAAGAGTTGGCAGAGAAGAGATGACAAGAAGAAGTAAATAGAGAAATAATAGAGCAAGTTCATGCACATTTTGAGAGAAGAGCAAATCAAGTGGAACACACATATAAAAAACAAAAACAAAGTCAAGAAAGACAACCAGAAGAGCACCAACAGGGAAATGAATAGAGAGAAACTCAACAACCACAAGATAAATAATAGAGGAATGAATATAGAGAAGCTGAACAACCAGAGAGTGGTCGGACGAAGGAAGAGAGAAGGAAGAAATTCAAAGCTGATTGTGCACTTTAGACATGTGTGCCAAGGTCACCACCATCTCCTTGAAACAAATGAAAATACAAGTATAGATTGTGGAATATGGCACTAAGAGATATAAACAAGTACTATAAGATCGCACATCCAATCCTCCCAGAAGCTTCTTTCCTCGAATAGAGAAACAAGTAATAGAGAAATACTCAAACTTTACCAAGTCTAGTACAATTCGCTCCTTGCATTACAAGATGCATTGAAGGATATACTTACTTCACTTTTTGTTGATAGTTTCCTTTTTCATATACATGAAAAAAGAATAAACCTACAATTGAAAGACATTATGTCACTTAGACTTAGAAATGATGATGTACTTAAGAGATAAATTTGCCAAAAAATGTCTCTTTGTTATGTACTCTACTTATGATCAATAAGAAAAGTTTTTCTTGCCTTTTTGTTATCTTTTGGAAATCTGATATTTTTCTCCAATTGTAGCATGTTTTATGGATGTTTAAGTGTCCATAAAACATTTACAGAACTAAAATGAAAGAAAAACAGTTGTTCACCACTGTTGTAGAATTGTTAGCACAAGGCAAAATCAGCATTAAGTGGCTCTAGATCAACTCTAAATTGTCAAACCTTTTTTGTGTATGATGATGTGTCTCAAGAATCTATAAATCTTAACCAAGAAATCCTGAAGAAGATCATCACACAAACATGCACCAAAAGGTAAGAAACATGTGACAAAAGCATGAAAAAACACTTATCTTAAGTAGATATGGGGTTGACACACCTCAAGATCACCATTAGAGCTGCACATGAAGAAGGAGACAAGAAAAAGTACTCAAAAGCTAGATGCACGAGATTTAATTCAAAATGATTGAGGAGTAATTTACACATAAGTGATTTTATCTGCCCTTTTCACATGGTTTTTGGACAAAAATCAATTAAAACTAGTCATAGGGCTTGTTCAACCATCAAAATGACTCCAAAAAATTTTAGAAAAATACAAAGAGTTGGGATATCACTCTTGAGGCTTAAGGAATGACCTTTACAAAAATAGAGTGTAAGTACATAAAATCCTATTTCCCTCAGTAAAAATATAATTCTCAAAAAATAGGGATGTATGGGTATTGATTTTTAACCCCACCCTCTTTCTTTTGAAGTTTCATTATTCCTTGGCTTCTTACAAGTGATCTGACATGCACTTCATGGCCTAAATTGAAAAAAAAACTAATGGGCCCCTTTGCCTTTGCAACCCTTTTCTTTACGTTTTTTTTTTCATTTTTAATGACTGCAACAATTGTCTCCCTCCTAAACCTATCTTCCTTGATGGGCCTTTCATGGAGCACATCGAGTTTACATCCTATTTGTTGTGTCCAATATCTCTTGGTCCCTCTTGTAGTGCTTCTTTGCCAAAACCATAAGGTGGTTTTGCCATTCTATATATTTGGGACCTAAGGTAAAAGGGGTCATAGTTGAATGAACTATATCTAGAGAGATGGCATTAATATATGGGTATGACCATTAGGTAATTTATATAAAGGTTTTGAGTTTTTTGCAAAGAAATTCATATCAAAAGCTTCTTCAAATGTGGCATGTGGTGAGTATCCAAAAATTGGAACCTATTGCAATATGCAACGAGACATTTCAATGGCAATGTTTGACTAAAATAAAATCGAAGAGGCATAATGCCATATCAAAATCCAAGTACATTAATATGAGGCAAAACTGCCGAGTTAGAAGTGGTTAGGCATATGTTTATGGTTTCTAATATTTTTACAAGTATTTGGCATGTTGGACTTGTTAAATCCATGGCTTATTGCTACCAAAAAATGATTGTCTCACACATGTACCCAATAGTAACTATATTCTCTTTGGGATCAACAATAGTTGGATAATTTAACTAATACTTGGTTTTTTTTCATTGCACCTACATGGCATCATATATCATCCACAATTTCCTCCTAGTGAAGGTAGCAAACCTAGGGTTACACTGTATGTATGATGGTACGTGATCAAAATTTTGTATGGTATTTGGTTGTTCCCTCAAAATTTTCCTCCTCCACTTTGGCTTGTCTTGAACAATTTTTCGCCTTGTGATATTTCCTACATCCTCTCTCTTGATCATGAATGCATCATCCACTTCCATGTTGAACTTTTTGCTATGTATGTTTGCGCTCTAACCCATATGTGGCCATAACTAAGAGGCTGAATCGAGAACAAATTTGTGTGGTGTATCTTACCCATTCTCGTCATAAAAATTGGATCCAAGTACCTTTTCTCAAAGTCATTTCATAAATCAAATTGATACATTATTCATGTAGGCTTTCATCATAGGGATACCTTTGTCCTCGTAGATCATTGGATCACAATCCTAGGCATGGGAGTCAATTGTGGATCCCTCCTATGCTTATCCTTCCCCTTCCTATTCTTTGAATCACATTTTAATTTCATGCTCATGTTCAATTGACTGATAATCATCATCTATTACATGTTGATTCTCTTCACTTGGTTGGCCAATAGGTTAGTCCAATTCATTGTTTGGTTCTCATAGTCTGGTCAATTTTGCTTGTTGTTCCTCAAGTTGTTCTTTGAGTGAGGCGTTCTCATCTTGAAATTCAACCATTAATTTTCTTGAACTACCCAATGGAAGACAAAGGAGTGCTATTCTTCAAATAATCCTTCTCTGATATCATTTCCTTCTTTCTCTACTTGCCTCAGGTCTGCTTATGAATCCAAGAATTCTCTGAGATCTACTTCTCAAGTTCAAACAATCATTCTCTAAGATCATTTCCTTCTTTCTCTACTTGCTTCAGATATGCTTTTCATGTTCCCTCAATCCAACGACTCCTATTCACTCTAGATTTTTCCTCTTGCAAAAGAAGAGACACAAGGTCATCAAATACATACATATTTGGATTCCCTTCTGCAACCAATTTGACTGTGGTGAAAGAGCTTTGAAAAGATTATGATAATCCTTTCAACAAATTAGAGATGCGTGACGCAAAATAATCTCATCTATGTTTAATAGTTGCTCTTTCAAATCCTTGATGTGTGTCACATACACATCCATAGACTCACTTTCAGTCATACATACATCCTCAAGTTGCTTTCTCAAGTATGCAACATGTGCTTCATTACACATGGCATACAAAGAAGCAAGCTTGTCCATGCCTATCTGGATGTAGAAGATGATTGTATGTGTGCAACTATATGATTCTTCATAGAAAGTGCAATCAATGCATGAGCTTGAGCATCTTTTCCATCCCATCTAAGTTGCTCCTCTGTAGGTGGAGAAGGATCAACCATTGTACTTGTAAAAGAAGCTTCATCTGTGATAGTAGGCTATAAAGTAGAAGAACCTATGGGTCTTTGATCTAATCTTCCACCATATTCCATAGTTGTTTCACAACAAGAACATGCTTCATCATGTAAGAACACATTAAATAGTTGTTCCCATCAAGCTTATCTTCATCTTGAATCATGCCAAAAATTTCATTGCTACCTTCCATTTCACTAAAGAACAAGAATGTGATAAGATCTTTACTTCAACAAAAGTTGAAATGAGTGTTGAAATTTTAGCTCACAATCCATCATTGTGATGGCAATTCTTACTACACGAATGGCTTTGAAGTGCGGATAAAACCATATTGGAACACCTCTAAATTTTTCTTGGCTACTGAAAATCACTATTCTATGCTCCGAAGTCGATTTGCACTGTTAAAAGTGCACGTGTGCTATGATGCAAAAAACCAAAACTTGAGAAGGATTTGAACCTGCTTTGATACCACTCTTGGGTGTGTATAGAAGTGTGAGATACACACGAGAAGCACACAGAAGGAGCAAAAACACAACAATACACATGGAGAAAATGGATGGCTATAATAGCTCTATCTATTCATGATGATCTAAATTGAAGTAAGAGCTAAGTAATATCCCTAAGTACAAAGTACCACCACATATGAGTGAATCATGTATGTGGTAACATGGGGAAAAAACCTTTAGCGAGCACTAGTGTAAAAAGTGCCCATGTGAAGGGAAAAGGTTGACATCAAAGCTACTTGAGGAACACATAAGTTTAATAGAAATCCCAAACTCTTGAAGCACTTAGCCTTAGAGATTAACCAAATATATTGAATTATGTTATTCTTTAAAGAAGCAACACTCTATATGCATTGAATGGGAATGGGAAATAGCCCATATATTTTGATAGGGTCTTCAAAGAGAAAAGTGAGAATTTAGAGTCTTCACTATATAACGTGGAAAACATAAATCTGGATTCAATTTTGGAAGATAGTGGATAATTGATTGTATATCCATTTTTTCTTTTGCTTTCTTTCTAAATTTTTCCTTGAACCCTTCCTTTGCTTACATATTTATCTTCATATGATACAAATAGCAAAAAATAAGCAATTTAATTGCATAAGAAAACATAAAAAAACTATGTATATCATATGAATCTTGAACACGATCAATCCAAGAAAGTGGGCTCATCAAAAAATCTTGGATAGCATCCTTAGCTATTCTGCAAGATCAAATATGAGGAATAATGGAATTTTTAATAGACAAGGCTATCAATGCATGTTCTTGAGCATCTTTGTCATCCCAACAAAGTTGCTCTATAGTAGGTGCAACAAGAACCGTAGCACAAAATATAACCATCTTCAACACCATCTACATCAGCTTCAGTAATTGTATTTGTAGGTGTAATAGGATGTTTTTCGACAACACCCTGCACAATATTTCACAATCCTTTTGCAACCAATACATGATGCATCATATAAGCCCACAATGGGTAATTTGAACCATCCAATTTATCCTCAACAGCCAACATACGGAATACATCACTGCTTTCCACCATGGCCACTGACTAAAATACCCTGATGCGAAAAAATGATTGTATCTCAAAAAGTTGAACAAAACTACCTAGTCGAGTTCTATTAAACCTCTAGCAGACTTCAAGTCACTTATACTAGCAAATTCAAACCTATATATATCTTTGGCACAAAAAGATGAAATTTTCTACACAAGCACTGCGATAGTGCTTTTGGAGGCCAAAATGAGCTCATATCACAAAGAGAGTGAAGTAGTTTTGAACTTCTAATCACCTTGAGTATGCTCACCAAATTTCATGTGATTCTAAGACTATGATCGGAGTGGTGTCGACGATGCCCTAAATGAAGTGGCAACCTACTCTGATACCAATTGTTGGAGTTTGAGGTCTATGGAAGCACGCAAATGGCACAATGAAGAAGAAGAAGCTTGGAGCACAACACACAATATTGAATGTATTACCAAGAGAATGTACAAAGACAAATAACCCATTATAGTTATGGGTGTATATACAAGCCGGGGGAAAACAACCTGCAAAGGATCTTTGTAAAGCTTTGTGCTTGGTCATTCACTTGAGAGTGATAAGGAGCTCCTTTCTTTTGCACTATTAGAAACTCTTTTGAATAGTTCTTCGGTGACTTCATTTATAAAGTGCATACCTCTACGACTGACAATTTCTATAGGTAGGTCATATTTAGTGAGAATTTCTTCAAAGAGAAATTTGATAGTTATTTGAGTATCACATCTCCTTGTTTCTCTAACTTCAACCCACCTTGTGAGGTAGTTTGTTGCCACTATTATATCTTCTACATGAGAGCCTTTTTTTTGGTAGGCTAAAAGATTTAACAAAATCAATTCTCAATTTAGAAAATGCTCTACCACTCATCATTGGCCTTATATGCATTTGATCTTTTCTTTATGGGTATTCTATTTTTTAATAAATCTCACATGTTTTCACATAACTTCTTGCATCCATGTGAATGTTGGACACCATAATACATCAAAGAGTATTCTCTTGTTTTTTTCTTCAAGGGATAAATGTTCTCCAGAAGCACTTGAGTCTGCCATTCCTAAATAGGAAAATATTTGCTTTTGTGGATGTGTAATCGTAAGAATGTATCTTTTCCTCTCTTTGGAAATGTGATTCCCAATAAGAGAGTAATATTTTGACTCTTCTTCAAGTAATTTTATTCTCATGAGAGTTATGCACAATAGAAATAGTCCATCACAAAGATATACACTCTAGTTTAATGCTACTATAACCTTATAAAGGATTGAATATTTACTGGTCAATTTATTTATGCAAAACTAGCAATTACTGCAATACTTGTGAACATTTCTCGCGAGCGTTGAGTGTTCAATGATCAATTTGTTTATGCAAAACTAGCAATCAACATAATTTTCATGAATAGTTTTGGCAATCTATGACCAATATACTCCTAATTGCCATAAATTTTGCAAAGTTGAAATTTGGTGGAAATGCCATCCGAAACAAGGAATGTGGGATTATGTGATAAGATCCAACTTCTTGTCTTTATCTACACAACAAGATAGGATTCCATGTTCAACCCTCCTATAGATGCTTCCAAAAATAATTTGCAAATCCTTTGATTGTCTTATCTCCTTCTTTTGTGTGTGGAGATAGTGGTGCAACGAACCATAGGTCAAAATAGATAGATAAGGTTTTTTCCATTTTGGAGCCACTTCTATATTAAATAAGTAGGCATCTAGCAATTCATACAAGACCCCATGTTCACCATTTTTAAATCTAGAAAGTTTTTCTACATGCACATCAGTATTACCTTTTTTAGTGCAACTTCAAAATCAAATTCCATAAGTAAGAGAAACCTTTTTTTTCAACATATCAATTGTCTCATCCCATAAATTTGGGATGATATATTAGTAATGTCTAAATCTGTTAATGGAATATATCATTCCCATTCCTTGTCTTTCAGTTGTCATATAGTTTTGTTCTACACTCTTGTGATGTTTTCTTGCATATGAAAATGGAAAAACAAGACTATCTTCATCAGCAAGTTGTGCTAAGATACAACCTATGGCATAATTTGAAGCATCAATATGTGCATGGAAGACCTTGTTCTAATCTGGCACTTTCAAGAGTTATGACAAGATTATGTTTAAGCTCTTCAAATGTTTTGTCACAATTCTCTATCCATTTGAATTTGATAATCAAAGCATACAATGGTGAAGGTACCATTTCATCATGCATCTACACATATCCAATCTTTCTTTCTTACATTTGCATTTGCATAGATCTTCTCGTGAATCTAGTGTAGGTCTTGGTATACCCTAGATTGATAAGATTTTATCATCATTTGCAAGTCCTTAGGTATTGGGGTTGCCGATACCAAGCCTAGTGTGTGTCTTTCCTTATGGAGTTTCGCTTTCTCGTCCTCATCTGATCTCTCTTAGCTCTAGCTTCTTATCATGTAGTTAAGAATTTGATTGAGAAAAAGGAATTTTTCCATTTTAAAGATATTTTTCTTGAGGTATTTAACTCTTTTAACCTTCCAAAAATGCTTATTCGTCTTCTCATCAAATTCATTTTTTCATGTTCTCAAAGGTTTTTGAACAATAATTCTTCTTATCCTTAGTTTTCTCCTTCATTCCTTTAGAGGTTTTGTGACTATTTTGCCTTATTCTCTTGTTAGAATCTAGACCAAGCTCTCATAACCACTTTGACTAGTTTATCATTGTCACTTTCAGTATTTGAAGGTATATATGAGACCACATTCGAAAGTGTTAATTTCACACTATTAGGATTCTCAGGACAAACTTTGAGCACGTGAATGATTCCACAACTTTCATAACATCTAGCATTTGGATCTTTTAAAGGGTTTGTGCTTGTGCAAAAGGGAAATAGCATATGAAGTGATCACCATTGTACTTAACCTATGGACCTCTTTGCATTTGTGTTTGTTGGGGTGGTCTTTCTCTAGTATTATCTTGATCTATGTGATTTGTCTATCGAACACCTTAGTTTTTAGGTTCACTCTCATCATAATTTTGCTATTATTGATAAGGCTCTCTCTAACTTTTCTTCCATAGTGTACTTTAGTGGAAAAACTTGATTGGGGTGTGCTGGTTGTTGAACAAGCACTCATTGTAATGGTGGTGGCTCATATTGTTCCTATGTAGGTCTAGGAGTGTAGTATTATTGGTTAGGTTAATAGAGATAATCACAAACCTAATGGTGTCTCTATTGATACTAGTGATATTGGGATTGTTCTTGCTATCCAAATGGTCTTTGTCCACTAGGATATTGCTGATGAAGAGACTACCCATTTATAGAAATAGCCCATGATTGATTGGTTAGTCAGTTTTTTGTTTGATTTCATAGTACTAGAGATTTCCTCTAATCTAGCGTGGCCTATTTTCATAGCCTTCATTTTTTCCAAGATACAAATTTATCTCTATATCAAGCGGTCAAAAGCACATATGAGAAAATGCCTAATTAATGGAAAGAGCTCTTGTTGATTCTTATCCAAAGACAACGGGAGATTCAATCTCTTGGAAAACTTATCTTCCAAGTTGCCAATCGATTTATCCAAACATATTCTTGCAATGCTACTTCCTCTCTGAGCTTCTTTAGTGAATTTTCCAATTCCTTTGCTAGATTATCCTCTTAATCAATGCACTCGTCCATGCTACATTATCATTGGATATACACTAGTCTCCACATTTCATTCCTCATTGATCCATTCATGAATAAGGACGCCATCTTTTCCTCTGAGGGTAGCTCACATGATGGACATCTTATAAGATATCACTTAAATTGTCATGCTACTAATTGCACTAATTCCAAGGTGGATCGCTTGAAGTTGTGGTTAGAGAAGACGTGTCATGGTGAACTCTTATGTTTGAGGATTTACATGTAGTCAATCTAAAATAATGAAATCTTCAATATGAAGTGGTTGGAATTAGGACATAGAAGATCCTTTAGGTGTGAGCACGAAGGCTTCTTACCATGTGAGGAAATTTCCTACCTGCTCTATGCAAATAATTTTCTTGAATTAAGTGATGTGGTCATGGGGCTCCCCTTGACCTTCACAAGATTCCCTTTCATGCAATTTTCTACTTGATAAGGTCAAAGCCTCTTTCCCAAATAATCTCATTTGATGGAAATAGGAGGGCCATGCCTTTTATTTGGACTCTGAAAGCTCCTTGAGAAGTAGCATTTCTCACCTCTCTTTGTATGTGTATGAAGAGAGAATTATTTTTTCTCATCAAAGTATCTCTAGGCCTTTGTGATGATACTCTAGGAGTGAGTGTTCATTTCCTAGGATAGCCATTTGTAAACATAAGTCGGTCATGGTAGAGATATCTTCCTTGGAATTGGTCAGATAAGAGCCAAAATTAAATCTTTATATGGTCCTCATAGATAGACAGATCAAAGACTTTAGATGATCTCTTTCGTATAGAGGGATATCATATTCCCCCTCAATCTTGGACAAGAATACTATCTCTTTGTGAAGATCCTACATTTGCATGTCTATGAACACTATCATGTCCTCATATTCGCTTTGTGACTTGCTTAATGTATCGAGTAGGTTTCTAGGTAATCTATTCAATGAAGTTTTACTTGACCTCATGGGCACATGAATCCTTTCAATCACTCTTGTTTGTGCCCTAGTGCTCTTTGTGACTTTAATTGTGTTAGCGGCCGCCGGATTCGAAATGTATAACTGAATCTTGTTCGCACGAGTGAAAAGCTGTTACAAACAGTTTGTAAAAAAGTTAAATAAATCAAAGAAAGACGCACCAGTGATGAGGGTTCCGTGATGGATCACCAGAATGTCTGTCTGGGTGATTGAGCGGGTTGTTACTGTAGTGTCTGTTTGCATAATCTCCAGTATTCTGAGTTTCATGTTTGTCTCTTGTCTTGTCTGTCGTCGACGTCTGTTCTGTTTGAGATGTTCTGTTTGTTAACTTCATAGACGTTTGAAAGATCACCAGACAGTCTGTCTGAGTGATTGATTTGTAGCGTTACTGTGTGTTGAGTTGAGTAATCCAGAGTATCTTGGCGACTTTCTAAGTATTCTGTGTGTATCTGTGTTTCGGCTTATCGGTTGTCTGATGGTATCCATTACGATTGTGAGTCTCAGCTAGTTCGCGCATCGGGTTGTTTCTTTTCTTGAAATGTTCTGCAAATATGTGGCGAAGTTTGTGCAGTCGTGGTAACTCTTCTGGTATTCGTGTTATCTTAAGTGTCTGTAGTATCTAGGTTCAGGTTCCATACGACAAAGTTTAAGCTACAGTAAGGATTCCCTGGATTGAGTACTGAATCTTCGTTACGGTGTATCTGAACACTGGGATTTTTTGTGTCTTTGGATATTGGACGGAGTGTGGTATCCATTCTATGAAGGTTGAACGAATACTCTTGTTCTGATATGCTCAGTAAGTTATGCGTAGATGCAACATAGCATCTTAGTGTATTCGGTACACGTGGTTGAGCTAAGACTGTGAACGGTAATGTCCAAGTACAACATATTTTGATAGAGCTCTCAGCATTAGTATATTGCTGGGTGTGAGCAGTGAATTTGGGAACTAAGTACAGGGCCTCTGTCTAACAGACCCCTTCCACTCCCAAGAACCCAAGAATCGCTTAAACGCACTTCTGTCAGTTAGAAGAATAAATAGCGTTTAACACTGGTGCAGTCTGTGGGAAGGTGGAAACAGATCAGATTGTTGCAAACCTGTTGTGGAAATGTGATTGTAAATTTTTAATCGACAGTAATAGTACGCGATTAGTACAAAAGATGATACATGCCGGTTACTCGATCCGGTGAAACGTATCCAAAGAGCCGCCAGCCTGGGATACTTAATTTGCTAAAAACGACTCCGGGAGGTAGAAGTACAACTAGGTCTAACCCAGTTGTCAAGAAAGTAAAGAACGTTAGTAGTGATTCCGGTCATATTCCGGTGGAACGTGTTACGCCTCTGGTAAATTCCGGTACTATTTCGGCACAGTGTGGCGAAGATATAGTTACTCCAGAATCTACCAGGACGCAGCCTGAAGTTAGTTTAACAACATTGGATAAATATTCAATTCTGTTTACGAATAGAAACACTTTAGCCAAGGAAATTAGTGAAGGAAAAAAACACCTTGTTTTGGCGAAGATTCGACACATTCCGGTGATTTTTTGGTAACAGTTGCTGAAAGATCGTAGTTTTCCGGTGACGATTTACCATTCCTCGGTGAACCTTCAGCCCAGTCACCGCTATTGGGAGTAAGTTTCCCTACATTCGACATCAAGAAGGAAGGAAGCTTATTCGAAACCGAGATTCGAAACATACTGAACAAGATTATCGAACCGGAAAGTGCACAGGCCGACAATACAGATTCCGATAGTTTAGATATTCAGCCCCGGGATATAGAAGATAGTCACAATACAACCATCAGAGCCATGAACGGGCAACAACAACAACAACTATGCCCACCAAGGCCGACTCCAACAAGAGTAACGTACACCAAATTTGGTGGATTCCCAGGAGATGACCCGGATGCTCATGTACGCACATTTGAGATAAGTTACGCAGTGCTCAACCATCCACCTGATCCTGCATATAAGGCTATTGTTTTCCAATCGACATTGGTCAACGAAGCAGCTAGATGGCTTACAGAATATGATATTAACCATTTCGGTACCTATGAAGCAGTAAGGGATGCCTTTTTGCAGAGATTCAGGCTAAAGAAGAATCCAACCGAAATTTTTGACTACCTGCAAAACAATAGACAGAAGATAAATTAAACAGTACAGGAATACGCCACTCTATTCAGGACTCATTTGAGGCAGTTACCACCAGCACATGCCAACCTACCGGATGACATTATTACTCAATGGTTTATCTATGGCTTGACTCCATAACTTAAACAGATTATGATCATACGCTATGTAGGAGCTATGACGCTAGATGCAGTGATTGCAATGGCTTTACAGCTGGAAAACAAGGTTGGAGGATTTACAGAAGATCTGGAGTGGTTAAAAGCAAATAGAAATATCGCCGAAGACCCGACCAGACAGATGTACTGCACTACATGCAAGAATTCAGGCCATACTAGTGCCACTTGTGCACTTAATCAGTTGTTTTGTGTTATCTGTAACACTACCGGACACACCACCGAAAACTGTGCATATAACGCCAAAGTGCAGGGAATAGCAACTGTCAATGCAATTATACAGGAACCAGGGCAACCAACCAATCACTATGTACCTCCGCAAATGAGAAACAACCAGCAACAAGGATATCAAAATTACAGAGGACAGAGAAATAATAACTACAATGCAAACCGCTGGCAGGTCGGACCAGCACTGGAAAATCCCAATTTGCCACCACCGCGCTGTCATTTCTGTGGTGAATTTGGTCACATTAGAAGATTTTGTAAGGATGCAGCTGAGTATGATCAGAGGAAGAAAGAACATCAAAACCCAATGGCTAATATGGTACAAATCACACCAGTAGAAATGCACGCTGTAGTAATTCAGACCCGATCCGGTAAACAACTCCAACCAGCAGCAGAAATATTTGAACCAGGCATACGCGAACAACAAATGATGTATGATAAAGCTAGTCAATGGAGCACCGCAGAACCTCCAGTCTTCCTAGATCCTATTCCGGTGACCCAGACTCCGTTAACCGAGGAAGGAACACAACAACAGGATTCTAATTCAGCAACAGGCACATCATCTTCAGCAAGCGCATCATCTTCAGAATCTGTGGAAAATACAACATAATCACAAAAGGCCTGGGAAATTTTATCTAAAGCATCCATCACTCTTCCTCTGGGCCAATTACTTGCACTAGTACTAGGAGTTCGACAACAATTCCAACAGCAGTTCAGTCCTGTGCCTTCTTGTATTCTAGCAACAGCAACAGTGCAACCGGAACCTGATTCTACGGTCGATCATTCAGTTCCTTTAATTACGGTATGGTATAAAAATCATAAAATCACACAGGTACTAATTGATGGAGGATCTGGTGTCAACATTGCTACTGCTTCACTGTGTAAAAAGATAGGGTGGACCGAAATCGATCCAGTTCAGTTTTTTGTCAGAATGGCCGACCAGTCAAGAGTCCATCCCGTAGGACTTGTACGAAATGTACCAATAACTTTACAAGGTACAACATTTAAAATGACCTTTGTCATACTAGAATTACCGGAATCCACCCTTGATTATAATCTCTTTTTCGGCCGACCTTGGCTGAAGCACACTAAGGTGATACAAGATTGGTCTACACAGGAACTCACTTTCAAGGATAATAATCGTAAATAGGTTGTAAAATTAGATGCTATACAACCTTGCAAGTTGCATGCTAGACCGTATTTTGCGGAACCAGTCCATATGCTAGATGGGTTGTCAGATGATGAAGAAGAAGAGTTTCTGAAAAATAACATTGACTTGATCTCCGTAGGAACTGTTGATCTACAATCTGTTGTAGATAATTGGAATCCTTCAGTTTGTACGGTGATGACTGTAACAGAAAAAGATATGAAAGAAGATAAGGCTACCATTGATGACGCTGATCTACAACAACTTTCTAAGCCAGTTGAGAATACAGAGAAGCCTCGACAATTTTATGTTCTTGAAGATCAACTGACCACTTACAATTTAGGTGATGAAGAAAATCCACGACCTGTTAAGATAAAGGAGAGCTTACCGGAATTATTTCAAGCAGATCTAATCCAACTACTTCGAGAATTTTCTGATGTATTTGCATGGGATTACAAAGACATGAAGGGTTTGGATCCGCGCATCTATCAACACAGGGTCATGCTGAAGCCGGAAGCAAAACCACTTAAGCAACCGAGCTACCGGATGAATCCAAACTATGCATCATAGGTAAAGGCAGAACTTGATAGGCTACTCAAAGTCGGATTTATTGTACCAGAAGATCATGCTGAATGGATCTCACCAATTGTTATTGTCCCTAAAAAGAATAAGCAGTTACGAATATGTGTAGATTATTGGAAACTGAACGCAGCTACAGTGCCTGATCCATTTCCGCTCCCTTTTCTTGACACAATGCTTGATAGAGTAGCAAGACATGAAATGTATTCATTCTTAGATGGGTACAGTGGGTATAATCAAGTTAGAATGGCTGAACAGGATATACCGAAGACCGCCTTCATTACCAACTGGGGTGTTTTCGCATGTACTATTATGTGGTTTGGATTAAGGAATGCCCCAAGTATGTTCCAAAGGTGTATGCAGGAAATATTTTCTCCTTACCTTACCTCTTTTATGCAAGTATATCTTGACGATTTTTCAATTTTCGGTAAGATGATAGCACACCTGTTCCATTTACGGTGCTGCTTTGAAAAGTGTAGAGAATACAGACTCTGTTTGAACCCAAACAAATCTGTGTTTGCGGTTTCATGTGGAAAGCTACTTGGTCACATTGTATCTGCACAGGGCATACAAGTGGATCCAGATAAAATCACAGCTGTGTTAGAAGCACATGTACCCACTACACCTAAGGAAGTAATGCGCTTCATGGGCCAAGTAAGATGGCATGGTCGGCACTTGCGGTGGCTTGCTCATTTGGCAATACCACTGAACCGATTGATAACCAAGACCCCTCGACAATTTGACTGGACCCCGGACTATCAAACTGCTTTTGATCGTCTAAAGGGATTACTAACACAGGTTCCAATCTTACAGCCTCCTGACTAGGATCGCCCATTTCATGTATTTTTTGATGCTTCAGATATAGCAATAGGAAGCGTTCTAATGCAACAAAATGATAAGTGGTTCAGACCATTGTACTATGCAAGTCGAAGATTAGCCCCTGCTAAAAAGAATTACTCTGTAACACAGAGAGAATGTCTAGGTCTAGTATATTCTGTCAAGAAATTCAGACATTATTTGCTGGGCTGTAGATTTACTTTTCATGTAGATCATGCTGCACTTGTCTATCTAGTTCGGCAACAGCATCTAGGTGTTCGATTAGCTCGATGGGTTCTACTATTACAAGAGTTTGACTACGAAGTTATTCATCGGCCAGGCAGTTCACATGCCTTAGCAGATTTTCTGTCTTGCTTAGATTCCGGTGAAGCTCCGGTCGGTATAGATGACACAACACCAGCAATTTATATCTCTGAACCAACTAATGATGAAATTACAGACCCACCTATGCCATCTACATATTATGATCAGATCTTAACTTCCTCACTGATGGATACCTTCCTAATCAGACTTCTCCTGCAATACGAAGGAAAATTTCAGTTTTCAGTCGCCAATTTCGGTTGATTGTTGGGGAATTATACTATATAGATCACACTGGAGTTTTACTTCGTTGTACTCCACCACATGAAGTTAACTCAGTCAATTCCTTCCGGTGGCCATTTTGCTGCAGACTTAACACACCGGAAAATTCTACAAAGTGGTCTCTGGTGGCCTACTATGTACAGCGATGTATCACAGTTTGTCAAACAATGTGATAGTTGTCAGAGATCTGGACAGCCCCTGCAACGTCATCTTTTCCCTCTACAACCTGTCTTGCCATTAGAGCCTTTTCAGAAGTGGGGCCTAGATTTCATTGGCCCTATTACACCACTAGCAATCCTCAGTAATAATCGTTATATTTTGACATGTACTGATTATGCTACCAGATGGGCAGAAGCCTGGGCTTTACGGTCTCCCACAGCTGTTGCGGTAGCTAAGTGTCTACTGAAGGATGTCTTTCCACGTTTTGGCTTACCGCTGGAACTTGTTACAGATCAAGGCACTCATTTTGTCAACAATTTAATGAAAGTACTCACACATTCGTTTCAAGTCACACATAAATTTAGTTCACCATATTATCCTCGTGCAAATGGTTTGGCTGAGAGTACAAACAAAACTCTGTTGAATATATTTCGAAAACTCATTTTAGAAGCACCGGAAAGATGGGATCAAATGCTACCTGCAGCATTATGGGCATATCGACGAACTACGTACAAGGTAACAACAGGATTAACCCCTTTCAAACTAGCTTATGGATTAGAAGCAATAGCACCGATGGAGATAGTTATGCCAAGTTTACGAGTAGCAATCGCTCAGAAACTGCTACCTGAAGAATCACTGTCATTTCGGTTGGATACACTCAGAGAATTAGACAAGCATCGATCGCACAGTTTTTTGACTATGCAGGAAGTATAGCTAAGACAAGCTCGAACCCATGATAGATATCTAAAGACTCCAATTTTTTCGGTGGGACAGCTTGTACTCTTTTACAATGCAAAGTCGAATCGCTCTGCTGGCAAATTCAAGTTACGATGGTTTGGTCCCTACCGGATTTCTGAACAAGTGGGTCCAGCAACTTTTTGGTTGACTAAGTTGACCGGAATTCCTCTTCCGAAAGTCATCAACGGTTCGAAGCTGCGGCCGTATCAACACACATCAAACCCACACTGAAATGTTTCACTTAGCCGCGTTTTTTTTTGCGTTCTCTTTTCTTTATTTTCTTTTCTTTTTTGGCGTGCTTAATAAAATAAGTCTGTAAATATCCGCGTTTTGATACCTAATTATGTCCACAGCCGCCCTGCCCTTGCCAGCTACTCACGCATGCACACCGAAGTTAATAATTATCATTTCAATACCGCGCGATGATTAGTCATCCTTGATTGCTCTCCACTGCAACGCATCTACTTAACCTTTTCTGTTTCGCCGAAAATCACTATTGTGTTTGTGTGATTTGTGCTCTGTGTGCTTACCCTGTGCTCTGTGTGCTTGTGCTTACTGTCTCTGTGTGCGCCATGGAAGCTTTGGCTAACTATGCCGCCTTCTGTGATGGACTCCCTGCTGACGTAGGAGAGTTCTTGCACATTCGTGGGCTATCCAACTTCGCTGAACTGCCTTGGCATTCAGTGGAGTCCCACCCATTCTTCGCCCAGATCATTTCCGCCATCGCCAACACACCTGCCACCGAGTAGAGTTGACCGATCACCTCCCTCCCATCCCGTACACTTATCACCTTCAAAGCTTTTGCAGAAGTGTTTAGACTCCCTTCGCAAGGTCGGGAAAATGGCTCGAGTCTGCCAGTCGCAAGAATGATAGAACTATTTCCTAGGTATTCCTCAAACGAGTATGCAATCCTGTGTCGGCTGGAACCTGAAAGATCAGCCCTCCAATTCTTAGTAGCTATTCTCAACTTACAGAAACGCACCTATGGAATATCCCGTCCCTTCTACTCCGCCATAGATTTAGCTGCTCAAGAACCAGGAAACTTCGCATCATTTTTCTTCCACCGCATTCATCAAGAGTGCGTATCCATAATTAAAGAGGTGAACAAGGGAGGCATGCCAAGGTCTAGGTTGCCGCATATCCTGTCGTTTCTTTTTCCGGCAATACTCGCAGCACAACCACCACCCCATGGGCCAGTTCTGCGACATGAAGAATCTGTACAATTATGGGACGATGAGGAAGAAGATGAAGAGGAGCTAAACCAACTCTTCCGCAGAAAGAGGACCAGAATCAGTTCTTCTGAGAGAAGAAGAAGAAGAAGCAAAACATGACGAAGAAACATTCCACGACACTGCAACATCGATCCAGCATGAATCCTCCGCACAATCATCTTCCCAAGAGCAACAAGAACAGGAAAATCGTACTGAAGCCGACACAACTTCTACAAAAGAAGCATCCCAGCAACAGTCTGAAAGGGAACAGCAAGCAGATCAGGAACAAGTTGCTAAAGAAGTGTTCGAAGAGCTTCTTAAGGCAATTGACTCCACAGCCGAAGAAACTGCACAACACACCAAGGTAACACAATCAAAACACAATCAAATTCTGTTCTTCCCACTCCCCCACCGGAGCCGCCAATCGAGACCATTATCCCCATCCAACCCATTCACCCTGCCGAAACCGCTGACTCCTCTTCCTCATCACCAAACTACTCCCCACCCAACTCCAACAACTCCTCACCACGTCTGCAGCTCCACCTCACCAACATCTCCCACTTCCTTCGATTCCCGTAATCTCTGAATTGGCAAACATGGGTCAATTACTCATCAACCTATCACAGCAATTACCAATCCAAATGAGAGAAATCACAGATAACATCTGGAATGAGCTACAACACAAAGTGGACATCCTAGAAGCAGACATCACACCCCTGCAAGAAGAAATAGATGCGGTTAAAGCCGAAAACCATCAGCTCCACTCACAAATTACCCATCTCCAAGCTCAACTAGCATAACAACAGAAAATTGCTGATCAAAGAGATGCCGCACTAGCATATCTCAACCAAGAGGACAAGCTATTAAGTGAAGCACAGGCCGAAAACAGTCAATTGAAGATCGAGCTAAAGGATAAAGAAGATGCCAGAATAGCATTAGGTAATCTATTGGAAGAGACCAGAGTGCAACTCAACGAACTAGTGCAGCAAAACCAAGAACAGCAGACGCAAGCTAAGCTAACAAAAGAAGAACTTCAAAGAACAAAAGAAAATTTCTGAGATGTCAACAATATGCTCAAACATTATTTGACCAAGGAAGCTCAGACACAGAAACTAATATAAGATCTCAGACACGAAAAGGAGTCATACTCCAGAACAGTAAACTTTCTGATTCAAGAAATCGAAAGAAGGGAGAATCAACTGGAAAATCAGAAGGAAAGAGTACAGAAGATGGAGCAACAGGTTGCAGAAATGAAGACATCCAGAGATGCGATGCTTGCAAACAAATTCTATTTACAGGAAGCCTTTCTGCAGACCCGAGCAGAAATTTTTGCTCAATGAAGCCATAGCTCTAAGTTCGGTAAGAATAGATGCACAGTTAATAGAACCGGACACCCTAAAAGAGTTATTAGAAACTCTAAAGAAAAAGATCGCCCGCACCTTTAGATTAGCTAGAAATATGTAATTAGAAGGTATTATCGATGAGCAATAGTTTTGTAAAACCTGCGGGTTCTAGTCCACCGTGCGTGCCAGAGTGTTAGCGGCCGCCGGATTGGAAATGTATAACTGAATCTTGTTCGCACGAGTGAAAAGCTGTTACAAACAGTTTGTAAAAGAGTTATATAAATCAAAGAAAGACGCGCCAGTGACGGGGGTTCCGTGATGGATCATTAGACTGTCTGTCTGGGTGATTGAGCGGGTCGTTACTGTAGTGTCTGTTTGCATAATCTCCAGTATTCTGAGTTTCATGTTTGTCTCTTGTCTTGTCTTCCGTCGACATCTGTTCTGTTTGAGATGTTCTGTTTGTTAACTTCATAGACGTTCGAAAGATCACCAGACTCTCTGTCTGAGTGATTGGTTTGTAGCGTTACTGTGTGTTGAGTTGAGTAATCTAGAGTATCTTGGTGACTTTCTAAGTATTCTGTGTGTATCTGTGTTTCGGCTTATCGGTTGTCTAATGGTATCCATTACGATTGTGAGTCTCAGCTAGTTCGCGCATCGGGTTGTTTCTTTTCTTGAAATGTTCTGCAAATATGTGGCGAAGTCTGTGCAGTCGTGGTAACTCTTCTGGTATCCGTGTTATCTTAAGTGTCTGTAGTATCTAGGTTCAGGTTCCATACGGCAAAGTTTAAGCTACAGTAAGGATTCCCTGGATTGAGTACTGAATCTTCGTTACGGCGTATCTGAACACTGGGATTTTCTGTGTCTTCGAATATTGGACGGAGTGTGGTATCCATTCTATGAAGGTTGAACGAATACTCTTGTTCTGATATGCTCAGTAAGTTATATGCAGATGCAACATAGCATCTTAGTGTATTCGGTACACATGGTTGAGCTAAGACTGTGAACGGTAATGTCTAAGTACAGCATATTTTGATAGAGCTCTCATCATTAGTATATTGCTGGGTGTGAGCAGTGAATTTGGGAACTAAGTATAGGGCCTCTGTCTAACAGACCCCTTCCACTCCCAAGAACCCAAGAATCGCTTAAACACACTTCTGTCAATTAGAAGAATAAATAGCGTTTAACAATTGGCCTATTATGTGATTGGATCTCAAAATCATAAAATTTCAATGTGTGTGTGCTTGTGCTTCAAGCAATGGATGTGCACAAGCAACATATGGAATACGATTTCAATTATGGTTCTCACACAACATGCACAAATAGTCTTTCCCTATACCTAAGTCTTGAATTAGTGATCTAAGGTATAGAGATGTTATGAACTTCATTGCCCTAGGTGGACCGATTGAAAGCATAGTCCACAACTTTTTTGGGTATGCAAGAAAGTGGCTAGTATTGAATAAATTATAGAAATATTTATAAATTTAAACACTTTAGCATTCACACTATAATACCATATATTTTTTAAATAAAAAAGTATGTACATATTCTCAATTACCCTCTTAGTCTCTTTGAGCATTGTCTAGTAATAGATGGTCAAAATCCCATATTTTAGAAGGCAATTCCTCAAGAATCATTGTCTCAATGGAAATTCCCTTTAGTCTCTTGATGTAGGTCTTATTAAGGATTTGTAGAGAGACTTTTTCACTTATATACTCTCTAAATATAGTGATTATGAAGCATATCACCACTATTCTCAAGTATGCAAGGGATCCTCACTACTCTTCTCCTTGTTCAAAAAATTCTAAAGGAAAGTTGGATGAGATTTAAAGTGTGCTCCTTAAACTTCTCTTTGAAGGTGAGTATAAGAGAAAACTTTGAATTCCAATCCTTAAACCCTTCAATCTATTGTCTATCTAAAAATTCTTTATGCCAACTAAGAGAGTGTGAAGTACGATGTGTTTCCTCCTTGAGCGTTCTCACCCCTAACCCTTAAATCTAGGAGATAAAGTTCTTGGATTGTGTGATAAAATCTAAGTTGAAGTATAGTGACACCTTGCACACTCCAAGTGAGAATTCCTCTTCTTCTCTCTACCAAATTATTATTTTCTTTATGAAGAAATACTCAGCTAATTCTTGAGCCTCCATTGTGTGCCTTGCCACTAGGTGCCCTATTTTTTCATGGAAACACTTTATGTGAGGTGTGCTCACAAGCTCTTCACACTTTTCAATGGGGTTAGATGTGTTTAATTACTCAAAGATTCAACAGTTAGCTCAAAAAACAAGAAAAAATCATAAAGCAATTTGTTAAGCCACATGGAAACATTAAATGCAATTCTCCAAAAGATTTCTTGTTTTCTTGTGGTTTTTTCTTGCCACTATGCTCTTTAAGTCCCTAATGCATCCTTAGCACACCTTTCCTAGCCAAACAACAAGGATTATTTTACTAACCATGATTTCTTTGGGATGATCTAGGTAAATCTCCTTTATATTTATGATGCTTCCAAGCTTTGAGATTGGTGATATCTTCATTTACCCTCATATAATCCTCATGGATATACCCAACCCTTAAAGTTCTCAAAATGGATGATTTTCAAGTTGCTACATCTCTAGATTATCAAGCATGTCATTTCTTATTTCTTTTTCTTGATTCTTATGGTGTTTAGCTTGGCTTTCCTATAGTCAATAAGTTCACTGATGGTGTCAAAATTGAACTCTAATTTAATCCCAAAAAATCATAATTTCTGAGAATGATGGTTCAATCATCCTTTGATTTTTTAGTCATTCTAGACTTTTGTGACTCATTACATCTTCAAACCTAAGCTCTCATAACCATCTACAATGATCCTTGCCTCATAATTTTTCATAATGAATGTCCCATAGAAATGTCCTTATAATCTAGGGGAATTGTGGTGTGAATTTATTGATTTTTCCCTTGGTCTCGGTCCTTGATATTGCCCTTGGTATGGAAATATCTAAGAGGCTCTCTATAGTGATCTCTCCTACCAATAGTTTTTAATGATGTGATTATTCCACTAATCCTCTATGGAGTATTACTACATAGGTCTTATATCCATTAGAGATCTCTCATGAGGATGTGGATGCATTGCACCTAACCATGTGCATAATTGTGTAGGATGACCTTTTCCACATTATAAGTATCTTTCAAGTGATGGCGCCCTTTGATGTGGCTCTCTTCAAGTCATATAGACTTGCCTATCTTCATGGAAACTATATTTATTGGTTCTTAAAGTTAGCTTGTGTTCTTATACTAGAGGTTTCTCTATAAGTGGTAGTCTTAGAACGTTTCAAGTCCTTAGATAGATTGCCTTCCAACTCAAATTCACTCTCACAAAGGAGATTTCACAATGTAAAGCCTCTTAATGTATATTAAAAATCTTAATTCATCACTAACCAATCTATCTAGGAAAGCTAAAACTATCTAAGGAAATGATTCACATGTTTCTTGAAATGTGTTGTTGCAAGTCGAACAGGCTTTGTACTAGATTGTTTAAAACTATGGATAAGAGAAAAAGCATTATATCTGACTCCCTTTTTCAAGAATTTGCATATGATTTCTAGCAATAATTGTTCTATGTTTTGAAGCTAGCACTTCCTAATGGATTGATATCAAGTAAGAATAATCCCCATTAGTGTAAATCCGAAGCTTTGCATTAAATGAATCTACTTTCTCAATTCTCAATCCTTGTTTGAATTCCACAAGATAACCATAAGGGTCGCCAAAGCCATCGAAGTTATATTCATGCATCTAGCAACTTGAGATGTTCTCAAATGACAACCTAATTCAAGTGGACGTGGTATTTGGAATGCATCACCTCTTTGCATTATTAAATAGCTAGGAGGATATCTTTGTTGATCCAAGGTCCCCACACAGGCATAGCTCCTACTTGGTCATGAATAAACATATATTCTAAACTTTCAGAGTGAGTTCTCTATGTTGTTGGTATTAATATGGCTAAACCATGAGAACCTTGATGATACAAAGATATTTGAGTTCATATCCTCCCCAATCCTTCCTAGTTTGATTTTTCATTTTATGATCTTTCCTGATTCTCACTTCACCTTCTATCTTTTTCAATGGGAAACTAGTTGTCTTAGATACATGTCCATACATTTGCTGCTCTTAGTGGCTATCTTGTATTTATAGTGACTTTTATCCTTGTAAATACAAATGTCAACGATGACACTAGACCCTTGAGTTCATATATGAATGTCGATTTAGCCCACAACCTTCTAGAAAGTTGTAATCCCACGAGACAAGCTCAAAATCTTCAAGAGTTATGTTCATATCAACAAATCATCATGAGAAATCATGATGTTTTCCATACTTTTTGTATTTATTGAGTTGCATTTAGGAGTAGGAGCTTTGAGTTATCTCTCTTCATTGATTGGTGCTTGAATTTGATACTATCTTTTTGTGACTATTTCTCCAAAGTTGTTCATTTTGCAAAGTCATGCACATTACATACATCATGTCTTATTTATCTAAGCAACTTCCCCCCTTCAAGTTTTACAACAAGAAACTCATGAGAAATCCTCATGCTTAAGCTATGTAAACAACCATCAATTGATCAAGGCCAAGGGCAATCATCGCCCCAAAATTGGGCAAAACTTTTGTGGATCTTGAGCAATCATACTTCCTTTGATATGAGAAATCTTAAATTTTTTAGACAGCAATTGTCGTTCTTAGGGAGCAATCATCACTTTTTTAGAGGAATCATCCCGCCTTTGTCACTCCTTGCAATCATCATTTTTTCAAGAGTAAGCACCCCTTTATTGATAGATCGATCATCCCTTAAATGATAGAGAAATTGTCACTTCTTTGAGAGAGCATCGTCCAATCTCTTAGATGCACATCAATCACAATTGCTCTCTAAAAACCATTAATTGCTCGTGAGAGATCACAATTCCTCGTGAGAGGATGCAATCCTTCATGGAAAATCATTGGAGTAATCATAGAGCAATCATTCCGAGTCAAAAAATTGTTCCCAATTCAAAAGAGAGCAATCATACACCTTTCTAAGAGAGCAATCATGCACCTTTCTAAGAGAGCAATCATCAAAGTTGTTAAGCAATCATACAAGAGCAATTAGCAATCATGCACGTCATAACTTGAAATCCATAAGATAAAACTAGGAGGTAGAGCAGCAATGCTCTCTCCAAAGATCAAAAATTGAAAGGAGTGAAGAAGAAAAAACAACATTTTGCCACGCATATTCTACATAGGATTTCCCACCCGAACACGAGATAAATGATAATGAACTTACATATGAAAAAGATAACTCAACTTATATTCACAACAATTATGCTACAAAAGTTCAAGTATCCATGTTTCAATGTTACTACAAACAAGATATATAACATAGCAACATCCACCCTAATAACAACACGAAAAGTGTTCGCTCTTGACACACAAGAGATGGACAACTTCAAATTGTCATTCCAAACGAAATGCTAGCCCATCTGGCTGCAATCGAAGATTTCATGCAAATGGAATAATTAGAGTATCAAATTTATGACATCTTAAGCAAGAAAACTTGATGATTGTTCAAGGAAATGATTGCTTTGAGCAATCCACGATGGCTTAATGAGGTTGACAATTGCCCAAGGCACTCTATGATAGCTTACCCATACACACAAAAATGGTCAGATTCTTCTCAAATCTCTGAAATTCATCATGCTTGGTATTTCTTCAAATCTAATAGAATGACTATAATTCTGTGAAATTTGATCTTGGATGAGAATTAAGAAATTAAAAAAGTTGATGATTGCTCAAAACCTATGCACACAAAAAATGGTCATATCTTCTCAAATCATAAGCATTGCCCAAGGCACTCTATGATAGCTTACCCATACACACAAAAATGGTCAGATTCTTCTCAAATCTCTGAAATTCATCATGCTTGGTATTTCTACAAATCTAATAGAATGACTATAATTCTGTGAAATTTGATCTTTGGATGAGAATTAAGAAATTAATAAAGTTGATGATTGCTCAAAACCTATGCACACAAAAAATGGTCATATCTTCCTCAAATCATAAGCAAAAGCCATCATCTTTGGTACTGTTGCAGAATTAACAAAAAGATCTATTATTTTTACATCTGGCAATAAGCAATCTAACCTTTGTATTAAAAATTGTGAGCTCCAAAATATCAAAAATTGCTCAAAATCTAGGCACACAAAAATGACCAATCTTGAAATCCTTAGCAAAAAACCCATCATGTTTGGTGTTGCCACAAGGTTAACCAAAAAAAAAAAAACTACTAGTAGGCACTAAACAAGCAAGGCGACGTGAATTACAAAGAAAGAGCTTTAGATTTCAATGACATAACCCCTTTACAAATGAAGTTATACATGCATGAAAAACAAACAAGAAGCAAAGCGACGTGAATTACAAGAAAGAGCTTCACATTTCAAATGGCCATAACCCCTTTACAAATGAAGTTATTTGACTTCTAAACTTAAAAAATTAAGGTTCCTTGTTACTTCAAATGCAGTGCGAATACACTCAATCCTCTCTTAATTTTATAAAGGTTATTTATACAAAAAAGATATTTGTACAACCAAAATTCAACATTTCCTCAAAAATTTTTAATTGCTCATTTAGAATATCCACTCATGTCTTCTTGGTGGCTCCATTTCTTCAATTCAGCTGCTCCCTTGTTATTCTCACTCTTCTTTTCCAATGCTTCATACAACATTTCCTTGAAAATTTTTAATTGGTCATTTATTATATCCACTCATTTCTTGGTGACTCCATTTCTTCAATTCAGTTGCTCCCTTGATTTTCTCACTCTTTTACTTCAATGCTTCATGCAACATTGACCTCCCAAGGAGTACTTCCTCTGTGATCTTTCACTAACGAGATCCTCCCTTGCATATAGCCAATGATGCCAACAATGAAAGCAACGACTTCAAACGTAAGGATGACAAAGATGACGAGGAAAAGAAAAGGTACTACCCAACTATGTCTTGCTTTCTACCTTCATCATTTGCCCTGGCGTGATTGTGAATAGCAGGTTTTAATCCAATGCAATAAAAACTAATAATGCTTACCAAATGCACTCATACAAAACGAATTTGACATAGATGAAGAGAAGTCTATGGGCACCTAGAAATAATTTTCGAAATGATTTGTCACAATCCCATGTGGTTGACATTCACTTCATGTTTTATTCAATCATAAATATACAAATGTGTCTCCAATGGTCCTTTGACCTTTCAAGAAGATATCAACACTAACAAAAAATTATTATTCTTGCCCTAGTAGATAATGAAAATAATACATGAAGCATTGAATGTAAAAGTGGAAGACACTGCATTTAGGATGTCATATGCTAGTGGTACCATGTCATTCTTTTCACCTTATATTTTGTATGTTTTCACTTAGTTAAGAACAACAAATACTAGAGAGAGTTTCATATTTACATGCACAATTTTCGATGTGTTGTCAATTCTTGCCACAAACATTAGTAATATTAGTTTTCAACGTGTGGTCCTATCAATTTTCTTACCACAAACATTTTGAAGTATAAAATCGAAAATCAATTTGTCCCCATGCAATGGTTCTTCAGTTGCGATTAGATACATATGTTTGAGGCCAAAAGGGTGCAACATTTCCTTCCAAAACTTCTGGAAACTTCAAACATTCAAGTTGCCCTTTTCTAAGAGGTTCTCTCTTTCCTTGACCCTTCCCTGGATGGGACTCTCAACCAGCTTTTCACAATATCATAAGCAGCAAATCCAATGGCCACCGAAGGAACCAACTGTGAAGAAAATAACAAGTCAGCAACACTTGTAATACACAAAAAAATCAAAACCAGCTGCAAAGACAGTAATGTGTAAGTAACACAGAATAAAGAGAGAATATCAGAGAGGTCCAAAGGATTCATCACGTTTTCCAATCAAAATGACTTAATGAACTTTCAACATCATATGCTTCATAATGACATTAATTTATGCAATGAATGGGCACAAGCTGTTTCTGGATAAATGAAAGAGAATGCATAACCTACAGAATATAGCTTTCTAAATTATTTCTAAAAGGCGCCTTGAAAAGTAGAATACAGAATGATTCTGTTTTCAATTTGTTACATGAAAGTATGCAACCATGCATGCCGGATTCCTAACAGGCATCTTGAACTGTAACAATGGAAAAGAAAAACTTGCTCTTAAATTAGTCATGCTAGGGCCATGCAGCCACATGCCTCATTCGCATCTTGAACTGTGACAATGGCAAAGAATAACTTGCTCTTGAATTAGTCACACTAGGGGTATGCAGCCATATGCCTAATTCATACCTTTATGTAATTAATGCTCAAGCCTGCAAACAGCTGCTTCACTCCATGGGCTTTTGTGATTGCTACTAGTCCATCCAATGTGCCCTTGTATTTCTGATTAGAAAAGCCTACAGCTTGTACCTGAGACAAAAACCTTTTCAACGATTAAAAGAGTACGTCGCAACTACAAGGATTCAAATCATTGCATAGGACCTTACTTGCATTTGTCGTCTGACAACATCTAAAGGATAAGTGAAAGTCTGTCCTACCATCCCTGCAGCAGCTCCACATGCAAGTTTCATGAAGACGTTATTCTGCTGTTCATCAGACAAACAGCCTTTCAGCCTTTCATATACAAAGAATTTGAGTCCTGCATATGGTACAATGCCACAAAGTGTAGGCCCTACATACCAAAAAAACACAATAAAAGGATACACGTAATCAATCAATCTAAGCCTTCACTTCTTGAGGATACCAAAAAATGCATCAACCAAACAGAAACAAGACTACTTACCAATGCCCCCATATAGACCTCTTACTCCATTTGCTTTGACAACCTTATAAAAGACATCCCTAATCCCTGTGTAGG
>CM035437.1:24325771-24545771 GCA_020310875.1 Ceratopteris richardii | reverse complement strand
GCATAGTCTCTTGAACCTTCATGTTCTCAACCTTGGTTTCTTGAACCCTTGCTCGGACCTTGATGTCTTGAACCTTCTTGTTCGCAACCTTGGTGTCTTGAGCCCTTGTTCTCAACATCAATATCTTGAACCTCGTTCTCACTCATGCTAAGGTACGTTGGACCCTCAGTCTAGTGCTCCCAATGGAGAGTTCATTCTGAGAGCTTTCCAACGGTACCTCACACGTCTAAATGTGACCTACAAATTGGGAGATACACTCTAATCTTTATTGGGCTGAGTTCTCAAAGCAACACGTGCTACTTTTCGTTCCATTTCGAATACAAAGCACCCAAACACCTTTTCTAGAGGCCATTGGGTGCCCATGAACCTTATGGAATCTACCCACCTTGCCCAAGCTTGCTTCCTAGGCTCTGATACCAATTGCTGTATATAAGGGGAATTGAACTAATCACCTACCGATTAAGAGTATGATGGGCTAACCACTTGCCCCAAAAGCCATGGTTGAGGATTACTTCCTAATCCTCCCTCTTAGGGCATGGTTCAACCATCTCCTTCCTGTCATTTCTTGAGTCTAGCAAAGACACTCCAATTTTGCCTCACTTTCGGGTTTTCTCATTGACGAGTAGCATGCGAAAGCAGACTCAGCACACATCAATAGGCTATAAGCTCGTCACTAAGCAAGGCGTTGGTTTAAGCCTTAAGGCTACCCACACGAAGCTACAAATACTCACTTCCAAGCCTCTTCCCTCAAGGTTGGCTTTTATTTCCCTAATGTTGCAACTTGCTTCTCACTTCCAAGTTCCATTAACTGCCATTGATACAAGCTAGAACATTTTTGTAAGCCATCTATGGGGCAAGAAGGTAGGCTGCCACTGTATTGTACTGGAGTATGCATTCATATAGAGTGCACTATGCACAGAACGAATCAGTTTCATTAGATATATGTTGATGTGTTGACATGTGTACTGAAGCCTAAGACGCAAGAGTCATGATGTACAGTGTGATATGAAGGGGCATTTGTAATTTTAAACTTTCATGTAGAAAGTGGAAACACACTCACTTATTTAATTTGTTATACTTTTCCATTGTTGAACCTTAAATGGCATGAAATCCAAGTTGCTAGAATTTTGTCACATGTGAAATCACATACAAATGTTGGAAGTTGCATGTATGCCATGGTTGATGGCCCATAATTCATCATAATTATAGGCCATCAACCATGGCCCATAATTATGGGGCAAGAAGGTAGGCTGCCACTGTATTGTATTGCAGTCTGCATGCATATAGAGTGCACTATGCACAGAACGAAACAGTTCATTAGATAACACACTGACTTATTTAATTTGTTATACTTTTACATTGATGAACTTAAATGGCATGAAATCCAAGTTGCTAGTACTTTGTCACATGTGAAATCACATACAAATGTTGGCAGTTGCATGTATGCCATGGTTGATGGCCCATAATTCATCATAATCCATTTATTCAAATGCCATAATTTATAAATGATATATGCATAATGCACCATGATTTCAAGTTGCAGCTTGATGATTTGAATTGTTTGCCTTTAATATTTGTAGATGCCAAAGAAAGGCAGTGAATGGGAGTATGTGGACATGATCAAAGCCTTGGCAAAAGGGAACTAGACATGTAGATGCAAATTTTGTGGCCATGTATGGGATGGAGGAGCCAATTGAATTCAGGCATACATTCTTGGCCTCAAAAGTTATGGAGTTGACAAATGTGCTCTAGCTCCCCAAAATATATAGGAATAACTTGGATCTAATTTTAAAGGAGCATCATTCGATGACGAAATTGTACATCATGATTCATTAAGTGGGAATGTACTCAAGAGACCAAAAAGTGGAAAGGGAGCATCGCATAAAGCGTAGGATATGCAAGATAGAAAAGGAGCTAACAAAGCTTTCTGACTCTTCTTTTTTACAAAAGATATTCCCTTTTGGAAAGTCAAAAGTTCTTATTTCATCCAAATGTTTAATGTCATTAAAAGAGTACGACAAACTTGTAAGCCTCCATACCAACAATTGAGGGCAAAAGAGTTAAATGCAAAAGTGAGATGCATAGAAAATTGTTGGAAACAATGTCAAAATAACATAAAACCCTAATTTCCAGCAACCCTAAATTTTTGGTATTTAGCCGAATTTCGGTCACAAAAGATCAAAAATTATTATGAGCTCATTAAATAGTACTTCGGGGGAGCTTTCATTTGGTATACAACATTTAGTCATCAAAGTCCAGAAATGATGAAAAAAACTAACCCTAATTTCTGCTCAAAAAGGGGTTTTTACATAGTCTTGTTCCTCTCAAAATGTACATTTAGGAAAGCTACATCATGCGTCTATCTAATATAGCCAAATTAGAAGATCGCAGCAGATTTGACTCTAAAAAGAAGATTTTACGTAAGAATTCAGTTTTGCTAAATTAAGTACTTTTCACTAATTTGGTGATAGTTTTTTGGATTTTCGTAGCTTTTTGTGGTTGCCATTAGGGCAGCTAAAGTACTATATATGGACCCAAGGGGGTCACTCTTGGTCATCACTTGGTCATCAAGGATCATCATTGAGTAGCACACTCATTGCTCAATCAGGATTGGAGGTGTTCTAACTTCTGAAAGAGGTGTGCCCTAACTTCTAGTGCAGTTTAGGAGGAGATTTTGGAGCCAACCATTCAGCCCTTGCTGAATTTTGTGAGTAGCAAGTCTAAATTCAGTTATTCTTCCTTTGTTGCTACACAAGGAGGAATCTTTCTTGTTATTCAATTTCAGGTTTGTTGTTCAAACAGTTCTCAATTGTTTCTATTCACTCCAAACTCACATACACACACTCTTCATACCTCTTAGGCACTTAAAGAACCAACTCTTGTATCTAGTTCATGAAATTCTACCTAGATTCAGATTTTGTATCTACATTCAGCACACATTCAGTTTTGTAGTTATGTACACATTTTGTAATTTGACATTCAATATCAAATAGTGTAGGTGAGCATCAAGCTTACTATTACACTTTGACAAGTTGTGTATTCTCTCTCTACTTCTCATTCAACTAATTTTGATTCTTACGGTGTGTATGCTAAGGTTCATTGTTGGAAGATCCTCTAAACCTGTGATTATTGTTATTGAGGCCCACCTCACTTCCAACAAAAATGACTTGTTGGAAATACTAGAGAAATAGAAAATATTTGGATGCAGCATTGTATGTGATGGTTGGGTCGGACACCAAAAATCGGTTAATCATCAACATTATAATCACTTCCATTTTTGCCACTATGTTTTTGAGGTTTGTAGAGAATGTAGTCCAGGTATGCATGGACAATGCATTTAATTATGTTAGAGCTGGCTATTTCGTTGAGCAACAATGGCCACATATCTTTTATACACGATGCACATGCCATTGCTTGGATTTGTTGTTTGAAGCATAGTTAAAAAAAACGGGTTTTTTCGAAAAATAAAAAACGTTTAGGACGTTCGGACGTTCCGAACGTCCTAATACGTTTTTTTGGAAAGTTTTTTTTTTATTATTATTATTATTTTTTAAAGACCATCTTCAATTTTTATTTTTGTTTCATGAATAGAATTATGAGAATCTAAGGTTTTCTTTCCTTCTCTACTAAATTCTGAACCAAAAGTTCCTCCTATCTGGTTCAGAAAAAAGTTCCTATTTTGATTTTAAGAGATATTTCATTTAGCAAGGAGTCAAGACCATTGAATTGTTGACATTATTTTTATCCATTCTTGACTGTATCACTCTAAATGCATTGTCTTAAGAGTTTTAATGTGCTTTAAGCTCATCAATACTTTGTTTAAAACTTCATTCCCATTTTTTGTTTACTTTAACCCAATTTGTTTTGGACCTTCCTAACTCCAGATCATTGTAGTGGTAGTAGATAGAGTTTTTTATGTGTTTTTAGCACTAGATATGTAAATGAGTGTTAGATATACATTATTCATGGATTATTAGAGAAAAAAGATTTGAAATGTTGCGACAAAATATAATACTCGTTTTTTATTTCCATTTTTTTAGTACTCTACGTACTAAACGTTTTAAAACCCGTTTTTAAAACTCGTTTTCAAAACTCTCTTTGAACTATGGTTTGAAGATATTGGTCTTTCGAGATGGGTGAAGCCTATTTTGGACCTTTGAAAGTTGTGATATTTGTCATGATGAAGCCTAGTGTGCTTGCTTTATTCAAGAAATTAGCACCAAAGATTTGGTAAAACAAGCACAAACTAGATACGCAACATGTTGTCAAACTTCCTCGATGAGTGTACAATGGCTTTAGATCTTTGATGGTGTGCCAAGAGTAGACAAGAAAAAAAGGTTGCTAGAACCAAAAAGGAAGAGGGTAAATCCTCTTTTGTTCTTAGTGCATTTTTTTGGAGACAAGCAAGGAATATTGTTAAAATATGTGCTCTTACTTTAAAAGTTTTGTGCTTGGCTAATAGAGAAGGGGCCACTATGGGTCCCATTTATGAGCTTACACATAGAATGATTGAAAGTATACCTTCTATAGCGAGCATTGATTCAAGAAGACTTCAAAAAGTTAAAAATTAATGTGACCAAAGGTGGAATATGTTACATTCCATGGTAAAAAAAAAATCGTACGATTTTTATCGTACAATTTTTATTATATAAAAATCACATTCGCGATTTAAATCGTTTTGAGCAATTTTTATTCCAAAATAACTAAATAAATAAAAATAAAAAAATTAAAGGTTTCATATGGTAGATATCTTTTTTTAATTAAAATTTGATCATTGTGATACTTATGCTTGCTATTAGTCTATCATATATTACCACTTTGCTCTCCAAGTAGAACTATATTATTTTCTTGCCTATTAGAGATTTGACTAACTAAATTAAGTTAAGTTTATATGATTACAATGTTATCCAAAACTCTTTGGTGGAATCTCACATATGACTGAAGTAAAACAACTAACAAGCATCCAGGTCATATAAACTTTTCACTACTTTCATTACTGCCCAATAATGGAGTATATATGAGCTGATAGGTATTGTGCATACCTTAGATACAAGAAAAAATAAAAATTTCTTGATGCATAAAAACCTCGATTTTTATTTTTATTTTTAAAAACCTCTACGATTTAAACGATTTAAATCCCGATTGAAATCTCTACTTTGTACTATGTTACATTCACCTCTTCATACGACAACATTTATGTTTTACCCAATTTACAAGAGTAAATCTCCCCAATCAGATCAAGAGGTGCATGCGGGTTGGATTGATCTCATTGAACGATATACATGGGTGATATAAAAAAGCAAGGAGTCTTAATTGATGAAATGGACATGTATAAGTCTATGGAAGGTGTATTTACACAGCTTGTTGCAAAAGATGAAAGCAGAATACATAATGCTCTGAAATGGTGGGAAATATGCAAGGCAAGTGTGCCCAATTTACAAAAATTAGCTCTTCGTGTGCTTTCTCAAGGGACTTGTGCTTTCCCTTGAGAAAGAAATTGGAGTACTCAATACCCATAGTTGTTACTGACAGGATTATGACTTCTAACTTTTGACGGGATCGTGACTTCTAACAAGTCCGCCAAAATATTTCTGACGTTTACGGACGCGACCCTTTTTTTTAACATAAATTTATAAATAAACATGTATATATACTCATAAAAACATATATACTATGTAGTATGCATATATATGTATGTAGTATATACTATGTAGTATCGTGTATGCATGTGCCATGCATATATCTATGCACTAATGTATATGCTATGTCGTGTATGTGTGCACTATGTAATATGTATGTATGTGATATGTGTATATGCACTTACAGTTTACTACTATGTATGTAATATATATGTCACATATGACATGTATGTATGTACTTACAGCCATGCATGTAATATGTATGTGTAAGGTGACGTGTGCAATATGTATGTATGTACAATGTGTCTAACATAAGGATTGTGATTTACGTATGTGACATGTGTCATATGTATGTATGCATTCATGGCACATGCATGCACATTCCATAATCGATACATAATGCATCTTCTGCAATATGTATGAATTCTAAATCTACATTTTATATAGTAGTAATTATATGTCTCATATATATATATATATATATATATATATATATATATATATATATATATATATATATATAAAATATATAATATATGTGTACATGTGTGTATGTATATATATATAGACACATGTGTGTATGTATATATATATATAGACATACATAGAGATAATCGAAAAAAACCTCGATTCTAGATACTTCCATAAGTTGGGGCTGGGCAAAAAAAAGGCAAGTCCAGAACGGGATGCTAACGGTCAGCAAAAAGACTCCACCAAAAGTTAGCCAAAAAGATTGCTAACGCGTCCAGAGGTAACTATGGGACATAGTTGCAACACAACGCGTTGCGTAGCGTCTGCAACGTTCGCAACGCAACGGCGTTGCGTTGCGACGTATGCAACGCGTTGCGTTGCAGACATATATCACACAGGTGACAGAATGGCAAGTTTCTCAAATTGTTCAGGTAATATGAGTGAGGAAAGGCATACTGAACAGCTGCAGAGTAATATGTATCAAACGGTGGACTTTGGTTTGTTGAAAAATATTGTTGAGGAGGCTCTGACAAAGGATGGCACCATTCAAGGAGAACTTAATGCAGAGGTGGACCAAACATGAGTCCGGGATTCTACCCTCATGTTTCATCAAAGAGGCATACTGCTTTTTATTACAGCTAGGATCCTGAATGTGATTGATGTGGCACAAACCATTGATGGAGGTAATGGGTACTCATCTGTGGATAAGATATATTATTCTGTGCATAGTTTATTGGAAGTTATGTTCAAAGATGTGAAAGATGAAAGTCACTTTCTGAGGCAGCAGATAGTAATTCTATTTGGAAATGTTGCCGACATTTTTTATTGGAAGCAGATGAAGGCCACAACAGAAGAATCACTGTATATGTGCTCAGTTTGGGTGGAATTCGTTGACTTGCCATCGTTTCTTTGACCCACAATTGGTCACATTGCGAAGAGTTTAGGGAGAGTGCTATATACTCCCTCAATCTCAGCTCCCAACAAAAATGAAGTGTTCATCAGTGGAACACATCCTGACCTGTTCCCAATACTCTAGAGATCAGCATATCAAACATTGGATGAATAGTCATGTACTTGAAGTGAGGGAAATCTACAGGTGCTTGTTTTCACTGTGGGAATTCAGGGCAGTACTCCAAAAACTGTCCCACTGTGAATGGAGGAAGTGAAAGTAATTCCATCTTGTCAAGGTGGAAGAGTCTAATTACCTGAGGAGCTGGTATACAAAGAATCAGAATATTTACAACTTTGTCCATTATATACAAGTTGATAATCTTACTTGAGGATAACATTCCCCCCTAGAGTCTCTTATGTTCTTGACCCCTAGTATTTTATGGTATATATAGTCATATCCCACCTTATTACATATCATATGACCCAAAATATGTGAAAAAAACATATAAAAATTTTGAAAAATAAATCACTTTATCGCAACTCCTAGGTCTAGACGTTGCCCTCGTTGCTAACCCGTTGCTAACCCGTTGCCGTTGCCGTTGCGAAAACGTTGCTTTCCACTATGCTATGGGAGTACCTTTGCTTTGATATATACAAAGAGGAGAAATGAATTGCAGCTGAAAAATGTTGAAAGATTAGTATATATTCATACGAATTTGTCTTGTATGCAAAATCAAAGAAAGAGGATTTCAAGAAATGGAAGTGAAATTAAAAATGAGAGAGAAAAAAGACAATGATCGCGAACTTCTTGCATTGCAAGAAGAACATGATGGTGAGATCCATTCTTCATCTTCTTACACCACTATGCAGAGCCATGCACCTAGGGATATTGCTGTGCAAGAGGATAATCATGATAATGGTGGTGGTGGCGATGATGATGATGATGATTGATGGCAGATGCATCACTATAGTCTCTCTCATGATTCATGATTTCCCTATGATGTTATGCATGTCATATATGTGATGATGTACTCAATACAGTACACCATAGATCATATTAGCATGGTTTGAGCATTTGCTATTCTATTCAGCATATATATAGCATGAATTTGGCCTTGACAATTGTTATTTCTTTTCTTATTATTCTTTTTAAAAAAATTTTGTCAAAAATTAGGACCGTCACAAACGTTTTTGCTTAACTGTGAAACGTCGGATACATAATACGACCAAATCGCCATTTTTTGCCTAAAATAAAAATCGTTCAAACCTTAAAACGATTTAAATCGTTCATAACGATTTTTATATTATGTTGCACGATTTTTATTTTTTGGCCTTATAGTTCATATACCTAAGCATAGAGAGAGAGAGAGAGAGATGGAACAAAGTTCATATGTGATAAGAACACAAGGGAGAAATATGATTTGCATTTGAATGTGCACATGTATAACATGGCGGAACCTTCATGTCTATATGTATCCTCCTCTTTGTTCCCCAACTTCCCATGTTCCATGGCCTTTCACATACTAACAGACCCCTTTAAAGTATATAAGGGTTCAAATTTGAATTTACAATGAGATTTCTAGCAATATGGCCTTCAACCACATTGTTCAATTTTATGGAGGATAACCTAAGCTGGCATAAGGCAGGGTATTTTATGAAAAAAAATAAAAATATCTTTGAGTGGATAAAAAGCTCGATTTTTATTTTGGGCCTCAACGATTTAAACGATTTAAACAATCTAAACGATTAAATCTCGATTTAAATCTCTTGGTCACACTATGGTCGGATAGACGTCAGAAGCCAGAACTCAGGAACCCATCAGAAACAGCTATGGGCTAAACCTTCTATATTAAGGCAAAAACCCAATCAGATAAGCCAGACACAGACTGACCCTCTATTTACAGTCTGAACAATCAACTCAAAAGTATTTTGCCGCCAAACTTTCATGTATGATTGAAACTTTTAGTAGAATCAATGTTCCAGCAGCTGGCTAAATATTCCTACAACATAGCTTTTACCCCTTTCAATAGCTCACAACTACTCACAGGGATGCATATCATTAAAAATATTTGAAGGTAAGGGGGAGCTAAAACTGGAGATCATGTTGAATGGGTGTGGCATAGTGGTAGCCCCTTGAGCCATCTACTCAGATATCTGGGTTCAAACCCATTGAGAACTTGACATATCTATATGATGGGGTTGTCCCACCCCTACATGTGGGATGAAAGGGTGTGTGTGCTGTTCCATTTCTGTCAGTTCTTTTACAAATTTGTTGAAAAAAAAGATCACTTATAAATTCAAAATATCGACCATAGCTTGGTCTCTTGGGTACAGCACAAATAATGACTTCGATCTTCCAGTGCCTGTTCAGAAGGATAATGCCAGATATCCTAAAATCTTCAGTACTTTCCAACAATCAACTTCCAACCAACAAACACACTTAAGTAAATGTATTGGGTTTCTGAATTTATGACTCTTAGCTTTTACTTTTTAGAGTATATATCTAAGGGGTTTACTCAAGAGGACTCAGCACATTTCCCTTTCTAAATTTAAACCAATTAACAGATAGGACAAGGGACATGAAACAGTATCCACCATGAGTATTGCGATCGATGCACAAACTGCCATAGAACACCCACACAAGGATCCTCCTTCCTGGGTGATTCTCAACAAAAATGCTTAGTAACTCAAGTGGTGCATGGGTATGAGCCCAGCAAAGCAAACCACTAATGAACATGGGTGTCTCTTTTTCATGGGAGGTCAGAAGTGGGATTCAAACTCATAACGCGAATCACTTTGCAAACACATTCGGCGCTCACATATGAAGCAGGCTGTAGCTTAATAATATTTTGATAATATCTTACCTGGTAAGCAAGAGTAGTTCGTACCAAATCCAATGGATAAGTACATAAAACAGCAGTTCCTCCAGCCAAAGAGCCAGCCATTAAATCCACTAGAGCACCTGGAGGTGTCCAATCCGGCCAATTGTCCACAATCAACCTTCGGTACTGTTCATATGCCATAAAATGTAATGCTGCATATGGCACAATTCTTACAACACCAGCCCCATTCCCTCTGCAAAAAAAGTCCTAATCATTAAGCAGTAGCATGAAAGCTGTTTAGTTATACTTAGTGCCACCTGAATCCTACATATACCTATTATACGTGACAGTTCAATGATAGACTTCCAACAAAAATTATTCATCGCAGAATCTTCAGGAAAAGGACATTTTCCTTTAACCTGTCAGTGCAAGACTCGTAAAAGTGCCATGCTTTCAATAAGCAAGGGTAATGCATTGGCAAAGGCCTAATTATCCTTATCTGATTACTCAAAGTCGAGGGATGTTTGATATGAATTCCAACATTTCAAAAAGTCTCTATTGATCAGAAATATCCTTTGCCAGTAAAGACTCAAATCCTCTTCAAGTCCAAACCACAATATGGTTGAATCACACAACATTCCAGATGGATTAATAGAAGCAAGTTACCTGTAGAATCCAAGAAATCCTTCCCTCCTATGTATAAACAACAAAGTTTGGGTAACCCCCAGAGATCGGAATGTTGCATATTGTGTCTGCAAAACCAAAGAATCCATTATATTAGACATCCTCCACACGTGGACAGGAATGCAAACACAAGAGCTCTCTACCACATCACACGTACCATTACTACCATGCTCAATGCAAATGCCTGCATATTTGAAACATTGAACTGGCCATACACTATTCATTTAGAAACATTTTTCCCAAGTCTCTAAGACCATCTACTATGCCAGAGTAGCTCCTCTAGAGAAGGATTTCCCGTATTCACCCAGTCGAAGAAGAATGCATATCATGAATAAAGATGAATATTACCACAAAATCGAGTGGAAACGAATCAACGTAATATTTGATGTTTGCCACCATGACATGTCTTATAGCATGCACATGCCACCTGATATAATATTTTTGTTAATTCTGAAGACAAAGGGGCAAAAGCAAGCACCTGATATAATATTTTTGTTCGTTCAAGGGGAGCAACAACTGTCTTCGCAAAGCCACCAGCAGCACCACCTGCAATGAGTTCTTTCATGAATGTGGGGATGTTGTCGATAAGATTATAAGCTGCTCCGACCGAGGTCATATCAATAGGCTGACTATGAGAGTTGGCATGCTGGTCGAATGGAGGAAGCACTGATTGCACACTTTGAAGGTCCGAGGGAGGACGAATTGCCTGTTGTCCTTGAGCCATGTCGATGTATATTCTTTGTATGCACTCCGATTGCCTGTACTATTGCGTTTAGACGGATGCGTGCACCTACCTAACGCTTGGAGAAGGAAGAAAAATTGAACAGATCTTTAATCGGTGTCGAGGAGCCTGCAGAACGCGTAAGCAAACCGAAGTTCCTCTCCTTGATAACAGGATCCCTGCAGATCGTCGGAGATCGCAAGCTGATACGCTACCAGCAGGGCTTGCCCTACCACTTTCGTTCGAAACTCCACTAAACACATCAATCACAACCACTCTGTGCGTTATCGACGACAGCCCACACTCTAGGAACACCGAAACACAGTAGTCGGCGTCCAGAGAACGCTTTGAGGACAGAAACCAGACACCGCAGTTATTCAATTTCGGGGCAATAGGTGTTCACCGAACGTTTCTGAAACTCACGCAAAGAATACTCTAAAGACAGACATACAGGACTCTATTTGCATTTGCACAGCAGCATCTATGGAGGGCGCCAAATGTCAAGATATTGAGAATGCGAAGACGCAAAGCCGCATAGAGTCGCTTCGGCCTGTCATACAGAAAGGCCGCCTGAAAGCAGGAAGAGCTTCTATGCGATTTTGGGATCACCGGACTAGTACGGTAGGCTGAGTCATATTCAAATAGAATACGCCTATGACCTGATCAATAGTCAAATTCGAAAAACGAACAGTTTCGGTCTAAATTGATGTTTATGACTGCACAGGAGCGATGTAATAAATTTCTGGAAAGAGGTCCCAAGACGCCTGGTCTAGTGGTTGAATCCCTCGCCTCTTGAGGCGGGGGCGTGGGTTCAACCCCCCAGTGCTGCGGGACATGTATACTGCCTTCGGGCGTGTCACTCTGCTGTGCCTTCGGGCCGTTTACTCCGTTGTAAGTCCTTCCCGGTCTGTCTAACCCCTGTTCTTGTGGGATAAGAGGGGTCCCATGGGTACTATGCCCTTCCTTGTACAGTTGTAATTTCAAAGTTAAAGCCCGGGGGAGTAGGCCTCGGCCGAACCTCCATTTTAAAAAAAAAAAATTCTGGAAAGAGGCAATCCAGTGCTTAAACATGAACATCTCCATCATTTAACCATCAACCATTTTCACTGGCTGCTACCCCTTAACAGTTCACTCGCCTTCGTTGGGACAAAACGGGCCGGCCCCGTGTTAAATTATCCAGAGCTGAGTGGTCGCTCGAGTCATGGTGACCATACACGCGTTACTAATACGCGGTACGTTATACATTACAGAGCAGTCTGCACTACGAGTATGGAACTCGTCTTCTCCACCACGCTTCAAAAAAAAATTCGCCCCCAGCATCTCTGACAATGCTTGGTTTCACGGGGCGGGCCGCGGCAGCTTCCCTTGTGCTTTTTCTTTCTCTGCTAAGAAAACCCCCGCCCCATAGCCGAATCAAAAATTATTTCGAGGTCAAATGGACTGGTACTGCTCCATTCAATATTCCATTTTTCATTCAGCTTTTTCTGGCGTACGTTCTTTAGCTCTAATTTTTGGGAACTTTACGTCCTGGCATCTTCTACGTTCTCGTGATCTCTTCAAAACTTTTCAAAGACCAAATTCAAACTTTTTGGCATGCTTTCGCACACGTTCTTGACCTCTAGTTTTTTTTTTTTATATAAAGGAAGTTCGGCCTTAGCCTAATCTCCCGGACTTTAATTATATTAAAGAGAAAAAGTTACAAGTGAATGGGACTAGTGCCCATGGGACCCCCCAAATCCCACAACGCAGGGGAGGAGTACGGCAAGCTACAGGGCATTACAAATGAGGCGGATAACATTACCATCACCCTCATGTGGGACCCATTTGGGTTTCAACTTGTTGTTTTCGAGGAGATAGATACAGTGATGTCTAAACGGTGGTGATCTCTTGACTCGGGAGATTCTTTTACCAAGGAGAAATAAGGATTTCTCGATCGACCATTCCTTGGGAGTTTGGCCGAAATTGACGGCACAGCGCTCTCTCCAAATCTTCCAGAGAGCCTCACCTCTGATGGCATTCCATAGTCTTGATGAGCATCCGATCGCCTCACCCAACATCACTTGTTGCCAGTTGATTTGACTCGTTAATCTCAAAACGCGGTATACGTGATGCCAGATAACCCGAGACTTGGGGCAGTCGAAGAACAGGTGGGCTAAATCTTCGATGCACCGATGACAACGCTTGCACCATGGCGGCACACCACAGATTTTGTTAGCCCTTGCATTAGTCCAGATTCCCTTATGCAAGACCTGCCACATGAGAACGGACTTTTTGACCTCAATTAGGGGGTGCCAAAGAGACATGAATTTTAGCTCCCACCGAAGTTTGGTCCAAGTAAGGCCTTAGGGAACTTGAGATTCCTCTCCATAGTGTGATTGTAGCTATCATCTCAAAATGATCCCTTTACAAAATAACGTGAATTTATTTGTTTTGCTCAATGCGTATATATGTTCCGTGTTCAATTCCGCATAGACAAAATCTTGAGGTTCGATGTATTCGATGCATTATTAAATATAAATAATTAATTATATAATATATGTAATTTTTAAATATATATGTGTATGTATGAAGCCAATGTTAGATGTTGATCAATGTATGAAATATGTATTTATTAATTTGAGAATTCTTTAAATTTTTTTCACATCTTTCGCATGGGTTTCTTCTTCTTCAAACCCATGGATCCTACGCACACCATGGAGGACTTTGGTGAATTATTTTTAGTGGGGGTACCACTTGAACAATAATCGAAGATTCTATGGCACGAAGTCCAAGGCACACAAAATGAGATCCAAGAACATGAGTTGCTTCAAAAGATGCATTCTCAGGAGGACAACCTTGCATGGGTGGTGAAGGCCATTATTACTGCTCAAGCAGATGGCACACATTCCAAGATCAAGATAAACAATTTCCAATTCTCACTGTTTCATAGTCGTAAGGAAGGTCAACTTGTTTTATCATGGTTATCATAGTTTGATTATTTTTATTCAGATGAATCCTACTTTGAAAATGATAAAGTGAAGTTTGCTACTAATTATTTAGTAGGAAAAGCCCAACTATGGTGGAATGGTTTATGACATAGTGAAGAACATCCCACGACATGGAAGCACTTTGAAGAGAAGGCTAAGAATCTTTTCTTCCTCCTCTGTTCCATCTACATGTTCATCGTTTGTGGACCACTTTCCCATGGAAGAAGGTTGATATTGTTACTACTTACACCAAGTGATTTTAGCAAAGTCCATTACTTGTTCGCATGCTAGAGGATGTTCCTGAAGATACTTTGCAAAGAAATTAGGAAGATAGTTTGGAGATGGAAATCCAAGCCAAGCTTCACACACTCCAACCTACCAATCTTTATGAAGCTATTTCTTTTGCTCATGATGTAGAGTAGGAGTTTCAATCTATTACCAGGTCGATCTGTTTGCAACAACCACATCAACAACAACCTTTAATCAGGCCTATTTTTCTTTGATTATCAAACTTTTGTTCTTATTTTCTTTGATGATATACTTGTTCATGGTAAGAATGAAAGTAAGCATAAAAAACATTTAGAAATAGTTTTTTAATTTTTTATATAAGAACACACTTTATTCCAATCCTAAAGAAATTTACTTTTTCCAAAGTAAACTAGAATATTTATAAGTATCTCAGTGGATTCATAAGACTTCATTGACGCCTCATTACGATCACTTAATTTCAGCATATCATTCGCAATCACAATAATTTAACTCTCCAAGCATATATTTCCATGCATGTGTTTTTACATGGAACATGCTTATTTTTGTTCAGTGATGGGACATGTGAGTGGCCATCCATGTCTATTTTATTTCTTATCAACTGAGGTCAATTGATTTCTCAGTTGGGGGCATGTTATCACTTATAGAATGTTCAATTTTGGAGTTTCTTTTATTGAGATTTTAATGTGTTGTGTTTTGATATAGCAGTTGAAGATTTGTGAGGGCATGGATGCGTGGACTTATTTGCATGTATCTGGACACAAATAGAGAAATTATAGTTTTCATATATTTATAAATAAAAAACCCACATAAAGGTTTCTTTCTAGAAAGCCATAAAAATAGTGCTTGAGATAAGAATCATTATAGACAGAGATTCTTATAAATAAAAGATAAGGCTCATCGTAAAAGTGAGCAACTCACACACCCGCTTTTCAAAGCATCGCTCTCATTGTAACTCTATATTTGGATGTAGTAAACAAAGTATATTTACATGTACTATGGAGAATCTTTTCTAATAGAGTGTGTGGGGGAAGATTGCACCCAATATTGTGTATTGTCTCATCTATTATGCATCTCTATTTCTCTGTGTTTTCAGAGTTTACACTCTTTGTGTACACTAGTATGTAAGATCTTGCAACACCCTATCCTTTCATTTCTACATTAAGGCACAAAGCCTTACTTTATAACATATACACCTAAGGATGATTTATAGGTCAAAGATATTAAAGAAGAAGAAAGAAGACATGAAGATGAGAATCAAGAAATCATGAAATTGTCAAAGCTTCCACTTGTCTAATCCCCCTAGATTCAGGATTTCCTTTGAGTTTAATGTCCTCTACAAATACTTTCAAAGCATTTTGGATCCCATGTTCTACTTTTGTCTCTTCACTCATATGTTTCAATTCCTCTTCTTCTTGGACTCGATTATAAGCTAGATTATCCTATTCTTTGAAGTTATTTGGTCACTACTCTCAATAAGAATTAAATCATTAACCTCAATCTCTCTTAAAAGGGCATGTTTATTAGTGTCAATAATAGAGAATTCACGTGATCCACTTTAGCATGCAATTCACAAATCAATATATGGCTTGTTTCCGTATTTGATTCCTCTTCTTCTACTTTCAACAATTATGGGGAAGCGTTTAATGCCATAGCATGTAAAAGAGTTACCTCATTAAAACCATGCAAGAGTTTCCTCTTCCTCTTCATCAATCAAAAGAGGATCCATAAGATCTTGCTCAATACTAATGTTGATCCTCTTTAGCATGCAACTCACAACTCAATCCTTAGCCCATTTCCTTATTTGCTTCCTCAAAAAGAGTCACCTCATTACAACCATGCAAGAGTGTCCTCTTCATCTTCATCAGTCAAAAGAGGATCCATGAGATCTTGTTTAATACTAATATTGATCTACTTTAGCATGCAACTCATAACTCAATCCCTAAACTCTTTCCTTATTTGCTTCCTCTACTTATTTGTAGTGAAGTATTAATGGTATAGCATGTAAAAGTGTTACCTCTTCCGACCATGTAAGAGTGTCCTCTTCCTCTTCATCAATCAAAAGAGGATCCATAAGATCTTGCTCAATATCGATGTTTACTATTTGAGTTAGCCTTGTATATGGATGACTATCTAGCCCTTCTTCTAGGTGAATTTGCTTTAGCTTCTTACCTTCATGATTTACCCAAATTGTGTCTTTATGCGATTCATGTAGGGCACTTGCATGTATGTGTGGGAGTTTGCGAACAACAAAGTACATAGTAAAAATATTACCTTGGACCAAGACCTTCTCTTTGGGCACCACTCTGAGGATTTTGATTTTGCTCCGATTAGCTAGAGTGATTAGGAAATTGGCCATATATGAGGGATGGAGTATGATATTTTCCATCATATACTTTGGCATCAGGTTTATGCCCAACCAACTATCAACAATTACTCCTTTGAATAATTGCCCCAATATGCTTGTTGTTAATATGGGAATCTTATAATCAGTAAGGAGGGCTTTCCCATTAGCTTTGTCTCCACTCAAAGTGTCATTCCTTGTCATCAAGGTTGAAGTTGATAGGTCCTCAATAGTTTCCAATAATTTTGATATGAACTTTACATCCATTCTGTTAAACGCGGAACTAACTGCCAGAAGCGCGTTTAAACATCTACTTGGGTTCTTGGGAGTGGAAGGGTTCTGTTACACAGAGGCCCTCTTCTTGATTTTCCCAAATTTCCCACTTCACACAGCAATATACTAACGCTCAAGAACTCTATCAAGAATCTATTTACGTTTTTCGATCTTACTATCTGTAATCGGACACTTCCTAAAGTATACCGAACAGATTCCAATTAAGGTACTTCCGACCTATAGCACCAGAATATTCAATATCGTAATACGGATATGATCTTGATTAACTCAAGAACTGCTTCGAACACAAAACACTATAACAACAGTGATAATACAATGACTCAACCGTTACCGAGTAGTTGCAGACAATCAACCAGAACCAAAGACACAGAAAGACTTAGAATTCTCAAACACACAGTATTGAATGTAGATTCCGTACCCAACTTAAGGCGAGCCTTTCTGTAACTTAATCCTTACCGTGCAATAGCGGATCATTAACACCGAAGACAACCACAATACGACTTAGAGATCTCACACACACTACAGTTACTACACCGACTTCACCGTCTAAACAGAGATTCACCAACCGAACAGGTATTGATAACCATGCAAGACCGAGACGAGATCAAAATACTCAACATTACCTAAACGCACAATGCTGAAACTGTCATTACTAGAGCACGGAGACTAACCACTTACAGAACATCACAACAGAAGGGCACAAGAGTACTCAGAGTTATCAGAACAGACACAACGGCACGTCACAGACAATCACCCAGACAGACAGCCTGGTGATTCCACTAACCGTCCCGAAGTTTCTCTTTTTCATTGCTTTATAAAGATTACAATAATCTTGGTAACAACCTTTCGTACGTGCGGAAACTGAAAGGATTTTGTCTTTACAACTTCCAATCCGACGGCCGACTAACACTGGCACGCACGATGGACTCGAACCCGCAGGTTTACAAAAATTAGGGTTCATCTACAATGCCTTCTAAATACATCGATCGGGCTAATCTAAAAGTTCGGGTGATTTTCTTCTTTAAAGCTTCTAACATCTGTTTTAAAGTATCTGGTTCTACTAATTGGGCATCTGTTCGTACAGAACTTAAGGAAATGGCTTCGGTCAGCAAAACTTATGCTTGTGTCTGCAAAAAAGCTTCTTGGAGATAAAAATCGTTTGCTAGAGCCACATCCTTGGATACTTTTATTTCTGCAACTTGCTTCTCCAAGCTGGCTAATCTATCTTTTTGAGCGTCCAGCCGGTTTTCCCTTCTTTCTATTTCTTGATTTTGAAATTGGATTGTCCTAGAGTAGGCATCCCTTTCTCTTCGAAGATCTGTTATTACCTTTTGTTGTTGAGCTTCCTCGATCAATAATCGTTTGAGAATACTGTTTACTTCATATAAATATGTCTTGCATCTCTGGAGTTCTTCAGCAGTTTTCATAGCCAGATCATGCTGCTCTTGGCCTCGTTGTACCACTTCATCTAGCGTCTGTCTTGTTTCTTCTAACAGATTCCCTAAAGCTACTCGTGCATCTTCTTTGTCTTGGACTATCTGTTTCAAGTTGACTAACTCTGCATCTGCAACACTTAGTAATTCATTCTTCTCTTGGACTGCTTCCAGGGTCGCATCTCTTTGATTGATAATTATTTCTTGTTCTACCAGTCTGGCCTACAACTCCTGAATTTGTCCGTTTAATGCGTGATTTTCTGCCTTGACTGCCTGTAATTCTTCCTGGAGAGGAGTGATGTCTGCCTCCAGCATATCCACTTTGTGTTGAAAGTCATCTCGCATGTTATCTATTACTTGCTTCATTTTCACACGTAATTGTTGTGATAAGTGGATCAGCATTTGACCCATGGATGCTAACTCAGAAAGTAATGGGATTGAAGGAATGGGAGCTTGAGAACGGGGCTGAGATGAAGAAGCGGTGAGTAGTTGTTGGGAGTTCGGTGGAGAGTAATTTGGTGAAGATGACGAGGAAGCAGTGGGTTCAATGGGTGGGCTAGGAACAATGGGTTCCGCTGGAGGTTCGGGTGGATGAATAGGAAGACTAGTAGTTTCGTTGATTATCTTTTCTGTGGGTTGTGTAGTGTTATCAGGGCTGGCAGCTGTCGACTGCTCTGAGCAATTCTTTGAAAACTTCCTTAATGATAGTTTGCTCCTCTGGTGATTTGTCCTCTTCGTCTTGTTGTTGAGATTCGTTTTTAGAAGAACTGGCTACCGAATCAGCAATGCTATCCTGTTCTTGTTGCTGCTCTCAAGAGGACTTCGCTGATGACTCGTGATGCATGGAGGTTGTGGTATCGTGAAAGGTTTCTTCTTCGTTCGCTTCTTCTTCTTTGTCGTCTGCCTTATCATTTGCGGCTGACCCCTGTACTTCACTATCGGATGAACTCATTCTAATCCTTTTCCGGCGGAGAAGGTGGAAAATCTCTTCGTCTTCTTCTTCATCGTCTTCTTCTTCATTGTCTTCTAATATTTGTGCAGATTCCTCATGGCGTAGGATGGGTCCTCGGGGTGGTGGCTGTGCTTCTAGAATAGTCGGAAATAGAAAGGATATGATGTGCGGTAGTCTAGACCTTGGCATATCACCCTTATTAACCTGTTTGATAATTGATACGCATTCTTTTTGAATGCGGCGGAAGAAGTAGGATGCAAAATTTACAGGCTCTCTTGCAGCCAAATCTATTGCCGAATAGAAAGGTCGAGAGATGCCATAGGTTCGTTTTTGCAGATTAAGAATGGCTACTAAGAACTGTAGCGCGAATCTCTCAAGTTCAGGGCGACAGAGGATTGCGTATTCATTCGAGGAGTATCTAGGGAATAGCCGGATCATGGTTGCTATTGGTACATTCGGGCCATTTTCCCGACCTTGCCGAGGGAGTCGAAACGCATCAGCAAAGGCCTGGAAAGTGATTACGGTGCGAGATGGTAGGCCAGTGATAGGCCAACTCTGCTCGGTGGCAGGTGTGGCAGCGATTGCGACGATTATTTGAGCATAGAACAGGTGGCAATCCACTGAATGCCAAGGAAGTTCAGCGAAATTGGCCAGCCCACGGTTGCGCAGAAACTCACCTACATCAGTAGGGAGTCCGTCACGGAAAGCGGTGAAGTTTGCCAGAGCTTCCATGGCGCACACACTAAACGCAGGCACAAGAACACAAGCGCAGGGTAGACAGAGAGCACACACACACAAATCATGCAAACGTAATAGCGATTAACATCGAAACAAAAAAGGTTAAGTAGATACTTGATACCGAGAAGTAATTAAATTCGTGAATCATCGCGCGATATTGAGCTGATAACCTCATAACTTTGGTGGGCATGCAGGAGCGGAATCGATAAGGTAGGGCGGCTGTTAGTCATAATTAGATATCAAAACGTAGATATTTACAGACTTATTTTATTAAGTACGCAAAAACAAAAGAAAAGGAAAGAAAAGAAAAGGAAACGCAAAATACGCGGCCAATCCGCAGAACGTTCAGTGTGGTTAGGATGCTTGTTGATACGGCAGCAGCTTTGAACCATTTATCACCTTCGGCAGAGGACTTTTGGTCAAAGTAGCCAACCGAAACGTAGCTGGGCCTACTTGTTCAGAAATCCGGTAGGGACCAAACCATCATAACTTGAATTTTTCAGCAGAGCGATTCAATTTTACATTGTAAAAGAGTACAAGTTGCCCCACCGAAAAAACTAGAGTTTTCAGATACCGGTCATGTGTTTGAGCTTGTCTTAACTGTACTTCTTGAATAGTCAGAAAACTTTGCCATCGATGCTCATCCAATTCTCTGAGTGTATCCAACCAAAATGACAGAGATTCTTCAGGTAGTAGTTTCTAAGTGATGGCTATACGTAAACTTGGCACAACAATCTCCATTGGTGCTATGGCTTCCAGTCCATAAGCCAATTTGAAAGGTGTTAGTCCTGTTGCTACCTTGTAGGTAGTCCGGTACGCCCATAATACTGCAAGTAACAATTGATCCCACCTTTCCGGTGATTCCAGAATCAGTTTTTGAAGCATATTTAATAGGGTTTTGTTTGTACTCTCAGCCAAACCATTGGCACGAGGATAATAAGGAGAACTGAATTTATGCATTATCTGAAAAGAATGGGTGAGTACTTTCATTAAATTGTTCACAAAATGCGTGCCTTGATCTGTCACAAGCTCTAGTGGTAAGCCAAAACGCGGGAAAACATCTTTCATTAGACACTTTGCCACCGAAACGGCTATGGCGGATCTTAAAGCCCATGCTTCTGCCCATTTGGTAGCATAATCTGTACATGTTAGAATATAACGATTATTACTGAGTATGGCTGGAGGTGTAATAGGTCCAACAAAATCTAGACCCCACTTCTGAAAAGGCTCCAACAGCAAGACCGGTTGGAGAGGGAAAAAATGGCATTGTTGAGGATGTCCAGATCGTTGACAAGTATCACATTGTTTGGCAAACTGAGATACATCCTTGTACATAGTAGGCCACCAAAGTCCACTTTGCAGAATTTTTCGGTGCGTTAAATCTGCTGCAAAGTGTCCACCGGAAGGAATTGAGTGAGCCAGAATAATGACTGAGTTAACTTCATGCGGAGGAATACAACGAAGTAAAATTCCAGTGTGATCCATATAGTATAATTCTCCAGCAATTAACCGGAATCTGCGACTGTACACTACAATCTTTCTACGCATTGCAGGAGAGGTTTGCGCAGGAATACATCCATCAGTAAGAAAAGTTAATATATGATCATAATAGGTAGATGGCATAGGAGGTTCTGCAAATTCATCATTAGTTGGTTCAGTAACATAAATCGCTGGTGTGGTGTCATCTACACCGACCGGAGCTTCACCGAAATCTAAGCGGGAAAGGAAATCTGCTAAGGCATGTGAGCTGTCGGGCCGATGGATTACTTCAAAATCAAACTCTTGTAAAAGTAGAACCCAACGCGTTAATCGACCGCCTAAATGCTGTTGTCGTACCAGATAGACAAGTGCTGCATGATCTACATGAAAACTAAATACTGTCTGAATTTCTTTACAGAATACACTAAACCCAGACATTCTCTTTCAGTTACAGAGTAATTCTTTTCTACAGGAGCAAGTCTTCTACTCGCATAGAAAACAAGCTGGAACCGCTTATCAGTTTGTTGCATTAACACACTGCCGATGGCGATATCTGATGCGTCTATAAAAACATGAAATGGGCGTTCCCAATCAGGTGGTTGTAAAATTGGGACCTGCGTTAATAAACACTTTAAACGATCAAATGTTGTTTGACATTCTTGAGTCCAATCAAACTGTTTAGGAGTACTCGTGATTAAACGATTGAGTGGAATGGCTAAATGAGCGAGCCACTGTAAATGACGACCATGCCATCTCACTTGACCCATGAAACGCATTACTTCCTTTGGTGTAGTAGATACATGTGCTTCTAACACAACTGCTACCTTATCTGGGTCGACTTGTATGCCCTATGCAAATACAATATGGCCAAGCAACTTTCCACATGAAACCGCAAACACAGATTTGTTTGGGTTCACACAGAGTCTGTATTCTCTGCATTTCTCAAAGCAACACCGTATGTGGAACAAGTGTGCTACCATCCTACCGAACACAGAGAAATCATCAAGATATACTTGCATGAAAGAGGTAAGATAGGGGGAGAATATTTCCTGCATACACCTTTGGAAAGTACTGGGGGCATTTCTTAATCCAAACCACATAACAATACAACTTGTGTCACCGGAATAGGATCTGGGAACACTGGAGGTTCTGAGGTGGTCCACTGACTAGCCTTGTCATATGTTCTTTGCTTCTCTAGGATGCCTGGTTCAAATATTTCAGCTGCGGGTTGTAACGGCCTACTGGATCTGGTCTGAACTACTACAGCTTGTGTTTTTATGGGTGTAATCTTGACCATATTTGTCATAGGGTTCTGGCGCTCTTTCTTCCTCTGATCGTATTCAGCTGCATCTTTACAAAATCTTCTTATGTGGCCAAATTCACTGCAAAAATGGCAGCGAGGTGGTGGCAAATTAGTATTTTCCTATGTTGGTCCTGCCTGCCAACTGTTGGCATTGTAGTTATTGTTTCTCTGTCCTCTGTAATTTCGGTAGCCCTGCTGCTGGTTGTTTCTCATTTGAGGAGGCACATAGTGATTGGCAAGTTGCCCTGGTTCTTATATAATTGCATTCACTGTTGTTGTTCCCTGTACTTTGGTATTGTATGCGTAGTTTTCGGTGGAATGTCCTGTCGTATTACAGATAGCACAAAACAACTGGTTGAGGGCACAAGTGGCACTGGTATGCCCTGAATCCTTGCACGTGGTGCAGTACATCTGTCTGGTCAGATCTTCTGCAACATTTTTACTTGCTTTTACCCATTCCAGGTCTTCTGTAAATCCTCCAACCTTGTTTTCTAGCTGCAAAGCCATTGCAATCACCGCATCGAGTGTCATAGCTGCCACACAGCATATGATCGTAATCTATTTAAGTTGCGGAGTCAAACCATTGATAAACCATTGAGTGATAACGTCATCCGGTAGGTTGGCGTGTGCTGGCGGTAATTGCCTCAAATGCGTTCTGAATAGGGTGGCATATTCCTGCACTATCTGATTCATCTTCTGTCTATTGTTTTGCAGGTAATCGAAAATTTCGGCTGGATTCTTCTTTAGCCTGAATCTCTGCAAAAATGCATCCCTTACCGCTTCATAGGTGCCAAAATGGTTAATATCATATTCTGTAAGCCATCTGGCTTCTTCATTAACTAACGTGGACTGGAATACAATAGCTTTATATGCCGGATCAAGTGGATGATTGAGCACTGCGTAACTTATCTCAAATGTGCGTACATGAGCGTCTGGGTCATCACCTGGGAATCCACTGAATTTGGTGTACGTTACTCCTATTGGAGTCGGCCGGGGTGGAAATAGATGTTGATCTGTTGCTGCTGCTGTTGTTGTTGTTGTTGTTGCCCACTCATCGTGTTGGCGGTGGTATTGTGACTATCTTCCGTATCCTGAGGCTGAATATCCGAACCGTCAAAATCTGTGTCGTCAGTCTGTACACTTTCCGGCTTGCCAATATCGTTCAGTATGGTTTTGATTTCTGTTCCAAACAAGCTACCTTCCTCCTCGGTATCAGATGTAGGGGTACTTACTCCAAATAGCGGTGAGTTGACTAAAGATCCTCCAAGAAATGGTAAACCGTCATCGGAAGACTGTGAACTCTCGGTAACTGGTACCGAAATAACATCGGAAGGTTCGAATTTTCACCAAAACAAGGTGCTTTTCCTCTTTCACTGATTTCTTTGGCCAAGACGTTTCTATCCGCAGAAAAATTCGAATCTTGATCCAATGGTGTTAAATTAACTTCAGGCTTTGTCCTGGTAGACTCTGGAGTTACTATTTCTTCGACAGACTGTGCCGAAATCGCACCGGAATCTTCGAGAAGCGTAGTACGTTCTACCGGAATACTACCGGAATCCCTATTGGCGTTCTTCAATTCCTTGACAGCTGAGTTAGACTTATCTGCGCTTCTACTTCCTGGAGGCGTCCTTAGCAAATTAGGTATCGCCCAAGACTGTTGGTTTCTTCTATGCTTCGAGTATGATTCACCGGAACGAGTAACAGGCATGTACTATGTTTGCAATACTTTGTGTACCTTCTTTACGGTCGATTGACAGTCTATGATCACTTTCACAATCAATCAATGAGCACTCTTGATGCCACATTCGCATAGACAAATAACAACAATCTGGTGCCACTTTCCGCCAGTTAGTTGACAACACTGTTGATGCCACCTTCCCAGAGACCGCGCCAGTGTTAAACGCGGATCTAACTGTCAGAAGTGCGTTTAAACATCTACTTGGGTTCTTGGGAGTGAAAGGGGTCTGTTAGATAGAGGCCCTGTTCTTGATTTTCCCAAATTTCCCACTTCACACAGCAATATACTAACGCTCAAGAGCTCTATCAAGAATCTATTTACGTTTTTCGATCTTACTATCTGTAATCGAACACTTCCTAAAGTATACCGAACAGATTCCAATTAAGGTACTTCCGACCTATAGCACCAGACTATTCAATATCATAATACGGATATGATCTTGATTAAATCAAGAACTTCTTCGAACACAAAACACTGTAACAACAGCAATAATACAATGACTCAACTGTTACCGAGTAGTTGCAAACAATCAACCAGAACCGAAGACACAAAAAGACTTAGAATTCTCAAACACACAGTATTGATTGTAGATTCCGTACCCAACTTAAGGCGAGCCTTCCTGTAACTTAATCCTTACCGTGCAATAGCGGATCGTTAACACCGAAGACAACCACAATACGACTTAGAGATCTCACACACACTACAATTACTACACCGACTTCACCGTCTAGACAGAGATTCACCAACCGAATAGGTATTGATAACCATGCAAGACCGAGACGAGATCAAAATACTCAACATTACCTAAACGCACAATGCTGAAACTGTCATTATTGGAGCACGGAGAATAACCACTTACAGAACATCACAACAGAAGGGCACAAGAGTACTCAGAGTTATCAGAACAGACACAACGACACGTCACAGACAATCACCCAGACAGATAGCCTAGTGATTCCACTAACCGTCCTGAAGTGTCTCTTTTTCATTGCTTTATAAAGATTACAATAATCTTGGTAACAACCTTTCGTACGTGCGAAAACTGAAAGGATTTTTTCTTTACAACTTCCAATCCGGCGGCCAACTAACAATTCTCAATAATTTGAATATACTTACCTCCTTCCTCATCGAGTTTAGAAACTTTGTTAGTTTTGATTTGATTGGTTTCTTAGTGTTGTGCTTGTCCTATAATTCTATTTGGGCTATATTATAGGCTCTCCCTATAACCTCGTTCATGTTTGAGTTGTCTTGAACTAGTTGGGAATCCATAGCCCCTTCATTGGTAGAATTTTCATTTCTTTGCAGTCACCCTTGCCATTGGTTCTTGAAATGCTTGTCCTTAAGGGGCTCTCCCCTTTCCTCTTTTTGTATGATTATAGATGCAACTTCTTCTAGGTGGGAAACTTGGGTAGCTATTCAAGGCATAGATGCCTCCTTTGGAAGGTGTTCCTTATTTAATGATATCATCTCGATATGTGGTCCATACATTGAGGCTTTGTTCTTTGGGAAACATTTCGTATAATGGTCTCTTAGCTTCATGTGATTTGTAAAAGGGGGAACCTTAGGGTAGACGGAATTTTCTCTAGTAGTACCCACACTCTTCACACTTGAAGCAAGTGTTTGGCCTCCTTGTCCCCTTCCCTGGACTGCTTTTAGAATTCAAGTTTTGGTTGTCACCTTGGTTTGTAGCTACAACCATTAAGTTGGCCAATGGAAGGGATCTTGCTTGAGATTTGGGTTGTACCCATTAAACTTGAGAAGAAATCCCTTTTGAGTAGCAATCTTAATCTTCATGGTTGGACTTCCTACACATTTGGCAAGTTATCCTTAACATAGGACATTAATTTACCACATGGCCTTGCTTACTCCATATGGTGCACCAGAGTTCACTTATTAATCCACCTCCTAAGTGGATCTTGAATTTGTTACCAAATTTGTGCAACTTCATTTGCTTGGGCTTGCTCTTGCTTTTGAAGTTTTAAGGTTTTTATTTCTTACCAGAGCTAGGCCACTGATGTTGTGGAAACAAAAAGTCATAGCAAGCTAACTACCTAGCATAGACTAAAGGGGGAGAGTATGTATCCACCCATCCAAGTCCACCCATATATATACCTCCAAGCCAAGGGGATGCATAGACTAAGGTCCTAGACAAGTGTCTCATATGTGGACACTTTCCTAAGTTCCATCACATGGATAGCACATGCTTTCTTAATTTTACGAGGCTCCTCCTCTCACATATACCCCAATGTGGCACTTAGAGAAGCTTCTCCCAATACTAAGGTACAAAAGCCTTAGGGTAAATCAATCCTAAGGTTTGCAACCATTCAAATGGAAGAAAAAATAAATAATTTAAGGGTTCAATCAAGTGCAAAGGATAGTTCAAGGCAATTATACAACATTATTCCCACCTTAAAATGTTTAGAAGTATGTAATATGGACTATTCCCCGTGCATCATGATTTGTACTCCGGTCATGATCATCTCTCTCTTTAAATTCTTCTTCATAATCAGATAAATTCCACATCCTATCTTAATCTAAAAGGAGATGGATCACAATCCCTACCCAAATCACTTTCCCTTAGTCCAACTAGACATACATCTATGTCTTGTACCTATGGACTTGTGAAATTATTGGATTTGTTTGGTGTCCATAGTTTAATTGATTCCATTTGGAGCTTTCTCAAGTCTCCAGATCCATAAAATCTTACATCTTAGTAGACTTTATATCTTCCTAGAAATGAATAATTCTAGGATCTTTCAAGGGTATTTTTTAGAAGAGGTTATACCTCTATCTTTGAAAGGTGTAGAAACCAGATTTGGCTTCCAATTTCAATAGATAGGATATGAATATTTAGATATTCTTTGCTTGAATTTCTCTTCTATAGTTTCCTTAAAATAAAAAATCACTTTATTGTATTATAGGACTTAGCAAAATGGATGAACTTCATCCCTGCGTAGACATGCTCAGCCCTTTATACTTTGAGTAGATATAGTATCTTCTCAAATATTTAATAAGTTGGGCGGACTTATACCAATCAGTCAGTTTTTCTTGAAGCATGATGTTCACATACTCTAAGTGATAAAAAAAATACATCTCATTATCTCTTCAGAGGATCTTTATCTCAATCATCCTTTTAAATTGGATCAACCTTTTGTATTTCATGGAACATTTCCTTGTTCTTCCATTGGACAATCCTTCTAGAAGATATTGATTTTCAAGGTTTTCTAGAAGGCCACTAACCAACTTTTGTTCATATCATGGATAGCTAATTAAACTAGCCTCAAAGGTCACAAATGAATCGTGAGAAGTAACAAATCATTCTTGCCTAACCAATTCCTTGAAATTCTTAGACTACTTGATGGAACAATACTTATCAAGACATCATGATGCTTTTCCCTAATCAAGGAAACTTTTGATGGAATTGCGAGATTTGTAATGTATTTCCATTCAAGTTGAATGGTTCAAATCCTTTTTTATTTTATTTCCAAGGTCTTGCAAGATTTGAAGCTACCTCTTTCTTGTCACCATATCCAGGCCTTTCTAAGAACTTATTACACATGCTTGAAACATTTGCTTGCTTTGAATCTAGCTTCAAATCTTAATACTTTAATTCTCTACTATGGAATTTCACTCAAAGACACCCTTAAGTTCTCATCCTCTTCTTATCCAAATCTATTGCACAATCTAGAATTATGCGTTCTATTCAAGAGAATACATCTTTTTAAAAGGATAAAGGATAGCATTGTCTAAGGTAAATGTCACCTTATTCCATTAACTCGTTTGCAAGTACATCCAAGTGTATCTATATTGTTCAATAGATGTATCCTTTCACCACTTTTGTGAATCTAATACCTTTCTCTTAGTATTCATATTTTACTGAAGTAAGAAAGTAGTTTCTTAATATACTTTATTTGATGCACAACATTTTCCCTCTCAACATATATAAATTGGATGCCCATATAAACTCCAAAAGGCCAAGATATGTGACATCAAAAGTATGATGCAAATCAGTTGTAAGCATGCCAATATTCTCATCACATGACCCAATCAAGATAATTTCATTAACATAAAGAACAAGCACTATACGATCAGCCCCATATTTGCATACATAAAGTGTGCTTTTAGTTGGACTACATGTAAAACCAAGAGCAATCAAGTGCTTATGTATCTTGTCATACCATGCACATGGAACTTGCGTAAGTCCATACAAAGCCGTACACAAGTGGCAAACCATATGCTCTTGACCTATGATGGCAAATCTAAGAGGTTGTTTCACATAGACCCCATCTTGCAAATCACCATTCAAGAAAGCTATTTTTATATCCACCCATGATGGGTAAATGTGGGTATCAATTTCCACCCATGATGGGTAGTATAACTGTTATAGGTTATGGCAAGATAGGTATGACCCTCTTCACCTTCTCTCACATCTTCTATCTTGTCTAAAAGGGATCTTAGGTACCTTTTGTTTGGAACTTGTTCTGAGGTTTGTAGGGGATTAAGCTCTCATACTTGATTTGCAAGGCAATTAAATAGTTCCCACTTTACCTTTAAGAGTTCTTCTAAGGTGAGATGACACTACACCTTAGTGCTTCTTAGAGCATGTGTGTTCCTAGATATGATTTAGTATTGGTTTTTTACCATTAATGTGGGTGCTCTCATGTTAATGGATCTAGATCCCCATGGTCCAGTGAATTGGGTTGGTTTAAAGTAAGGAGTTAGACTCAAAGTCTTATGCTTCCTCTTGTTGATGATCCATTTTCTCTCCATATAGAGATGGAACGTTTTGGGGGAATAGTTCATGTAGGTCGTTTATATCTTGAACGGGTGATGGGTTTCTTGGTTCTTTGTCCCATTTTTCTTTATGAATTTATCGCAAAAACTCTTGGGAGTACTTGATGATGGAGGGAGGTATTCAAAACTCGGTAGACTTGTGAACATAAGCTTCTTTTTTGGTAGAAACATCCTCTCTCATATGAATGGAAGGAGCCTCGTGGTGAGCTAAGGCCTTTTGCCTAGGTGCCAATAATCATTGTAATATGACTTAGAAGTCCAACTTGGGTTTGATGGAGTTAGAGAGTCTGAAGAACATGTTGGCCTCGAACATAGATTGAGCTAATTCCAATCTTTACACATAATTTTGTTTTTCGTTCTCTATATCCCCTCATGGGTAGATCTTCTCTATGTTTGTTTATCTTTGGCCTACTTGAAGATGGGCCTGATAATCCTTCAAAATCATTTCCAAGTCTTCTAGGGTAGGATCTACAAGTACTAATCTTGTTTTTTGAGTGCGGGAAAAAATCTACGAGATAGGGTGATTGGTCTGGTGGAGGGTTTGAAGTTTAGGGTGATTGAGAAGAGAGTTCTAAGATTTTCTCTTGCATGTTCTTGATGCTACCCTCTAACTTCACAAGCTTCTTAGTCCACTTTCCCTTGACCCTATCCTTGGTTTCTTTCCAAGCTCTAGCCTTCATTTTGCTAGGTTCATCTATTTTGCTAGTCTACTCCTCTCTCTTGTTTTGTTTTCTTGTGCTATCTCAGAGCTTGTGTCCCAGTGACCACTTGAACTGAGATAATCTCTACTAAGAGTTGGTTGAATTTGTGTCGTGTGGCTGCCATGTGTATACATACAATCTTTGAAGCATTGTGAGGGTTTTTTTGGACAATCTTAGATGAGATGTTCCTTTACAAATTTTGGGAAATATCCTCAAATCATGATAGATTGTGGTTGGCTCGGAGGTGGGGGGTGAGGACAATCATGGATAAAGTGATCTCATTGGCATTGAAAGCAAGGAACTTTTGATCCTATAGCCTTGTTTGTCTCATATGTGGTCTAGGGTTCAGATTGGTATACATTAAATTTGCATATTCTGGTCCCCATGTGGGTTCCTATGGCGGGCTCATATTGATAAGTTTTTGGGCGCTCAAGTGACTCAGTGTCATAGGTAGCTACACCATCGGTTTACATCGAGTCAAAACAATTGGTGATTTGGTCATTATTCATGATCAAAGGGGACATGGGCATTAAGGCTCTATCTTGGTTCTCTTTTGTCGTTGTATACTTGACCAAAACTCCATTGGTAGGTGGTGGTTGGTGACCTAAAATCGATTGAGGTCTCTATTATGGTTGGTATTATTGCTCGTATTTGGATTGAGGGCTATAGAGTTGTCGTTGATATGTAGAAGAGTATTGATTTTGGTACCTATAAGGTTATTGATAAGGTTGCATAATTGTTTGCTTGTTGTAAGGGAAGCCTTATTGGTATTTTTTCTTTCAATGGTGCAATAATAGGATCCTCGGCTACCTGTAGCTTGTGCATCCATGGGAAAGTGTGTGCCATGTGATCTCCTCCATAGGTATAGTAGTGATTTATCATGTTTACTCTCATGGATTGTCTATTTTGGAAATTTCCACCTAATTTTAAGCTACTAGTTGTGCTATCTCTTCCACTGAAGAAGAAGATTTGGAAATGATAATAGTCAAATAGTCTAAAATTTTATAGATCTTGGATAGCTCTAGTTCTTCTCCTAGCTTATACTTGATGTCAATAGACATCCTGACACAATGATCTAGGCTATATTCCATACAAGAGAATGTGTGCTAGAGTAGTGCTCCTTCTCAAAAAAAAGAAAGAAGCGTCACTTATGGGACTCTCCCTATATAGAGCATCCAATAAATGATGCTTAAAAAAAAAGGGAATGGATGCCACATAAGCATTGCAAAATGTTGCTTATGTTATGCTTTTTAAAAGCATTGCAACCTTGCGACATTTTTCGCAATGCAGGCAAATTGCATACGATGCTAAGACTATATTAAAAAAATTTAATTTCCCTTGGCACCATTGTGCCGCAAGCGTGCTGGAGGAAGAGGTATTACAGACAAAGAGAGATAGAGATAGAGAGAGAGGGAGATTCTAAGAGAGAGATAGAACATGCATGCATACATACACATGTGCATATACACATGTGATATACACATGCATACATATACACATACATGCACACACATACACAGACATCACACACACATGCATAAATACAGGCACACATGCATACAACACACATGTATATATCACACACACATTCACATACATACATACACATCACACACACACATGCATACATACACATGCATTCACACATGCGTACATACTCATATGCATACATGCATGCATACACACACATGTAAATGGATGCACAAACACACATATATCAAACACACATGTAGGTACATAAATACACATCACACACATGCATATAAACACACATATGCACAAACATACATACACCACACATACACATGCACATGCATATGTCACACACACATGCACATACATACATACATACACACCACATACATGAATACACACACATGCATACATGTCACGAGGAAGGAGATAAGGAAGAGGGCTCACAGACACACTCTCAAATCAGAGAAGAGCACACACACAGATTGAAGCAAGGAAGAATAATCTTCTTCTTCTTCTTCTTCTTCTTCTATTGCATAAAAGGAATATACAAGAATGACCTAAAACAACAATACAACTAGTGCAATATACAAAGAACAATACATAAGGAAATCCTAACGTCCACGAATGAGTGAGTTGGCAAGAAAATAAATGTGCCATCACTCTTTGTAGATAAATCTAGTAAAGCTCAATGAAGTATCTATGACATATATTAGCGTGACCACTATACATGTTAGAGAAATGAAAAAGTGATACCTGTCATCCTGGATCATCACATGTTGAGCTTGATATCTCAACACTCCCCCTCAAGCTCAATGTCATGTCCTCTAATCCAAGCATCTTTCAAAACTTCTTCAGCTTCTCTACTCCAAGTGCTTTGGTAAAAATATCAGCAACCTACTCATCTATCCTCACATAAACAAGATCAATATCACCTGCTAATACCTTCTCTCTTATGAAAGTGGTAATGTACCTCAATATGCTTTGTTCTAGCATGAAAAAAAGGATTTTGTGCTAATTGAATGTTGATAAGATCATCACAATAGATGATGATCGGTTTTTGTGTTTCCACACCTAAATGGAAAAGTACCATCTCTAACCATGATGCTTCAGATGTTGCCATTGCAGCACCTCTATGCTTAGCACCTGTACTGGACAAAGCAATAGCGGGTTGCTGTGGTCACCTCCTACAATCAAGTCATCAACATAAATAGCCACAATCATGATGCCATCAATCATCATCACCCTTCCTTGCATATAATGAATGATCTACATCATAAATAGAAAATCCAATGGTGGTTAAGTAGTCAACAATCCATGCATGCCAAGCATAAGTGGCTTGTTTAAGTCCATACAAAGCCTTTTGCAACCTACAAACATATTATGGGTGATTTGAATCTTCATATCCTTGTGACTTGTCCATGTATACTTCTTCCTATAACTCACCACGTAGGAAAGCATTCTTCACATCCATCTAATGCAAAGTCCATCCTTTTGTTGTAGCTAATGCGAGAAGTGTTTTGACTGTAGACATTTTAGCTACAGGGCTGAAGGTTTCCTCATAATCAATGCCATATGTCTGTGCATATCCTTTTGCTACCAATCGTGCTTTGTACTCGCTTATGTTACCATCAAAATTGTGTTCTACCTTGTAAACCTACTTGCCGCTTATGGAAAAAGTTTCTTTCCTTGCAGCAATGGAACCAGTTTCCATGTATCATTTCTATAAAGTGCAGCCATCTCCTCATCCATAGTTTTTTTCCAATCTACATTTCTGATTGCATTTTCAAAACAAGAAGTTTCAACATCTTGTATTACCTTGGTCATGTAGCCACAATGACAAGCCATGTAACCACTATATGTCAATCATTGCACTGAATTCCGCATCCTCCCAGATCTTCTTAGCCTTGGGACACTTCTCCTTGTATCATTTGCATGTGCCTTTCTTACTCCTGGAGTCTTAACAGAGGGAAATCCAAGTTCCTCATCAAGGCTCTTTGTTGAACCGCTTGAATCTCCATCAATATCTTCAAAAACTATGGATGTTTTACTACCAACATCAAGCTTTTATTTACCTTTATTGGATGTATTTGATGAATTCTTCGGACTGAAATTTCCATGCAATCTTCCACTCCATGGATTTGAGTTGGAACTAATGCTTGATGATACATTTGTTCCACTCAAAACTTGAGATTTTGCACTTGATTTTGGGGCATCTTCTTTATCGTTTGGTTCAAGACTAAGTCCATCTTTGGCCTGTGCATAGAAGCTTGACATTTCATCAAACACCACATCTCTGCTTACCTTCACCCGATGTGTGAGTGGGTTATAACATTTATATCCCTTATGCTCAAGAGAGTACCCAATGAAGATACATTTTTCTGCTTTTGGATCAAGCTTCGTCCTCAACTCATCTGGAATATGTACATGTATAGCCAAAAACTTTCATATGTGATAAGTTTGGCTTTTTACTTGTGAACTTCTCTTAAGGTGTAACTTGATGTACAACAATAGTTGGAGTTCCATTCATGATGTATACAACAATGTGCACAACTTTTGCCCAATAAAAATGAGGCATATTCTTCTCAACCATCAAGGCTCTTGTTATTTTTGTAATATGTCTATTTTTGCACATTTTCCCTAGTCTGAATAAATGTTATGAACTGTTTATATGCAGCTCCTAAACCACGAAGGCACTTTTCCACCTTATCCTCATCATTCACACCAATATATGCAAGTGACTCACATATTCTTTTGATTTTCAAGGTATAGTCACTTATCGACATGCCCTTTTTCTCTAATGTATGTTGCTCGTTCTTGAGTTGCAAGTTCTGTGCATTTGTATTGGTCTCATACAATGTGACCCAACTGTTCCAAACCTTTTTCGCAGTCTTGACATCTTGTATGTGCCCAATCATGCTATCTTGTATGCTAACAGATAGCCAATACATTACCTTTTGTGCTCCTTGACTCCATTCCTCATATGCTCTTAACTGGTCTGCAGTATGATTCCTCTCTCGTAACTATGGAGCATTTTCATTCTCTCCTTTCATGTACTTCTAGTAGCCTTTTCCCATGAGGAAATTCATCATTCTGAATCTCCAATCATGGAAGTTATCATTGTCCATCTTATCGCTCATAAGCTGAATCATTCCATCCATGTTTTCAATTTCTATAGCAATTCACAACATTATAAAAACACTACAAGCAGTACTTCTGCTTGAACACTTCCGCACTTTAACGTGAGAGTTCGATCTTAGAAAAATAGAGTTTTCGTGTATCAACACTACACAAAATCACTTGAAGTTCTGGATCTCGAGTATTTGAGTGTTGCCGAACAGTATGCAAGTTAGAATCTTACAAACTGACGGTTTTTATGTGGGCTTCACCGTGCAAACTTGCAATGGAGGTCAAGATGGTTCCAATTTTCATAGCAATATGAGGTTGTTTGTGAATTGACTTTCTCCATGCCTTCTCACATACTCTTCACCGTCGGCCTTCTCCACGAGCTCTCTACAGCCACATTGGCTCCAATACCTTCCATCACATGGGTCCCTAAGGTGGTCAAATGGTTTCCAAGCTTAGGAAATCACATGAAATCACACGGCTTCTAGAAGAAGACTCTCCAAGCTCAGTGGCTAGGAGAAGCTTCGAATCAAGCCTAAGGTACTCAACCTTAGATAATTAGCCCTAAGGTTCAAGAAACATCTAAAAGGGGTTAATAAATCATAATCCCAAGGGTCTCACACCTAGAAACTTAAGGATTCTACCCCTTAGACCTATGTAATTATACAACAATGCCAAAAAGGTGTTTCCACTGTAGAACAATGGTGAGCACCAATGTCAATGAAAATCCTATCTTAGATTATCAACCACAAAGACGTGAGGGTGACATGACAATAATGAACAAGTGATGCATACAAACGTGTATGTGACAACTAAAGATATGCACTCACACATGCAAGGAAGAAGCAAGAGAGTAGAACAATGGGTTTTTTCTACTTCCAAGAGTAAAGAGCGACAATAGCTCTTCAAATCCACTATAAATCAACCTCTCAAAATGAGCCTCCAAGCCCTATTTATAGATTCTTGAATCATTTTGACAAGTTTCACATCTAGTGTCTGGCATAATTGAAAATTAGGTTTCTACACTATTTTGGAGGCCCAAACGGATTCCAAACATCATGAAATTTGGTATGCACGTTCTATCGGCACTCCTTAAGGTCGAGAACTCCTTGGCATGCAAGAAATAGAGTTTAAACTTACAAAAATAACTTTTTATACAAAATGGTAGTGATAAAAATCATTATTGGGAGTACTAAAATTTTGAAAAGACAATATTATGGACATTGTATGGGAAACATCTTACATGCAACCTAGTCTTTGGTGCTTATCCCTCTGCTCATGCTTATACCTTAGCCTCTTCCACCAACACTACCCCTTTCAATGACGTCGAGATTGAGACGTGAGAGAGAGAGAGAGATCGAGCATGTGCACACAACCTCCTAGCTCGCAATGATTAGAGAAACACAAAGGTATGCTCACACACACATACACACACGGATTCACACACACATATACACATATACACATGCATACACACATATACACATGCATACACACATATACACATGCATACACACATATACACACATAGACACACATAGTCACACACACATACACACATAGACACACACACATACACACAGACTCACACACATACACACATAGACACACACACACATACACACACACACATACACACACACACATACACACACACATACACACATAGACACATATAGACATACACACACACATACGCAGATTTACACTCACATACACATGCATACACACACACATATATACACACATAGACACATACACACACACATACACACATACACACATACACACATACACACACATTTACACACACACATACACACATAGACACACACACACACAACACACACACATACACACACACACATACACACATAGACACACACACATACACACACATACACACATAGACACATACACACACATACACACAGATTTACACACACACATACACATGCATACACACACACATATATACACACACAGACACACACATACACACATAGACACACACATATACACACATAGACACACACACATACACACACATACACACACATAGACACACACACATAGACACACACACACACATACACACACACATACACACACATTTATGCACACACACATAGACACACACATACACACATACACATAGAAACACACACACACATACACACAGACACATACACAGACACATACACACATAGACACATACACACATAGACACATACACACACATATATACGCACATACACACATACACACACATACAAACATACACACATAGAAACATACACACATACACACACATTTACACACACACACAAATAGACACACACACATAGACACACACATACACACATAGACACACACACATACACACACATACACACAAATTTACACAGACACATACACATGCATACACACATGCATATATACACACATAGACACAGACATACACACATAGACACACACACATACACACAGGTTTACACACACACATACACATGCATACACACACATATATACACACATAGACACACACATACACACATAGAAACACACACATACACACATAGACACACACACACATACACACAAACACATACACATGCACATACATACATAGACACGTACACACTTACACACACACACACAAACACACATCCACACACATTTCCACACACACATACACACACATATATACACATACACACATATATGCACACATAGACACACACATACACACATAGATACACACACATACACACATAAACACATATGCACACATACACATAGATTTACACACACACACACACACATATATGCACACGTATATATAGACATAGACACACACATACACACATAGACACACACACATACATACATAGACACACACACATACACACACACATACATACATAGACACACACACACATACACACACACATATACACACAAATTTACACACACACACATACACATGCATAGACACACTCATATATACACACATAGACACACACATACACACATACACACACATACTCACAGACACACACACATACACACACATATACACACACACATAGACACATACACACTTACACACACATACACACATCCACACACATTTACACACACACATACACATGCATACAAACATATATATAGATACACACGTATATACACACATAGACACACACATACACACATAGACACACACACATACACACATAGACACACACACATAGACATATACACACACATATATGCATGCACACACACGTAGAGACACATACACACACATGCATACATAATGCATATGCATATGCATACATAATGCATATGCATATGCATACATACATACATACATACTTACATGCATACACACACATACACACACAAATACACACACACACATACACACACATGCATACATAATGCACGTGCATATGCATACATACATGCCTACATGCATACACACACATACACACACCTACACACACATTCACACACACACATACACACACATACACACACTTACACACACATACACACACATACACACACATACACACACATACACACACATACACACATAGATACATACACACATACACATAGATACACACACATATACACACACATACACATGCATACACACACATATATACACACATAAACACACACATACACACTTATAGAAACACACAAACACACACACACACACATATACACACACACATACACACATAGACACATACACACTTACACACACAGATACACACATCCACACACATATGTACACACATACACACACATACACATACACACATTGTTGGAGCAAGACAATCAACAATTGATGATTATATGAAGTTCAATAATGAATACTTGAAGTAAAGATCAAAGTCTAAAGCATGAAGTGAAGTGGAAGTTTAGGAAGAGATGTTCTACATATACATGTGCAATGGTTTTGTAAATACTTCAAAAATACTTTGATGTAATGATGAATCTACACTCATATGTATATATACACTTGTATCTAGTCGTGATACATATGAGAGATGATATATAGATGAGATATAGAAGAGAAAATTACAAGTTGAATGATGAATATCCATCAGATGTATTTCTGTTCATAATAGAAGATGGTTTGAAGAAGTAGCACCTTGATGTTTTTCATCTCTCTCCTTCTGTACTCAATCATTTAAGAAATCCTTTTGTGTGTGTCTAAGTCCATAGTTAATGCATCTATGGTCAAGTTTTGAGAGTCCAATTATAATCAGCCTGAGAGAATTTTGTCTAGGAACATTCATATGTAAATAGGTGTTGAGAGACTACTGAAATAGGTGCAATCTCGATGATCAAAGAATTGATCAGATCTTAGTCTAGAGTGTAAAGTTTTGCACAAGTAGGCATTCAAAATTTAAGCTGGAAGGTAAGCAACCTATGTCTAAAAGCATTTGATCAAATGGGGTCCAATATATGAGATCCATGCATTTACAGTTGCATATTAAAAGTCGCTTGCAGAGAAAGCCTGTTTCATAGGTTTACTTATTGAAGTAAATCTAAAGTTTTGTAAATTATTTTGAAAATTTTTCACTTGGAATAGCTTCAAAAATAATATTAGACTATTGTGTCAAAGTTTCATAAGAAACTTTAATCATCTCATAAGTCAATGAATCCATTTTGTGAAGCAGACTTTTCTGAGTATGGTCATAGTTCATAGTAATGGTGATAGCTCATAAATTGATAAAAGTTTTCCAAAATTGAAGAAGTTTAAACTTTATAATTGATATAGAGGTGTTCTAAATTGGAGTATAGTTTGTCTCTTGGAGATTAATAATCTCCATCAGTGGTATGAGATTAGATTTTATCAATGTTGAAGGAAAGGAAGGCCCCGACTACTGCAGACATACAAAATTCAACATTTGAAGATTCAAAAGGACAAAGTGTGAAGGGAAAGCTAAAGGAAGACACAAGAGCAATCAAAAAGATTAGAAGGAGTAAATTTCTAAGCAAAGGTACATCCATTACTTATAAGGTTGAAAATTTGTTAGTATAGGTGAAGAAAGAATGGGAGATAGGTTCCAAATTGAGAAGTTGGATAGAGAGAACTATCCAGATTGGTCCATGAGGATGGAAGCTCATCTTATGAGCAAAGATATGATGGGATACATTATAGGAGAAGAAGAGAAACTAGAGTTCGAAGATAGAGAGAAACTAGAGTTCGAATATCCTAGCGTTCCTACTAGGGAGGAACTTGCAGACTTGAAAGTTTGGATGAAGAAGGATGCTCAAACAAGGAGCATCATCTACATGGCAGTAAATGATTACTTGCTTCCTCATATTAGAGGACTTGAAAGTGCAAGTGATATATGGAGTGCTTTGGAGGAGCATTTCCAGAATACAACCAAGTCAAGGAAAGCATCACTATGGATAGAGTTTACCACATTCAAGAAGAAGGCTTCACAATCAATATCTGATTATGTGACAAAGATGAAAGACATTGCTGATTCTTTACGTGCAGTTGATGAAGAAATTGAAGAAGATAAATTGGTAAGAAAAATTCTTACAGGTGTAAGAGGAGATGAGAAGTGGAAGCCATTCATTTTACCAACAAAACTTTCATTGGATCATGTCACTACTGATCTGAATCAATTTCTAGGTCATATGCTAACCTTTGAGAATGATATCAAAGGAGAGGTTGATAAGAGTGCGGGTCATGCAATGTATTCTAAGGATAAGAAGAAAGCTATCAAAGGAAAGTAACAATCAGTTGAAGATGAAGGTACTTCAAGCCAAGCAAACTTCCTAAGAGGAAGAGGAAGTGGCAGAAGTAGAGGAAGAGATAGAAACAACAAGGATAATGTCAAAGCTTGTTGGATATGTGGTAAGACTAATCATCTTTCTCATGAATGTTGGCATAACAATCAATGTGTTAGTAGCTTTAATCAGAGTTATAATCAAAGAGGCAAAGGTGGAAGAAATCAGAGAGGAAGTTTCAGAGGTAGAGGTAGTAGAGGCTTCTTTGGAAGAAATGGTGGAAGAAACTTTCAAGGTCAGTCTTACAACAATACCTACTACAATTATGCTTCAAATCAGAAGAAGGACTCAACCCTAATCATGAATGCGACATGTGAAGTTCCAAGTGAAGATCAAAGAGTGTTTTACATTGACTCAAGATGTAGCAATCATCTGAGTGGTAACATTGCTTTAATGATTGATTTGGAGAATAAAGTGGTTAATCATACAGTTCAAACAGGTGACAATGCAAAGCATAAGGTGAAGTCTATTGGATTAGTAAAGGCCAAAGATGGAAGTACTCTTTTGAGTAAGGTTTTGTATGTTCCTACAATTCCAAAGAATTTGATTAGTGTAGGAAAAATTGTGGAAAAAGGATATGAGTTGAGGTTCACTAATGATGGAGTTTATGTTGAAGACCCTAGTCAAGGGTATAAGCACATTGTTACAGGAAAGAAAGAAGGAAGACTTTTCACATTAAAGGTGCAAGGTAATGTTGGACATGCCTTGTTCATATATGGAGAGCAAAAGATATCTGAGTTGGATCTTTGGCACAAAAGGCTTGGACACTTCAATGAAAGAGGTATTAAAGAGATGATTAAAAATGGTTCAGTACTTGGATTATCTAATGTTGCAGGTCAAGACATGACATGCAGATGTGAAGCATGTCAATTAGGTAAGGCTCATAAGCAATCATATAACAAACATGGTTTCATGTATTCAAAAAGACTTGAATTGGTGCATACAGATGTATGGGGTCCTTCAAAGGACTTTAGCATAAATGGTTCAAGATATTATGTCATTTATGTTGATGATGCTACCAGGTGGATCAGTATTTATGTGATCAAAGATAAGTCAGAAGTATTTAGCACATTCAAACACTATCATGTATATGCAGAAAGGGTTACATGATAAAAATTGAAGAGATTGAGGTCAGATGGAGGGGGAGAGTATTTCTCAAATGAATTCAGTGATTATTTGTGGAATGCAAATATAAAGAGAGAAGTTACTTGCAGGTACTCTCCTCAACAAAATGGTGTAGCAGAAAGGAGAAATAGAACTCTTGTTGATTTTGCAAGATCAATGATGAAAGAGAAGAATTGCCCTAATTATTTGTGGGCTGAGGTTGTAAATACAGCCACATACTTGGTTAATAGTCTACCATGTAAAGCTTTGCAGGGTATGACACAATATGAAGCTTGGTGGGGTAAGATACCTACATTAGATCATTGCAAAGTATTTGGTTGTTTAGCCTATGCTTATGTTCCTTCTCAATTAAGGCATAAATTGGAACCAAAGGCTGAAAAATATGTGTTCATTGGTTATCATGATAATCAAATGGGATACAGGTTGTGGAGTCCATCCACAAAGAAATTTCTTGTGTCAAAGGATGTTTCATTTGATGAGCAAGGTACTTGGTATACAGGTACAAATAGGGCTTATGCAGGTCTTGAAGAAGTATTGAGTCAAAACAAGGGTAAATCAAAAGTTCAAATAGCTGATGAAGAAGAGAATGCTAAAGCTCAAATTGATGATGAAGAAATGCCAATGTTTGATCTAGAATATGATGAGCCAAAAACTTCAAGGAGTGGAGAACTCAGAAGATCACCAAGGAACAAAAATCAACCCATAAGGTATAGCGATGATACTTCATTCTTGACTACTAAAGATTATGCTTACATGATAAAGACAGATGAAGATCCTTCTACATATGATGAGGCAAAAGGAAAGGAGAATTGGGAGAAAGCTATGAAGGAAGAATATGATGCACTCATTGAGAATGCGACTTGGGAATTAGTGCCAAAAATAGGTAATCAAAAAGTGATAGGATGCAAATGGTTTCACAAAACAAAAAGATATGTAGATGGAAGTGTGTCTAGGTACAAAGCTAGACTTGTTGTAAAAGGGTATGCATAGACATATGGTATGGACTATGATGAAACCTATAGTCTTGTTGCAAAGATGACAACCATAAGAACTCTTATAGCCATTTTTGCATGCAAAGGTTGGAAATTGTCTCAATTAGACATGAAGAATGCATTTTTAATTGGTTATATTTCAGATGAAGTTTACATGGAACAAAGAGATGGTTTTAAAGATCAATTTTATCCAGATCGTGTGTAAGCTCAAGAGAGCTTTGTATCACTTGAAGCAGGCTCCAAGGGCATGGAATTATAGGCTTGTGAAGTTTTTGAAGGAACTTGGTTTCGAAGCATCAAAGGCAGATAATAGCTTGCTAGTCAAAGCAAGTGAAGATGGGTTTATCTATGTTTTTATTTATGTTGATGACATAGTACTTACATGTACAAATGACAAAGGCATACAAATGCTTAAGAAGCAGATGAAGAAAGAATTCAAGATCAATGATTTGGGAAATTTATCATATTTCTTGGGAATGGAGATTTCATATACTCAACATGGAGTATATGTGACTCAAGAAAGGTATTTGAAGAATTTGCTAATCAAGTTTAAAATGGAAGATTGCAGGATAGCACCAACTCCAATGGAAGTGAATAACAAATTGAGTAGATATGGAGGAGAAGAATTCAAATACATGAATCTTTATCAGAGTTTGGTGGGTAGCTTGATTTATGCTACATTAACGAGGCCCGATTTGTCATATGCAGTTGGAGTTCTATCTCAATCCATGCATTATCCTAGAAAGGAACATTGGATTGCAGGTCAAAGGGTGCTTAGGTATATCAAGAGCACACTTAAAGAAGGTTTGTATGATGGGTTTACTTTAGATACAAGGATCAAGATATATAGTGATGCAAATTGGGCACATAACTATGATGATAGAAGATCAACACATGGGTATTTGTGTTATGTGGAAGATAAGTTAATTTCATGGTGTTCAAAGAAGCAACATACAGTTGCTTTATCATCTACAAAAGTAGAGTACAAAGGTACGGTATAAGCTGCAAAGGAATTCATATGGCTAAAAACTCTCATGAAGAGTTTTGATATTATTCAGAGTACTCATATCATTTGTGGAGATAACATGAGTTCTTTGTATTTGGCAGGTAACCCTATGTTTCATGCCAGGACCAAACATATTGAGATTCAATATCATTATTTGAGAGAGAAGGTTGTTGATAAAGAAATAGAAATCATGCATACTCCTATAAAGGATCAACTTGTAGATATGTTGACAAAGAGTTTGGATGGACACAAGTTGTAGAGGTTTAAAGATATGGCAGGGATAAAGAAGATGCAAGTAGTCGCAATTGATGATTGAGGGGGAGCTGTAGGAGCAATACAATCAACAATTGATGATTATATGAAGGTCAGGAATGAAGACTTCATGTAAAGATCAAAGTCTAAAGCATGAAGTGAAGTGGAAGTTTAGGAAGAGATGCTCTATATATACATGTGCAATAGTTTTGTAAATACTTCAAAAATACTTTGATGTAATGACGAATCTACACTCATATGTATACATGCACTTGTATATAGTCATGATACATATGAGAGATGATATGTGGATGAGATATAGAAGAGAAAATTACAAGTTGGATGATGAATATCCATCAGATGTATTTCTATTCATAATAGAAGATGGTTTGAAGAAGTAGCACCTTGATGTTTTTCATCTCTCTCCTTCTGTGCTCAATCATTTGAGAAGTCCTTTTGTGTGTGTCTAAGACCATAGTTAATGCATCTATGGTCAAGTTTTGAGAGTCCAATTATAATCATGCTGAGAGAATTTTGTGTAGGAACATTCATATGTAAACAGGTGTTGAGAGACTATTGAAATAGGTGCAATCTCAATGATCAAAGAATTGATCGGATCTCAATCTACAGTGTAAATTTTTGCACAAGTAAGCATTCAAAATTTAAGTCAGAAGGTAAGCAACCTATGTTTAAAAGCATTTGATCAAATAGGGTCCATTTTATGAGAATCATGCATTTAAAGTTGCATACATAAAAGTCGCTTGCAGAGGAAGCCTGTTTTAGACATAGGTCTACTTATTGAAGCAGATCTGAAATTTTGTAAATTCTTTTGAAGAATTTTCACTTGGAATAGGTGCACAAATGTAGGAGAGTATTGTATCAAAGTTTCATAAGAAACTTTCATCATTTCATAAGTCAATGAATGCATTTTGTGAAGCAGACTTTTCTGAGTACGATGATAGTTCACAGTAACGGTGATAGCTCATAAATTGATAAAAGTTTTCAAAAATTGAAGAAGTGTATAAGTTATACTTGATATAGAGGTGTTCTAAATTCGAGTATAGCTTGTCTCTTGGAGATTAATCATCTCCATCACACATATACACACATGGACACATACACACACATATATGCATACACACACATAGAGACATACACACACATATATGTATACACACACATAGAGACACATACACACACATCCACATATATGCATACATATGCATACACAATGGATATGCATATGCATACATACATACCTACATGCATACACACACATACACACACACATACACACACATACACAAACACATGCATACAGTGCATACATAATGCACATGCATGTGCATACATACATGCTTACATGCATACACACACACATAGACACATACACACACATACACACATATACACACAGATTTACACACACATACACATGAATACATAGACACGTATATACACACATAAACACACACATACACACATAGACACACACACATAGACACACACATATACAAACAGATACACACATAGACACATGCACACTTACACACACCACATATACACACATCCACACACATTTACATACACATGCATATATACACATATATACAGGTACACATGTATATACACACATACACACTTAGACACACACACATACACATACACACACAAATGGACACATACACACACATAGAGACACATACACACACATACACATGCATGCATATATATGCATACATAATGCATATGCATACATACATACTTACATGCAAACACACACATACACACAAATGCATACATGCATACATACTGCACATGCATATGCATACATACATGCTTACATGCTTACACACATACACACACTCACATATACACCTACATACATATACAAACACATATACATACTTACATATACATACACATACACACATATAGATACACACATATACACACATGCATACACACATACACATGCATACACATACAGACACACACACATACATATACATACATATATGTATATGCATATCAGGTCACATGCATACCTGCCCACAAACATACACACATACATACACATGCACATATACGTACACATGCATACACAATGCACACATACACATGCATACACATATACATATACATACACATACATATACATGCATACATATGTACACGTACAGATATGGATTTCTAACCCATTTTGTTTTATATGTACAGGTATTATGGATCCTAGTAGAGAGAGAAAGGAGGAACTCACTCTCATAAAAAGTCTTATGAGAGCAAGAGTTCTGCCTGATACCTTAGGGATCATCATGCATGAGTACTCAGAGATGCATGATGATGAGCTGGATTTTACGATCCAGATGCTTACCCAGTGATCAGAGGAGGGCTCTTCTATGACTCCACATGCAGGAAAATAACTATTTGCTAATAGGTATGTTTTCTTTCACAATTTTTTTTTAATGATATTGTAACACATATTTTCATTTATTTTTATCTATCTATTTTCTGGCACCTATACCACCTCCATATCATGAGAGTAGAGCACATGTGCCTATGAGGACATGCATAGGCACCTTAGGGTTGGAGTGCGATATAGAGCTAGAGGGGAATATAGTGTATATAGGGAATGGATTGGAGTTCAAGAGAAGAATGCGAGCATTATGAGACTCTTACTTGCACCTTGTCCACTTGTAGTGGAAGTAAGTATAAGTTTTTACATATAAATTGAAATAAATATCTTATGTTTTATTTACTTGATTTTTTTTTAATTTTTGTAGTGAGCATGATGAGAGGGATAAAAAATACATACTTAGTTCACTTGAAACAGACTTTGGGACTGGATGGTCACATAAGTGTTGTCTAAAAGAGATGCGAACACTTATGGCTCATTGTCGTGATAATGCATGGTATGCATTGCTTTTATTTGTTATATTTATATGTGTAACTATATATATACACACACATAATATACACATATATATACACATATATTTACATATATATATTTATACACATATTTATATACACACACATATATACACAAATGTACACACACATCAGGTCACATGCATACGTGTATGTGTGTATGTATATATATGTGTGGATATGCATATGTGTGTTTATGTATGTATGTATGCATGTATGTATGTATGTATGTATGTATGTATGTATGTATGTATGTATGTATGTATGTATGTATGTATGCATGTATGTATGTATGTATGTATGTATGAATGTATGTATGTATGTATGTATGTATGTATATGAAAGAGAGAGAAAAGAGTGCGACTAGAGGTACATACACACACATACACATCCATACACACACACATACATCCACATTTACACACACATACACATACATGCACATTTACACACACACACACACATACATGCACCTTTACACACACACATACACATGCATGCAGTTACACACGTATAATGAATACACACATAGACACATACACATGCACATACTCATATACACATACACATACATAATCATATGTACACACACATAGACTCACATAATCATATTTACACACACACACACACACACACACACACACACACACACACACACACACACACACACATATATATATATATATATATATATATATATATATATATATATATACATATACATACATACATACATACATACATACATACATACATACATACATACATACATACATACATACATACATACATACATACATACATACATACATACATACATACATACATACATACATACATACATACATACACATGCATACACACACACAACACATGCATATACACATATAGATACACATACATACACACACATGCATACATACGTATAGACACACATACATACAATGTGTGTGTGTGTGTGTATATATGTATATATATATATATATATATATATACACACACACACACGTACATATCCCAATTCAAAAACCCTAATTCAGAAACACTAATTTTGATATTAGGGTTTTACAAACCCTAATTTAGCCTTTTAGCTATATGATTGAAGTATATGTACACATTGCATCTATTCCTCCGACCACCTACTAGAGAGATGTCTCTCCTCCAACCTTATGCCTCTATATATAGCTACTCAAATCAACGAGGATCATAATATATAATAAAGATACATACATATCATGTAGATACACATACATAAATATAAAATGGACTAGATACATTATGCATCACACATACATGCCTATATGCACACATGTATACATATAAATGCATACATATTTACATCTACACATACACATGTACATATATATATGTACACATCACATATACATGCCTACATGCACACATATATTGTGTATGCATTATACCTGTCAACTGTTCCATCAGGCTTACACTTTAGCTTGTAAACCCACTTAGTGCCAATGGCCTTCTTGCCAGGAGGCAAGTCACATAAAGACCAAGTACCATTCTTCATTATAGCATCATATTCAGATTGCATAGTAGCCATCCAATTTTCTGAATTTTGTGCTTCGTCAAATGAAACAGGCTCATTCTCATCATAGAGACTAGATGCAGCCATATCATAGCAATCTGATGCAAAAGAGGCACTTTGAGAGCTTGATCAACTATGATATGACAAAGGTGCATCTAATTTGCTGTCACACAAAGTCTACACCAGCCATTTTGGCATAGTTTTTGCCTCCTCAATAGCAGCTCTCTCATCAAGTGCATCATGTAAATCTGCATAAAAAATGGGATGATGACCTGGAAAGGCTGAGAAGTTGCGTCATTAGGACCAGCACTAGACTGTCCACCTGTAAAAAGAGGCAGCAAAGTATCATACATGTCATTGGAGCTAACAGATGTCTCCTTAGTACATGAAAGCAATGGCTGAATAACATCTTCCACAAAAACAACATCACAGCTAACCAAAATGTGTTTAGTATGTGGATGATACAGACAATAGCCTTTACTTTCAGAATTGTACCCAACAAAAATACATTTTACTCCTTTATCATCCAATTTTCTACGATGTTGTTCAGGCACTAATGCATATGCCAAACAACCAAAAACATGCAGATGAGCAACAGATGGCTTGGGATCATGCCAAGCCTCATATGGAGTGATAGACTGAAGTGCTTTAGTGGGACACCTGTTAAGTACATATGTTGCACACATGACAGCCTCAAGCCAGAAACTATGTGGTAAAGCCTGACTCTTGACCATACACCTCACCATCTCCATGAGTGGCCTGTTCTTTTGTTCAACAAATCCATTCTGTTGAGGTGTATATGACACTATACACTGGTGTTCATCCCACGTTCAGCCCAAAATGCATTAAAATCAGAAGACATATATTCCCCCCCTCGATTAGAACGGAGGGTGCCCATATTACATGCTGACAGATTTTCTGCCAAAACCAAAAACTGTTTGAAGCACATGAACACTTCAGACTTTGCCTTCAATAAATATACCCATGCATGCCTGGAAAAATCATCAATGAAAGTCCTGAAGTAAAGATAATTTCCAAAAGAAGGTGTCTGCATAGGACCACATACTATGTACAAGCTGCAATTTATGAGTAGCCCGAACTGAACCATCTTTTGGAAATGAGGAACGCTGCATTTTGCCAAAAATACAGCCTTCAAAAACATGTTTTCCAAGTGCCTGAAGTTTGGGCAAAGATGACGCCATTTCAGATTTTTGCAGGTATAGCAAACTAGCAAAATTTAGATGACCAACACGTGCATGCCAAAGCTTTGCATCTGACATAGACTGAGAACCATGTACTGCACATGCCGAATCATTCATAGATCTTTCATAGTCTATGAGCTTACACAGCCCACAACATAAAATACGAGAAGCAATAATCACATCGCCATTTGACAGATCATGAACGGTACACCTATCATCAACAAATTTCACAACCAAGCCAATCTTGGCTAATGCAAAAACTGATAACAGGTTCTTCTTGATCCCTAGCACAAATAAAGCATCTCACAAAGTGAAAGAACTACCATCAACAGTAGTCAAAATGATCTTACCAACTCCCATAACAGGATAAGAGGAGTTGTTGGTGCATCTAAGAGTATTCCCTGTAGGGGCAGGCTCGAGTGAAGAGAAGAAACTGTGCTGCGAGGTAATATGTTTGGTCGGCCCACTATCAAAGTACTAAACATCTGAGTCTACTATAGACATGCACTACTCATGAGAAGATGGGTCAAAACTAAAAACAATAGCAAACACCCATTCTTCTTCTTGCACAAGATTAGCAGACTCTGTTTTTGGTGTAGAGGCCTCTACAACAACCATTCCAGCCTTTTTCTTCTTTGCCTCTTTAGCAACCAATTTTGGACAGTTCTTCTTTATAATATGATCATTTATTTTATAGTACTTGCAAAACAATTTTTGCTTTTCTGATTTCTTTTCATCTTTGTCTTCCCTCTTTGATTATGCAGAATTAGCAGATTTCTGCGTACTAGTTGAAGAGCTCCATTTTCCTTTGCCCTTTTGAATAGCCAGGAAAGCTTGATCTACAACTCACATAATGGACCTGTTCTACCTGGACTGATCTTCCTGCATTAGAACAGAGACTAACTCCTCAAATGACAAGGAATTTGGATTGCCTTTCATCATCAACCGAAGAGTAGAAGCAAAACTCTGATATGAATTAGGAAGACCATTCAGAACGGTCTGCACAAGTGAGCTATCTGATATAACCTCAGCAGAAATCAACTGTTCCTTCAAGTCTTTGATCTTTGTTAGAAAACTGTCCATAGAATCACCTTCATTCATGTGCTCACTCTCCAATTGTTTTCCGAGGAAAGCAACACGAGCCTCATTCCTAGCTAATTTTGAGACTACAATCGGAGAGGTGTCGACAATGCCCTAGATGAAGTGGCGACCTTCTCTGATACCAGTTGTTGGAGTTAGATGTCTGCGGAAGCACACGAATAGCACAAGGAAGAAGAAGAAGAAGAAGAAGCTTGGAGCTCAACACACAATACTGAATGTATTACCACTAGAATGTACAAAGATAAGTAGCCCATTAGGGCAATAGGCGTATATACAAGCCGGGGAAAAAAACCTCCTAAAGAGGGAAAAAAGTGCCCCGACAGTCCTAGAGTGTTCACACACATCACTACCTAAATATATCAACAATGTTGTGAGATTTAAATTTTGGAGGAATATTCAAAAGTATGTTTTTTTAGTGTTTTTATAAAAAATGAATAAAGAATAGTTGAAAAGAATAAAGAATAGCTGAAAAGGAGACTTAAAAAAAAAAAATACATGTTTTTATTCACAAAGATGGACGGATTTGATCATGTGGAAAGTGACTTTTCTCTCTCTCTCTCTGTACAGAAGAGAGAGATGATCCTAGCTTAGCTTAAACAAAAGCCTATTTCATCATACTCAAAAGTGATTTATCAACTTAAGAAAGTACAAGATTAATTTTAATCAAATTAGGAATCCCTCACAAGAAGGCATTGGTTTCATTCAAAGAAGCCCCATGGTTAGCCTCTAGCTTTGTGACAATGACTCTAGCATACCGGTTGATAGATCGGAGTAACCTAATTACTTAAAACATCTAAGAGTATATACTTATTGCTCCATGGGACTCAAGAAGATCATATGATAATGCTCCATTTTGCATCAAAATTTAGAGAGATTCATACAAATCCCTCAATGGTGACTAATTGGACCAATCTAAAGATCCATGAATACTAAAAATGTCCAATAATCCATGTCTAGATAAAGATAAATGCTTAGATCTTGTATCCACATAGTGGCAATCACCCGGATGATCTATGAGAGTCTAGCTCATAGTGATGAGCTCCTATCAGATCTCCAAAGAAAGATGATAGCCCAAAGTTTAACATTAATGGCACATATCATGGCTAACTTATTGTGAGCCAAGCATACCATATCTACAACAAATTTCGAGAAAACATAGATTCATAAACCAAGAAAAGAAAAGTTGAACACATGAAGAAAGAAGCCTACGTAGGTTCTTATTCAAGCTCCAAACACACAATTGAAATGATGGGAAGATATGGCCCAAGATTTGGATCACTAGAGCCTCCCGTGCCACTTGAACCCATAGATAAATATTACAAAGACATGGATGGTGTATGCAAGGCTACACCAAAGACCAAACCCAAAAATAAGGCATGAAGAACAAAGACAACAAGTGAATAGGAAACACCTTCACAAGGAAAACATCGTCCAAGCCCTCCTTCCATTAGAAGTGCCTTCTGTTAGAATTTGAGGTTTGCAGAAGCACACAAACAACACAAGGAAGAAGAAGTAGCTTGGTGCACAATAGACAATAATGAATGTATTACCAAGTGAATGTACAAAGATAATTGACCCATTAGGGTTATAGGCATATATACAAGTCGGGGGGGAAAACCTCCTAAAGAGGGAAAAAGCACCTCGACAATCCTGAGTGTATTCACACACATTACTACTAAAATATATCAACAAATCTCCCCTCAGAGTGATGTCATGAACAAGGAGCTAGCACTCATGTATAAGCAAGTGCCAAGCTATGTGGAAACAAATCGATCCACAAAAGGAAGTAAGCCCAAAGCTTTGCAAAAAGCTTCAAATTTCTTGTGAGGCAGAGCCTTTGTGAAAAGGTTTGTAATGTTCTCCTATGTGGGCATATATGCCAAACTGATCTCCCTAGCAGATAACCTCTCTCTGACATAATGATAATGCACCTCAGTGTGCTTTGTGTGAGCATTGAACACAAGGTTCCTCATAACTTCCAATGCACTCTGACTGTCAATGAAGGTGGTGGTAGAAGACTAACCAATACCCAAAACCAGCCAAAAGGCATCTGTGCCACACACTCAAGAGTCGTTGTGGAAGCTGCCGTATACTCAGCCTCACGACTAGAGGTGGCCACAGTAGGCTGCTTCTTGCTCAACAAAGATATGCATGAGCTACCAAGCATGAAGCAAAAACCACTAGTGGACACACAAGTGTCATAGCAACCAACCCAATTAGAGTAAAAAAAAGCACATAAATCTAGTGGGAGTGATCCCCACTTGGGATAAAATAATCCAATTAACTGTGTGTCACTCAACTAGCGAAAGATTTGCTTAACTATCTTCCAATACTTGATAACTAAGCAATGCATAAACTTGCTCATCTAAGAGACAACAAACTAAATATCATGCCGAGTTAAGCATAAGAAAAAATCAATAATCCAACAGCCTACTAATAGAGAACAGTATCAAATGCATATCAAGCATCATGAAGAACCAATTGTAAATCTACTTCCATAGGAGTGACAATAGGTTTGCTGTCTTCAAGGCAAAAACACCGTAATAATGTGTCAATATATATTTTTTGACACAAAACAATTGCATCTTCAACTTGCATAAATTGAATGCCCAAATAATGATGCAAATGCCCCAAATCTAACATCTCAAAAGAGGCATGTCATCAACATGGACAACAATGATTAGAAGCACATCATTTGCACACTTAACATATAAGGTGCTCTCAGTTGGATTGTTCTAAAAAACCATGTGCAATCAAGAAGGCATGTATCTTTTCATACCAAGCACATAGTGCTTCTTTGAAACCATATAATCCTTTGTTCAACCTGCACACTTTGTTTTCATGCCCTTTTACACAAAACCAAGGGGCTGAAATACATACACCTCTTCAAGTAATTCCCCAATCAAAAATGCAGTTTTAATGTCCAACTAATGTACATTCCAACCATGATGAGCTACAAGTGCACATATGCTATGAACAGTGGGCATTCGACAAGTTGGTGCAAAGGTCTCATAAAAATCGATGCCTCCTTCTAGACCATAACCTTTCGCAACAAGCCTAGCCTTATACCTGTCAACTATTCCATTAGGTTTATGTCTGAGGTTATATACCCATTTAGTGCCAATGAATTTTTTTCCAAGAGGCAAAGCACATAAAGACTAGGTACCATTCTTCATAATAGCATCATATTCTGATTGCATAGAAGCCATCTAGTTTTTTGAATTTTGTGCTTCATAAAAAAAACACTCTCATTCTTAACACAAAGACTAGAGGCAACCATAGCATAGCAATCTGATGCAAAAGAAGCACTATGAGAGCATGAATGAGTATGATATGATAGAGATGCATCTAATTTCCTATCCCGCAAAGTCTATAGCAGCCATTTAGTCATAGTTTTTGCCTCCTCTATATCAACCCTCTCATCAACAAGCACATCATGTAAACCTACATAAGAAATGGAATGATTTGCATCATCATGTGAAACATGTAAAGGATAATAAATTTTCTCATTTGGACTAGCACTTGGCTTTCCACCTGTAAAAAGAGGTAGCAAAGTGTCATACACATCTTCCCAGCTAACTGATGTCTCCTTAGTACATGAAAGTAATGGTTTAACTGCATCTTTCATGAAAACAATGTCACAACTAACCAAAGTGCATTTAGTCTATGGATGATATAGATGATAGCCTTTTCTTTTATAATTTTATCCAACAAGAATACATTTTGCTTCTTTATCATCCAATTTTCTATGTTATTGTTCATGTGCCAATGCATATGCCAAAAAACCAAGCCTCATATGGAGTGATAGATAGCAGTGCTTTGTTGGGACACCTGTTAAGTACATATGTTGCACACATAAGAGCCTCAAGCTAGATGTTATGTGGTAAAGCCTCACTTTTGACCATACACTTCGCCATCTCCATGAGCGACCTGTTCTTCCTTTGATCAACTCCATTTTGTTGAGGTTTATCTGACACTATACACTAATGTTTTATCCCACGTTCAGTAAGAAATGCATTAAAATAAAAAGACATGTAATCCCCCCTTGATTAGAACAAAGGGTGCCCATTTTACATGTTGATAGATTTTTTGCCAAAGTAGAAACTGTTTGAAGCACATAAACACTTCAAACTTTGCGTTTAGTGAATACACCCATGCATGCCTGGAAAAATTATCACTAAAAGTCACAAAGTAAAGGTAGTTCCTAAATGATGGTGTCTGCATAGGACCACATACATCATTGTGAACAAGCTACAATTTTTGAGTAGCTTGAACTGAACGATCTTTTTGGAAGGAGGAATGCTGCATTTTTCCAAAAATACAGCCTTCATAAATGTTTACAAGCTCCTCAATTTTGGGTAGAGAGTAGGCCAAGGCCAAACTTCCTTTTTATAAAAAAAAGAATTTTGAGTAGAGAGGGCACCATTTTAGATTTTTTTCACATGTAGCAAACTAGCATAATTTAGATGACCAAAGCATGCCAAAGCTTTGCATCTAACATAGCATGAGAAGCTTGAATTGCACATATTGAATCATTCACAAATTTTGCATAATCTATGAGCGTATAGAGCCCATGACATAAAATGCTTGGCGTAACATCGCCATTTGAGAGATGATGAATTGTACATCTGTCATCAACAAATTTCACAACCAAGCCGATCTAGGCTAATGCTGAAACTGATAATAGATTTTTCTTGATCCCTAGCACAAACAAAGCATCTGACAATGTGAAGGAACTACCATCATCAATAGTGAAATTATCTTACCAGCTCCCATTACAAGGTAACAAGAGTTTTTAGCAGATGTGAGAGTATTCCCTATAGGGGCAGGCTCAAGTGAACTGAAGAAATTGTGCTTTGAGGTAATATGTTTGGTTGCCCCACTGTCAAAGTACCAAACATCTAAGTCTACTATAGACATACAATATTCATAAGAAGATGGGTCATAACTACAAAGAGTAGCTAATATCCATTCTTTATTCTGCACAAGATTAGTAGACTCTATTTTAGGTGTAGATGCCTTTGCAACAACCATTCCAACCTCGTTTTTCTTTGCCTCTTTTGTAGCCAATTTTGGACAACTCTTTATGACATTATCATTTCCTTTACAATATTTGCAAAACAAATTCTACTTTTTTGATTTCTTCTTATGTTTGTCTTCCTTTTTCAATCGTGCAGACATAGTAGATTTCTTCTTACTAGTAGATGAGATCCATTTACCTTTTCCCTTCTGACTAGCTTAGAAATCTTGATCTACTACACACATAATGGACTTGTTCTACCTGGGCTGATCTTCATGCAACAAAACAAAGACTAACTTCTCAAATGTTAAGGCATTTGGATTGCCTTTCATCATCAATCAAAGAGTAGAAGCAAAACTCTGATATAAATCTAGAAGACCAGTCAAAAAAGTTTGCACAAGTGAACTGTCTGGAAAGACTTCATCAACAGAAACCATTTTTGGAGGTAAGAAACACGAGCTTCATTTCTTGCCTGGTACAAAGTGGTAAGTGTATCCCAGTATCCAAGCATCCTTTGGTGCTTTGCTAAAGCTAATATGAGGGATAATGTAATGTTTGATAGACAAGGCTATCAATGAATATTCTTGAGCATCTTTGCCATCCCAACAAAGTGCTCTGTAGTAGGTGTAGTGGGAACTACAACAAGAACAAGAACTGCAACACGAATGGGAACCTGAAGATCATCATCTTCAGTGCCATCTACATCACTTTCAATATTTGTATTTGCAGGTGTGGTAGGTCACTTTTCAACACCTTGCACAATATTCCACAGTCCTTTTGCCACCAATACATGATGCCATAATGGATAATGGGTACCATCCAACTTATCCTCAACAAACAACATATGGATTACATCATCGCTTTCAGCCATGGCTAATAACTAGAATATCCTCATGCAAAAAAATGATTGTATCTCAAAAAGTTGAACAAAACTACCTTATGAAGTTCTGCTAAACCTATAACAGACTTTAAGGTGCTTGTATTGGAAAAGTGAAACCTATATATATGTTTGGCACAAAAAGACAAAATTGCCTACATAGGCACTGTGATAGTGCTTTCGAAGATAGAAACGAGCTTAGATTGAAATTTTGACACCACAAAGCGAAGTTGTTTTGAAATCCTAATCACCTTGAGTATGCTCACCAAATTTCATGCAATTATGAGACTGTGAGAAAGGGGTATCAACGACACCTTGGATGAAGCAGTGACCTGATCTGAAACCAATTGTTGGAGTTTGAGGTCTGCGGAAGCACATGAACAGCACAAGGAAGAAGAAGAATCTTGGAGCACAACAGACAATACTAAATGTATTACCAAGTGAATGTACAAAGTTAAGTGACCCATTAGGGTTATAGGCATATATACAAGCCGGGGAAAAAACCTCCTAAAGAGGGAAAAAGTGCCCCCGTGGTCCTATGTGTGTTCACACATCACTACCAAAATATATCACCACCTGACCTGCTCCTTCTTCATGCTTTGCATCTGGATCATGTCAACCGGTTAATGTATGATATACAAGATTTGGAGATCAAGCTAGGCGGAGCAATGTACAAGAAGAGGAAGCCTTTCACATAGCTGCTCTTGAGTGGTGGAACCCAAAGTGATTCCTTCGCCCATCTCAAAATCACCCATTCCACCGTGCATCTACAACATATTCAATTCACCACCAATACTTTTTGAGATCTCATCTCCACCTCATACATATGTTGTGCTCATCGTACCACCTCCATAAGGCTATCCTTCAAATATGCCTAGTGATGAGATGATAGAAGTGGTCAACATCTTCATCAATTTGTTGAGCATCGTGAATTCAAACAAAAAGCTCAAGAAGTAAGTCAAGCACTTGCAAAAAAGACAAAGTAATTGAGGAACTAAGGTTGGAAGTAAGCAGAGAACGTGAATCAAGTTTTGCAATAAAAAAAACTAGAAGAAATGTGCGTTGAGCAAGAGAACATGAAAAATATAGAATCTTACACTACTTGATAATGATTTTACACGAAACAAATACGTCTCAAATAGGAAGAGATTATCCACATCTGTCAAGAATACAAAGACATACTAATGTGATGGGTGGTAATATAGTGATACTCAAAGACATGGGTGTCTCACAAACACCAGTTACATCTAAACACACATCTAGAGCATAGGTACAATATGAAGAAAAATTGGAAGCCCAACGGACAGAGTTGGAACAAAGAGACACAAAGTTAAGACAAAAGCTAGAGGAGGGATTTAAGGTCTAGAGTGATCCTCAAACATTATTAAAGATCAAGAGGAATCTCCCAAAAGATATCTAACCTACATGCCATTATAACTTAGCTTTGCAATAACAACATTAGATCCATGAATTGCAAAAGACACAAGAGAAGGCCATGTAACAAGGCCCACAACCTGAGCATGAAGATCTCATGTTGGAATCACCTTTTCATTCACCAATAGTAACATAGCCTTCTCATGTAGATCCATCATAGGTAGACCTAGAATTCTCATTCTAGAAAGCCAAAGAACAAAACATGACCATATAAGAACCTAGAAGTTTGGATTAAGGAGTAATGTATTGAATCCATGGATGAAATCTTCTTGGATTTGGAGAGAGAAGTTTTGACAAATCATTTGTCAGAAATCCTTGCTTCAAGTACAACAGTGCACCTCCTATATGCATTCTCTACACATTGTGCTCTCATGAAGGCCCAAGAATGTGTTTGTTTAATGCATATGGTGGGATGGGAGCTATAAAAAGACTTGATGTATCATCCCATATATTTATTCAGGCTAGTCCACCATAGTTATAGTGCCCCATGGAAGCAAGCTTTCCTTACTGATTTTACAAATTTCCAAACTACATTTGGGAAATTTCCTTCTATCATAAAAAAAACACTCAAGCTTTTGCCCGATGCCCAGACAAAGAAATCACATGGATTCTTTGCACTTACAAAAGGAAAATGTAATAGCTAAAAGCTACCTGAATTACCCTCTACTCCCATCTCTACACCAAGGTAGATTATCATACACATACATGTTATAAGTCATCAGCCACATTGATCAACTAATTATAGTACCAAATCTTACTATCAAGATGTTGAAGAAAATCTTAAATATGCTCAAATTTTGACTCATTACCTTCAAAAATTAACAACTCCTTGATCTTAAGGTATTTGGATTTCATACAGAGCAAAGAGCATGGTATTTGACCTTTCCATGGCGCCTAATGAACAATTCCTTTGTGCCTACTATTCAAGGCTTATGTTCTTGCCATCCTATTAAATGAAAACATTTTGAAGAAGTCTTTGCAATAGGATTCTTTGAGAAAGGACATCCATGTTCATTCCAAGACAAAGAGTGCTCACCACATGCATCACTATCTATGCAGTGAACTTTGAGTTGGAGCAAAAGCAAGTACTCCAAAATAGGTACTTATGTTTGGATCAAGTAATAGATGCCTAGATGAATGTAATAAACAAAGTAATAGAAGCCTCCGGTTAAGGGACAATTGAAAAAAAAAACTATTGATCCTACCCAAGCTACTAGACTTGATAGCACATCTAATGGAGAAACCTCGTTCAATGTGATGATAAAGAACAAAGGCATATGGTTTAATCAAGGAGGTGGGATCAAATATTTTTTGGAAAAAACACTTGACACATAGAGGAGTGAAAAGAAGTAGATCATGTACTAGTTTACATGAGTGGCTTTTTCACCTCCGTACTTGTTTCATTTCGTTTAGATAGTTTTTAATTTTATTTCATTTTCGACGTCACTATCTTTCAACCTTATTATTGCGTTATATATATTTCATCTATTTTTTTATAAAATAGAGAGAGATAACAAAAAAGGAAAAAGGAAGAAAAAATACATTAAAAAAAAGGGAAAACAAAAAAGAGAGGTCAGTATATCCTCGCCATCTCCACAAATCTAACATTATGCTTGAATGAAGCACATGAAGATCTAGTATACTACGTTCATGAGAAGATCTCATCCCAAAAAAAAAGGATCTTAGAGTACTTTACCTCTTAGAAGGACTTGGTAAATGTTCAGAAAGACTCTTTCCTCAATTCAGCTCCAATCTTGGATTAACCTTTGTAACATTCAACCACTCCAAAGTAGAGTTGCAAAGATGGTGCTTCGATGATTGATCCTATATCTTATTATTTCTTCCACGTCTCTTCTATTCTCTTATTTACACGAGTACACATCCATTTACATGCATATTATGTGGATCTAACAGTACATGGATTTTGTGAACGGTGTGACCTTATTTTCATTGTATTTTTGAAGGAAATGTACCATTTTCTCCCATACCTTATAACGAAATGAAAATATGCACAATTTTGTAGTAGTGACAACCTACGTTTCAAGTTTGTGAAGAGTGTAAACATAGATAAATAAAGCACATTGTCCAAACTGGTGTGGTGTAGCAATATGCCTTGAACACCGTGGGACAGAGTGCCTAAGTTCAAGTCCCACTCACTCGACATTTCAAATTCTTGTGCTCTCAAAAAGAAGAAAAAGAAATAAAACACATTAATGTCCGTGCCGTAGTACCTGATTTATCTGTACATTAAATGCCTGATAAATCATAGGGTAGTACTATCAATGGTCAATTACTCGGAACCTTGCTCTCGAGTGCTTTTGCTAGAAATGATATATCCTTCTATAAGAGAGACTAGGTTACTCTAATATAGATCGTGTGTAGACCACAAACTTACAAATTCTACATGTGGGTTGTGCAATATTCTGGTTACCAATGGATGACGATCATTTTTCTGCATTGGGCAGCCGTATGAATAAAACTTAGGCTCATATAACACGACAGATATGTCTTTGTCGGATCGTACACTCAAATGGCCTATTCCTAGAATCTACTCGATCAAATGGATTTGCATGTTTACTATACCCACGTGTGATGCGGTCACGTGAGAGAGAGAGAGAGAGAGAGAGAGAGAGAGAGAGAGAGAGAGATTTCTGTTGCATTTTCTTTTCAATATTTGTCGGCTCAGTTTATGGAACGTATTTCATGCATCTTATGAGGTAAATTGAATAAGAGTAAAGACGAAGTAGCTTTTAAGAAAATGAGAAGTTACAATAAATGAATGCAATTTGCAATTGTAACCCACAAAATAAACAATGATCAGATAAATACTGCAAAAATTCTATGTTATGCCTTCATAAAACCCGTCAGGAAGTGCAAAACTGCTCTTTTGATGGAGAAGTAGTATAATCTCATCAGACGAAAATGAGGTGTCCTGTAAGCTTTGGCAAGTGTACACGTAAAATTGACGACTTTCCCTTCAATGTCTTATTCACTTCATATTTCTCGAAGTTTGATTCTGTAAAGGAATTTGTATTATGTGGTCCTCCCAGTTTCGTCTTTGGAACGTTTCAAATATCGCAGCAAAGAAAATCTTCCATCCAATTCAGTGTTTCTTCGCTTCCAAGTAGGTGCACCATCTTCCAACCCGGAACCACAACTCTCCTTCCAAAATTGTTGCATCGATCAACGTTCATGTGGTATTTTCAAGACTCCCTTGGCCCTTCCCTGGACGGAACTCCCATCCAGCTTTTCACAATATCGTATGCAGTGAAACCAATGGCCACAGAAGGTACTAACTGAAAAAGGAAATAATGCTCATACGTCAGCCAGATTGAGAATGCACATAAGACTCAAAATATGGAGGAATATCAATCTCTGGCCTCACGAAGAATTGATGATCTTTTCACACATATCCCTTTGCTGACAACATCAAAGTCAAACAATAAATAGGAACTGCTCATCTTGGGATAATGAATGTAAATGCATGAGCCGTGGACAAGAGAAAATTAACTCTGACAATTTTGTTCTACGATGTCTCTCGTGCATCTTCAATTGTAGCACAGGGACGAATGATTGAAATACAATTACGTTAGAAATTCTACAACCATGCATATGCATATATACCTTGATGTAGTTAATACTCAAGCCTGCAAACAGCTGCTTCACGCCATGGGATCTAATAATTGATACAAGCCCATCCAATGTGCCCTTGTAAGTCTGGCTGGAAAAGCCTACAGCTTGTACCTGACACATTGATCCCCTCAATTATGACAAAGATCAGAAACACTTATGACGACTTAAATACATGGATGAAATCTCACTTGCATTCGCCGCCTGACAACATCTAAAGGATAAGTGAAAGTCTGTCCCACCATCCCTGCAACACCTCCACAGGCAAGCTTTACGAACACATTCTCATGAAGTTCATCAGATAAACCATTTTTCAGCGATTCGTAAACAAAAAATTTGAGTCCTGCATATGGTACAATTCCACAAAGTGTAGGACCTACATAACAGGAGAGCATACCAGAAGAATGTCACATAGCGCTTGAGCCTTTTGAAGTATTTACTAGAACTCATGATAACAAAAGATTATGGTGTTACATACCAATGCCTCTATATAGGCCTTTCAGCCCATTTGCTTGGACCACCTTAGAGAACACATCTCTGATCCCTGTGTAGGCTTGAGAACCTGTCCTTGGATCTCTAACCTGATTACAATTAGAATTAAGTTACGTCTATCTCCAACCTTAACCCCTGAAAACACATGCATACGCACATATATAGATACACATGCATGCAATTTTGCATATAAGAAACAGAAATAGGTACAAAGGTGCTAACATATATTTACAAATTCCAAGCCTTTGGACAGCTTTGGACCATTTTCAATTCACCTCAACGGCAAAAAATCTAGCTAGATCTTATGCATGCACATGCAACTATTAGCCCGTGTGAAATTAAAAGCCTAATCAATTAGGCAGCATTATAATGGCTGATGAAAGTCTGAAAGGGGATTCATGTAAAACAACAGAAACATGAACAAGGCAATTTATGCATCAATACAATCAGGCAAATCAGAAGCTCAGGGAAACTGATAGTTACTTTGAATGTCACTGTCAGTGACATGATAATGTGCATAAGTCATCTATGTAAACTTCCATGATTTTTCTTAGGAATTCTTTGAATACATAACACATCAATCTTTGGACATGAATTGTGCATGGCAAGGAGAAGGATCTAAATGGCTTGCACTTGAGCAGAATTTCCATGAGGTTACAGCTTCAATCACTGAAAAGGATAGTATTAGAGAGAACTTCTAGCTCTTAACATATTATGGCGCCCAGGATCCCATGTAAGAAAGTTAACAGAAGTCAGGAAACCATGCTTTGGGGGAGATAAAGCAAGCTCATTCCCCACCAAAAGTCCCTACACTAACTGAGATATTTTAATGCTAGACCAAGTTGAAAGAGGCTTAGAACTCACTGTTTCACTATAGCACACCAGAGGCATAAGTTAGGGTATGTTGCAAAACATCAATACCTGCAGTTTTGTCCCCCCCCCCCCCCCCGAAAAAATTTGTAGGGACAAAATGGCACAAGTAAACGTTGGCTTAGACTCATTGCAGGTTCTTAAAATTAAAACCCATTTTGATTGTGCAAAGCGGAACTCTCGAGGTGAACAAATGAAAAATGTTACTGTTCTTATAGAATATTATGTACCTCATTTCCTCAAACATAGACATGTTAGGTGTTCCTAACAAGTGGTTCATTCATCTTCGAACTAGTGAATAGTATGTGATTAACATGGACTATGATGGGTTCCACCACCCTCCAAATAGATGCAAATAATTGCAGTTAACAAGCAGCTAAAGTCAAGGCATGCACACACAAGCATAACAATTTTACATCTATAAAATAATAGACAGTGATCATTATATGGCAGTCTAAAGAGAAAAGGAAAAGTCATGCTTCAAACTTCACGTTTCTCAAAGAACTGATAATTTACATCCATAAAATGGAAATCAGGAGAAACTTCAAATCTGTAGTTGTATTGGCATATATAAAGTAGAAAGAACCACAGTCCATAATCTTGTAAAGCCACATCATTCAAGTTTTCATCTTCAAACCTCTCTTCACCGAGACAACAATTTTTTGTAATTTAACCAGTATTATAACAAATGTCTCTACATTCCCTTGCTTCTTATGATCTAAAGAAAAGGTTAACGCATTTAGAAATAACGTATTATCTTACCTGGTAACCAAGGGTGGTCATTGCCAAATCCAACGGATAAGTAAACAAAACAGCTGTCCCTCCAGCCAACGACCCAGCCATAAAGTCTGGTAATGCACCTGGATGTACCCTTTCTGGCCAGTAATTGATGATCCACCTTCGATACTGTTCATAGGCCATGAAATGCAATGCTGCATATGGCACAATTCTCACAACTCCTGCCCCATTTCCTCTGCAGAAACAACATATTACATTAGATCATGGCAAAGCTATACAATTCCCTTATTACATGTTCAAATCCTATGAATGCATGTGATCGAGTTGTTCATCCATTCAAAGAAAGCCGCCCAACAAACACTCAACCTGCCATAGTAAATGATTACAAGGGAGAGACATTCTCCCGTTACTGCAGCATTATTGAAATACGATACTGTCAGACATGAAGAACCATGCATAGGCATTACCCCCATAATCACTTTTCTTAAAGTTTTGAATGCCAATAGAGGTATATTAACAAATTTTGTATCCATGAACGAACAGCTGAGCATCCGGATTCCAAAGATTAGAAGGATACCCTCTGAATTACATCTTTGAATTGGAGAAACCTTTTGATTCTTAGAATCCCATTTTACCATCGGGATATATGACTGAGAATATAAGTTCAACTAATGCAAATACACTAAGCATTGAATGATTAAATCTCTGAGTTAGACTAGTCACTATGGATTGTCAGTTCTCCAATACATAGAAGTATTTTTGTATCATTGTGAAGAAACTCCGAGGATATGGATTGCAACAATAAAAAATGCTATGAAGCCAATAAGTGCTTTTTCCCGAAATCACTGTCTTCAAGACAGCAGACTATATCATACGTAGAAATTGCATTGCACATAACTGAAGATCTTTCCTCCAACTCAGAAAAAGGAAGCTACCTGTAGAACCCAGAAAATCCTTCCCTCTTGTGTATGAATAGCAAGGTTCTGGTGACTCCCAAAGATTGGAACGTTGCGTTTTGAGTCTGTGTGATCACAGGTGTTATTTTATAAAAATATATTTTTAAACGTCGACAGAAATGCACGTCAATCAACAGGTTCAGTCTCAACGAAAATGTAATCGTCCGCTCTTTCTATCAGGCAGAAAAAAGTGCATTTACGGCATGCATAGCTTGATCATTCCATACATCCGACAAAGTATGCAGTACAGGGTTGTCATATCCGACAAGAAGTGAACAACAACGATAGCTAGCCTTCATCTGATTCTAATAATATGAACACGAACGTACTGACATTGTACAAGATTGTAAAATAGCAAAAACCTGATAGAGTAGTTTAGTTCGTTCAAGCGGAGCAACAACCGTCTTCGAGAATCCACCGGAAACACCGCCTGCAATGAGCTCTTTCATAAATGTGGGAATGGTACCAATATTGTTGTACGCTGCTCTTATGGAGGTCATATCAAAACTTCGGCCATGCGTGTGGGCCTGATGATCAAACGTGGGAAGCACTAATGACACACTTTTGAGATCTGCAGAGGGATGAATAGCCTTTTGTCCTTGTGCCATACTCATGTATCCCTTCTATTTGCTCCCTTTGTCTCCGAGAACCCGTGAATGCAATGGATGGAGAGTGAGTTTAAACTGATGCACTGCACAAAAACGCGAGCGCTTAAGGATTCCCAAGCAGTGTCAAGAAGTTTGTAGAAATCAAGGCTCGTTTCCGTGTAGAATGCGTAGACAAACAAAGGCTCGTCTGTGGGAGAAGCACTACAGAAAATCGGAGATACCAAGCGAGAATGCTACAGGCAGGCTTACCCGTAATACTAACGCTGGAGACTCCACCTGAGACGGAAATACAGCCACTTTCCAACTGTACCACAATTCTGCACTTACGGCAGACCACGCTCTAGCTGCAACGAGATTCTGCGCTAGATAAGCAGAACGAACTTTGGACTGCAGGAAAGAAAGCTTGAAACCTCTAAATATCTCTGACTAAATTACGGACAAAAGTGTGCAGCGTGGCTATAGAGATCTGATTATGACAGTCGAGAATCGAAACCCCCAAGGCACAAATTGGCAAATCCTGTTATCATTCATAAGCCCACAGGTTCGCACATACAAAGGAACCCAGAAAGTTATCGCCAACAGAATCTCCTGTCATTTAAAGTCATGGCTGTGCGAGGACCAGAAAGGTTTTATCAAAGGCAGATCTATACTTGAAGCTATTATCGATATTTGGGAAGGCCTTACTTTTTTTTTTTTTTTTTTTTTTTGAGAAAACAGGAAATATAAAATTGATGCTGGTAAGAAAAAAGATACAAGAAGACTATCAGACTAGCATGAAGTCTGATCAGAACCAGGGGAGAAAGAGTCCTAAAATAATGTAGGACTCATATTTTTACAAGGTTACAATAATCATCAAGGATAGTGATCATCTGTAGCCTAGGTTTAGAGTACAACTTGAGGAGTTTATTCTTCCACACATTAAAGGGATTATTCCTCATAATTACAAAGGAATTTTTTTCTTCCAAGCAAGTATCACTACTGGAGGTAAAGCAGAACTTGAGAATTTTCTTCAATCCCAACAAAAAGGAAAAGAAGTAGTCCTTTCTACTCTTATTGAAAATGGCACTGTTCCTGGTCTTCCATATAAACCACATAGAGTGTATTCTGAGAAACTGCCAAAGAAGAATGTCCATTCCACCAGCTTCTCCCAGCAGGATATCTTTGCAATTAGGAGCCTTTAGACCTTGGCTTTGACAGTAGCACCTAATTCCAACCCAAAATCTGGACGACCATTTACAATTGACAAACAAATGGTCCAAGTTCTCCTCCTTGCCACAGAGCTTGCAATTACCAGCATCAATTTTATACTTCCTAGCAATACTTCCTGTCCAAATGCCTTTGTGAAGAATAAGCCAATTCAGGCATCCTTGCTTATTTGAGAAGGGGAAGGCCCAAGCACACTGGAACCTGTACTTCCACTGCAAGGAGGACCACTGAAGATCCCATTTCTTGTTGAGTTTCCCTGTTATCTCTTTGATACTTCTGCCTTTCTTTTTATAAGACTTAAGAATATCCTCAGCCACATCTTGGAGAGAGATCTCCTTCCTCCACAGGTGCTCTTCAATCTTTATCTTCAAAATTTCTTTCTGATTAGCGATAACCTGTTTACATTGGGAAGAAAGGCCGTCAATTTCAGAAATGGCAGCTTCATTAATAACATTACCTGATATTAACAAGTCCTGCCAGTGAGCGAGACCCTTTTTTCTGCACTTATTCCATCTAATAGGAAGGGAAGAGGAAGGAACAGAATTAAACCAACCATACCAAATGGAGTCTTGAGCAATGAAAGACATGTTGTGAGTAAAGTAAATAGGCAGATTATACTTAGCCTTCACAGACATCCAAGCTTTCCAAAAAGAACAAATGAGCTGGCGCACAAACTCAACAGGAGAAACAATAACATCCCAAAGAGAGCAATTGACCCAACTTTTATTAAGCTTTATGTTGAATTTACTAACATTTCTTTTAATTAAACAGGCCCAAAAATCAGAAGAGGAGACAGATCTGTCAATCCATTTAGCAGCCATTTGGGTGGCCATTCTGGAAGGGCAAATGAGACCTAGCCCACCTTCATCTTTTCTCATACAACAAATATCCCAAGCAACTTTGGGAATTTTAGAGCCTCCCCACAAAAATTTTCTAGCAAGGGAGATGACTTGGCCAAGTTGCTTTTTACTAGGCTGCCAGCAGGACAGAAAATAAGTAAGGGAAGGAAGGATATAATGCTTTAGCACAAAAGATCTCTGAGAAATACTAGAATGCACATCAGACCACTTAAAAATTTTGGCCCTAAATTTATCAAGCACCCAGTTCCACCTTTGATCATAAGATATGCCAAAGCCCATGGGAATGCCCAAAAGTCTGAAGATACTCCCTTTTTTGATGATGTCACAACCTGCAGCAACAACACAGTCAGGAGTCTTATTATCAGAGGCAAAAAAACCAGTTTTCTGATGGTTGACAACAGAACCACTAGCAAAACAGAAAATGTCAAGACATTTAAGAAATTGGCAAGCAGATTTTTCTTCAGCAATCATCAACATATTAGTGTCATCTGCGAACATCTGCAGACCAAGGGGAGAGCTGGCTTGGGGAATGTCTAAACCAGAGATAGTCCCTTGACTGAAACTAGACTTAACAAGCCAGCCCAAAGCATCACTAGCAATAGCAAAAAGAAGGGGAGCCAGGGGACAACCTTGTCTAATAGACCTGCACAAGTTAAAAGGGTTAGAAAGATGGCCATTAATAGCAACTTTAGAAAAAGCATTCCCAAACAGAATACTGACATATCTAATAAACTTTTTGCCAAAACCAATGTCATGAAGGGACTGGAGAATGAAATCCCATTCAATCCTGTCATAGGCCTTATCAAAGTCAATTTTGAAGAAGTAGGTGTCAATATTAAGCTCTTTATAATACTCAAGACTTTCCCAAATGGTGATGATGTTGTCCAAGATAAATCTTCCCTTGATGAAACCTTTTTGCTCAGGCAGGATAATACTATCCATTAAAGGACTCAGCCTTCTGGCCAAAATGGAAGCAAAAATTTTGTAAAGAGAAGTCAGACAGGAGATGGGCCTCCAATTGTTTAAGTCATCTTTGGGACCCCTCTTGTGTAAAAGCTTAATCACCCCCGTGTTGATAAAAGGAGAAAGGGATCCCCTTCTAGAAGCTTCTTGCCAGATCTTGAGAATTATGGGCACCAACAAATCCTTGAATTCCTGAAAAAATTCATAGGGCAAACCATCATGACCAGGAGATTTACCAGGTTTCAATTTGTTAATGGATTCTCTAACCTCACCCTCAGAGAGGGGCATGTCTAGGAGGGAGTCCATTCCCTGAGGAACCATTTTTTTCCTACAAAGGGCAATGGCAGCTCTTGCACTCCAAACAACTTCCCCCCTCTTGGGAGGCATAGAGAATACATTAGCAAAGAACTTATGAGCAATCTCTAGGTTATCTTTCATGTTAGAAGCCAAGATACCATTAGTGTCTTTGAGCAGGGGGATGAAGTCCCTAGCTTTCTTTTTCCTCATGAGATCAAACATGTGTTTATTAGGCTTGTCAACTTTTCCTGCCCAGAATTCCCGAGACGTGGCAAGGGCACCTCTAGCAAGGAGGTAATCAACTTTCTTAACCTTTTCCTGCAACTCAAGGATTTTAAGCCTTTTGGTATTCAAATCAAGCTTAGAGTTCTCAATAAGATTAATTTCCTGCAAGGTCATCATTCTTCTCTCATACCTAATATTTTTAGCTTTATTTTTGAAGTGCTTAAGAGAATTTTGAATTTCTCTAACAGCGTCTTCCCAAGCCACAAAAGGAGACTTATCCTTATTGAAATGGAGAATCAGAATATCAGAAATTTTTTCCTTCACAATAGGAATTTTAAACAGGGAGGAGTCCATGTGAGGCCATCCAGCATGATACGAGGTGTTGTTATTGAAAAGATTCACTATCAAAGGTAAATGATCAGACAAAACAAAGGAATGATCTAAATCACAATTATAATTCCACAGGTTTTTACTCCTACCAGCATGCATGTAAAATCTATCCAATCTGGCAGACAGAAAGTTAACATGATTTCTGTTGTTCCAAGTGTGACCTGTGTTAACAGACAGATCCAACAAATTGTGATTGTTGACCAGATTTAACCAGCTATGCCTCTCACCACCAGAGATAATATTCTCACAATTACCAATCCTATCACCAAGGGAAGCCTTATTAATAATATTCTCCGAGAACCTGATAAGGATTAAAAACACCTTTGTAGAGAGGTTCAGACCTGATTACAGAGCTAGGGTTTTTCTTCCTTTGCTTGACAGTGACTTTTTTGAACCCTGATTCATCTTTGGGGGGAGTTTTGACATTAGGAGCAGAAGCTTTGGTGCCCATTTCCTCACCTGCATTCTCTTTAGTCTGATTTTTATCAAGTAAAGGACAATCCTTTATTAAATGACCTTGTTTATAGCAGTTAAAACAAGCATTAGGCAAATTTCTGTAAAATACTTTTTGAGCATGCAGCCTAAAACCTTCAGAGTTTTTAATGAGAAGCTCAGACTTTATACTTTTAGAAATATCTACTTCAATAAGCAACTGAGGTTCCCATTTGATATTGAACTCTTTTTTTTGCTTTTGCCCCAGAACCTTACCAATGAGAGAACCAAGCTTGTCAAGCCATGGGTAGAATTCCACAGGAAAATCTGGAAATTCCACCCAGACCGGAACTTTAGTAGGTTTGTTATTTCTGGGATTAAAGCCAGGATACCACTTGTAAAATGAGAGAGGAGTGTTTTTAATTATCCAATGACCCTCTGCTATAACTTGCAAGGCACTATTAACATCATCGAAAAAAATAGAAAGAAATTATTGGGAAGGAACTGCACATGCTTCGCAAACAGCCCTTTGCTTTCCCAATTCACACGCATCCAATTTTTAAGAAGATCTAGCGCTGGTCGAGGACCATGACAGTGAGCTATCACAACCTTGTCTTCAAGGTGAACATTCCACTTATTCAGAGCTGAGCTATCTATAACCAAGGTGCATTCTTCCTGATCATTAGATTCAAAGTCAATATCAATGGAGTGCACACCCTCCTTATCATGAGAGGAACTAGCAACTCCATTATCCTCCAAGATCTTGCTTTTACCTTTGATATCATTAAGCAGAGAATGAGGAAAGACATTACCTGAAGATTCCTGATTTGAAAACATTGAGAAAAACCCTTTCTGATGATTCTGCAGAACCTTGGCGTAAGATGCTGCCCCATGCAAAGCTTGAGGATTGAACTGATCTCGCACAGCTTGCGCACCATTGAAATCAACTTGTCTAAGCTTATCATCCGACGCATCGACAGAACCTGTAATACCTTCGAAAACAGGATTAATCAAAGAGCTAATAATACCATTGTTACCTTCCCTTTTGGATCCAAGTAGACCAACAGGTAGCGCCTCGTGTAAGGCCATGGAAGCTCTGAGAAGTACAGCACAGCCCGCAGGAGACCTCAACTGACAGAGCAGAGCAAGGTCCCCCTCGCAGCGAGGGGGACGAGACAAGGACGCGCGAGGACCCTTCCCCGCCGAGGGGCCGAGTAGGAGTACCCCCAAAACCCCAAAACCCAATGTGCATTCAAAGCCCTCACCTCCACTACGCTCTCCGGGCCTTACTTTTGCTGAGGAGTCTGCTCAAGATCTAGTTTTCATTAAGATCGACTTCGACAAAGCGTATGACAGATTGGAATGGGACTTTATTCTTCAATCATTGAAAGACCTTGGATGCAGCCAAAAATTCACGAAGATGGTTTCCACTCTTCTTGGAAATGCTTCAACTAGAATAAACATCAACGGTAAGCTCTCTGAGCCCATTCGTTTAAAAAGATCAATTAGGCAAGGCTGCCCTCTGGCCCCTTTACTATTCGCTATCGCCTCGAATGGGCTCAGCTGCCTATTAAAGCATCACATGGACGCTGGCAATCTCAAGGGTCTTTCCTTACCTCTAAATCACGGCCAAATGGTTGTGAGACTTTTTGTTGATGACATGAATGCCTTTGTGCATAACGATATTAACAGCATTGAGGTGTTTTGGTGGTGCCTCCACACCTTTTGTGTGGCATCAGGCTCAAAAATCAACCATGCTAAAACTGCTTTTAGAGCAATCAGCGGACCTACTCCCCAATTGTTGGTGGATCGGGGGTGTCAAGTTATCCCTAGCGGTCAAGTCTTCCGTCTCCTTGGCATTCCGATGGGTTTCGGCATCTCAATGGACCAACGCTGGAACTGGGTGCTATCCAAGCTGGATAGCAAGCTGAATCAGTGGAAAGGTATGCAAGTCAACCTGGCAGGACGTGCTATGGTTATTAACACTTTTATGTTGTCTACAATTATTTACTTTATCTCGTGTTGGAGACCTAAGGAGAAAGACTTGGCCAAAGTGGAAAGAATCTGCAGGAACTTCCTTTGGACTGGGGACCCCAACAGAAGGGGGGTTCCCAAAATCAAATGGGAAACTTGCATTAGCCCTAAAGACTCAGGGGGCTTGGGAATTTTGGATATTGCTGGATTGGCTGACAAGCTGGCGGCAAAATGGCTTATCAAGGCCTGGTGCAATAGAGAGTCCTCTTGGGCTAAATTGATCTTCAGAAACACGGAAGACCTTACCTTTGTTTGCCTCCCCGGTTGGAAGGACATAGGGATTCTCTCGCTTTTGTTCTCCCCCCACCCGGTCTTCCCTAAAGGCTCTAGCCTCGTGTGTTCTTTATGGAAGAATTGGAACAAGGCCAAACAGTTCATCAGAATCAGTGAAGATTGGAAGTGGGCGGCTGGCATAAGACAAAATGACTCTATTTGGTTCCCGATCAGTGGCATTCGGGGAGTGGAGTCTTGGAACCTCCAAACCGCAAGGCAGTTATGGAACAAGGGGTTCAAACAATGGAAACAGCTCTGGAAACAAGAGACCAGCCAGTGGATCAGGTTCGAAGAATTGGATCCGAGACTTAGTGTTACCTTTGAGGAATGGACTCTTCTTCAAAGCAGGTGTCTTACCTGGGACCGCTCAACTACCCGCCTTCTATGCGGTCGGGATCTTCCTTGCTTGGAGGGCCTCAAATGGAGCAATGGTAAGAAGCTATCCAGAATCCCGAACTTCAAAGGGGATTTGGATGTTCACCACACCCTTAACAAGCGATGGTGCCTTGCGTGGACCAAACTTCGATGGGAGCTAAAATTCATGTCTCTTTGGCACCCCCTGATTGAGGTCAAAAAGTCCGTTCTCATGTGGCAGATCTTGCATAAAGGAATCTGGACCAATGCAAGGGCTAACAAAATCTGTGGTGTGCAGCCATGGTGCAAGCGTTGCCATCGGTGCATCGAAGATTTAGCTCACCTGTTCTTCGACTGCCCCAAGTCCCGTGTTATCTGGCTTCACGTGTCCCGCGTTTTGAGACTCACGAGTCAAATCCACTGGCAACAAGTGATGTTGGGTGAGGCGATCGGATGCTCATCGAGGCTGTGGAATGCCATCAGAGGTGAGGCTCTCTGGAAGATTTGGCGAGAGCGCTGTGCCGTCAATTTTGGCCAAACTCCTAAGGAATGGTCGATTGAGAAATCTTTGTTTCTCCTTGGTAAAAGGATCTCCCGAGTCAAGAGATCGCCACCGTTTAGACATCACTGTATTTATCTCCTCGAAAACAACAAGTTGAAACCCAAATGGGTCCCGCATGAGGGTGATGGTAATGTTATCCGCCTCATTTGTAATGCCCTGTAGCTTGCCATACTCCTCCCCTGCATTGTGGGATTTGGGGGGTCCCATGGGCACTAGTCCCACCCAATTGTAACTTTTTCTCTTTATTATAATTAAAGTCCGGGAGATTAGGCTAAGGCCGAACTTCCTTTATTTAAAAAAAAAAAAAGGGAACCCAGAAAGTCGATGACCTCCCCAAGACTAGAAGCTCCATTGACGGGGGCAATCCAACTCCATGTGCTAGTACACAGTGAAGATCGAATCTTAGAAGTTAGCAGTCGAAATGAGAACCGAATCCAGCTGATATCGCTGAGTCGGAGGACTGTGTGATTTTCAGTAAGGCTTGACAAACAAGATAATATCTTAAGAGATTCACCAATTATGTGGAAAACAAATTGACGGAATTTCTAAAAGTTGTAACCGCGTTTTTTTCAGAAACCTTGGCCCTAGCAAACCAACGGCAACCAATACGCAAAATCCATCATCCCTTACGGCTCGCGTACTCATACATGTTTCAATTTTCAATACTTTTTATAAGGAAGTTCAAATATTCAATTTTCAATGCTTTTTATAACGAAGTTCAATATTTGAGATCTATTCTTCCTCAAAGCTTAAATTAAATTAATAAGAAAGTACAATGAAAACCAGTATAGCATCATGGCATCCCTAATCCCACACAGAACAAAGGCTTTAACGCCTAGCAACTATTATGATACCGACCTTGAAGGTCACTAAGATAGAAATTAGAAATTTACGGTAAGAGGCAACTAATATGATACTATGATACCGAGCTTGAAGGTCCACTAAGATAAAAATTGGAAGTGAATGGCTCTTAGTGAGCTTGAAGGTCCACTAAGATAGAAATTGGAAATGAATGGATGGAAAATGGAAATGAATGGCTCTTATCGAGCTTGAAGGTCCACTAAGATAGAAATGGGAAATGAATGGCTCTAAGATCACACAAAGAGATTGGTTTGAGTTGAAATCAAGTCTATCACAACGAGCACGAACCTTGCTATTGGCGATATTGTTCATCAAAGTGGTTGAAGGTCGGGTTTATCATCTCATCATATAATGATGAAGAATGTTCTCAATAAAGCCAAGGGGATTTGAACCCATGCCCCCATCAAGAGAAGCGAAGGACTCATCGGCTAAGTTAACGCTACTAGACATACTTCTCTCCCAGACACATTACCAAAGGCCACTTGATTCCTTAACAACCACATATCTGATAAATCTTCTCATGTGATCACACACCAAAATTACGCCAAGCAATTGATAAATCTTCTCATGTGATCACACACCAAAATTATGCCAAGCAATTGATAGCTTTCCTGAGTGTGGCTTGTTGTTATCTAGTTTTGACGCTATGATTGTTCCTAGTTCCATTCAAAATATGGAACCTCAAGACTAAGGAAAATAGATGGCCAAACTCTTTTGCTTTCTTTTAGTTTTGATCACACCGAGAAGTTTCAATCTTTGTTTCAATTGCTCTCTTATTGCTCCACGATGGAGTTGTTGATGCCTCCTAAGGAACTCCTTCACTTTTGCAAAGGAGGAGATTGGTGTTTGACATTGAAGATGATGCCAACTATCGATACAGATTGAACGAGTAAATGGAGCTCGATGCGTATTCCTACCACACAGCCGCACACCTTCCAATATGCTCTCTCTCCCTTCATAATTTTGAAAGCTACATGCTGGTCTGTCTCATGAGTGCCACATGGCACTCATGTAAGAGCCCACACATACTCTACTCAAGGGTCAATTCACACCCCATCCATAGTAGCTCCCAAGGTGTTACCTCACGGGTAACTATGTATCATTTCCTTCCCCTTAAGCCCATTTTTATCCTCAAAAATGGTATTGGAAGGTCCCAATGAGAGACAAAGAGAGATACGTATTGTGATAGGTACTCCTTCTAATCCCATGTATCCGATGTACATGGTCATATCTCTGTGGTGTTTCCCTGTTTCCTTCCCCTTAGCAAGACTCTTGGGAAGGTAAAGAAAAAGTGGGAAACTATCGTTGAAGGATGCTAACCCATTCCCATGTAGCACTATCTTTACTAGGCACTCTTTATATAAGTGAATCATTCGTTTCTCCTGAGTGCATAATATGCTCTCTGGCACTCTCCACTTTACTAGGCACTCTTTATATAAGTGACTCATTCGTTTCTCCTGAGTGCATAACTATCTCTCCACTTTACTAGGCACTCTTTATATAAGTGACTCATTCGTTCTCCTGAGTGCATAATATGCTCTATGGCTCATGTGGATTAGATTGAGCAGAAATAGGATCCACTACCTCACTATCTGGAATGAGGCTATCAGATTTTCCTATACTCTTCTTAAGCCCACTATCATGAAATATTGGATGGATGTGGCTACTCTCTAGAAGTTAGAGCTCGTAAGCCATCTTTCCTATTCTCTTTAGTATTGGGAATGGTCCACAATACATGAAGATAATTTTGACAATGTCCCATCTTCATGGTTTTAGACCTAGTGGGAACTCTAAGATAGACTTTCTCTCCTACCTCAAAGTTCATTTCTCTCCTTTGAGGGTCAACATAGACTCTAGCTCTGTCCTGAGGTCTCCTAATGATGTCCTTAACAAGGCTAAGCATATTTTTCATCTCTTCCAAGAATTCCTTTGTAGCTTGGACTTTTTCATGTTGTAATCCTATTGCATATGAAGCTCTTTGTTGAAACCCATACATAAGCATAAATGGACTATGCCCTATGGAAGAGTGCTTGGCACTATTATATGCAAACTCTACTATAGGTAAGTAATCTTCCAAATTACTTTGCCTTTCATTTACACATGCTTGAAGCATAAGTTCTAGTATTTGGTTAACCCTCTCTATTTGCCATCCATCTGTGGAGGCTCGACCATGCTCATGCTAAGTTTAATATCCAACCTCTTGAAGAGTGATCTCCAAAAGTGGTTAGTTAACTTTCAATCCCGATTTGAAATAATATATGATGGAAGAACATATAACTGGTATAGGTTCTCAACAAATAACCTAGCTAACTCGAGTATCTTGATTGTAATACACATTGGAATGTACCTAGCCATTTTGGTTAACCTATCCTCGATTACCCAGACTGAGTTGTGCCCTCTCTATGTCTTAGGTAATCCTATTATAAAATCCATGGAGATACTCTTCCATTTCCCATTGAGAATATCCAAGGGGTGGAGTATATCTCCAATTCTCAATCTCTCAACTTTATTGAATTGTCATTTTGTGCATTAAGAACATACACTAAGATGTCCTTATGAAGTCCAAGAGAGTAAAATTGCCTCTTAACAAGATCATTAGTCTTGTTGATTCCTAGGTGTCCTACACTAGGTGTGTCATGACACTCATGCAATACATGATGTCTCATCTCAAAATCTCTAGGGACACACACCCTATCTTTGTTGAAAAAGTATCCATCATGAATACTATAATTCTTCCACTTGAATCCTTCTTGAGTACAAGTACTCATCGATACTCCATCGTGACCAAAAACTCAAGTGTTAGGATCCCTTTTCTCTATGGCTTCCCAAATATCAAAATATGCAGGATCAAGCCTACATTTCCCTCTAATGGACTCAAGTAGCTCACTAGTCATCTAAGTAAAACTCATTCCATTGAGCATAGGCATGTGGCTAAGCGAGTCAGCCACCACATTCCCTTGGTGCATCTAAGCTTATAATCAAACTCTTGAAGAGTATCTTTCCAATGGGCATCAAGACCTTTAAAGTTTTTTTTCTTAGAGATTCACTTAATGCTCTATTGATCAAACGTTATCGTAACCTTTGCACCTTATAATTAATTATGTCGCTTCTTCAAAGCATGTACAATTGCTCACAACTCCATCTCCTAGACTCACTAATTCTTTTGAGCGAGTTCTAGTTTTTTGCTCTCAAAAGCAATTGGTTACCCATCTTGAACTAAAATTGCTTCTATAGCTAAATCACTCATGTAAATCTTGTTGATATATCTTAGTAATGATGTGTGTGAATACAGTAAGGACCATCGGGGCATTTTCTCCCTCTTTAGGAGATTTTTTCCACCCATCTTGTATATACGTCTATAACCCTAATGGGACACCTATATTTGAACATTTTTACTTGGTAATTCATTCAGTGTTGTCTTGTGCTTCAAGCTTCTTCTTATTCCTTGTCTTGTTTGTGTGCTTGTGTAGACCTCAAACTCCAAACATTGGTATCAGAGCAAGTCATTGCTTCATTTAGGTCATGTTCAACACCCCTTCGGTCACAATCTCAAAATCGTACGAAAGTTGGTGAGCATACTCATGGTGATTAGGATTTCAAAATAGCTTCGCTATGTGGCATCAAAATTTCAATCTAAGCTCGTTTCGGCCTCTGAACACACTATCATAATGCCTATGTAGACAATTTGTCCTTTTGTTCCAAACATATATACATGCTTTGGTTTGCTAGTACAAGTTTCTCAAAGTTTGGTACACGTTTCATAGAGCTTGATAGGGTGGTTTTGTTCAACCTTTTGAGATACAATCATTTTTTTGCATCAAGGTATTTAGTCAGTGGCCATGGTTGAAAGAAATGATGTATTCCGTATGGTGGCTATTGAGGACAAGTTGGATGGTACCAATTACCCGTCATGGGCATACATGATGCATGATGTATTAGTAGTGAAAGGATTGTGGAATATTGTGTATGGTATTGAAAAACACCCTACTACACCTGCAAATATAGTTATTGAAGATGATGCATGTGCCATTGAAGATGATGTAGGTGCCATTGAAGATGATGATCTTCATATTCTTTTTTGTGCTATGGTTTCTCCTACACCTATTACAGAGAAACTTCGTTGGGATGGTAGTGATGCTTAGGCACATGCATACCTTGTCTGACAAATGTTCCATTATCCCTCATATTCCCTCTCGCAAAACAACAAACAATGCTTGGGATATGCTTACCACTTTATACCAGGCAAGAAATGAGGCTCGTGTTACTTGCCTCCGAAAATAGTTGGAGAGTGAGCGTATGTCACATCATGGGCTTTGTGGGTATGATGATGTTATGGAGGCTAGAGTAATATATTGTCACTTGGCAAGATATTGTATGTTGCCTCATTAGGTAGAGGTATAAGAGAAGAATAAAACACATGATTAGTGTGTGGAGAGCACGATCTCGGTGATTGGGCGAAAAAATAAAGGAAGCATGCCTTGGAGCAAAGAGAGGCTTGTTCCTCTCACACTACCTTCCTCCAATTTTTTCCAAAAAGCTCCTCTTCAGCCATGGATGCCCATGAAGCATGGCAGAAACTTATTTGAGGAAGAAGTGGAATGATGATTATATTGATGAGAGAGACTTTGATCTTCAAAATCTACAATATACAAGTCGATGGTTTCTTGAGATGATGTGAAGGAGGAGAGATCATCCTTAAGGTGACAAGGATCAATTAAAGATGACACTTTCCTCCACGGGATTTAGCAAGCAAAAGTTATGCCTTCAACTTCCAGGTTTGAGTATTTTTGAATTTTTGCAAAATCTATATTTTTGAGAAGGATAAGGAAAGGCTAGGGAGTAAGTCCTTTGATGGAAATCATATTTATGGAGAGTATGAGATATATACTCTCTCCTTAAGTCAAGATTTCCTCCAAAGTACAAGAAAATAGGCTTTGGGTATCTACAGAATAGCCCTTTTGCATATTTTTGCATAATTGGTATAATTTATATGGCCTTTCTGGAATAGGCAAAGGTTGCAAGAGTCCATGAGGTTTATGTCGGGGTATCTTACATCTATTGCAAGTGTCACACGTTCGGATATATTCTTTTACTTCCTTCCACATTTGAGGCCACCAAAAATCCCTTGATATGAGTTCTATTGTTTTATTCACTCCAAACTATCATGCTACAAGGTTTTCATGACATTGTTGAAGTACTTGGATGTTGGGCTTTCCTGGAGGGACATACAATAGGTTCTTATAGAGTAGTAATCCATCCTTTTCCTGAAATTTGTTTACCTCTTGGAGTTTTCCTTCTTGAGCTTTCTGCTTAACATTACAAAACAATTCATTTTGTGGTAGATTCTCATGGATCAAACGACGCAAGGCTGAATCTTCATGATGGCTTGAAGAGATAGCTGCTAACTCGAGATGCTCAGGTTTGAGTAATACACTCTCTTGTTGATCAAAGGCTTCTTCACCCTTCTTTGGTGCAAGGTAAGATCTCTTGGACAAAGCATCTAACTGACATTATTGATGTCCTAGACGGTATGTGATGACAAAGTCGAATCTAGATAGAAAGTTACTCCATCGAGATTTCCTTCTATTGAGAATGCAGGTGGTCATAAAATACTCTAGGTTCTTGTTATATGTATACACTGTAACTTTATGAGTTGCTCCTTCTAGATGGTGATGCCAGGTATCAAATGCATCCACTATGGCAAGAAGTTCTTTATCATGAATTTCATAATTAATTTTCGGAGGGGAAAATTTCCTTGAATGATATGCAACTAGATGTAGGTGTCCGTCAACTCCATATTGGGAAAGAATGGCCCCTAGGGCAAAGTCTGATGCATCTGTCTCCAAGAAGAAGGGCTTACTAAAATCAGGAGGAACTAGAATTGGAGTAGTAGTGAATGTTGATTTCAAGGTCTGAAAGGCTTTTTGTGCTTCTTCGGTCCATGAGAATTTGGAGTTCCCTGTAAGCTTGGTAAGAGGTGTCACTATCTTGGAGTAATCTTTGATGAATATCTTGTAGAAATTGGCAAACGCCAGAAAACATTGTACATCTCGAACACATGAAGGTGGTTGCCAATCAAGGATAGTCTCAATCTTTTTAGGGTCCATAAAAATTCCTTTATCTGATACAATGTACCCTAAAAATTCCACTTTTGTCTTATGGAAAGAGCACTTCTCCAATTTTGTATATAATCCTTTTCCTCTTAGTTTCTCTAGGACTATCTTTACATGACATTCATGATCCTCTAGATTTTTGGAGAATATCAAGATATAGTCAAGGTATATTACAACAAAAGCATCTAAATATTGTCGAAAGATATCATTTATCATATGTTGGAAGACAATTGGAGCATTTGTGAGACCGAATGACATAACTACATATTCAAAGTGGTCATACCTTGTTCGAAATGTTGTCTTCCATTCGTCTCCTTCTCTGATCCTGACAAGGTTGTAAGCTCCTCGAAGGTCAATCTTCTTGAAGGATTTTGCTTTTCCAAGGCATTCCAAGAACTCTGATATGAGTGGTAGAGGGTATCTGTTCTTTATAGTGAATTTATTCAATCCACGATTGTCTAAACACATTCAGAGAGTCCCATGCTTCTTCTTTACAGATAAAATAAGAGCTCCTATTTGAGACTTTGAGTGTTTGATAAACCCCTTTGCTAGATTCCCATCAATGTTCTTGCGTAGTTCTGTAAGTTCCTCTCGGGATAGTCTATAGATCGGTCCAAAGGGTGGTTGTGCTCCCTCTTGAAGTTCTATGGCACAATCATAAGGTCTATGCTCTGAAAGGATATCTGCATTCTTCTTTTCAAAAACATCTTCAAAGCCTTTGTACTGATTGGGTAGTTGCACTGGATCATCTTTCTTGGATTCTTGAGCTAGTATGGCCTAGATCATATATGTAGCTTCCTTCCTTATTGCGTATAAGAAGGCTTTGGCTCTGACATATGTTGGGTTCTTTTGGAAATATCGACGGGTGATTTTATTCTTTTCCCAATTAATGTATGGATTATGCTTCTTTAACAAGGGCATTCCAATGATAACTAGATGTACTGGGCTTGATATTACATTGAAACATATGTGGGATTCATGGGCACTAAGGTGTACTCTTAATGGTGTGGTTTCAATGGTTATATTCCCAGATGCTAGAGGTCGTCCATCTACGACTTCAGCTACTACTGGTTTGTTCTTCTGAAGTACAGGAATTCCATGTTTCTTAACCAATCCTTCATCAATGAAACATGAGGAGGCTCCTAAATCTACTAGGGTTGTAAGGGAAAGGGTCTTCTTGGGCATGATTAACTTGACAGGTGCAAGACATGTTTCTATGGGTGTAGCTCGAATTATAAGACCCTTTCTTATATCATGGTCTGGCTGCACGGTCTCTTTTACAATTGGACTTCCTTGTTTCCTTGCTCTACAAGGGTGACTGCAACTATGGAGTTTGGTCTCTTGTTTGGACAATTAATTGCAATATGTCTAGGGTTTCCACAATAGAGACATAACTTATTAACTCTCCTTCTCTATTTCTCTTTTGGTGTTAGAGGTTGAAACCTAGTTACATCTATTTGCATAGGTTTAGGCATAGACTCATCTTTCGGAGTGGGCTGGAAGGGTTTCCATTGGCGAGGTCTTCCTTCTACTTGTTTTTCTTGCATAGGTTCAGGCATAGACTCATCTTTCGGAGTGGGCTGGAAGGGTTTCCACTGGCGAGGTCTTCCTTCTACTTGTTTTTCTTGTTTCCTTAGGGTTTTGGCATGTTTCGGATGCAGTGGAAGCATTGGTTTCTCCTAATTCTGATTCCCATGGAATCTGAGATTTAGGATGGTTTCCTTTGTCCATGACATGTTTGACAAGATCATTAAGAGAGAGGTAAGAAGGAATACACCTAAAATGTCTCATGAGGTGATCAAGCATGCACACATATATGAGGATCATAATTGTCCTCAATATACTTTTATGGATATGGATCAACCCCTCAAACCAGTTAGCACTACAAAGTTTAAGAAAAAGATATTAATGGGGGAAAATAAGTTCTTTATAAAGAAGCAAAAACCACAAGGGCCAAAAGTACTCACTGAGAGTATGAATCGGTCAAGAGAGAAAACATGTGTTTTAGGTTCTTGTCTCCTAATCATGCACAATGGAATTGTCCACTTCATAAGGGGAAAGATAAGAAAGGAGGACCAAGGAATAGTATGGCTCCTAACAAGGATAAAAAGGTGGTCCACCTTGTCCAAACACTTCCAACACATGGAAGCTCTAGCTGCAAGAAGGTGGAAGTGATGCATGAGGACATAGAGCATACCTGTTGCCTGACTTAACTATTGTGGTCACCACATTTTAGAACACATGATTTGGTTAAGCTTCATGGTAGTGTATATGGGACTATGGTTAGATTCATGATAGATGACTCCACCACTCTTAATTTCATAAACTATGCTTTGTTCAAGAAATTAAAAATTTCCCAACAACCTCCTGCAAATAAATATATTGTATCTATGAGGCAAGGTGAGGATAAGAGGATATGGGACACTTTGTCATCCAATTTAGAAGTCCAATTACAGGGATACATAGATCATGTGGACTTCCAAATTATGAACATGAAGAGGGCAGACTTTGTGTTAGGCGGAGAGTGACTTTGGCTGCAAAAGGCACACTTAAATGCAACTATCGAAACAACATTATTGAGTTTGTGAAGAACGGAAGTAGATTTTGTATTTAGAGAGAGAGAGAAGATGTACCTATTACACCTCTTATCTCATCTTTAGAGTTAGAAAGTTTGTTTCATTTTCAACATGTATGCCTTATCTTTTAATTGTATAATTATGAGTTTGAGCATTGTATAGGCACCTCATGTGATGTACATTTTCATGAAAATAGTATAAATAAGGACAAGACTTTCCATTATTCATTTTTCAAGAGTGTATAGTTGAATGTATTAAGGATTTTAATGTTTGAATTTAAAGATGCACTAACCTTCTTAGAGGGTTACCACCAAAGAAAGGGGACATTGACTATGCCATTGAGGTAATTCCTAACGCTAACCCTATTTGAAAGCCACCTTATAGGCTTAGTGCATCTAAACATCAGGAAGTAGAGAAGCAACTTCAAGATTATATAGACAAAGGCTTCATTAGACCTAGTAACTCACCTTGGGCATCACCAGTGCTCCTAGTCAAAAGAAAAATGATGGCTTTGAGACTTTGTATAGATTATAGATCATTAAACAAGGTAACAATAAAAAATAGGTCTCCAATGCCTAGGTTGGAAGACCTAATTGATCAGTTACATCAAGCTAGGTATTTTACCAAGCTTAGCCTTAGGTTAGGATATCATCATATTAGAATTGAGGCAGAGGATGTCCCTAAAAGTACTTTTCGGACTAAACATGGGCATTGTGAGTTTTTGGTGATGCCTTTTGGTCTCACTAATGCTATTGCCACTTTCATGAAGCTCATGAATAGTGTTCTATGACCATATCTAGGGAAGTTTGTAGCAGATTTTTTGGATGATATTTTGACTTATAGTAGATTAGAAGAGGAACACTCAAATAAAAGTGTAATTTTTTCAGCATAGAGGTTAGATATCTTGGGCATATAGTCTCCCAAGATGGAATCCAGATGGATCTTGATAAACTATGGGCTATTATGGAATGGTCACATCCTAGCAACCTAGGCGAGCTTTAAATCATTTTACATCTATCACGTTTCTATCATAGATTCATCTAGAACTATGCCAAACCTATTATCCTAGTGAAAAAAGAGCTAAAGGGAAAGGGAAAACCTTTCATTGGGGAGATGAGTGGAAGCAAAGTATGGAAAATTTGAAGGTACCAATTGCTACAAATACACTTTTGCATATATCGGATCCCACTGAACCCTTTTTGGTTGAGATTTGTTGGAGTTCAAGGTCTTCACAAGCAGATGAATAGCACAACAAAGAAGAAGAAGCTTGGAGCACAACATAACATTGAATGAATTAACAAGTAAAAATTTCCAAAGATAAGACCCAAGGGGAAAAACCTTATAAAGAGGGAAAAAAGTTTCCTGGTGTACCTAAACCAGCCAAAAGGCTTCTAATCCACACACTCAATAGTTCCTATGAAAGCTACCCTATACTCAGCCTCACGACTAGAAGTAGCCATTGTAGGCTGCTTCTTGATCAACCAAGATATGCATGAGCTACCAAGCATGAAGCAAAAACCACTAGTGGATACATGAGTGTCATAGCAACTAGCCCAGTCTGAGTTAGAAAAAGCATGTAAATCTAATGGTAATGATGCACAAACCACTAGTGGACACATGAGTGTCATAACAACTAGTCCAATTTGATTTAGAAAAAGGTGATAATGGTCCCCCCTTGGAATAAAACAACCCAGATATCCGCATACCACTCAAGTAGCAAAAGATGTACTTAATCACCTGCCAATGCTTGACACCTAGGCAATGCATAAAATTGCTCATCTAAGAGATAGCAAACTGAATATCAGGTCGAGTTATGCATAAGTGAATCAAGCTACAATGGCCTATTGATAGAGAACAACATCAAATGCATCTCCAGCATCATGAAGTCTCAACCATAAACTTATTTCCATAGGAGTGACAATAGGTTTGCAATCTTCAAGGCCAAAACACCACAATAATGTGTCAATATATTTTGCTTGACACAAAGCTATTCCCCCATCAACTTGCATAAATTGAATGCCCAAATCATCCATGTCTTATGCAAAAGAGGCACTATGAGAGCCTAATTGAGTATGATATGACAGAGGTGCATCTAATTTGTTGTCACGCAAAGTCTGCACCAGCCATTTTGGCATAGTTTTTGCCTCCTCAATGTCAGCTCTCTCATCAACAAGTGCATCATGTAAATCTGCATCATAAATGGGATGATCTGCATCATCACATGAAACCTGCAAAGGCTGATAAGTTGTCCCATTAGGACCAGCACTTGATTGTCCACCTGTAAAAAGAGGGAACAAAGTATCATACATGTCTTTGGAGCTAACAGACGTCTCCTTAGTACATCAAAGCAATGGCTGAATAGCATCTTCCACAAAAACAACATCACAACTAACCAGAATGCATTTAGTCTGTGGATGATATAAATGATAACGTTTACTTTCAGAACTGTACCCAACAAAAATACATTTTATTGCTTTATCATCCAGTTTTTTGTGATGTTGTTCAGACACTAATGCATATGCCAAACAACCAAAAACATGCAGATGAGCAACACATGACTTGCAATCATGCCAAGCCTCATATGGAGTGATAAATTGCATGGCTTTAGTGGGACACCTGTTAAGTACATATGCTGCACACATGACAGCCTCAAGCTAGAAACTATGTGGTAAAGCCTGACTCTTGACCATACACCTCGCCATCCCCATGAGTGACATGTTCTTTCGTTCAACAACTCCATTCTGTTGAGGTGTATATGGCATTGTACACTGGTGTTTTATCCCACGTTCAGCCAGAAATGCATTAAAATCAGAAGACATATATTCCCCCCTCGATCAGAACGGAGGGTGCCCATTTTACATGCTGACAGATTTTCAACCAAAACCAAAAACTGTTTGAAGAACGTGAACACTTTGGACTTTGCCTTCAATGGATATACCCATGCATGCCTGGAAAAATCATCAATGAAAGTCACGAAGTAAAGATAATTCCAAAAGAAGATGTCTGCATAGGACCACAGACATCACTATGTACAAGCTGCAATTTTTGAGTAGCCCGAACTGAACCATCTTTTGGAAAGGAAGAACGCTGCATTTTACCAAAAATACAGCCTTCACAAACATGTTTTCCGGGCACCTCAAGTTTGGGCAAAGAGGACACCATTTTAGATTTCTATAGGCATAGCAAACTAGCAAAATTTAGATGACCAAAGTGTGCATGCCAAAGCTTTGCATTTGACATAGCTTGAGAATCATGTACACACATGCCAAATCATTTACAGATCTTTCATACTCTATGAACTTATATAGCCCACGACATAAAATGCCAGAAGCAATAATCACATTGCCATTTGACAGATCATGAACTGTACATCTGTCATCAACAAATTTCACAACCAAACCAATATTGATTAATGCAGAAACTGATAACAGATTTTTCTTGATCCCTGGCACAAACAAAGCATCTGAGGAAGTGAAAGAACTACCATCAGTAGTAGTCAAAATGATCTTACCGACTCCCATAACAGGATAAGAGGAGTTGTTGGCGCATGTAACAGTATTCCCTATAGGGGCAGGCTCAAGTGAAGAGAAGAAACTACGCTGCGAGGTAATATGTTTGGTCGCCCCACTCTCAAAGTACCAAACATCTCAGTCTACTGCAAACATGCACTGCTCATGAGAAGATGGGTCAAAACTGCAAACAGTAGTAAACGCCCATTCTTCTTCCTGCACAAGATTAGCAGACTCTGTTTTTGGTGTAGAGGCTTCTACAACAACCATTCTAGCCTCTTTCTTCTTTGCCTCATTAGTAGCCAGTTTTGGACAGTTCTCAATGATATGATCATTTACTTTATAGTACTTGTAGAACAATTTCTGCTTTTCTGATTTCTTTTCATCTTTGTCTTCCCTCTTTGAATATGCAGAATTAGCAGATTTCTGCTTACTAGTTGAAGAGCTCCATTTTCCTTTGCCCTTCTGACTAGCCAGTAAAGCTTGATCTGCAACACGCATAATGAACCTATTCTACCTGGACTGATCTTCCTGCAATAGAACAGAGACTAGCTCCTCAAATGACAAGGCATTTGGATTGCCTTTCATCATCAACCAAAGAGTAGAAGCAAAACTCTGATATGAATCAGGAAAACCATTCTTAACGGTCTACACAAGTGAGCTATTTGATATAACCTCATCTGTAGAAATCAATTGTTCCTTCAAGTTTCTGATCTTTGTTAGAAAACTGTCCATAGAATCACCTTCATTCTTGTGCTCACCCATTAGGGCAATAGGCATATATACAAGCCGAGGAAGAAAAACCTCCTAAAGAGGGAAAAAAGTGCCCCGGCGGACCTAGAGTGTTCACACACATCACTACCTAAATATATCAACAAAATCATCAATGAATATCATGAAGTAAAGGTAGTTCCAAAAGAAGGTTTCTGCATAGGAACACAGATATCACTATGAACAAGATATAATTTATGAGTAGCTCTAATTGAACCATCTTTAGGGAAGGAAGAATGCTGCATTTTGCCCAAAATACAAGCATCACATACATGTTTACAAGGTGCCTCAAGTTTGGGCAAAGAGGACACCATTTCGGATTTCTACAGGTTTAGCAAACTAGCATAATTCCAATTACCAAAGTGTGCATGCCAAAGCTTTGTATCTGAGATAGCCTAAGAATCTTGAATTGCACATGCAGAGTCATTCACAGATTTTGCATAGTATATGAGATTATATAGCCCACAACATAAAATTCTAAAAGCAATAATGGCATTGCCATTTGAAAGATCATGAACAAATCAACAAATTCGACAACCAAGACAATCTAGGCTAATGCTCAAACTGAAAACAATGCATCCTTGGCACATACAATGCATTTTCTTGATCCTTGGCAAATACAATGCATCTGACAATGTGAAAGAACTACCATCAACAATAGTCAAAATGATCTTAACAAATCCCATTGCAGTATATGAGGATTTTTTTGTGCATGTGTCAGTATTCCCTATAGGGGAAGGCTCAAATGAACTAAAGAAACTATGTTGTGAGATAATATGTTTGGTTACCCCACTATCAAATTACCAAACATCTGAGTTTACTACAAACATACACTACTCATGAGAAGATGGTTCATAACTGCATATAGTAGTAAATGTCCATTCTTCATTCTTCACAAGATTAGCAAACTTTGTTTTTTGTGTAAAGGCCTCTACAACAACCATTCCAACCACTTTCTTTTTTGCCTCTTTGTTGCTAGTTTTGGACAACTCTTTATGACATGATCATTTGCTTTACAATATTTGCAAAAGTGTGTTTTTCTATTTTCTTCTCATCTTTGTCTTCCTTCTTCAACCCTACAACATTGGTAGATTTTTGCTTACGAGTAGATGAGCTTCATTATCTATGGAATTCATCACATATCTACCAAAATCAGATAAGCATGATGCCATTCTTGTTATTGTGGATAGATTTACAAAGATGGCACACTTCATTCCAACTATCAAGGCAATCACAAGTGCAACCACTGCTAGAATTTTTCTCAGATACATCTTTAGGCTTCATGGATAGTGATCAAGGTCCACAGTTCATATCCAGCTTCTGGAATAGTCTTTGCAAGCTCCTTGGTGTTCAAGTTAAACTATCTACAACAAATAATCCATAGACTGATGGAAAAACAAAACGAGTGAATCAAGTCCTAGAGCAATATCTCTGTTGCACTAGCAACTATCACCAAAATGATTGGTTTGAGTTGTTACCCTTTGCAGAGTTTGCTTATAACAATAGTGTTCATGCATCTACTAAGCAAACTCCCTTCTTTGCAAATTATGGACAACATCCAAGGATGTATATACAACTCTCAAATCATGTCAAGAACCCAACTGCCAGAGATAAGTCCCAGTATCGCATGGAAATTCATAAAGAACTCAAGGAAGAGATCCATAAAGCTCAAGAACATTATAAGTACTATGCAGATCAACATCGTGTTCAAAATCCATCGTATCAAATTGGGGATAAAGTATGGTTACTTAGAAACAATTTGCAAACTTCAAGGCCTTGTGCAAAGTTAGGCCATCAAAGATTTAGTCCATTCACCATCTTGGCCAAGATTAATCTAGTCGCCTTCAAACTCCAGCTACCAAGTACCATGAGAATACATCTAGACAACTAGTCTATTAGAGAAGTCATGCTACCACTGATAGTGCCTATCCTATGGGTTTGTTCCTTAAGCTCAGCAAATTTCTTGTGTGTAACAAATTCATCATAAAGCTAAGTGTATTGATCATCTTCTTATTGTTCAGCCTCTCCCATCCTCTAATCATATCCTCTAGACCTTTGTCTTTAAGTGTGGAAGTGTGTTCTATTTGCCCTTGATCCTCAATTTCCATGTGTATTTCCCCCCCAAATGTAAAAGCTAAAGAGCTAAATGAATATGGAGGTAAACGTATATAACCAAAGAGACATAAATATCACGGAAGCACTTCCTTGATAATCTCCAAGCTATCCAAAGAAATTTTGAAGTGATCCTTGAAGTAGTAAGACTCAGAGTTTAGGTTCTTGGCAACCCCAAAAGAAAATTTGAAATGTTTGCTTGGTCCAAAGAGGGTCATAGCACCATAAAGCTCTCAAAAGAGCTCCAAAAACAACCTTGAAGTGCTCCAAAACCAATGGTGAAGCAATACTGAACAAAATTGAACTTGTCACCCATCCTTTCCAGTCTTCAAAGTGTACTATAGTAGCCAAAGTAAACTAGTTCATATTAAAGTGCTTAAAAAATCTTTTTACCTATTAAATATCTTCAAATTAATGCACACTCTTGAAGGTAAGCTTCAAATCAAGTATTGTGTGTTGTGCTCTAGGTAAGCTTCTTCTTACTTGTTCACGTGCTTTCTTTGTCCCATTCCAATGTCCACAAACCATGTTACATATGGGTATGTTTACTTCCCCGAAATTCCCACAATTTCTCCTTCAAATGCTTCTCCAAATTGGCAAAAAAAAAAAAATTAGAGGCCGTTTACCTTCATGAGGATCAATTTGGTGTTTTTTCTTTAAACTCTTGATTAGCTCATTTGAGAGCTCCTTAATTGACAATAGTGCCATTTTCAAAGTATAAAGGGCCTTAGAGCATGAGCACTGCTTCACTCTTGAGGAAGGAATGAAGGAGCGAGAGCTTGTTGGAGTTTGAGGTCTGCAAAAGCACGTGAACAAGGAAGAAGAAGAAGAAGCTTGGAGCACAACACACAATACTGAATGTATTACCAGGTGAATATACAAAGATAAGTAACCCGTTAGGGTTATAGGTGTATATACAAAGTGAGGGAAAAAACCTCCTAAAGAGGGAAAAAGGTGCCTCAATGGTCCTAAGTGTGTTCACACACATCACTACCAAAATATAACAAATCCCCCCTAGGAGTGATGCGGTGAACAAGGGGTTAGCACTCATGTATAAGAAAGGTATGTGGAAAGAGATCAATCCACAAAATGAAGTAATCCCAAATCTTTGTGAAAATCTTCAAACTTCTTTTGAGGTAGAGCCTTTGTGGAAAGATATTCTATGTTATTGTGTGTGGGCACATATGCCAAACTGATCTCTTTGGCAAAGAACTCGTCCCAGACATAATGATAATGCACCTCAATGTGCTTTATGCAATCATGGAACACAAGGTTCCTTGCGACTACCAATGCGCTCTAATTGTCAGTGAAGATGGTGGTGGCAGAATATTGACCAACACCCAAATCAACCAAAAGGCATCTGATCCACACACACTCAATGGCGGCTATGAAAGATGCCCTATAATCAGCCTTATGACTTAAAGTGGCCACAATAGGCTGCTTCTTTCTCAACCAAGATATGCATGAGCTACCAAGCATGAAGCAAAAATCATTAGTGGAAACTCGAGTGTCATAGAAACCAGCCCAATGTGAGTCAAAAAAAGCATGTAAATCTAGTGGTAGTAATCCACCCTTGGGATAAAACAATCCAAGTAGCTAGGTATCACTCAAGTAGTGAAAGATGTGCTTGACCACCTACCAATGCTTGACACCTAGGCAGTCCATAACCTTCTCATTTGTGAGACAATAAACTGAATATCAAGGATCCAATAGCCTATTGATAGAGAACAACATCAAATGCATCTCTAACATCATCAAGACTCAACAATTAACATGTTTCCATAGGAGTGGCAATAGGTTTGCAATATTTGAGGCCAAAACATTGCAATAATGTGTTGATATATTTTGTTTGATACAAAGCTATTCCACCATCAACTTACATAAATTGAATGCCCAAATAATGATGATGCCCCAAATCTAACATCTCAAAAGAGGCATGCAAATCAGCCTTAAAATTAGAAATATGCTTCTCATTTGAACCAATAAGCAGAATGTACTCAACATAGACAACAACGATCAGAAGCACATAATTTGCAGGCTTAACATATAAAGTGCTCTCAGTTGGGTTGTTCTCAAAACTGTGTGTAATCAAGTAGGCATGTATCTTTTCCTACCAAGCATGTGGTCATATAATGCCTTTTTTAACATGCACACTTTGTTTTCATGCCCTTTCTACACAAAATCATGGGGCTAAAAAATATACATTTCTTCATTTAAGTTACCATTAAGAAATGCATTTTTAATGTCCAACTGATGTACATTCTAACCATGATTGGTGCACAGATGCTACAAATAGTAATCATTTGGCATGTGTGTGCAAAGGTCTCATCAAAATCAATGCCTCATTCTTGAGCATAACCTTATGCTACAAGCTTAGCCTTATACCTATCAACTTTTCCATCAAGTTTACACTTCAACTTGTATACCCATTTAGTGATAGTGGCCTTTTTGCTTGGAGGCAAATCACATAAAGACCAAGTGCCATTCTTCATACTAGCATCATATTCTGATTGCATAACAACCATCCAATTTTTTAAATTTTTTGCTTCATCAAAAGTAATAGGCTCATTTCCATCGACACAAAGACTAGAGGTAGCCATTGCATAGCAATTTGATGCAAAAGAAGCACTATGAGAGTGTGAATGAGTACCATATGATAGAGGTGTATCTAATTTGCTATCTTGCAAAGTTTGCACAAGCCATTTAGGCATAGTTTTTGATTCCTCTATATCAGCTCTCTCATCAACAAGTGCATCATGTAAATTTGCATAAAAAATGGAATGATATATCATCATGTGCAACCTATAAAGGCTGAGAAATCACCTCATGCAAGAGAATAAGGATTATGACCACCACATGCTAAGGAGATGACTCTCCTCCCAACCAAATGCCTCTATATATAGCTCTCTCCAGGGGACTGCCTTCTTGGGCAGGTGGATACTAGCCAGCCATGTGTCGACCATGTAACCACATGTGTGCCAAGTGTCCTAGTTAACTCGAGTTAACTCAAGTGGATGCTTCTAGAAGGCTATAGATCTCTTTTGGCAAAATACTCTCCTTATGTCCCCCATGGGGATTGAACCCAAGACCTCGTCCTTCACATCCTTGAGACTTAACCACTAAGCTAAGTGGATCACTCATTCACAAGATCACAAGGCCTCATAGTAAGTCTAAACTCGAGATCTTTGGTCATACACACTAGTGACCAAACGGTGTCCGATTTCAGATCCGTCTGAACTGGCTTGATCCTTGGATCATAGACTTACTTTATTACATCCTTCCTTCCTTGGAAAAATATTTTCGTCCTCGAAAATAGAGCTATATATCTACCATAGGCAACCGTCGAGCCTCATGTTCTAAAACTAGAAGAACATGGTCATGTTCTAAAACTGGAAGAACATGTCTCATATATGTGGTAGCATCCCTGCCCAAATGATTCAAAACACTGTCTCATTTTGCACTTTGATGAACTGGACTCATATGAACTGCAGTCAATACTGCTTCTGCCCAAAAGCCTTGTGAGAGGTTTGCATGATGCAATATAGAGACTACTCTATCTTGAATAGTTTTATTCATCCTCTCAGCTACACCATTCTGTATTGGGGTATAAGGAGCTGTAAACTCTCTACGAATCCCTCTAGATTGATGGAAAAGGCTGAATCCATGTGAGGTATACTCACCCCCATTATCTGAACGTAAAGCCTTAAGCTTAGTTCCTTTTTCAGTCTCAACTGAAGCAAGCCATTTTTTGAAAGAAGGGAATACCTCATCCTTCGATTTGATAGGATATACCCAAACTTTTCTAGTAGCATCATCTATGAAAGTGACAAAGTAAAGAGAGCCATCTAAGGACCTAGTGGGCATAAGACCACACACATTTGTATGAACGAGATCTAAAGGTTGAATTGAAGAGTCAATGTGCATTCTATGCACATTTCTAGTTTGCTTTCCATATTGACAATTCTCACAAAATGAAAAAATCGGAGAAAGATAACATAGGTACGTAGCCAGAACGAGAAAGATTTTCCATTCCACTACGAGATATATGTTGGAATATGCAAGTCCACATCATCTCTTCAAAGTATTATTATAGGTTGAACTCTTTATTAAAGTTCATTATATTCTTAGAGTGATTTATTATGTTTTCCACATCAGCCATAGTCGTGAATAAAGCATATTTGAAGTCAATGCCAAGTTGGAAAAGTGTTCCTATAATTTAGGAAAAATTTCAGGACAGTAGCACACCTTTTCTGAAGGCAGTTTTGCACGGATCATATCTCGCTAACCGTGCATCCTTTTTGGTTGATTAAAAAGCTGAAATGTTTTGCATAGTATCAAGTATCAGCTCACCAAAAATCTCCCATAAATTTGTCTCCAAACTGAAGTTATGCTGGCCGCAAGTTGGTAGGTAGAAAATTGGTAGATTGCTGAAAACGGCCAGTAGGCCAACTTTGGAAGCTTGTATCTTGAGCTACGTGCGTCATCTCAAAATGCTTTCTTCAGCAAAGTTGTTTCCCATATCATGGAGAATCTCCATCTAAAGCAGTTTCATCAAATTCCCACGCATTAGAGAGTCATGCCTATTTAAACAGAGGCTTCTGAGCATTTTTGGTAGACAGACAAAGGGCTGGAGTTGAGAGACAGTCGACTCATTTTTTTGTAGTTGTGGAGTGCATCCTAGGGACTGAAGTGGATTGGTGTATACCACACACTCTTGACCATTATACATTGGCTTCATGTGTATCATTGAGCTCATTTGATAGTGTTATCAGCTTTGTTCTTTCCAAGTAATTTGAGCTTGAGTTAGCTTCTACTACTGAACTTTGTATTCTTGTTGATTTAAGGATTGCTCACTTATTTGTCTCTCATATCTCATAGAAGGCATGGGAGACATTGAAGAATATTTATGAGTCCAGGAGCACCTCGAGGCAAGTGGCATTGAGGGCTGAACTTACAAATTGTACGAGGAAGCAAGGAGAGGATGCTTCAAGCTTCATCAAGAGAGTCAAGGATCTACATCAACAACTAGTGGCTGTTGGAGATAAGATGTCTGACAACGAGCTCTCTACAATCATCATCCATGGATTGCGAGATGGATATGAAGGCTTAGTTCAAGGCGTCATCATCTTGAGGGAGAAGCCATCTCTGTTGGAACAAGCCAATCACAAATTGGTGATTATAGAGATCTTGAAGAAGACTTATGGTCAGAATGAAGTGAAGGAAGATACTTATGAAAGTGAAGAAGATTTCAGGATGATGTCTTGTACACATATGTACATATAAGTGAAGAATCTTGTAAGCTGAGTATAGCTAAGTCTTTAGGATGATTAGTAGCAATGTCATAGATGCGGGATGAGTCAAAAGTCATGTATATATAAGTTAATGAGGACAAGAAATATGTAAGAGAGTCATTTGTAGATGACAAACTTTTAGAAAGATGTGTAGAGAGTTTTTTCCCAGAAAGGAGCGACGGGTTTTTCTCTGAGTGCTCTCTGTCTGATCACGTGGATCAGAAATCCTTTTGTACACATCTAATTGAGAAGCCAATGAAGCTATGTCTAGAGTTTCAGAATCTAATTCCTCTCCTACTGTGAGAATGATCAATAGGAACATTCATATGTGAACTTTGGGAACTGAAGTCTGAGAGTAGCGCACTTTTCCGTCTCAGTATTTTGATCAGATCTGAGTGTATACTGTAAAGTTTTTGATGAGTGAGCACTTAAAATTTAAGTTAGAAGATAAGGAAGCTATGGCTAAAAGCATTTAGCAAAACGGGTTTCAGATTGGGAGAAATCAACTTAAGAAGTTGACTATGTAGAAGGCGCAACTTCTGAGAGACATTTTTCTGACATGTCTTTGATCTTAATGATCAAATTAAACTTTTGGTGATTAGTTTTGAGAATTAATGATTGACATGTTTGTGCAAAGGTATTGCGAATACTTGTGCATCATTTGCTTGAAGAAATTTGAAACTTTATGCAGGTAATGAAGTGGATTTCTGAAGCAGACTTTCTGAAGTAGACACTTCTTCACTCAGAGAAGTGTTGCTTGAAGTTTTGGTAAAGAAGAACATTGTTTGTGTAAAGTTTGGTTTATAACTGACATAGAAGTGTTCTTAAGTCAGTATAGATCAAACCTTTGGAGATTAAGAGGTCTCCAACAGTGGTATCAGAGCTTAAGGTGAAATACAAGAGAAGAAAAGACAATTGAAGTTCCGACTGGTGCAGATATTGAAGATATTCCAAATCAAAGGAGGACAAGGACAAATTATTGAAGATAACTTGCAGAAGTTCAGAGCACGAGTTCGAAAGAATCAAGAAGGACAAAGACTATATCAAAGGTACACTTTCTCCTCATAAACCATAGTAATTGCAGATATAGAAGGTCAAGGATGGGAGAAAGCTTGCAGATTGATAAGCTAGATAGGGAGAACTATCTAGCATGGTCCATGAGGATGGAAGCACACCTCATGAGCAAAGACCTTATAGCATTTATTACAGGAGATGAAGAAAAACCTGAATTTGCAGATCCTAGTATTCCTACTAGGGAAGAGCTTGCAATGTTGAAGACTTGGATGAGAAAGGATGCTCAAGCAAGGAGTATCATTTACATGGCTGTAAATGATTACCTTCTACCTCACATTAGAGGTTTGGAAAGTGCTACAGATGTTTGGAATGCCTTGGAAGAGCATTTCCAAAATACAACTAAGTCAAGGAAGTCCTCACTATGGGCTGAGTTCACAACCTTTAAGAAGAAGAGCTCACAATCAATTTCAGATTATGTGGCAAGGATGAAGGATATTGCAGATAGCTTGGGAGCAGTGGATGAAGACATTGAAGAGGAAAAGTTGGTAAGACAAATACTTACAGGTTTGAGAGGAGATGAGAAGTGGAAACCCTTCATATTGTCCATAGAGTTGTCACTTGATCACTTTACTCCTGATCTTAATCAATTGCTAGGTCACATGCTAACCTTTGAGCAGGATCTTAAAGGAGACAATGATAGAAGTACAAGTCAAGCTATGTACTCCAAGGACAAGAAAAAGAATGGCAAGGGAAAGCAATCGAATGATGATGAAGGGAATTCAAATCAAGCTAACTTCACAAAGGGAAAGATGAATTTCAAAGGTAAAGGAAGAGGAGGTAAGAACAAAGATAATGCTAAAGCTTGTTGGATTTGTGGCAGAACAAATCATTTGGCAAATGATTGTTGGTATAACAATCAAAATGGTGGAAGCAATAATCAGAATTATAATCAAAGAGGTAGAGGAGGCAGAAACCAAAGAGGCAATTTCAAAGGAAGAGGTGGTAGGACATCATATGGTAGAGGAGGTGGAAGAAACTTCCAATCTCAGTCCTACAACAACAATTATTACAATTATGCATCAGATCAAAAGGATGACATGACTCTTATCTTGAATGCAACTCATGAATCAATGGGAGAAGATCAAAGAGTGTTTTATATTGACTCAGGGTGTAGCAACCATCTGAGTGGGAATCTATCCTTGATGACTGATATGGAAGCAAGGGTGAATGGACATACAGTTCAAACAGGTGACAATACCAAACATAAAGTGGAGAGCATTGGATCAGTGAAGACAAAGAGTGGAAGTACACTTCTGAGCAAGGTACTTTATGTTCCTACTATTCCTAAAAATTTGATAAGTGTAGGGCAAATTGTGGAGAAAGGATATGAGGTAAGATTCACAAATGATGGTGTTTATGTACAAGATCCAAATCAGGGATATAGAAACATAATTGCAGGTAAAAAGGAAGGAAGATTGTTTACTCTCAAAGTCCAAGGTAATGTGGGACATGCATTATTTACCTATGGAAGTCAAAAGGTATCTGAATTAGACCTATGGCATAAAAGGCTAGGTCATTTCAATGAGAGAGCTATAAAGGAAATGTCGAAGAATCAGGTGGTGCTTGGATTGCCAAATATTGAAGGGCAACATATGGTGTACAAGTGTGAAGCTTGTCAATTAGGTAAAGCACATAAGAGTTCTTATAAGAAATCATGGTACAAGCATTCAAACATGCTTGAATTGGTTCATACAGATGTATGGGGTCCCTCAAGGGACTATAGCATAAATGGATCCAGATATTATGTGTTGTTTGTTGATGATGCAACCAGGTGGATTACTTTGTATGTAATCAAGGATAAATCAGAAGTTTTCAAGACATTCAAACATTTTCATGCCTATGCAGAAAGGATCACAGGGCAAAAGCTTAAGAGGTTAAGGTCAGATGGAGGGGGAGAGTATTTCTCTAAAGAGTTTGATGATTATTTGTGGAATGCAGGTATCAAAAGAGAAGTAACTTGCAGGTATTCCCCTCAACAGAATGGAGTAGCAGAAAGGAGAAATAGAACTCTTGTAGAATTTGCAAGAGCCATGATGAAGGAAAAGAATTGTCCAAATTACTTATGGGCAGAAGCTATTAACACTGCAACATACCTTGTGAATAGGTTGCCTTGCAAAGCTTTGGATGGAGGAACCCCTTATGAAGCATGGTGGGGTAAGAAACCTACCCTTGATCATTGTAAGGTATTTGGATGTATTGCATATGCTTATGTTCCTTCACAATTAAGACATAAGCTAGAACCAAAAGCAGAGAAGTATGTGTTTATTGGATATGATGATAGACAGATGGGTTACAGGTTGTGGAATCCATCTACAAAGCAATTTCTTGTTACCAAAGATGTGACATTTGATGAGCAAAATACATGGTATGTAGGATCACCAAATGATTTTACAGGTGTTGAAGAAATACAAAGGAAAGGAAAGGCAAAAGTAAAAGTGTGTGAAGAAATTGTTGATGAAGTTGACTCTAGAAGTAGATTGCAGGATCATGTAGAAGAAGGGCCAAGATTTGATCCAGAATCAAATGAGGCTGAAACTTCAAGAAGTGCAGAAATCAGAAGATCTACAAGGGAAAGGAAAGAACCTATAAGGTATAGTTATGATACATCTTTCCTAACAACAAAAGATTATGCCTACATTGTGAAGACAGAAGAAGATCCAACCACTTATGAAGAAGCCAAAGGTAAACAGAATTGGGAGAAGGCAATGCAGGAAGAGTATGATGCTCTACTTGAAAATGAAACTTGGGAATTAGTACCAAGACCAAAGAATCAGAAGGTCATTGGATGCAAGTGGGTATATAAAACAAAGAGGTTTGCAGATGGTAAAGTGTCTAGATATAAGGCTAGACTTGTGGTCAAAGGTTATGCCCAAACTTATGGGGTAGATTATGATGAAACCTTTAAACCTGTTGCTAAGATGTCTACAATTAGGACATTGATTGCTATTGCTGCTTGCAAGGGATGGAAATTATCACAATTGGATGTGAAAAATGCATTTTTAAATGGATACATTGCAGATGAAGTTTATATGGAGCAACCAGAAGGCTTCATGGAATCAATTGGATCAGATTATGTGTGTAAGCTCAAGAGAGCTTTATATGGGTTGAAGCAAGCCCCAAGAGCTTGGAATTACAGATTGGTCAAGTTCTTAAATGAATGTGGATTTCAAGCATCAAAGGCAGATAGTAGCTTGCTAGTGAAGGCAAGTGAAAATGGATACATTTACATGTGTATTTATGTTGATGATATTATTTTTACAGGAACAGATGCTCAAGGAATCAATGAACTCAAAAAGCAAATAGAGAAGGAGTTTAAGATAAGTGATTTGGGAAACTTATCTTATTTTCTAGGAATGCAGATTGTGTATACTCAACATGGAGTATATGTTTCACAAGAGAGATATTTGAAAAATCTTCTAGTCAAGTTTAACATGGAAGATTGCAAGACCTCAACTACACCATTGGAGGTAAATCATAAATTAAGCAGGTATGGAGGTGAAGAATTCAATGACATGAAGAAATATCAGAGTTTGGTAGGTAGTTTAATCTATGCTACATTGACAAGGCCAGATTTGTCATATGCAGTAGGTGTGTTGTCACAATTCATGCATTGTCCAAAGAAGACTCATTGGATTGCAGCCCAAAGGGTACTCAGATATATCAAAGGAACCCTAAGTGAAGGTTTGTATTATGGTTTCACTTCTGACACAAGAATCAAAGTGTTTAGTGATGCAGATTGGGCAGGTGACTCAGATGATAGAAGGTCTACTCATGGGTATCTCTGTTATGTTGGAGACAAACTAGTTTCTTGGTGTTCAAGGAAGCAACATACAGTTGCTTTATCATCCACAGAAGCTGAGTATAAGGGAATGGTAGAAGCTGCAAAAGAAGTGATATGGTTGAAGACCTTGATGAAGAGTTTTGAGACTGATCATAGTACTCCAATAATTTTTGGAGACAATATGAGTTCTTTGTATTTGGCAGCTAACCCTGTTTTTCATGCCAGGACTAAGCATATAGAGATTCAGTATCATTTCTTGAGGGAAAAGGTACTAGATAAAGAGATTGAAGTGATGTACACTCCAACAAAAGAACAAGTGGCAGATATGATGACAAAGAGCTTGGATGGACCTAAGCTACAGAGATTCAAGGAGATGGCAGGATTGAAGAAGAATGGAATAATCACAATTAGTGATTGAGGGGGAGCTGTTGGAACAAGCCAATCACAAATTGGTGATTATAGAGATCTTGAAGAAGACTTATGGTCAGAATGAAGTGAAGGAAGATACTTATGAAAGTGAAGAAGATTTCAGGATGATGTCTTGTACACATATGTACATATAAATGAAGAATCTTGTAAGCTGAGTATAGCTAAGTCTTTAGGATGATTAGTAGCAATGTCATAGATGCGAGATGAGTCAAAAGTCATGTATATATAAGTTAATGAGGACAAGAAATATGTAAGAGAGTCATTTGTAGATGACAAACTTTTAGAAAGATGTGTAGAGAGTTTTTTCCCAGAAAGGAGCGACGGGTTTTTCTCTGAGTGCTCTCTGTCTGATCACGTGGATCAGAAATCCTTTTGTACACATCTAATTGAGAAGCTAATGAAGCTATGTCTAGAGTTTCAGAATCTAATTCCTCTCCTACTGTGAGAATGATCAATAGGAACATTCATATGTGAACTTTGGGAACTGAAGTCTGAGAGTAGCGCACTTTTCCGTCTCAGTATTTTGATCAAATCTGAGTGTATACTGTAAAGTTTTTGATGAGTGAGCACTTAAAATTTAAGTTAGAAGATAAGGAAGCTATGGCTAAAAGCATTTAGCAAAATGGGTTTCAGATTGGGAGAAATCAACTTAAGAAGTTGACTATGTAGAAGGCGCAACTTCTGAGAGACATTTTTCTGACATGTCTTTGATCTTAATGATCAAATTAAACTTTTGGTGATTAGTTTTGAGAATTAATGATTGACATGTTTGTGCAAAGGTATTGCGAATACTTGTGCATCATTTGCTTGAAGAAATTTGAAACTTTATGCAGGTAATGAAGTGGATTTCTGAAGCAGACTTTCTGAAGTAGACACTTCTTCACTCAGAGAAGTGTTGCTTGAAGTTTTGGTAAAGAAGAACATTGTTTGTGTAAAGTTTGGTTTATAACTGACATAGAAGTGTTCTTAAGTCAGTATAGATCAAACCTTTGGAGATTAAGAGGTCTCCAACAATCTCTTAAGGAGATGGAACAAATTTTTAGAGATGAAGATCAAAGGCAGGCTGCAATGAAGTCAATACATGATGGAGGAAAGGCATCAACATCAAATGACAAAGCACTCTTCTCATCAAGGGGAAGAGGAAGATTCAACACACAAAGAGGAAGAGGGTGGCATCAGCCCACTCACAACCAAGATCGACAAGATCATGAAGGTAATCAATCTTTCCAAGAAAGAGGACATCCTTCCTCAAGAGGTAGAGGAAGAGGAGAAGATAGAGGTAGATATTACTCTATCCAATGTTACAATTGCTATAGGTATGGTCATTTTGCTAAAGATTACAGGAAATCAAGGTAATGGGAGAGGAAGATCAGCCCACTACACGGATGGAGAAGGTGGAAATGAGTCCGCTCATTTTGAATAAGATTCTTCACTTGTATCATTAGAAGAGATAGTAGCCCATACACATGATCCCAAAGAGGAACCATGGTGGATCGATAGCGGAGCAAGTTCTCATATAACTTCTCATGCTCAATACTTTTCTAATATTGATGATTCTCATAATGGTACTATCTTTACAGCAGATAGTACTCCAAATTCAATTGCAAGGAAAGGTGACATACCCATTCGATTGGGAACGGGAGAGAAAAAGACACTCGGCAATGTTCTCTTGGTACCATCGCTTACCAAGAATCTACTTTCAGTTGGAGCTATGACTGAGAAGGGAATCAAAATAGAGTTTGAAGGCCAGCAATGCCTCATTAAGGATCCAAGGATTCCTACAAAGTGGTTGCTAGAGGAAGAAAGCAAGGAAAGCTTTTCAAGTTAGAAGGAGAAGTCTTAGCATTTTCAGCAATGGGAAATGACAAAGCAGCCCCCATTATGCCTACAGAGTTATGGCACAAGAGATATGGTCACTTGAACTTCAATAGTATGTGTATGTTGAAGGAGAAAGGCATGGCCATTGGAATTCCAGCCTTACAAAGGATTGGAAAAGTGTGTGAAGCGTGTTGCCTTGGAAAGCATGCTAGGAGTAAGTTCTCAAATAGCAGCTCAAGGGCACGTGATATACTTGATGTGGTGCATGCTGATGTATGTGATTCAGCCCACACTCCCTCACTTGGAGGGAATATTTATTTTGTTACCTTCACGGATGATTTCTCTAGATATACTTGGGTTTATTTTATGAAGTCCAATGCTGATGTGTTTCATATTTTCAAACACTTTCATGCTATGGTGGAAAAGATGACAGGACGAAGACTAAAGATTCTACGGTCTGACAATGGAGGAGAATTCTTATCGAAGGATTTCAACCATTATCTACTTGAGAATGGCATTCAAAGGCAACTTACTTGTAGCTACACTCCACAACAAAATGGAGTGGCAGAGAGGAAGAATAGGACATTATTTGAAGCAGCAAGATGCATGCTCAAAGACAAAGGTGTGAGCAACATCGTTTGGGTTGAAGCAATCAACACTTCATGCTATTTGATGAATAGGTCTCCTACCGAAGTCTTGAAGGGCATTACCCCCTATGAATCTCTTCACAACATCAAGCCTAAGGTACATCATTTAAGAGTTTTTGGTTGCCTCACATTTTCTCACATTCCAGATGAAAAGAGGAAGAAGCTGGATGACAAGTCAAGGAAATGCATCTTTGTTGGATATAGTGATGTAAGCAAAGCTTACAAACTTTATGATCCATGTAAGAAGGAGACATTCCTATCATGGGATATGATTTTTGATGAGAATGCAAGCTTCAGTTCAGCATCAATTTCAGATTTGGATAAAAGCTCTTCAACAACAGTTAAAGTTGAAGTTCCCTCTTCTACACATGAGGAAACCATTGAAGAATTAGAGGAAGAAGATGAAGATCACAATGCAACTCTTAGAAGGTCTTCAAGGATGAGAACACAACCTCAAAGACTTACATATCAATGAGGTAATTCCTCAAGTTTTGAGCAAAGTAATGTTGCTTTGCTTAGCTCTATTTTACAACATGACGAACCATCAACATACAAGGCTGCTAGTACTCAAAAAGAATGGCAAGAAGCTATGGACAAAGAGATGGCTGCTCTTCATCAAAATGGGATATGGGAGTTATGTCCATTACCTCCCAACAAGAAAGCAATCGGATGCAAATGGATCTACAAGCTGAAATTCAACAAGGAAGGGAAGATAGATAGACACAAAGCAAGGTTAGTAGCTAAAGGATATTCTCAACAATATGGATTGGATTATGATAAAACATATGCTCCAGTAGCAAAGATGAGTTCAGTTAGGTTATTACTTTCCCTTGCCTGCATATTCAAGTGGAAGGTGAAGCAAATGGATGTCAACAATGCCTTCCTCAATGACATACTTGAGGAAGAAGTCTACATGCAACAACCGGAAGGATACATTGTCAAAGGTAAAGAGCACATGGTATGCAAACTTCTCAAAAGTTTGTATGGTTTGAAACAAGCTCCCCGAGCTTGGTATGCAAGGATTGATGAGCATCTTTGCTCTCAAGGCTTTCAAAGAAGCAATGCTGATCATAGTTTGTATTATAAAGTCAAGGGAAAAGATATTGTTATTGTTCTTCTATATGTGGATGATCTCATGTTGACAGGAAGCAATGGAGCAATGATTGAAGATGTTCAAAGAAAACTCTCTAAAGAGTTTGAAATGAAGGATCTTGGTGACTTACACTACATTCTTGGCATCGAAGTCTCTCGACTAGAGAAGGGAGATATATTTATCTCTCAACAAAAGTATCTTTTCTCCATTCTTGATAGGTTTGAGATGTCTCACTCTAAGCCGGTCTCTACACCTATGGAGTCAACTCTCAAACTCATGAAGGACGAGAATGGTGTTCCATATGATGAAACACTATATAGACAACTCATAGGATCTCTCCTCTATTTGACCATCACAAGACCTGATATTTGTTTTGCAGTGAACTCTCTCTCCAAATATCTACAAGCTCCCAAAGTATCTCATTGGAATTCAGCCTAGAGGATACTAAGATATTTGAAAGGTACTTCTTCACTTGGAATTCTCTATGGAGGAGATACATTGAATCTTCATGGAATTAGTGATTCAGATTATGCAACAAACTTGGTTGATAGAAAGAGCATAAGTGGAAATGCCTTCTTCCTAGGCAATGGAGCTATTTCATGGAGTTCCAAAAAGCAAAGTACGATCAGCTTATCCTCTACAGAAGCTGAATACAAAGCTCTCACAACCTCAGCTTGTGAAGCTACTTGGCTGAGAAGATACTTGGATGAGATTGGTTTTGGTGAAAACCAACCTACAACCATTCATTGTGATAATGTCTCAGCTGAATCTTTGGCAAAGAATCCAGTCATGCATTAACGAACCAAGCACATTGAAGTGAGGGAGCACTTCATCAGAGAGAAGATACAAAGTGGTGATATCATCTTACACCATTGCAACACAAAGGAAAATGTGGTTGACCTCTTCACTAAAGCTCTCGACAAGGAGTTGTTCATCAAGCATAGATCATCACTTGGCATGATGGAGCTTCCCTTAAGGGAAGGAAGTCATGAGTAAGGGAAGGCTCATCATGCATCTTCAAAAAATAAGGGAAGGCTCATCTTCATATGCCTTTAGCAAGCATTTTATTTCAGGTTCTTATTATTTTGAAGATGTTGGACTTGAGGGAAGGTGTTGGAATATGCAAGTCCACATCATCTCTTCAAAGTATTATTATAGATTGAACTCTTTATTAAAGTTCATTATATTCTTAGAGTGATTTATTATGTTTTCCACATCATCCATAGTCATGAATAAAGCATATTTGAAGTCAATGCCAAGTTGGAAAAGTGTTCTTATAATTTAGGAAAACTTTCAGGACAGCAGTACACCTTTTTTGAAGGCAGTTTTGCATGGATCATATCTCACTAACCGTGCATCCTTTTTGGTTGATTCAAAAGCTGAAATGTTATCCATATATCACGTATCAATCACCAAAAATCTCCCATAAATTCGTCTCCAAACTCAAGTTATGCTGGCCGCAAGTTGGTAGGTAGAAAATCGGCAGATTGCTAAAAACGGCCAGTAGGCCAACTTTGGAAGCTTGTATCTTGAGCTATGTGCGTCATCTCAAAATGGTTTCTTCAGAAAAGTTGTTCCCCATATCATACAAAATCTCCATCTAAAATAGTTTCACCAAAACTCCCATGCATTAGAGAGTTATGCCTATTTAAACACAGGCTTCTAAGCATTTTCGACAGACAGACAAAGGGCTGGAGTTGAGAGACAGTCGACTCATTTTTTTGTAGTTTTGGAGTGCATCCTGGGGACTGAAGTGGAGTGGTGTATACCACACACTCTTGACCATTATACATTGGCTTCATGTGTATCAGTGAGATTATTTGATAGTGTTATCAGCTTTGTTCTTTTCAAGTAGTTTGAGCTTGAGTTAGCTTCTACTACTGAACTTTGTATTCTTGTTGATTTAAGGATTGCTCACTTATTTGTCTCTCATACCTCATCTCATATATTCTTTGAGAGTGTGTTTAAGCTCAGCTCCTCATTTTCTTCAATATATGGCCCAAATGACCATGCCAAATACAAGCCATAGGCTGTTCAGTAACAGCTAACAAGTGTTCTTTCTGTGATACAAATAAAGGATAAAGTGAGCCAACTTTTCTTCGTTTTGCAATAAGCATATTGCCCTTTGATATGCGAAAGGACTGAGCATAGAAGACCACCTTGAAACCAAGGTCATCAAGTTGACCAACTGACATCAAACTATGTGATAATTGAGGTACATGGCATACATTATGCATAGTAAATTTTGAACCATCAATGAACTGCACAACCACATCTCCAATCCCCACAACATCACACTGGTAAGAGTCACCAAGTCTCACGGTACCAAGAGACTTTGCTGCATAATTCGAGAATCATTCTCTGTGTGGTGTCACATGGAAAGAAGCACCAGAATCTAGCCACTACAAGGAATACGGGCGTATAGCGACGGTTAAGGCAACACAAATTCGTCGCTATAAAATTGCAACATGCGTCATAATGAGCGTCGCACGCGGACCGTCGATTAAACGACGAAGTGAACGACACGTTTTGCGACTTGTACTACGACGGGACCTGCGACGCTCGCCTATAGCGTCGCTTATATGTGGGTTCGAAAAGTGTCACTTAAGCAACGCTTTGTACGTCGCATAAGCGACGCTGTCTGGACGTCGTTTATGTGACGCATCTAGCATCGCTTACACGACAGTCTGTTGACAGGAAAAAATTAAAATGTTGGAGGCTCTTCGATCGGCATTTTCACACATCTGATCGAAGAGCTCTGCAACGTTCGCAGTTGCGCTTCGCTTACGAGCTAAAGCAAGTATATGCAGGTCTCTGTTTCTCTCTTTCTACATCTTTTGCGCTTTGAACTCTCTCTCTCTCTCTGTCTCTCTCTCGCTTTGTTGACTCTCTCTCTTGTTCTCCTAATTGTTGACTCTTGTTCTTGAAATGTTATAGAAGTTCAAGTTTGCCAACATCTATATATCTACATCTTAAGAATACAACATGAACGAAAGAAAGGAGAAAATAACACTACATACATGCAACTTTGCATCGGTATATTTATTGCGATATTATTGGTTAAGATTTCAATCATCCACAATTTACTAGAGTGGTTCAGAATTCATGAGTAGTTGCTTACATGGATATAGGTGACATGATATTTGGAGAACTCCAAAGAGAATTTTTAAAAATATTGAAATAAAAAAAAAACAACATATTGGGAGTCATTAGCTAGTATGAATATGATGTTTGATATTCAAGAACTGTGGTGATAGGGTTCTTCCATCTGCAAATATCAGAAAACCACCTCCCAACGGCAATCATACCCGATAGAACACCCAAGATCCTGAACCACTTAGCCTTGCTCTTGCGCATGCTCCACAGATTGCTATCCACATCATTGTCAACTACATCCTTGACAGTGAACTCGTGAATGCTGGTGTCAATATCTTTCAAATCTTCATCCATTGGTGTCAATATTCTACCCACAGAATGCCTTCATTCATAAAAAATATTATTATGAAAGTATTATTGTAATTAATACACACGTAGCATATAATCTCATTACATAAATTTGTAATTAACGTTTTCCAACAAACTCTAAAATTACTCTTACAAGTCTCATCGCCAGCAAAGTGCTTTTGTCATGGGAGCTAGACGTAAGACCGAAACATACAAAGGCCTTCATTCTCCTTCCTCTTGGGCTAGCCATTCTCCTTCATCACCGCTCCCGTTCTTGAACCTTCCGGCGGAGGAGCTTGCTGCTGTGATTTTTGGCTGTGACCATGCAACTTACAATGAATGCGTCACACAACTTCTGTTTGGTATACTTTATCTATCCTCTTACTTTCTATCACAGATATATGTCTCTCCCTTTAAACCATATGCATGAACAATAGCTTGATCATCAGCTTTTCTGCATGTCTAGGCCTTCGAGATTCTCATATCATCTATGTAAAGAATGTCCGACCAGGGATGCCACTATTTTTGTTTAATTACATTGATAAAAAGTTGCATGGTATTTTTGAGGCAGATAGCTATGGAGAGATGAACATCAATCCATATGCCTGGACTGATGGGAAGCAGAAGACATGTTTTTCAGCTTAGGTTCTTTGCTTAGATTTAATAATCTCTGATATTACATTAGATCACTGTTTGAGGTGTAATGAGGTTTTGTTTACATGTAGGCACGCATACGGGTGAGATGTCAGTGTGCACCATTGACAGAAAGCATATACAAGGGAGCATTAGCAGCGAAGAGGAAATGGACGAGAACTGTGGTGATAGGGTTCTTCCATCTGCAAATATCAGAAAACCACCTCCCAACGGCGATCATACTCGACAGAACACCCAAGATCCTGAACCACTTAGCCTTGCTCTTGTGTATGTGTATATGTGTATGTATGTGTGTGTATGCATATATGTGTGTATGTGTGTGTATGTGTGTATGTATGTGTGTGTATGTGTGTGTGTATGTGTGTGTATTGTGTATATGTGTGTATGTGTGTATGTGTGTGTATGTGTATGTGTATATGTGTGTGCATGTGTATGCATGATGTATGTGTATGTCTGCATGTGCATTCTGTATGCATATGTGTGTGTATGTATATATGTGCGTCTGCATGTATATGTGTGTGTGTATATATGTATATGTGTGTGTATGCAACATTATGTGTGTATGTGTGTATACGAGTGTGTATTTGTGTGTGTGTGTGTATATATATGTGTATGTGTGTGTGTCTATGTGTGTATATGTGTGTGTATGCATATGTATGTGTGTGTGTATGTGTCTATGCGTGTATGTGTATGCATGTATGTATGCATATGTGTGTGTATGTGTGTGTATGCTTTATGTATGCATATGTGTGTGTATGCATTATGTATGTGTATGTATGCATGTGCATTATGTATGCATATGCATTATGTATGTGTATGTATGCATGTGCATTATGTGTGCATATACATTATGTATGTGTATGTGCAACAAAACAAAGATTACGACCACCACATGCTAGAGAGATGACTCTCCTCCCAACCTTATGCCTGTATATATAGCTGCTTGAACTAATGAGGACCACAAATGTAACTAGAGTCCACAAGTGCATGTGCAATCTCCTCCACTCCTTTCATATCCACCACTAGAGTCTATTAGTGGCTGGAGTGATCTCGACCACTACTTTAGTACCTTCCACTAAAGTCCACTAGTGGTTGTTGTACTCACCTCTTGAGTTAAGTCCACTGGACTCAAGTTAACTCACGTTAACTTGAGTTAGAAGGCTCTAGAGCTCTTTGGGTAAAACTCTCTTCCCATGCTCCCCATGGGAGTTGAACCCAAGACCTCTTCCTTCACAACCATGAGACTTAACCACTAGGCTAAGTGGATTACTTGAATATGACAGCACATGACTTATGCTTGAGTCTACTCTTGAGATCTTTGGTCCTACAGACGAGTGACCAAACGGTATCCGATTTCAGATCTGTCTGAAGCCATCGGATCCCTAGATCATAGACTTACTTTAACGATTTCAGATCTGTCTGAAGCCATCGGATCCCTAGATCATAGACTTACTTTATTACAGTATGTATGCATGTGCATTGTGTATGCATATGTGTGTGTATGCATGTAAGTATGTATGCATATGCATATGTATGCATGTATGTGTATGTGTGTGCATGTCTCTCTATGTGTGTGTGTATGCATATATGTGTGTGTATGTGTGTGTATGTGTGTATGTGTGTGTGTATGTGTGTGTGTATGTGTGTGTATGCATGTGTATATCTGTGTATTTGTGTGTATGTGTATGTGTATGTGTATATGCGTGTGCATGTGTATGCATTATGTATGTGTATGTTTGCATGTGCATTATGTATGCATATATGTGTGTATGTATATATGTGTGTGTGCATGTATATGTGTGAGTGTATGTATGTATATGTGTGTGTATGCAACATTATGTGTGTGTGTATATGTGTGTGTATTTGTGTGTGTGTGTGTGTATATGTGTATGTGTGTGTGTGTCTATGTGTGTATATGTGTGTGTGTATGCATATGTATGTGTGTGTGTGCATACCTGGTCTCTCTCTCTCTCTCGTGCTCTCTCTCTCTCTCTCTCTCTCTCTCTCTCTCTCTCTCGTTCTCTTGCTTTTGTCCAGATCTCAGCACAAATGTGCCGGGAGAAATCGAAATTTTCTTTGAACATTCTAGAGCATCGCTTACGCGACGCTCTCGAAAGGACGACGCATATGCGACACTCTCCAGTTTGCCCACGTTGCCCATACCGTTGCTAGCAAGCTACTCTGTTTGCGACGCAAAGATTAGCATTGCATAAGCGACGCAAGCTTTAGTCTGCGACGTACCCCGCCTAAAAATCAAAATTTCGAAAACAAGACCGTCGCTTACGCGACGTTAGCGTCGCATAAGCGACGGTGCCCGTTTTTTTTCCGGTTTCGGGGCATCGCTATGCCCCCTTATTTCTTGTAGTGAGCAGTCATGTGTGGGAAAGAGAATAAGCCATACGCACCTCCGTTGGCATAGTACTATTAAGTGTCAACACATCAGCATCATCAGAAATCGCATTGATTTCTTCAATCTTCACAGTCGAAGTAGATGGTGCAGGTAACTATTTAACATGCCCATCAATGTTCTGTCCTTTACCTTTAGCATTCTTAAAAGCATAACAGTCTTTTTTCATATGTCCTTTCTTATGACAATAATGGTATTCAATATCCCTCTTCCTTGATTTACTTCTACTCTTATTCCATTGACCATTCTTTTCCTTGTTCTTGCTCCTGCCACGTTGCTCATTGTTTCCTTGGTAAGAATCACGAACATTATATGCATCTTCACTCTGAGTGCCAACCATAGATTTTCTGCAAATCTCCTCACTCAAGAGTGGTCCACATATGTCATCATAGACGAGTTTACCACCAGGTGCACTATTGCTAATAGCTGTGCAAAATGTATCCCATGATGATGGCAAGGTGCATGCCAGGCGCAAGTGAATGGTAGACCTGGCCATTTCATCTAACTCATCCCAATAATCTTCATCCATGTCAGCAGGCTTCTTTGAAATCCCATTTACTGGCTTCCATTTCCTCCTTTGAATCAGCACATCTTTAATCTGATTCTTCCATAGAGCAAAGTTTGTGGCATCAAATTTTCGGATCTCAAAATGGTCTTTGCCCTGCAAGTTATAGATCCTCCTCGGAACACTGGCACTAGACCCTGATCCACCAGATGTGCCTGAGACCTCTGATGCCATGATGGTAGAGAATTGAATAGAATGATAATGGAGCTAGAAGAGTGCAAACACCAACAAATAAGTGTATCAGACCACTGTATAGTTGACTAAACCAAAAATCTGGAAAAATTTTGCCAGAGTATCCTCTACAAAATGAGCATATGACCAATGTCAAAATATCATAAAACTGCAAGTACTGACATGTTTACCTGCATAGTGAATTGCTGACTCCACTACATATAATCAGTTACCCAATAGAAGCCAACTAGGCTTATCGAGCACCTATGAACAACTATCATACATCTCCTATGGCGAGGCTCGATAAGTCTTCCACCTGCATCACCGAAGAGACCCCGACATCTAGGTGTCTCCCAGTTAAGAAAACCTCACCACGACCCTCTTTTTCAAATGTACAAGGCTTTATGCAAAAACGTAACTGCTATATCAATGACCACATGGACGTACATAAGCGGTATCCACAGAAGCATACATAGTGTGTATGTGCTCAATATATGCCATAAAATGATACTAAAAAGCTGAATGCACAGCCCAAAAACTAGCCAACAACACCTGCAAGTGTCTATCAAATATGATGTTTTAGGCTCAAAAAAACTTGCATATTGCAGCGACTGCTCCCACCAAAACTGAAAAACTTTCAAGAAACCTGTATTTTTACGAGTGTGGCTGAAAACACAGCCCCACATGTTGATATTTATTGTTGGAGAAGTACAAAGAACACTCTTCTTGATGTTCTTGGACCTGTGTGAAGAGAACTATGTGAAACAGTACTCCAAAATGGCTCCAAAAGACACCCAAAAATGCTTCCAAAATAGGCTTTGAAAGCAAAGAATGAAGCTTTGAGGGACCAAAAGATGTTCAAGGTAATGTCAACCTTATCTTTCCCCTTCTTTAGACACTACAAGAGTGTAGCTTAGTGGCAAGAGATTGCCACGGTTAAGCGAGCTCTAGGGGGAACAATACTGGGATGGGTGACCTCCCGAGAAGTACTAGGAACCTCTATCTCTTCCTTGATCGTTGAGGTCCTCCCTCACACGCAGCCAACGGTGACTTTGATGACTCAGATGAAAAGGTATGCCAAGGTCTATGCCTTGGTCGCTGCCTTAGTTGTAAGCCTTGGGGGGGTGCTTGCTTCGCTCGCACAAAAGGAACAAAGCTTTTTGTGCCGAATTGCTCTGATACCAGTGAAGTAATTCGATGGCAATGGACCACAGTGCACCCTCTTTCTCGAGAGCTCCACGAAGATATGCTCGGAGTAGGAAACCGAGATCCTAAGGGCGCACACAGTACTCCGCACAAAGGGTGCAGAATACGCAGAAAAACATAGTACACAGGGAGTACTAAGAGAGTCTTAGGTCTTACAAATGCGGTCGCACTTACAGTCTGTGATTGACCAGGACACTATATGTTTTATTAAAGAACATATACAAAGAAGTGTCCGGTGGCCATTTGGCCTTTCACATGGACACTAACGGTAACACTTTTGTAATACAATTTATGGTTATCAAATCTTGTGATTCAACAATATTACTCTCATAGTATGTATGTTCAATATTTCGACCATGAAAAATCAATCAACAAGTCATATTAAAGCTTGTCAATTTAGTTGGGTACCTTACAAAGTGACAAAATTTATCTCCAAGATCTTAGAGTGGACTTCCCACTCTAGGATGAAACAAAAATTTGGTGGTAGTCTTGAAAGCTTGAATTTAAGTTGGAGTGAGAAACTCATAGAAGTCTTATATGGAATAGTTTTGGGTGATTGGAGGTCACTTTTTGGGTGATCCAAAAAGTATATCATGCATAGATGATGGTTTCATGACCAACTTTTAAAAGAATTCAATAAACTCTAGATCATCAAATCAAGTGGACATGATGATCTGATGAACAAATCTTAAGTCTTCAAATTTCAGGTCATCAAGTTTAGGCATGTGATGATTCAATTAATGGAATTCAAGTGATTCCACTAGATTTCAAGTCACCAAGTTAGGTGCACATGACAATCCAATGGATTTTTTTTTTCTTGTAGATTAATGGTCTTTTTTATCAAACAAGATGGTGCACATGTTGCTTCAACGAACAATTTTTGTGTGACTTCATCAAACTTTTGGTTTACTACTATCATATGCAATAGGAAATGGTCAAATGTGGAACAAGGGTATCTAAGTGACTGTGATTGGAACTACTTTAAACGTTGCTCAAGTAGTAAGGCGGGATTAAAATTTGTGTAATTAATTTATGAGATGAGGAAGAGGTTTTACCTCTTAGTTATAGAGTCCTTAGAAAGATTGGAGCTTGAAACAGTTTTTCAAGATGTGATAATAAAAAGGTTAAAAGGGACCAAGTGACTCCTGAGGAATTGAGAGATTTGGTTAAGAACAAATTTCCTATTTAAATGATTTTAAGTTTGAAGATCCAAGATTAGTCTTTTATGCTTTGTTACATAATATGATAAGAAATGTTCAAACCTTGAACAAAGGTGCTTAGTTGCAGATAGGCTTAAAGTTATTAGATATTGATATAGTATTCAATTTCTTGTATAGTGTTTTGAATTTAAAGAAATATTGAGTTTAGGCAGAAGTCACTGCATGATGGTGTGGATGTGGGCTTGATGGTTTGAGACATCAAGTTTTGCATCAACATCAAAGTGGGTATGGTGGTATAGGATGCCATACTTTAAGTGGTGGATTCCCACATGCAAGTTCAAGTTCAATATCAAGTAACTAAGAAAGTGTTCAAAGTTTGGACAATTATGAAATTTATTTAGGATTTATTTTGGTCTAGTTGAAGTTAGGTTGACAAAACTGATGGGGATACTTCTTTCCTACATCTTTCTAGGATTTAAGAGCCCAGATTGGACACAATGGTCCTCTAGTTGGGAAGAATATCAATTAACGTGGACCATAGTGGAACCATCTAAGATGTTTTGGTCAACTTTACTAAAACTTCATTTTTCCAAACTAAGTTCAATTGAACTTCAAGAGATTATTGAAAGTCTTTAGACTAGTTAGAGTGTCCATACATTTTGTTAGGTCAATGCACAAGTGATGCACACAAATTGACCAAGATCGTAATTTGGTTAAAATGTTTAGAATCCTCCTAGTTCAAATGTTTGTGCTATGGATGCCCAATCCAAACATATCAAAACATTGCATTAAGCAAGGAGGTTTAATCCACCCTTATTATGCTCTCCATACTTTGCATTAGATTCAGATCATCAAGAGCGAATATAGTTCATGTTTTGAATGATTTGGCCAAGAAATAGACCACACAAGGATTCCCCTCTTTTCACATCCAATCCGGATACTATCCCCTTCTGTTTTAAGAGGCAAATAAAAGAGATGACAACTATGCTCCTCAGTTTGTACCATGGGCTCAACTGTAAAGCTATTACATAGTTATACCTTGAAGCATATTTTCAAGGAAGAAAATGTTCTTCAATGAGGAGGAGGGGGGAACATTATAAAGTACTTGGGACAAGGTTCTAGGTTAATGATAACATTAGGTGCTTTTGGAACATTAGAAAACCTATAAGCTTTGCCTAGTGGTTAATTATCAAGGATGGGAAGGAGTTTTGAGGTTCAACCCTCATGTAAAACATGGGGAGAGATTTTTTCCCAAAGAGCTTTAGATCCTTCTAGAATCATCCACTTAAGTTAACATGAGTTTAGAGAGACTTAACTCAAGTGGAAATTACATCCACCACTTCTAGTGGAAAGTTAAAAAGAAATGGTGGAGATTGCACTTGCATATGTAGATTACTCTAGAGGCCACAATAAGTCCCCAAATCTATATGATGGCAAGTTGGGTAGAGAGTCACAAGTCATTCTCTCTAGTGTGGAGACTAGATTCTCAACCACTTCTTTTGTGATATGAAAAACAATAGCATCATTGATCCTCTCAAGGAGGCTTCCTTAACTTTTGACTTTCTTTTCTTTATTTGGGTTTTATGATGCATGTAGATTAGTGCATATGCATGTAGATGAAGTAAAAAAGTAGGAATGATTAACTTCTTTTTTCTTTGCAAGATGTGTGAGGGACTATTTTGCAAGGGAACTCAGATACAATGGCCATTTGCTTAGGTGGAGGGTGAGTGGAATATTGAATCTTTGGAGGGAGTGAGAGTACATGAAGGTAAGTTTGAGCTACTAAATAGGCCTTAGGCACCCAGATGTTCAACGTGTTGGGATTAGCCATCATAGAACACTTGGGTACCCAAACATGTCAAAATTTTGGTTTTCGATCTCGTTCTAGCCTCTATGATTGAGGTGTTGGATTCGTTCTTTGCTTCTTTACTGGCAACTAAGGTGGTGGAGGAATCATTGGCGGCTCACCCTTTCAGATCCATATCTGCTTCATGCTTGAAGTGGATGCACATCCTCATTGCTTCCAAGGTGTGGTAGGGGTTGATCTTCGACTTTTGTGCTTGCGTTGAGGTTGACTCTTACGTGGTGGTGGGGGAGAGGTCAGTTGGACACTCCCTAATGGCAACTCTTGCTCTTAATCTAAAATTTCCTTGGTGATATAGCTTTGGTAGGAGATAGGTATTCCCCTCTTTTCCTTCGCTCATAACTCCTATCCTACCTATGGGTATCTCTCGCACCTTTCTTGGTGATCCTTCTTGAGAGTGGGAATTAGCAATATCTGAATGCCTTTTAGATTCCAAAGCTAAGAATCCCTTCAAGATTGATACCATTGAGGTTTATATGAATCATTAGACTTTAAGTGCCACTATCGGTGGTTTGGGACTTCTTGGGATCTACTTGTTGTCTAGCAAGCATGAAGAATTTTTTTCTCATCATGATGGAGAATTTTATTCTTCAAGTACTTGATATTACAGCTAAGTAATAAAAAACACAAGAAACTCACCAATAATATCACAAGTTCTTGATTCTATAGAAGGTGGAATTTCTCCCTCAATCCACAAGTATTCACAAGGATTCTTGAGAGAAATATGAGAGGAGAAATGAAGGTTAGAGCAAGGAGCTTCACCACATATCCCATAGATAAATGATCTTCATGATCAATTTCCGTAAGATATCTCTTCGATATATGCAGTCAAGTGAGTGATTGGATTTTGAATCTAAATCCCTACATGAATTGCTTCACTTCATAGGTTCCATGGTAATCAAAGTCCTTCCAAATGAGAGCCTCCACTATCTTGATTAGAAACGATGATTATGCTCTTCCTAGGAACATGAAAGTAGTAAAGAACACTAAAGTGTAGTGTCATCTCACTTTAGAAGAGTTGTTGAAATTCATAACTAAGTTGTCCAAGCATGAAGCAAACCAACTGAAAGAGATCTTAAGATAAAGACTAAGTTTTTGTCATTATCGCTTGTTCAATAGGATATGAACAAACTTGGAAAAGTTTGTCCAAGGAGTTGCAATTCAAACTACTATAGCCTTTGCCCAAGTATTGACAATAAAGATCATGAATGAGTCATGAGAGTTATCTCGTAAAGCACAAAATCCTAACTAGGATTGAATTTTGGAGTTCAATGTTTCTCAATATCAAAGCATAAAGAGGCAAATGGGTATCAATATACCCTAGATGTCTAGACAAAAAGTTATTTGCAAGAACTAGTTGGTGATTAAAGAGGATATAACACCTTTCTCAAAAAAGATGCCAACAAAGGTTAGAGAAATGACCATGAGAGCATTCAGAAGACACAAAAGGAAGGCAAAAAATACAGTAGGATGCGCAAAAGTATCGGATAGTATGGGATAATGGAATGCTAAATCCCTTTTGGAACTTTTCTTTAAAGCCCAAAAAGAAAAGAACCCATGATTCATAGAAAGCATCAATCAAGTTATCCTTTTCTTGGGAAAATGCATTGAGTTATGTACTTAAACCACTAGAGAAAAGGATAAAGAAATGCAATAGGGTTTTTATTCTCACATCTAGATCAAAAGTGAAGCCTATAAAAGTTCACCAAGCTTGACTCTAAATCGAGTTCATGTTCAAAGGTTCAAGATCCATTCCACCAAGGTTCGACAAACTAAGTTAGCACCAAGTTCCTAGCATAACTCAATAAAGTCAATCTCTTAACTCAAAGTAATGCATAAGAATTGCACTTCAATGAAGGAATTCATAAAGAGATTGAACAAAGAAAATATTAGCTTAGTCTCAGGTGAAGCATAAATGTTTTGAATAAAGGAGAAATGTTATCATTTGATGCTTGGTGGGTTGACATACTAATATTGGATACCGCACTAGTATCTAGTGATTAGAGAATGTTTGGCTTTACTACAAGAATCTTTTTGAGAATCTCGTTTATTTATATTCAAGATATAGAAATTACTTAAATACCTTGTTGAAATAAATCTTTGACAAGTGAAATTCTTGAGTCACAAAGATTTTGACTCTAATTAGTTTCAAGTATCTTAAAAGTTTGAATAGGTTGCACAAAGTTTTAGCTATTTCTTTCCACTTTCCAAATCTTTTGGATCTAATTTAGATAGAATATATGATTCCTTTCAGGAAAGACTAGAGATAGCCAATTAGAAAAAGGTAACTAAATCAAAAATCCGAGATATATGTTCTGTATAAGAACTCATTCAATCTTCAAAAGATGATAATTCTAGGTTGACTTATTCATTAGAGTTTTTTTCAAGTTAAGTAGCATAACTCCAATGACTTCCAGAAATTTTAGTACACTCTTGAAAAATAAAAGTTAGGACTTGCTCATAAGATTGACAATTCCCAAAAACTTATAGCCAATTTTTTTGAGATAAGTGTCCTAACCTGGAAAAATTTTCATTTTGGATTTTACTTGTTCATGTTAAATTTAGGTCGAGAAAAAGTAATAGTACACTTTTTTCTACATTCTACATAAGATTTTCAAGCCCAATAGGATAGAACAATCCTCCTATGGGGTGATAAATCAAGTAAATGTTGATTGAAATTAAACCATAGTACAAACACCTAAGTTAGATTTATAGGTCAACCACACTTCTAATTTGACTTCCAAATCAATTTCAAATAAAACAAGCATTCTCAAATTCTTGAGAGGGATGAAAATCCCACCTCAGTTGCTAGATCCATGCACTAGTGATGCCCAGAAACGGACTAGTAATTTGAATCCACCCATTTCACATGTTAGGGCTTAGATAGCACATAGTGAAAATACTGAATTTGACAAGGATGTTTTTTTAATCCATCCTTATTATTCATTCCCTACTTTGCATGCAGATTAGTTTATTAAGTCCAAAGCTAGATGTTGTTTTGAATTATTTTTACATGGATCAACCAATAGATTCTCCTGTATTCATTTGGACTATGAGGTGAATCTCACCATAGAGATGAAAATATGCTCTTCTAGGTTAGAACATGAGGCTCGCGGGTATGCCTTTTGTATACAGATTTATTTTTGAGGATGAAAATCTTTCCCAGGGGGAAGAATGTTATAAAGTAAACTCTATGATCTAAATGTCTAGTGGAAAGATCTCGAGACTAGACTTAAGCATAGGTTAATGTGCTCTTTAAAACATGTAATCCACTTAGGCTAGTGGTTAAGTCTCAAGATTGGGAAGGAGCAGGTCTTTGGTTCAAACTCCCATGGGAAGCATGGAAAGAGATTTTCACCAAAGAGCTCTAGAGCCTTCTAACTCTGAGTTAACAAATGTCACATTACATTATCGTACCAATACCTTCTAGGAGGTCATGGCCACATGGTAGTGCTAGGAAGCACTTGCTTGAGATGGGGTAGTAAGAGTGAGTTAGGAAAGTCTTATTTGGGAGTCATTAGGACTGGCATGGACATTGTTGTGTCAACTGGGTTAGGAGTGTGGTTAGTGGAGCCCATTGACTTTAAATCAAAGCAAAAGGATGCTTGTTTTTAAAAAAGGAGTTTCACTCAAGATTTAAACCTCACTTTGAACTTTTTAATAAAAAAACTATTTATTGGACATTTTGCATGTACAAAATCTCATTAGGTTTACTTGATATAAGTGCCATTCATTCTAATGAAAATATATTTCAACATATAAACTAAAAGACATGTAGATGGAGAGAAAGAGGTCTATTGATTAACATGGAGTAAGCCCAAAGCTTTGTGAAAAGTTCACAAAGCTTTGAACTTGTCATGAGGCAAAGGCTTTGTAAGAAGGTCTGAAATGTTATTCTGTGTGGGCACATACACCAAAACTAATCTCTCCAATAAAGAGTCTCTCCTTAACATAATGCTAGTGCACCTCAATGTTCTTACTACAATCATGGAATACTAGGTTTCTGGCAACTACCAGTGCACTCTAAGTGTTAGTAAATAAGGTTGTGTCAAAGGTCTAACCAACACCTAAATCATCCATAAAGCATCTGAGCCATACACAATCAATAGTATCTATGAAAGTTGCCCTATACTCAGCCCTACAACCAAAAGTGGTCATACTAGGATGCTTTCTTCTCAACCAAGATATGCATGAGCTTCCAAACATGAAGCAAAAAACCACTTGTGAACACACAATTGTCATAACAATAAGACCAATATGAGTCAAGAAAAGTATTTATATATGGAGGTACCAATCTTCCCTTGGGATAAAAAAATCCAAGTTTTCGGGTACCAGATAAGTAGAAAAAGGTACAATTAATTTTCTATCAATGATTGAAACTTAGGTTATGCATAATTTGCTCATTCAAGAGACAACAAACTGAATATCATGCCAAGTAATGAACACATAAATAAGGCATCCAACAACTTGCTAATAGAGAGTAACAACAAATTAATCTCAAACACCATGAAGACTTTATATCAAACCTATTGTCATGGGAGTGGCAATGGGTTTATAGTCCTCAAAGCCAAAAATGCCAACATATTTTGTCTAATACAAAACAATGCCTCTATCAATTTGTATAAGATAAATTCCCAAATAATAATGCAAATGCCCCAAACTCGACATCTCAAAAGAGGCACAAAAATAAAAATTAAATTTAGAAATATGTGTCTCTTTAGGACTAATAAGAAGCATCTCATCCACATAAACAACAATAATGAGATGTACATCATTTACATGCCTCACATACAAGGTGCTTTCAGCTGGCCTATTTTGAAATACATGTGTTGAAGATTAGGCATATATTTTCCCATATGAAGCATGTGATGTTATGCAATGCCTTATTTAGCCTATACACTTTGTTTTCATACATTTTTTGTGCAAAACCATGTGGTTGAAAAACATACACTTCTTCATGAAAGTCCCTATTCAAAAATGCAAATTTGATTTCCAACTAATGTAGATTCCGACAATTGTGAGCTAGAAGAGCACATATACTATGAAGCTATCATACAACACATAAAAGCAAATGTCTCATCAAATTTAATTACTTTTCTTGAGCATAGTCTTTAACCACAATCCTAGCCTTATAGTGATAAAAAAGGTGCACATTTTTACATGTCGACAAATTTTCAGATAGGAGCATGAACTATTTCAAACACATAAACACTTCAAACTTTGAGTTCAATGGGTAGACCCATGCCAAGAAAATTCAGCAGTAAAAGTTGTGAAGTATAGGGAATCGCCAAAAGATGGCATTTGCATAGGACCATGCACATCACTATGAACGAGATGGAATTTATGTTCAACTCCCATACAACATCTTACTCTGAATGAAAGCTCACATACACGTTTGTGTGGTGCCTCAAAATTAATTAGAGAGAAAATCATATCAAACTTTTGTAGGTGCAACAAACTAACAAACTTTGGATGACCAAAATGTGCATGCCAAGTTTTGCATATGAGTAAATTTGCAAATTTTATACTACACATGCAAAATCATTCATATATTTTCCATGATTTGTGATCTTATACAACTCAAATACAACATATGAAATGTAATATTTCTATATTATTAGAGAGATCATGAATTTTTATATGTTTCATCAACAAAATTTTCTAGTAAGCCAATCTTGGCTAGTGCTAACATTGAGTGCATGCCAAAGTTTTGCATCCATGAAAGATAAAAAATCTTGTGCTACACTACATAACCATTCATTTTTCCCATGATCTGTGAGCTTATACAACCTGAACACAACATATTAGGTGCTATAATCCGATGTCATTTGACATGTTTTGAATTTGTGTATCTATCATGAATAAAGTTTACTACTAAGCAAATCTTGGCTAGTGGTTAGGCCCATGCATGCTAGAAAATTCATAAAAAAAAGTCATAAAATGTAGGGACTTTCCAAAAGGTGGTGTCTACATAGGACCATAGCCATCACTATGAACAAGATGTAGATTATGTTAAACTCTTATTGTGACAAATAATGCAACATATTACCCGAAATAAAACCTTAGATACATGTTTGCATGGTGCCTCAAGTATAATCAAAGATAAAACCATATCAACGTTTTGTAGGTGTGTAAAAGTAGCAAAACTTAAATGATCAAAATGTGCATGCAAAAGTTTTACATATGAGATTGATAGCAAATGTTGTACTGCACATGTATAAACACTTACAGATTTTCCATGATTTTTGAGCTCTTACAACCCCAAAACAACATGTCAAATGGAATAATTCTATCCTCATTAGAAAGATCACGAATCTATATACCTTTCATCAACAAACTTTACTATTAAGAAAATCTTGGCTAGTGCCAACATTGGTAATAGATTTTTCTTGATCTACTATACATAAAAAATATATGATATTGTGAATGTATTTCCATTAGAATCACAAAGGATAATTTTTCTAGCTCACATGATAGGATATGAGGATTTTTTTCACATGTAATAGTATTCCCATTGGGGGAAATCTTAAGTTGGGTGAAGAAACTATTTTATGAGGCAATATGTGTGGTTGCAAAACTCTCAAAGTACCAAACACCTAAGTCCAAAACATGCATACAATGATCATGAGTTGACGGATCATGTAAATGCATTATTTTCATTTTGCACTAATTTTGTAGACTCAGTCTTAGAAAAAGTTTTTACAACAACCATTGTCGCCTCTTTATCAATAATTTAAGGAAAATTCTTTATGATATGATCATTTTCCTTATAGTATCTCCAAATTTGTTTTTTCTTGTTGGCTTTCTTTTCATCTTTCTCTTCTTTCTTTGATTGTGTAGCACTTATATAGTTATACTTACTAGAGGAAGAGTGGCCTTTATCCTTGCCCTTTTAACTAGCAAGAATGGCTTGATCTACAACATGCATAATGAAACACTTTTACCCGGATTGGTCTTCTTGTATCAAAGTATAAACTAATTCCTCAAATATTAAGACAACTAGGTTTCCCTTCATCATCAAGCAAAGAGTAGAGGCAAATCTTTAAAAAAAGATTAGACAATCCATTATGAATAGTCTTTCATATTCAAAACTAATTGATAAAATTTTTTTCTACAACAATTAATTGCTCCTTCAAATGTTTGATCTTCATGAGAAAATTGTCCATACGATTACCTTCCTTCATATGCTCACTTTTCAATTACTTTTGAAGGCAAGCAACACAAGCCTCATTTCTAATATGATAAAGTGTGGAAAGAGTATCTAAAGCATTCTTAGCTATCCCATCACTACCTAACATGGTCAAAATTGGAGTTGCAAGAAGACTTGAAATAGGAATTGCATTAGAAATCAAAATCTCCAACGTTCTCAACATCACCTCCATCAACTACGTTAAGAAAATTTGTAGTTGTGACAAGAGACATGTTCAAAGAAATACATAATATTCCATAATCCCCTTGCAACCAATAGAACCTAACAACCAAAATGAAAAATGGATATGCTCAATTTTATTTTGGGCCAACTAGATATGTCCAATTTTATTTTGGACATATCGGGACAATTTTATTTTGGATATGCCCAATTTTATTTTGGATATGACCAATTTTATTTTGGGCCTAGTGAGGAGCTGAAATGAAAGTTTTTTCACTTCAAAGATTACGTCAAAATCACTTTGGAAAGCTTGGAATCCATCAAGGAAGTACTCTTGTGTCATTTTTCTTTCTTTTGCTTCATGAAGGTTACTTCTATTTTCATTTAACTCTCTAGTTTTTAAATTTGGGAGGAAAATATGGAACCAAAGGGTCAAGAAAAAGTAGCACACACTTCCCCACCTAAAGACAAAATTCTAGAAGTGCAGGATCAAAAAATGAGAGAGGTTGAACAAGAGGATGAACAATACTCTAAGCTTTATGATGAGTTTATTACTCGTAAGTGATTCGATGAGATTTTGATACCTATAGACACCTTGTGTTTATGATGAGTTTATTAATAAATTTGATGGTCTACCTTGTGCAAACACTTCTGATACATGGTAACTCTACATGTAAGGAGGTGGAGGTGATGCATAAGGACATAGGGCACACCTATTGCTTGAATCAATCACTGAGGTCATTGTAGTTTGGACCATATGATTTGGTTAAGCTTCATGATAGTGTATACCAGACGATGGTGAGAGTCATGATAGATGAATTTTCCAATCATACTTTCATAAGCTATGGCCTTTTCAAGAGGCTAAAGATTCCTCAACAGCCTAGTGCGCATAAATATATTGTATCCATGATGTAGAGTGAGGATAAGAGAGCATGGAACACTATGGTGTCCAATTTGGAGGTCTAGGTTCAAGGATATACAAAGCATGTGGAATTCTAGATTATGAATATGGAGAGGAAAAACTCTATGTTAGATAGAGAGTGGCTTTAGGGTTTGGGATGCACACTTAATCATAGCTACCAAAACAACACTCTTGAGTTATGAAAAATGTTGGTAAGTTTTCTATTCAAGGATAGAGAGATATACCTAGTGCACCTCTCATCTCATCTTTAGAGTTAGACACCTTATTTAAGTTTCAACATGTACAGTAGATGTTTATAATGTATAATTATGATCTAGAACATTGTAGAGAGAGTTAATCTCATGTACATTTTCACCATAACAATGTAAATAAAGACGTGTACAATAGATGTTTATAATGTATACTTATGGTCTAGAACATTGTATAGAGAGTCAATCTGATGTATATTTTCATGACAATAATGTAAATAAAGACATGAATTTCCATTATTCATTTTTTCAAGAGTGTGTGGTGAAGTGTTTTAAAGATTTAGTGTTTGCGCTCAAAGACGTTTTCCCATTGATATTCTTAGAGGGATACCACCAAAGAGAGGGGACATTGACCATGCCATAGATGTAGTTACTAATAATAACCTTGTCTCAACATGTGGAGTATTCTCCCATGCTCCATGATTAGTCTTGATGATCATGGTGTTCATCTCTCTTATTCGCCTTTGTAATAAGAAGGGAATTCTATCGTAGACTCTTTTTGAAAAGAGGGGAATCCATGTGTGGTTTGATCCCTATCCAAATCATTCTAAGCACCATCTACCTTTGCATGCAAAAACTTGGATTGAGTGCAATGTATGGAAAGAATGATAAGTGCTGGCAAAAATATTCCTACCCACTTCATTGCTTTGCTAATTGTAGACTATGCATCCATAGAACAAATATGTCAAATAGATGGATTCTATGTATATTAGTTGAATAGTTCTTTTGATTGATTTCTATGCACCACTTGTGCATGGATCTAGAAAAATGGGTGAATTAAGTTGATTAATTTTTCCCAACTTAGGAAATTTTCTCAAAGAATTAAGTTCTTTGGAATTATTAAATCTAGAATCAATTCCTAGTTGTATTTTCTTTAGGAGTCTCCTCAAAATCTTTTAACGAATTCGAAAATCCTTCTCATCTATTGTAATTTTCCATGAGTATTGGCTTGAAGAAAAAATTCAATGGATGAATGATTCTTCTTAGACTCAATCATCTTCTCATCTTAAATAGGTTCTACATAGAACATCTATCTATGATTTTTTAATTTAATTACTTATTCCAACCGGTCAAACCTCATCTTCATAGAAAGACTCAAATAATCTATGAGAGTCAAGTCCAATGTTTTGAGAAGCATGAAAAAAGAATTGAAACTGTGTGTAACCTTTCAAACTTCTATGACTCTTAGCTAAGTAAAACCCTATGAGACTCAAATGTTTAACTCTTCAAAGGGCCATTGAATTCAAGGTTTTGAATCATTGTATCTATCTTTATGAGAGATGAAGTATATTGTCATGAAGGTTCTTTGGGTTGAGCCTTAAACCATCATCAAATCACAAAACATTTGTATGATATCAAACGTCAACGTCTTGAGCCACAAATTTTATAACCGTTGATCATGTTTTTCTTTAACAGAAAAGAATGACGCGTCAACTAAGTTAATCCCTTTCAAAATATTTAGAAAGTCCTTTATTGGCAACTTGGTGCTTATGTCTTGGATTAACTTATACTTTGAAGTCTCATAGCTCAAGCAAAACCATACTTCTCTTATTGGATGAAAGATCCAATTGACTTATACTTTGAAGTCTCATAGCTCAAGCAAAACCATACTTCTCTTATTGGATGAAAGATCCTAATTGACCAAGTTCCACTCTCCTCCCAACCTTAAATAGCTCTTGCCCTTGGCACATCTAGAGTATTCTCTAACGTCCAACACCCCTCGTATGGCCACTTTGAGGATATGGAATGACATCGAAGACTTATGCTAGAGCCTTGGCTCCCCCAAGATTTGATCCTTGACCAAATGCATGTAGACCAATGGTAGGCCAAGGAGATCTAAATAAATCTAACATTGGGGACCTTAATGAAAACCCTAAAAGATACTTCAAATTTTCTAGTTATTTGTTCTATATTATAGAATGCTTTCCATATATATATATATATATATATGGAAAGCATTCTATATATAATAAATAGAATGCTAGTCTATTTTCCCTTGCATGAATTAATAAAAAAAAGAATTGTAGAAGTGAAGGGGTGTAGTGCGCATGAGATCCCTCTCATCCCACAATGCAAGGGTAGGATAGTGCGCATGAGACCCCTCTAACCACGGCTTGAGAGCTTGCAAGGCATGGATATTCTTTGAATCCAGATCTATTTCTGGTTTAAACTTGATTTAAGTTCATGCAAAGTGAATATCTTAATGTGAGCTTCAAAATAATATAAAAAATAATTTGTAAACTTTTTGCTTGTGCTTATTTGAAACTTATTTGCTCAGCCATATACGTTTTAGGACAATTTTCCCGTCTGAATTCAATATTTGTACATGTTTTATCTCCGATGTTATGTGATAAGCTCTGAAAGCTAGTTTTCGAACTTATGCTTACAAATACTTTTCAATATTTTAAATGATTGGAAGTATTCACTGTCTCGGTTTGTTCATGAAGCTCATAGATGTTGCTGTTTTGGGATACTTTTAGACATTGATTTATACTTGCAGTAGTGGGTGATAATTGAATGCTCTAACTCATTTAAAAAAGGAGTCTTCTAATAAAAAATAGTAAAAGTCTCCAAAAGCTACTGTTTGTGCTTATTCTCATATATATATATATATATATATATATATATATATATATATATATATATATATATATATATATATATATATGGTCCAACCAACGAGAAAAACAAAGGCTTTGGTTAATAGCTTATGTTGTTGTCTCGATTGAAAATGAATATAATAGAGCTCTCAAAATGGGCATAGTTTGATTAATTAAGATAAAAATCGTAATAAGATTGTTCAATGTTAAAAAGTTGTTACGTTTCTTTTTTATCCGCAGGTTTAACTTGATAACTTGTTAATTTTTTATTTATGGGCCTTGCTATGATAACTTTGTGTCCTTTATGTTAGCTATCTTATCCAGTTTGATGCAGGCCATGATATAAAAAGGTAGTGAAGACCATGAGATATTCCATGAGATACATATGCACAACACTCTTATGGTCGAAGGTGTTCAAGAACCATTAGGGAACATGATATATATATATATATATATATTTAAGCTACAGAAACGCATACATACATACACACACATATATATAAATATATATATATATATATAAATATATATATATATATATATATATATATATATATATATATATATATATATATATATATATATATATATATATATATGGAAAAGAAAAAATCATGCTTTAAAAGTGTTGTAATGGTGCGGTGAGGTAAGAATATTCCCTTGGAAGCATAAGAATATAATGGAAAATTACGAGCAAGCGAATATTCCATACGCGCATATAATGGAATATAATTGAGTCATTGACCCATTCACAATATTAATTTTCTTTGCTGGCAATCGACTTTCTTGCTCGCTTATTCTTTCAAATGATGTGGTCAAACGGAGCACAAGGACGTATTCGCCCTCCCAAATGCCTCCCCAGGGCATGGAAGCAAGGCGTGTCTCTGAAAATGGTGCCCTCTTTTCTTATACTTCCCTTTTTTTTTTTGTAAAGCGAGGTTAAAATTATAAAAAAGGAAAAATCATAAGAAAATTAGTGAGAATTACAAAGAAGGTTCATAACTTTTTGCCTCCTTTGTGGGGGAGCCATTTGTTTTTCAACTTATTGTTTTTTTGCAATGAACACCTTGTGGTGCCTAAAAGGGGAATACTTTTCATAATCATGGATCCTCCTACCTTAACATTTGAGGGACTTTCTAATAGACCACTCTTTGGGCTATTTATAGAGGTTGACGACACATTTTTCCTTTTAGACATTCCATAGTGCTTTGCCTCTAATGGCATTCCACATAGTAGACGAGCACCCAAACACTTTAGCAAGGTAGAGCTTGCTTCTACTTAACTTGATTCGGCAATAAAAGGATCTTGTTGAGCATTGCCAAGTAAGAATGCTCCTAGGATAGGAGAAGAAAATGTGTTGCAAGTCTTCCCGACCACTCATGCATCGCTTGCCCCAAGGGGGAACACCACAAATTTTATTGGTTTTTACATTGGTCCATAACCCTTATGCGGAATCTACTACATTGCTTTCTTATTTTTGATAAGCGGGTGTCGCAAGTGCTTGAACTTGAATTCCCATATGATTCACATCCACCTCACACACCACTTCAAGCTAAGAGAGTGATCAAAGTCCAAGTTTCTTTTGATTCTTGGGGTATCTTCCATCTTGTTGCCATATAGCCACATTAGACCTCCTCATTGGGGGGTTCTACCCTATCATGAGGTATGCATTATAATCATCCCAAGCATTCATTCTATGTCAAAACAAACACCAACCTTGAAAGTCAAATTTACAAATCAGATGAACGTCCTCAAACTTAATCCAATTTATTTTATCTTGGTGCCAAAGGTGCTTCGACATATAGAAACCTTTATTCCAAAGCCTCTTATCTCTTTGGAGGTTCTCAGAATCTCAAGATATTCACAATAGAGAACAAAATAGGGTTGTTTTGCCTCATCCCATCATCCCACTTCCAATCATTACTGATGGCGTAGAAATATTTCATCTAGTTCCAACATTTCCAAAGGGAGCACACAAGATCAGAGCCTTTGAGGACAATGGAAAATGCAGAGAACAAGAGATTAATTAAATCCAGACTTTCCATCTAGGGATCACGATAAGAGAGATGTTGTCAAGGGTGATGAGAGGGTAATTAACCTTCTTTGTAATGTCATCTAAGCTCTGTAAAAGCTTCCCCTGCTTTGTGGGATCTGAGGGGTCCCGTGGGCACTAGTCCCCTTCTCTTGTACTTTTCTTTATTTAATTCAAGTCCGGGAGAGTAGGCTATTGCCGAACTTCCTTTATATTAAAAAAAAAATAAACTTAGCCAAAGAAGTATTCCCGATGTTCGAAGCTTTAATAATTCATTTGGCCACAATCTTGTTGGGCATGGCTTTCACATTGAGACTTCCCAAAACACATGCCTCCTTTGAGCTGGAGCATATTTCCCACTTAATCTTTGGAACTCCTCTTTTGTTGCAATCCCCAGAGCCCCATCCAAAGGAAGTTTTTGAAGATCCTTTCCAACTTCAGCATCTCCTTGTTGTATGATCTATAGCATGCCAAGCAGTAGATGATAGAGGAGACGAGGAATGTGTTGATCACCATTGCACATCTAGACACATTAAGCTGCATACCCTTCAATATTATAGCTTTTTTTCAAGCTTGGAAAGAACCCAGTCCCATCATTGACCCATGGAAATTCCAAATCCAATCGAGTGCCAAGAAGATGGAAGAGTTAACCTTGCGTCCATAGAAATTGCAAGGGAGGTCCACACAAGGACTTGTACATAGTCTTTGAGTGGTTGATTCTTGAACTAGATGCCTGATAGAAAATGTCAAGGAAATTCCAAAAATGAGAAACACATTTAGTGTCATTTTATAGAAACACATTGGTGTCATAGGTGAAGAGTCTAAGAACCATATGATCGTAACTATGGGGGAAACATTCCCCAACAAAACTTGATTGTTAACGAGGAATTTGAGCCCATCAACGATGATAGCAAACAACAACAAGACCAACGGGCAACCATGTTTGATGGAGCAGCACTTAAGAAAAAAATCAAAGGAGAGGTTACCATTAATGTTAATCTGAGTAGAAGCATTCCCCATGGGTGTGGAAACCATTTTGATGAACCTCGAAACATAACCCAATCTAGTGTATCATATGCTTTGTCAACTATTTTGATGAAGATAATGTGTTGCGCAGACTCCTTTGCATAACCCATTCCCTCCCAAACATCAATTATCATTTAAAGAATGGGTCTTCCTTTGATGAAAGCCTTTCTAATCTACATTGATCCATAGTTTGATATGGCATACAATGCAATTGGTAAGCACCTTGGCAAAGGCTTTATAGTCACTCTAGATCATGCTGATAGGTTGCAAATTGTCAATCATATTCTTGTTATCTTTCTTGTGAATAATTTTGATTAATCCCTCATGGAAACACACCAAAAGTCCACTAGATCCCCTTTAAACATCTTAAACAACTCACTAGTGAGGTCAATCCTTGGGCGTTTACCATGAGGGATAGCTTTTATGTAATTTAGAAATGGGAGAATCAAGAAAGTCCACATCCTATGGAGTTTTCTAAGTTTTCTTTTTTTTTAATATATAAAGGAAGTTCGGCATTAGCCTACTCTCCCAGACTTGAATTAAATAAAGAGAGAAAAGTACAAGAGAAGGGGACTAGTGCCCGCGGGACCCCCCAAATCCCACAAAGCAGGGGAAGCTTTTACAGAGCTTAGATGGCATTACAAAGAAGGTTAATCACCCTCTCATCACCCTCATGAGGGGCCCACTTGGGTTTAAGCTTGTTATTGATCAAAAGGAGAACTTGATGGTGCCTGAAGGGAGGGATTTTCTTAGAGTTAACAATCCTTTTGCCAAGGAGGAACAACGATTTCTCGATTGACCACTCCTTGGGGGAGTCTCCGAAGTTGAGAGCACATCTTTCTCGCCAGATTTTCCAAAGGACCTCCCCTCTGATGGCGTTCCAGAGAGTCGCGGAGCAGCCAATCGCTTCTCCCAACAGGGCCTGCTGCCAACTGAGATGTCTCTGAAGTCTAATTTTCTTTCCAACCGTCTGCTAGAGTCTGTTGGAGTTTGGGCAGGTAAAGAAGATGTGTGGAACATCTTCGATGGACCGGTAGCAGCGTTTGCACCAGGGAGGGATCCCACAAAGATCTTACCCTTGAGATGGTGGCCATGCACTAATGCTGTCTGGGAGATAGCGTAGTGGAAACCTCAAGAAGCTGGTTCAAGTGATTCATGATGAAGTCACAATTTTCAACATCCGAAGTGAATTCTACACAATTGCTATCCATGGTTTGGGGAGAGATTCTTTACTTTGTTTTTTCTTGAGGACTTTGCTTATTTCTTTAGTTGGTTTGTTAACCTTGCCTACCCAGCAATCTTTGAAGTGCATCTACAACTTCTTCCTCTTGAGTTCCTCTTCATATCTAAAAAGGTGTCTGATCGTAAATAGACTGTTTTGTAGGTGTGAACTACCTTGCTTAAGTTTAGGCTCTATCCGATAGAGTTTTCTATAGGATCCTCCCTTATAACCCTCCAAATATTTTGGATCTTCTTATGAGCTCTGTGGAACATGACATGTGTGTCATTGACAACTCTAATCCATTTCCTTGAAGGAGATAAGCATTCACTCTAGGCAAGAGAGATATCTTGTTGAATTGAAGGGAAGGAGAAGACTGTACGATCGACATGGAACCAAGGATATTCCCTAATATTACTAAAGGGTTTAAAAATTAAAACTACTCGAAAGTGATTCAGAACAACAATGTACATGTCTTGGGAGATGGAGGAGACCCAACTTGCAAGTGATGCTCTCAGAAAGGAAGTCTTTATCAAGTATAGATTTGCACAGATCCACACAAGACTAGAGGCCAGTTTGACCAATAAAAGACATTGTTGTCCTTTACCTCAACCAAGTCATGATGAATGATGAAGTTTCAAAGGTCTCAACAATCCTTTTCCAACCCATCAATAGCTCAACCCCTCTGCTCCAATCCCATCTGTAGCTCAGTGATGAGTAGCACCTCCTTTAATGTCAATCCGGGAAGACGTGAGGATGGTATGAAGACCTCGAGCAAGTGGCGGCCCAAGTGCGTGAGTGAGAAGCACACAAGCATGCACACACATACACACACACGCGCACACACGGCAAGACAAAGAGAGAGAATCAATGGAGCTTTTAGATTACTCTCAAAATGCTCTTACAAGTTCGTTTCAATTACAATCCAACCTCCAAAATGAGCTCTCTAGCTCTTTTTATAGTTTTTGACTAGCTTTGGCCCTGTCCAGACCTAGTGTCCGGCCTAGTTAAAAATTAGGTTCCAGGGCTTATTTGAGGGCTCAAACGAAGTCTAAAAATTATGAAATTTGGTACGGTGATACTTCTAATACTCCTCAAGCTTGAGGACTCCTCGGCTTGCACAAAATGGAGTCTATTCTACCAAAAACGGGATTTACAATGTTTGTGTAGTGATTAAAATCACTTGAGTTGTACATAACCCATGGGGAAAAATGATCTGGCCTTGTTGCCGTATTGTGCATGATTCCTCTGTTGCTTTGTGTGCCAACACTCCCCCCTTCCTAGCGTCTGTCGCCCCTGACAGACCTTTGTTCGCGCGGGTGGTCGATGTAATATTGGATGACATTGGTGGCCAGTTCATGTTCTCCTATCCTTAAGCCTCTTGCTAGATCGGCTTCCAATGCCTCCCAATTTATTGCACCGGGGGTCTCTGGTTGCGGGGTGGTGTAGTACTCTGAATACATTGCTTGTTCACAAGCAAACAGTTGAAGCAGATGTGTCGGCTTTGGTGCGAAAATCTCCGAGTGGTACTCCCAGAAACCTGATCTGAACATTTCTTCGAAGGTCTGTTTGTAGCAGGCGGGGAGGTATTTGATGCGTGCATGCCAAGCGTAAGCCACACGGATACTGGGGGTGGTGCTCATGTCATACACCAAGTCATAATTTCCATTGCTAAACCCCGGAAGACGTACCTGTGGTGCGGCTGCATTTCTAAAGGTCTTCAGCACTACTTGCATCATATCTAAGATTTTAAGCATCATTTGCGCTGCCACATCTTGCATGGGCTTCAAGCGCGGCATCCAGTGGCGAATGGTCCCCATCATATATGCTACCGATGGTGGTCCTTGTGGTGGCGCGATGTACGGGTAGTTCAGCCATTCGTTGCATTGCGCATTGTTCTGTACCTTGATATTAAATGCCTTCCACGACCTGCGGCGGGGGACTGGACCGTAGCATGGGTTGTACAGGAGGTGCAACGGCGCGTTGTTCCATGTGCGTAGCATTTCTGGATAGGTCTCTAAAAGTTTCTGCCGCCATGTTGGTTGACGAATCTTGCCTTTTCGCACCTCTGGAGGAAGGTCTTCGGGTTGAAATTGGGTCGCAAAAGTAGGAATCTGACCCGTGACACTTTGTATTTCTGCATTATAATCAGCCAAGATAATATAATATGGCCTGTACTGGAGTTCCGATGAGAGAATCAGGCGTCTCGATGACAAGTTCTTGAAGTAAGCTGATTGTAACACAGTCTCCTCTATGACCCTCATGGCCTGATTTTGCACTACGGTACGCTCTTCATGCGAGGTCCCTATTTCCTCCACTTGTCGTAACCATGGCGGCCGTGGTGCCTCGAACGTGTCCTGCGCTTCTTCTGTTTGTTGGCCTCCTGGGAATGGTTGCGGATCATATTCTTCATCAAACGTTTGTTCCACAGGAATTTGCACAACTTCTTCGTCCGTGGGAGCCTCCGGAGGGGAAGATGGCCTCTCATATTGTAGTAGGCGTGTTTGCAATTCAGTTACCTGTTCCTGGAGATCTTTTATGGCCTCTGCGTTGAGAAGCGAAGCCGCAGAGGGGGTGGTTGGAGGGGCAGCTGTTGGTCCTTGTTGGTGTTCCTGCTTCAGTTGTCCTAGCTCCTCCGATAGCTTATCATGTGCTTCGAGCAGCATGGCATAATCTTCCAATATAATCTTTATATTATCGGGGGTCACTGCTTGAAACTTGGATGGGCTGATGGGTGCCCCCGGTGTGCTCTCAATAGCTGCCTCCAGGTTCTCTTGATTTTGTATTTGCAGACGTCTGTTCTCTTCCTGAGCAGCCGCAAGATGGCGTTTAAGTAGCGCCATATTTCGCTGAAGTTTTGAGTTGCGTTCCAGCTGTGTCCGTAGGTGACCTTCTACCACCTGGACTGCTTCCTGATCTACGTTCTGTAGCTGTACCTCCAATATATTATGGGCGTCTTGGAGGGTTTGGAACTGTGTGTGGAGGCGAGCGTTCTCCTCTTCTAGTGCCGCAAGGCGGTGCTGTAGTGTCGCTGAGTGCTCTTGCAGGCGTGCGTTTTGTTGCTGGAGCTGAATGTAATCTGTTCTTAAATTTGATATACAAGCCAACATGGTGTCCAATGCACTACCTATAGATGAGTGGGGGGTGTTTACCGTGGAAGATGCATGGGAAGGGAATTGGGGAAGGGAGACAGTGAATGATGTGTCTACAAAAGTTGTATGTGTGGGTGAAATTGGTGGAGGGGGAATGGGAGGAGGTGAAACCGTGGGTGGAGGTGCCGTGGGTGGTGAAATGTCCATACCTTCAGGAGTGGGTGTTAGTGTGGGGCCTGCCATATACATTGGTATGGTCGGTGGTGTGTGTGTGGAAGTGGTGAATAGATGTGACGTGGGGTGGGGAGCTGAAGAGACAGGGAATGGTTGAGAGCCTGGTTGAAAAGCCCTAGCAAAGAGGTCATGGAGGGATTGTAGGAATGGAGAGAGGGATGTCGGGGGTTGAGGTCGTAAATTTGAGGAGGGCTGAAAGGGTTGCGTGGTAGCAGGGAAGCCCATGAATGTGGATCTAGGGTCATGATGACCCGTGGCTGAGGGCGTTGGGGATGGTTGCCCTAGGGCAGGCTCTAGGAGGGGTTCGGCGGATTGTGTAGTGTTGGGGTTTGCTTCGAAGATTGGATTATCAGTGGTAGAGAATAGGGTGGCACTGGAGATGGGAGTACGGAAGATGAAGGGTGGGTCAGTGGGTTGAGTGGTCGATGGGGTTTCCACTGTCTCTGTTCTAGGAGGTGATGCTGGGGGAGTAGGTGGTAGTGGTTCGGTGGACTCCTCATGGGTGACGGGGTGCTGTTGACTAGCTGTTTGGGAGGTTGGTGTAGTAGTTGGTTCTTCTGCAACTGTAACGGGAATTTGGATATTTTTACCTGAGCGAGGTCGTGTCTGGAACCTGCGTGGGTCGTATTGAACTGAAGGCCTCTGAATGGCAGTGCGCACAGCTTCTACAACTCCATATGTTTCTGCCATCAATAAGAGACCTTCCCTGTACTCTGAGTCAACTCCCGCTTCTTCCAACAACTGAGTCATAAGTACTCTGCTGCTCTGTTCAGTGAGTAACTGCTGCGATCGCACTCGTTCCATAATCTGATACAGCCTTCGGAGTTCTGCTGTATATGCTGGGGCTTCAGTGGTCTCTTCTTCATACGCTTCTTCTTCTTCCGGGTGTCCATGTTGTTGACTTTGCTGAGCGTCACTCCAATGGACATGTCTACCGTCTGTAGACTTTCTTCTTCTTCGTGAGGATGTGCCCTGCTCCTCGGCCTCTGAATAAAACTCCACATCAGAGAATTGTGTGCTTTGTAGGAATGCTTCGAAATCCTGGGGGTCCAGTCCTTCAGCCTCTCCAGTGGCAGCAAATTCGAATTCAGGTGTGACAGGAGGAGCCGATGGGGTAGGTTGTGTCGTAGTGTCAGATTCCGACCTGGGTATCCTAATGGTAAAGGGAGGTACAGTGCCCTCTCTTAGTGGTGATGCCTCAGGAGTAGTCAGGACTTCCCTTGTCTGGACACAAGGGATCGCGCCCCTCATGCGCTTGGACTGATGTGTGGACGTCTTGAGCCTTTTAAACATTTGTAATTGTGCCCAAGTTAAGGCACGCTCAATGGGGACATCATATGCCAAGCATCGGTAAATGATGCGTGTGAGTGCACAGCATCCGTTCACCACTAATTTCCTAGAAGCCCGTTTGTTTGCTTCATACAACTGATCTATAATCCACACTGGTAGCTTAATAGGTAACGCACCTGCTTCCGCCAAGTAGAGAGCAAACCAGATCTTCTTGTGTGGTTGCGTGAATCGGTCTTGACCGGGGAAGGCGAAATGTTGCATGCACATTCGGAGAGGGATGGACACATTTGGGGTGAGTGTTGCCATGTCTTTCAGCTTCACTAGTTTCCTGTCCTTCATGTTGGTGGGAACGAGAGCATCCTTTTCTGAGGGTACATGCGTGCCATGCATATTTAAAGCATCACTCACCAGCTCCACAGTAAGTTCAAACCTCTTCAACTCGTTGTTGCCCAGCAATGAGGGGAGAACAAATGATCCGGGTTGGTCCTTATCTTCATGAGCTTGTAATGTGGAAACCAGATAGTAACATCGGAGGAGGTCGGGTTTAGGTAGTGGGGCTTCAAAATATTCCGCCAACCCTGCTCGTTGCCATATGGTCTGGAGATCTTCGGTGTTCTGTAAAGTCTCGAACTCCTTGGAGAAAAATTGGAATCGCACCCATGATCTGTCATACTCGCATTTAGACTCCCAGATATACTTGGCCTCTCCTAATGGACCGGGCATGCCATTGAACCAATGAGAATTGGCATGGACTCTTTCCGTGATTCCCGTAGGTGGATCTGGCACCGGGAGTTGCTGAAGGTGTTGCATCTCCACTGGTCGTTCAGTCGGGGGCACGTCCACAGGTAGGCTATCCACATCAATTCCTGCAGTAAGTATCCCTACTTGTGAGCCCGAACCTGTCGCATCTGCCATTTTTCTTCTTGCCTTCTGATTCTGTGAGAATATAGAATCATGTGTTAACATCGTAATGGACAGAATAAATCCGTTTTCGTCCCCGTTACAACATTAATCATTAGGTAGATGGTGAGTTAGTGGTTAGTAAGTGCACGAAGACAGTGGGTGTAGTTAATGCCTGTGTATTCCTAGGAGACTAATGCCGTTAGTAAGTGGGGTGAATTTACAAATTGGGGTTGGGGGTTTTATTACAGGTCTTAGACTGCCAAATGCAGAGGATGGGCGTTGCTTTCGGTTTCGTAGAGACTCTAGAGAGCTGTCTCGGTGCCGTGGTTTGGGCATGGGGCCTTTTAGGGACCCACTTATAAGTGATTACATGCATGCTCTTGGGTCTTGGTGTGTTCCTAAGTGTTGAGAACGAGGGAATACTGGTTGTACTCGTAGTCGGGTTATGCTGAATAGGTCGTGGCCTTGGCATAACAACTTGTGCCCTCAAGCAAGCCTTAGGCACCCAAATTTGTCTTGATTGTGGGCCTGCCTTCATCGACTTCTTGGGCACCCAAATAGATTTTACTTTAGCGGAAGAATTTCTGAAAGACTTCTTATTAGCGTTGTGTTGTTGGTTACTAATAAGAGGCCTTGTCCGTGTAGTTGACGGTGGTGCAGCTGGTCGTTCGCCTTTCCGCACCCACACCTGGTTGAGTTTCTGGGGCATTCTGCTGCGCAGGTACTTTTGATCTCGGACATAGGTAGTACTCTGCTTCTTTTGCCTGTGATCCGCCTTTGGTTGCTGCCTCCTTCTGACCTTTGGAAAAGAAGGGAGTTCCGTTGCATCCTTGACTCCTTTTTTGCAATTATCATTCCTCTGCAACACAGGGTTTTGAACAAGAACAGCATGGTCATCTTCATGTGTACCCCTAGAAGGACCAGGAGTCTGTGCCTTTCCTAATTCCTTGAGTGCTCCATTGTCTAATTCTACTGTAACTCGACTATGATTGACCCAAACCTGGAGAAGTCCACTTCTTAGGTTTAGATTAATTGCTTGGTCATAGATCCAATCCTGACCCAAGACGAGAGGTTCAGTGAGATCCTCATCTTGACACACTAGTACTTTAACGGTCATTGCCTCATCGTGAATGTAGAGGGGAAGTTCCACCTCGCCCATGCAAGGGGTTTCCACGCCTCCCAATCCTATGAGATATGCTTCCACAGGATGGACAGTTAACTGTAACTCTTGACAATAAGACAACTTAACAGCGCTAGTGGCAGCACCTGAGTCAATCAAGGCTCTTACGGTCCTTGCACTCTTTCCTTGTCCTATATCTATGGTTATGAAAGGACGTCTATCAATTATTCTATTCGAGCTTGTTCCTGCAACTTCACACATGGCCATGGGATATCCTTGATCTGCATGGTCAACTGTTCTAGTTTGATCTCGGCCTTGTCTTCGTAACTTCATCCTTCTGATGCGTTCTAAAGCTTCTGCTTGAGCCTCTTCTCTAATTCTCTTTTCTTCCTCTTTGCGTTTCTTAGCAGTGTTGAGTCGACTGAGCATTTCCTCCGTGAGGGGTTCCTGATACAACTTGACTCTGCAACCGCTAATATAATTTGGGAGAACATCGCCCTCTAATGTGGCCAATTGTACTGCTCCGCTCGTGGAGATCCTATTGATGATCATAGGTCCGTAGCCTCTCTTTTCTAGCTTCCTCGCGTGTTGTTTTAGTGTATAGACTAAGACTAGATCTCCTGCCCTCAAGCCTTTATCCTTCACGTGGGCATCAAAATATGCCTTCTGTCTCTTCTTGGCTGCATATATTCCTGCAGCGGCTCTCAGTCTTGTTTCCCCTAATCGTTCAAGGTCAAAGATCCTAGAGGAGAGCTCATGACCTGTCCATTCGTGCTCTTGTGCTACTTTCAATGTGGGGATCAAGAAGTCCAAGGGTAACACAGCGTTTTGACCGAATACCATCTGAAAGGGGGTGGCTTGGAGTACCGTTTTGTAGGCAACTCGGTATGCCCAAACAGCATGGTGTAGCTGTTTGTCCCAGTCAGAGCGTTTAGTGTGCACTAATTTTGTCAGTACATTGCATAAAATCTTATTAGTGCTCTCAGCTTGCCCATTAGCTTGAGGGTGATACGGGGCAGACTTCTTGTGTATTACCAAGAATTCTTGGAGTAGATTTTCAATCACTTCGTTCAAGAAATGAGTGCCTCTATCACTTACAAGCTCTATAGGTAGCCCGTATCTTGTGAATACATTCTCAAACAAGAATTTGGCAGTTGTTTGAGCATCGTTCTTTGTCGTAGCCTTTACCTCTACCCACTTGGTGAGATAATCTGTTGCAACAATGATGTATTCCGCATGCGAACCTTTAGCTGGGGGATTAATAGGACCTACGAAGTCTATTCCCCACTTAGAGAAGGCATGTCCACCCATCATAGGTTTCAGTGGCATCTCATCTTTGCGTATAGGATACTGAGTCCTTTGACAGACATCACACCGTTTCACATAGGTATGTGCATCCATGTGAAGGGTAGGCCACCAGAAGCCCGCAAATAGTATCGCCTTGATCACCCGATCTGGTCCAAAGTGTCCTCCTGCTACACCTTGGTGAGCAGTTTCCAAGATCTTAAGATATTCACTCTCATGGACACACAGTCTCAGGTAACCATCCTTACCTCGTTTGTATAGATTATCACCAATGAGTGAGTAATCCAAGGCTTCCTGTTCTAAACTTCTTTTCCTAGCCAGAGTCATGTCTGGAGGGAATGTGTTTGTCCTTAGGAATGATACTAGTGGTTCACTCCAATCTGGCACAATGGATACTTGATAGAGAGTGGCATGTTCCACAGGTGGTTTAGTGCAACAGATTGGGCATTCCTTGCACAACTTTTGGACATCCGCTTCCATAGTTGGCCAATGCACTCCGAATCTCATTAGAGTCTGCAACGTTCGTTGCTTTGAATGGTGTTGCTCTAACGCACCTACATGTGCTAATTGCAACCATTTAGCGTACTCATCCTCTTCTACGCAACAAGCCAGGATCCCTTGATCTGTGTGCTTGTACATGCTGCCTGCCATGATATGGTACTTTTGGGCTTTTACTATCTCTCTATTCCGTGTGTTCACCACTGGATGATTAGGCCCGTATGTCAATACTGGTACTATTGGCTTGGCCCACTGCGGCACCACTTCCAAATTAAACAAGTAAGCATCAGGAAGGTCATCTGACACTCCTTGTGGGGCTTCTCCTGATGTGAGCCTAGAGAGGTGATCTGCTCTCAAGTGAGTCCTACCCTTTCTTACCACAACCTCAAAATCATATTCCATTAGCAAGAGAAACCATCTTACTAATCTTCCTGTATTGCATGGCTTGTTTACAAGATATAACAATGCCTGATGATCAGTAAAAAATTTAAACTTATTTGCAAGCAAATAGTGTCTAAATTTCTTGACTGCATATACCATGCCTAATCCTTCGCGCTCTGTAGTGGTGTAATTCCGTTCAGCCGCATTCAATTGTCTACTGGCATAGGCAATTGGAAGATCCATATTACCTTCACCAGTAGGTTGTGCAAGCACACATCCAATAGCATAATTGGATGCATCCACATGAACATGGAATGGCTTATTCCAATCTGGTGTGGTCAAGATTGGTGCTGAACATAATCTTCGTTTAAGCTCTTGGAAGGAATTCTCACATTCATGAGTCCACTCAAAGTTAGTCAGAAGTCCGTACATGGGCTTTGCAATGACAGCATACATGTGTATAAATCGTCGATAATAACCACAATGCCCCATGAAAGCTTGTACTTCCTTGACATTCTTTGGCCTAGGTAGCTCTGCTATGGCTCTCACTTTTTCTTCGTCGGTAGATATGCCATTCTTTGACTTTATGTGTCCTAGAATCTTGCCTTGCCTGACCATAAAAACGCACTTTTCTGGGTTCAGGCAGACTTGATATTCTCTACATTTGTCAAAGATTTGTCTGAGTTCAGGGATATGGGTTTGTCTAATGTTGGAATGAGCACAAAGATCATCAACATAGACTTCTAAACTCTTCCTCAGGAACTCCTTAAACACATGGCACATCAGCCTCTGGAAGGTAGCTGGTGCATTGGTAAGCCCAAATGGCATTACTCTAAAAGCAAAAATGCCCCATTCTGTGGCAAAGGCTGTCTTATGCTGATCCTCTGGAGCTATGGCTACTTGATTGTAGCCAGAAAATCCATCAAGGAAGCTGTACACTTCCTTGCTTGCCACTCTTTCTAAGAGATGTTCTGTGATGGGAAGCGGATAGTTATCTCGAATCGTGGCGGCATTAACCTTTTTCAAGTTAATGCACACACGCAGCTTGCCATTCTTCTTGGGCACCACTACGATGGGGGATACCCATTCAGTGTGCTCAATTTCGTAGATGAATCCAGCTTCAACCAGTCTATCTATCTCTTCTTTGATCTTAGCAGCGTAATTATCGTTATATGTATAAGGCTTTTGCTTAGAGGGTTTGGCGTCTGAAGTCATGGGGATGGTGTGCGAGCATATGTCCGGGTCAACCCCTTTCAAATCCTTGTAACTCCAAGCGAATACATCTCTGTATTCTCTTAGCAAGGCAATCAATTCGTGCTCTTCTTCTTCTGTCAGGTCATGGCCTATATACGTGCATCTCTCCTCTCCTTCTTCTATAGCCACTACTATTTTCTTGGTGGTTTCTTTGTTATCATAGGCCTCTCCTGATTGTGCCTCCCGTTTAGGCATTCTTATCATGACTCTCCTGTCATCTATCTCATACTTCTTAAAATTTTCTGGGACCTCAAACAAAGATTCTTCCTCTTCTGGTGAGGCTTCTCTCTTCTTTCATTTCTTCCCTTCTTCCTTCGGGCTCACATGTGTTGCTAATCTTACGTCATTTGTCAGCTCTCCATGCCTCTGGGTTTGAAATTCTACCTCATGGAAGTATTCTTCATCTGATGCAAATGGTGGGTCCATAATGATTGACTCTAGATCGGAGTCACTTGCATCCTCAAATGCATCAGGGCTAGGTTCGCATTCTTCTAGAACTGCCTCTCCCATGATTGGCTCTATGGAGAAGACTGAAATATCATAGCCATCCTCATCACAGTGAGGTGTCCATTGTTCTTCGTTGATGGCTACGTCCATTGTTGCTAAGATTTCTGCCCAACCGTGAGGTTCAAATTCTTCGTCTGGAAAAACTACAGGTGCATAGGCTGGGTCTTGGATTGATCTATAGGTTTCTTTCGCACCTACCTCTCTGGCTTTCTCTCTCTTCTCTTCTTCTACTGCTACCTTGCACATCCATAAGTGGGTGTCTTCACGCATCCATGAGGATCCAAACCCTATAGAATGCACCGATTCTGTGTCATCTTTGGCTCTATGGATGGGATTCCATTGGATAGGAGGGACATCTCTGTGAGAAAAATCCTTGAGATTGACTTTTGTTGTAACACCCAAGTGTTGAAGATACAACGAATTGGTTCCCCAATCCTGTACCACTTGCAACTGTCGCATAAATGGTCTTCCTAAAATCATCTCATAAGCATGATTTTTGCTGAAGTCACATATAGCAAAGCTATGCTCAAACTCAACACCACAAGTGGTGAGAGTTACCCCTTCTAGCAATCCTAAGGGTCTCTCTATGTGACCATCGGCCATCTGCAATTTCATTCTCGTTGGCCTGAGAGCCGGCTTGCCCCAACGTTTCCATAAGGAGGTGGTGGCAATTGCAACTCCTGCACCTGAGTCCAAAATTGCCTTGGTGGTGTATTCCTGGTAGGTGATGGGAAGATAGGTGTTCCCTTCTTCACCTTCACACATATCTCCTATCTTATCCAAGGGAATTTCTGGCACTGTCCTATGGGATCCTACCTGGGAACGAGGTTTTGCTATCTCTGGTACTTGTTTGGCTACATGTTTCCATAATTCAGGTCTACCCTTGAGTAGCTCTTCTAACTTGAGATTACACTGCACGTTAGTGTTCTTCACTACCTCTGTGTTCCTAGGTATGACTGAGTCGTCGTTCCTTACCATGACTGTGGGTGCTCTCATACATGTGGACTTTGCTTCCCATGGGCCTGTGAAGTGGGGTAGCTCTTGTATGGAATTAGACTCAAAGTCTAATCTCTCGTGAGACTGAACACTCTCATGCTCCCCGTAAATAGATGGGATGTCTTGTGGGAATTGGTCGTGTGCATCGTCCACAAGTTCAAAAGGAGGGGCGACCTCGCTTTCGTTATCCCATTTGTCTTCTTGAATCTCTCGTAGGAAGTCTGGTGCAAACCGATTCATAGAAGAAGAAGTGTCTGGCTCCGTAGAATTGGGCGCATAAGCAACCTGGGAAGGAGGGCTTATTCTATTGTTGACTTTCTCCTCGTTCTCGCAAATGGCTGGAGCACAAGCTTCTTGGGGAGGATTACTTATTCTATTACTTTTCCGAACAGGCTCACACATTCCCTGAGAAGGAATGTAGGCAACCTGTGGAGGTACGTGAGCTTTCGAGGGAGGCTCATCTGCCTTTTGGGGGGGAAGATAAGCTTCTTGAGGAGGCACATGGGCTTCCTGAAGAGGCTGGCTTATCCGTTCTCTTGCCCTTTCCTGTCTTTGAGGGGTAGGTTCCTTTTCTGACTGTACAATTAGCCTCTCTATTCTTTCTAAGGAGGGGAAACTGTCTGGTTTAGTGGAATTGGCCACATAAACTTCCGATTGGGAATGATTCATGTTTTTGCTTGCTTTTTCGCGATAGACGGTATCTGTCGCGGATTTCTGTCTGTCGCGATAGACGGTGTCTGTCGTGATAGACGCTATCTGTCGCGAAATTCTGTCTGTCGCGATAGACGCTGTCTGTCGTGGGTCTCTGTCTGTCGTGGGTCTCTGTCTGTCGCGATAGACGGTGTCTGTCGCGATAGACTGAAAAAACGCAAATTTTTGAAAAACTTCTAGTGATTTAGAGTGCCCTCAAGGTGTAGGTTACAGTGCTAATCATGCATTCACAAAATGTTAAGATTTTCTGTCTGTCGCGATAGACAGAGGTTGTCGTCCCGGGACCTGTGCAGAGCCTGTCGTACCTGCGCACACTGCTGGGGATGATGATACAGCAAAAACCTGCAAAATAGCTCAGAAAACATGCAAAAACAGCACATGCAAGTTCGCTCTCTCGCTCTCTCTCACAAGTGAAGTGAGGGAAATGAGGTGGAGGTGGGGATATAGTCAAAAAATTGAAATTTTCGCGATGATGAAGATGGAGGTGGGAGATGGTGATGATGATGATGGTGATGAAGATGGTGAAGAAAGTAAAAGAAAATCGATGAGAGTGAAGAAAATACCTACAACTCCAACGCGTCAACTCTACGTCTTACCATCACACGCTCGTCCTCAAAGCTCGATCCCCGGCAACGGCGCCAAAATTTGGTGTAGCTCAGTGATGAGTAGCACCTCCTTTAATGTCAATCCGGGAAGACGTGAGGATGGTATGAAGACCTCGAGCAAGTGGCGGCCCAAGTGCGTGAGTGAGAAGCACACAAGCATGCACACACATACACACACACGCGCACACACGGCAAGACAAAGAGAGAGAATCAATGGAGCTTTTAGATTACTCTCAAAATGCTCTTACAAGTTCGTTTCAATTACAATCCAACCTCCAAAATGAGCTCTCTAGCTCTTTTTATAGTTTTTGACTAGCTTTGGCCCTGTCCAGACCTAGTGTCCGGCCTAGTTAAAAATTAGGTTCCAGGGCTTATTTGAGGGCTCAAACGAAGTCTAAAAATTATGAAATTTGGTACGGTGATACTTCTAATACTCCTCAAGCTCGAGGACTCCTCGGCTTGCACAAAATGGAGTCTATTCTACCAAAAACGGGATTTACAGTGTTTGTGTAGTGATTAAAATCACTTGAGTTGTACATAACCCATGGGGAAAAATGATCTGGCTTTGTTGCCGTATTGTGCATGATTCCTCTGTTGCTTTGTGTGCCAACACCATCTATCTGAAAGATCTTCTATCATGTTGAAGCCACCAAAAAGAATGATATTAAAAGAAAAAGAATCAAGAGACTTACAAGTATCAATTCTTTCGAGTCTTGATTCAAGGCATAAAACAAAGATATGGAAAAGGGATGAGAGCCACCAAAAGAGGCTACAATCCATATGTGATGGGGGTCCACCAAGGACCCCACAAAGAGAAACCACACAATTATAGTTTGCTTCATAGTTATGCCTCCATCTCTCAATTTTTCTCTCTAACACACGTACAAATGCATAGAGAGAGAAAGAGAGCGAGTATAGGAAGTTAATCATCATCACCATTGCCATTCAACAAGCATAAAAAACTAACTTCATATTGTCCCCATTATGGCATGAATCCAATCAGCCTTAATTACCAAAATATGACATGAATATTTTTTTGAGAAGAATGCCCAAAATTTATCAACAAAAGAGAAGATACATGATGGGAGTTCAAGTTGTAAGGACTTATGGAACCTGCTTATTGCAAACATGAAAGCGGTGTTATTGTGGTAGATTCTACATAGGGGAATATAGACCGATGTCAAAACTAGTAAAAATCTATGTTGCTTCCCCTTGGTGCAAACGTTTCATGAGTGGTAGGGAAGACCTTAGGCACCTTTTCTTCTCTTTTCCTCGGAGCTTTGGATTTGGAAATGTTAATTAGAAGCAAGATCTTTTTGGGGAAGCGATCTAGAGTTTACTTTCTTTGTGGAATTACATAAGATTAGGGATGAAGTGTGGAATTCCATTAGGAAGGGTGTGCAATCGACTTTGGCAAACAATGTAAAGAGTGGTCTATTGAGAAATCCCTAGGTATTTTAGGTAGAAGGATCTTTGATTCTATGAACTCTCCCCCCTCTACACACCAAAGGGTGTTGTTTTTACAAAACAACAAGCCAAGATGCAAGTGGGTCCCACAAAAAGGGGACAAAAATATTATCAACCTTCTTTACAATTGTACCTAAGTTTCTTCTTCTTTTAATCGAAGCCTACTTTCGCTTGCTTGAATTAATCGAGAGAAAAATTGTGCAAGAGAAGGGGCATATCACCCATGGAACCCCCCTATCCCACAAAGCAGTGGTTAAGATAACTGAATGAAATACAATGGTGGTAGTTCGAAGGTGATATGAATAGTAGGTTTAAAACATAGAGTAAGGCCCAATACTGCATAAAATACAAATTCGCTTTAACATAAGGAAGAGAAGAAAGAAGCAAGAGAATTAGAGAATTACAAGGAAAGTTTATGAAGTTTTTGTCCTCGTCATGTGGGGCTCATGTCATGTCATGTGGGGCTCACTTGCTTTGGATCTTGTTGTCTCAAAAAACAAACACCTTATGGTAGATAAAGGGAGGGGACTTCTTACAAGTACAAATTCTTGTTCCTAAAAGGCAAATATATTTTTCAATTGAACACTCTTTTAGAGAATTATGGAAGTTGGTAGCGCATCTTTCTTTCTACAAGATTTCTAGAGAACTTCACCTCTAATAGCATTCGATAAAGCAATAGAGCAACCAATCACTTCTCGAAGTAAAGATTGTTTCTAGCTTATTTGAATTTGTAAATCCAAAATCCTCCTCAAGACTTCCAAACCAAAAAAACTCTTGGGGTATGAAACGAAGACGTGTCCCAAGCCTTCTCTACCATGGAGGCAACACTTACACCATTGAGGGGCTCCATAATTTTTTCTTGCTTTAAGATTAGTCGAAATTCCCTGCTAGATAATTTTCCGCATAAGAAACACATTTTTATTTTGTATGAGGGGATGCCACAAGACAAAGAACTTAAAGTCCCATTCAGCACTCAGCCAATTCAAACACCAATCTTTGAAGTACAATCTTTGAAGACACAAGAAAATGAGGGCTATTTGTACCTGAGGATAGCTGAAAATGAATCTTTTTCTAAAGATGTCAGATATGTACAATAGCAAAGAATGTAGCTAGAGTGAAGGACAAGTGCTCACACGATATTGAGTGGAAGAATTTCTCAGGATGTGTGATGATGGTGATCATATGCCATGTGGTGGAATATGATGTAGTTAAAATTTAACAACTTTCATCGTAGATACAATGCATGAAATTCAATATGATATCCTCATTATGAATGATGAAAGTTTCCAAGCACATCACAATTTGTGAGCACATAGCACGAAAGAAACTCACTCCCTCTTGTGTACATAACTCTTCCATATTCTCCATGGGCGAGACATGCACAAAAAGATCATGCTTTATGCACAATGCACGCACATGGTAATGAAGTATTGGATGCATGAGAAATTAAATGACATGCATGTGGATTATTAAATTTGGAAGAGATAGAGAGAGAGGGAGAGAGAGAGACAGAAGAGAAAGAAGAAGATAGATAGAGATAGAGAGAGCGGAGAGAGAGGGAGCTAACAGAGAGAAACTTCTAAGGGCTTAATCAAACCGGTGGGAAAATTATGCAAATGGTCACATGAGAAGGGTGTGGTATTTGACCCTACTTCCAAAAATATAGTTTGTTATCGATCTAATATATTTTTAAGTTTTTCTTGAAAATATGATAATCAAATGATGTAATTAGCTAGAGGGACATATAGAGAGAGATAAGGACAAAGAAGAACCCAAAGGAAGAGAGAGAATAAGAGGGAGAGAAGAAGAATCCACGAAGGCTTCATGGGTACATGTATTTTAAATTGCGATATAATGAATCATTTGTGGAGTGAAGTACTCCTGTTTTAAAACGAAGGCCCTTATCTGGTTGATTTGGATCTCAAAAGGTAAGGGACACTTTATTATCATTGTTATTATATTCAACACATAGTGCGGATGACAGATGGAGCAAGAGTGAAGTAGAAAGAAGGGAGGGGGAAGGAGAATGAAGAGATAAAGAGATGTTGAAAGCCTATGGAATAGATAGAGTGAGACATATAAAAATAGGCGAGAGAGAGAGAGTAAACCAAGGTAAAATTCACATGTAAAAGAGGCTTCTTAAGATTAGGAGCATTCTTAGATATGAAGAGGAGGTTAAGTGAACCTATATTCATTCTTCAAAGATTGGTGGTTAGGCAAGACCAAAAACCCTATGAAGAAATGTGTAGATTTTTGAAAAAGAAATAGCCCAAGCAAGACCTCCCTAGGATGATCAAGAGTAATGGAGTGGAATGTGTTTTTGAGGAGGATAACGATGATCTAATCATTAAAACACTTCTTGGAGCTATTTGAGATTTCCTCTATGCTCTTCCTAAGGAGGCGTGAACGCTTAGGGCTTATAGTAAAAGTTAGATCCAAAAAAGGTTCGAGTGGCTCAATGGCCTGTTCACAAATAGGGAAATCAAAGACGCTATCAATGCCCTTCCTAGAGGCCAAAATTAGGTACTTGATGGACTTACGGGGTTCTTCCAAACCTTTAAGGATATTCTTGTGGACCTGCTTTGCATGGTTTGGAGGGAGGTCCTTAATTTCGACACTTTACCTAGATGCCTCAATGAAGGTGTCATGAAATTGATTCACAAGAAAGATAGCAAGAATAGAATTGAAAATTGAAGACCTATTGCCATCTCCAGACTAGTCAAGGTCTATGCCAATAGTTTAGCTAATTGCATGACTAGTCTATGCCAATAGTTTAGCTAATTGCATCTCCTGCCTCAGAGTTTCCTTGGAACACACCAACATGTTTCTTTAGAATGATCATGGTAACATCTCCATCTTATTGCACTATCTTAATACGATTCACATTGCATCTAGATCTATAACTAGCCATTCGAAGATGGGCATCAATGCACTTTATCAACCTCCTCCAAGTTTTCTTCTTGATCAAGTTTGCAAGGAGCTTCCCTATGTTCAAATCTTCCACGTATTTAGAATAATGATAGGTTCTAGGGTCTCTTTGATCCAATGTTGGATTTGGGTTCTCTCCAAGCTAAAAACCAAGCTCTAATAGCAAGGCATGCTGGTTAATGTGTCGAAGAAAGCTATGCTCAACATCTTCCTTATTTCAGATATCATCTAACTTTTGGTCTATTGGAGACTAAATAATGAGATGTAGAAGATTGATAGATATTGTAGGGACTTCCTTTGATGGGTGATCTTAACCAAAGAAGGATGTCCAAAATTATGCGAGAAATCTCTATCTACCCCAAGATATGGTTGGTTTGGGAATTCTAGATGTGGGGGCCATGACTAACAAGCTTGAGCCTGAATGGATGACCAAAGCTTGTACTAATGAAATCAAGTCTTGGGACAAGTTTATTTTTAGGAATTGCGATGACCTATCCCTCTCTAATACCCCTTTGTTGAAAGGTCTTGCCCGACTCACACTCATTGTTCTCTCTAATTCTGATTGTTCCGAAGGAATCAGGTCTAGATGTGTTCGTTGTGGAGAGCCTAGAACAAGATGAAGATCCTTTGCTCCATTAGTAATAGCTAGAAGAGGCTATTGTTGTTACACAACATGACTCAATCTAGTTCCCTATTATTGGTATGAGGAGTGTTGAGAAAGAAAATATTCAAAGATCTAAGAATCTTTCGTATGAAGGCTTTCATAACTGGAAGCGCCTTTGGAGCCAAGATAGAAGACATTAGCCCAATCGGAGAGTGAATTGTAAAGGATCAATGCTTGAGATGCTTTATAGATTTTGCTCCTCCTAGGAAAGGATCCCCTCCTCCAAAGGGTTTGAAATGGAACAACAAAAATAGGATGGAGGATATTATGAAAATTAAACGGGAATTGAACATTCATTTATTGTTAAACAAGAAGTGCCACATTGATTGGTCATGAATTTGATGGGACTTCAATGTAAAGTATCTATTGCACCTACTTATTGGTAACAAGAAAGCGGTCCTCATCTGGTAGATTCTTCATCAGGGGCCATGGACCATCATCAAGGCTAGCAAATTTTGCAATGTTTTTTTGTGGTGTAAAAGATGTTTTTATGTAGGAAGGACATTGGGCATGTATTCTTTTCCTGTCCTGAAAGCACATTTATCTGGTAGAGTACCAACAAGTTCCTCTAGTTGACTCATCAAATCACCTAGAAGCAAGTTTTGCTTCATGAGACTATTGTTTTCTCTATGGATCTTTGGAGTGCTATTCAAAATGAAATTATCTAGAAATTATGAAAGAAAAAGTGCATGGATAGCTATGACAAACCTATTGATATATTTTGGTAGTGATGTGTGTGAACACACTTAGAACCATGAGAGCGTTTTTTTTCCCTCTTTAGGAGGTTTTCCCCCCAGTTTGTATATATGCCTTTAACCCTATGGGTCAGTTACCTTTGTATGTTCACTTGGTAATACATTCAATATAGTGTATTGTGATCGAAGCTTCCACAGACCTCAAACTCAAATAATTTGTATTAGAGTAGGTTGCTACTTCATCTAGGGCATTGTTGATAAGCCTTGGGCCATAGTCTCCAAATCACACGAAATTTGATGAGCATATTCAAGGTGATTAGAAGTTCGAAATGGATTCACTCTATGGTGTAGAAATTTGGATCTGAGCTCATATTGGCGTGCTTCCACAGACACATTTATGTTGTTTGCGTGCTTCCACAGACCTCAAACTCAAATAATTTGTATTAGAGTAGGTTGCTACTTCATCTAGGGCATTGTTGATAAGCCTTGGGCCATAGTCTCAAAATCACACGAAATTTGATGAGCATATTCAAGGTGATTAGAAGTTCGAAATGGATTCACTCTATGGTGTAGAAATTTGGATCTGAGCTCATATTGGCCTCCAAATGGCCTATCACAATGCCTGTAGGCGATTTCATCCTTTGGTGCCGAACATATCTACAACTTTCGGTTCACTAGTACAAGCGCTTCAAAGTCTGCTACAATTCTAGTAGAGCTCGATAGGGTAGTTCTATTCAACTTTTTGAGATACAATCACTTTTTTCATCATAGTATTTTAGTCAGTGGCCATGGTTGAAAGCAATGATGTATTCCATATGTTGGATGTTGATGACAAGTTGGATGGTACCAATTGCCCATTATGGGCATCCCATTATGTTGGATGTTGATGACAAGTTGGATGGTACCAATTGCCCATTATGGATGGTACCAATTGCCCATTATTGTTCACAAAAGGACTATGGAATATTGTGCAGGGTGTTGAAAGATAACCTACTACACCTGCAAATATGATTCGTGAATGTGATGCCGATGGCATTGAAGATGATGATCTTCAAATTCCTATTCGTGCTTCTGTTCCTGCTGCACCTACTATAGAGCAACTTTGTTGGGATGGTAGAGATGCTCAGGCACATGCATTGATAGCTTTTTTTGTCAAAATATGCCTTTATCCCTCATATTCACTCTTGCAAAATAGCAAAGGATGCTTGGGATACACTTACCACTTTATACTAGGCAAGGAATGAGGATCGTGTTGCTTACCTCCAAAAACAGTTGGAGAATGAGCATATGAATAAAGTAGATTCCATGGATATTTTTTTGACAAAGATTAATGATTTAAAGGAACGATCGGTTTCCGCTGATGAAGCCTTACCAGGCAGATCACTTGTGCAAAATGTTCTTAATGTTCTTTTAGATTCATATCAGATTTTTGGTTCTGCTCTTCAATTGATCATGAAAGGCAATCCAAATTCCTTAAAATTTGAGGAGTTAGTCTCTTTTTTGTTGTAGGAAGATTAGTCTAGGTAGAACAGGTCGATCATGCATGTTGGAGATCAAGCTTTCTTAGCTAGTCAGAAGGGCAAGGGAAAATGGAGCTCATCTACTAGCAAGAAAAAATCTTCTAATGCTGCACAGTCAAAGAAGGAAGACAAAGATGAGAAAATCGAAAAGTAGAAACAATTTTGCAAGTACTGTAAAGGGAATGATCATGTCATAAAGAGTTGTCCAAAACTAGTTGCAAAATAGGCAAAGAAAAAAGGGGTTGGAATGGTTGTTGTAGAGGTCTCTACACCAAAAACAAAGTCTATTAATCTTGTACAGAATGAAGAATGGGTGTTTATTATTGTATGCAGTTATGAGCCATGTTCTCACGAGTCATCTTCTCATGAGTAATGCATGTCTCTAGTAGGCTCAGATGTTTGGTACTTTAATAGTGGGGCAACCAAACATATTACCTTGCAGCATAATTCCTTTAGTTCATTTGAGCTTACCCCTATATGGAATATTGTCACATGTGCTAAAACTCCTCTTATCCTAGAATGGGAGTTGGTAAGATAATGATGATTACTTCTTATGGTAGTTCTTTCACTCTATCAGATGCCTTGTTTGTGCCTGGGATCAAGAAAAATTAGCTATTAGCTTTAGCATTAGACAAGATCAACCTGGTTGTGAAATTTGTTGATGATAGATGTACAATCCATGATCTGTCAAATGACGATGTCATTATTGCTCTTGGAATTTTATGTCATGGGTTGTATAAGCTCATAGATTATGCAAAATCTATGAATGATTCGGCATGTGTAGTTCAAGATTCTTAGGTTATCTCAGATGCAAAGATTTGGCATGCGGGCTTTGGTCATCTAAATTTCACTAGTTTGCTATGCGTGTAAAAATTTGAAATGATGTCCTCTCTACCCAAACTTTAGGCACCTGGTAAACATGTTTGTGAAGGCTGTATTTTGGAAAAAATGAAGCAATCCTCCTTCCCAAAAGATGTTTCAGTATGAGCTACGTAGAAATTAAAGCTTGTTCACAGCCATGTCTGTGGTCCTATTCAGACACCTTCTTTTGGGAGCTACCTTTACTTTCTGACTTTTATTGATGATTTTTCTAGGCACGCATAGGTGTATCCATTGAAAGCAAAGTCTAAAGTGTTTATATGCTTCAAAGAGTTTTTGGTTTTGGCTAAAATTTTGTCAGCATGTAAATTGTGCATCCTTCGTTTTGATCAAGGGGGGGATATATGTCTTCTGATTTTAATGCATTTCTGGATGTGCATGGGATAAAATGTTTATGTACCATGTTGTATACACCTAAAAAAAAAGTAATTGCTGAAAAAAAGAACATTTCACTCATGGAGATGGTGAGGTGTATGGTCAAAAGTAAGGCTTTACCACATATTTTATAGCTTGAGGCCGTTATGTGTGCAACATATGTACTAAAGAGGTGTCCCACCAAAGCACTGCAATCTACCACTCCATATGAGGCTTGGCATGGTCACAAGCCATTTGTTTCTCATTTGTGTGCCTTTGATTGTTTGACATATGCATTAGCACGTGAACAACAACGCAGAAAATTGGATGATAAAGTAGTAAAATTTATTTTTGTTGGATATAGTTTTGAAAGCAAATGCTATCATCTGTATTATCCATAGATTAAACACATTTTGGTTAGCCATGATGTTTTTATGGAGATGGAATTCAACCATTACTTTCATGTACTAAGGAGACATCAATTAGCTCCAACGATGTGTATGATACTTTATTGCCTCTTTTTTTTAGGTGGAAAATCAAGTGCTGGTCAAAATGAGGCAACTTCTTAGCCTTTACAAGCTCCACATGATGGTGCAGATCATTGTTGGAGTTAGATGTCTATAGAAGCACATGAACAACACAAGGAAGAAGGAGAAGCTTAGAGCACAACACACAATACAGAATGTATTACCACTAGAATGTACAATGATAAGTCACCTGTTATGGCTATAGGCATATATACAAGCCGGGGGAAAAAGACCTCCTAAAGAGGGAAAAAAGTGCTCTAATGATCCCAGTGCGTTCACACACATCACTACCTAAATATATCAACAAATTACCCTTGGGAGTGATGCGGTGAACAAGGAGCTTGCACTCATGTATAAGGTAGTGCCAAGCTATGTGGAATAAATCTACAAAAGGAACTAAGCCCAAAGCTTTGTGGAAAGCTTCAAACTTCTATCTAGTTAGAGCCTTCATGAAAAGGTCTGCAATGTTGTCCTCCGTGGGCACATATGCCAAGCTGATCTCTCCAGCAGAGAACCTCTCCCTGACATAATGATAATGCACCTCAATGTGCTTAGTGTGAGCATGGAACATAGGGTTCCTTGCAATTGCAAATGTGCTCTGACTGTTAGTGAAGATGGTGGTGGCAGAAGACTCACCAAGACCCAAATCAACCATAAGGCGTATGAGCCACACACACTCAATAGTTGTTATGAAAGCTCCCCTATACTTAGCCTCACAACTTGAAGTGGCTACAGTGGGCCGTGTCTTGCTGAAGCAAGATATACATGAGCTACCAAGCATGAAGAAAAATCCACTAGTGGACACACGAGTGTCATAGCAATCAACCCAGTTAGAGTAAAAAAAAGCATGTAAATTTGGCAGTAGTGATCTCCCCTTGGGATAAAACAATTCAAGTAGCTGGGTACCCCTCAAGTAGCGAAAGATGTTTGCTTAACCACCTGTCAATGCTTGCGTTGTATAACTATGGGTCAAAGTGGGCAATGACATGGGTTTTAAGGGTCCAAAACCACTTGGAGAACCCTTGGAGTCTATTGGGAAACCTTGGAAAAGTGTCTCCAAGTGTATGATTTGAAACCTTGAGTTATTTTGGATTTATTTGCTCCCAATTGAAGGGTTTTGACCCGTAGGATTGATATTTCCTGAGGGTATGGTAGTTAACCCTTAGGGAGGCCTCTCAAGCCTTGAGATGTGTACAACCTTGAGACTTGTACTACCTTGAGACTTGTACGTACAAGCTTGGGAGAAATCCTTTTAGAATCCATGTGGAGGCCATGTGAGTCCATGTGAGGCCCATGTGAGTCCATGTGATTTTCAAGGTTAGAAGGCCTTGGATTAGAATCCATGTGGAGAGGACACTTAGCAAGCTCTCCTCACATTTCCTCCCTTGGCCTTGAGGTACATATAGGTGGAGTTGGTTGGGTGGATACATGCATCTCTCACCCCTTGTGGGTTTGATTAGAATTAGAATGTTTAGATTGGTCTCTCTTAGAGTAGTTTTGGTGTTCATACAACATTGGTATCCGAGCCTTGGTTCTTGCAATTTTTATTTTCTTATTGTGAGCTTTGAAATTCTACTCCACGAGCTAGTACCGATCACGAGATAACTTTGAACTCTTTTGTAGAGTAAAATGCTATATCTATGTGACCCCCACCTAGTTTGACGTCATATTCACATGATTAGCTCCGGACTTTCGTCCGGCAATGCCAGCCGTGCCATAGTTTCTCTGTGTATGATCGTGAAGAGGAGAGACTTGTGGGTAGGAGATTGTTGCGTAGTCTCTTATCTTAATTATTCGAATAGCCCCCACTTTATAAAGCTCAAAATTCTTATGTGCCCTCAAATGTGGGATTTATCCTCTTGCTTTCATGACCTCTGCAATGGAACTCAATCAACAACATGGTTTGTCTTTTCCCTCAATAAGCATGACATACTGGCGGAGCGTTTGAGGTGTAACACCACCTGAGGGCCCATGTACTTAGCAATGGTCTTCTTCTACTACATTGGGGAAGTAGCATTCTTGTTTTTCTGTTAGAGTTTGATAATAGTCACTCTAATTTATCACCCTTGCACAATTAACTTCATTTGTCTTTATTCAAAGTGAGGAATAGAGTAAGTTTAGCCTCATACTTTTGAAACAATGAAGCTACCAAAGGAGTGAGGATGGATGAAGCAATTCGAAGCCAAATGGAGGATGACTCTCCTCTCAAGAGACAAAAGAAGGATGAAGCTTAGACAAAGCTAAGTATTTTGTTTAACTTTATGTTTGGCTTTAATGATTGTTTTCCTTAAACTTTCATTATATTTGCATACATAATTGAAGCATAAGATAATGCCTGGATTATTTATCTGGTTCATATGCACCTACAAAGTTAATGCATTCTGATTATCAATAGGCAAAAATTAAGATCTTGAAAACAGATTCAATCACCTCAAGCACTTGTTGGAATCCATGCATTGAAAAGAATGGATGTATGTGCATTGTCTATCAACATGAGACGATTTTAAATGAACAAATTCAAGCTCAAAACTTTTGTTTTTTGCACATCCCAAGTGTAATCTTTAATGGAAACACTTTAAATGCGAACCAGCATGTGCATTGGCATGGGGATGCTTGAGAAGAAAGCCCATGTTTGTTCACAAAAAGAAGCATAAATAATGAAAAAGGTTTTTTTTTTTGGTTTAGCACAAATTGGACTCATCACGTGGAAATGATTACTACTTAAGCATAGCAAGTTCATTATCGCATGGCATGAAGACGAATGCAAAGAAAGATCACTTCATTGAATAAAATGGAGTTCAAAATGAGAATTTCATGCATGGTTTAAAGAGGGGTTCAATTTTGAACCTTATGCATGCTAAGGCTCTGAAACATGCCTCACAGGCTCCTAGTTGCCTTGATTGTACCTAGGTTGCATGTAGTAAGGTTCTCTATGGCATTTTTGTTGGTCTCTCAGAGGGTGTCCATATGCATCCCTAGGAGGATACATAAGCTTAGGTTGGTACTATCGCCTTTGTTGGTATTGTTGTTGTTGATGTTGATGTTGAGATGGTATGGTATAATCTATATGTGGATACCTTGGCCTTCTATTGCACATGTAAGTGGGATGATCCCCATTACAGTGTTGGATCTCCTCATAGTTTGTGGTCTTTGGCAATAAGGTGCATTGCATTGCTCTTTTGCATGTTCCATCTAAGCTTTTTTACTTCCATGACATAAATTTCTTCAGTCAAAGATTTCATTGAACTAGAGCAAGTAGATGCTTCATTCTTAGTGTTAAAGGGTGAAATCTTTAGTTTGGAAGCTAAAATTTCCTCTAAATCCACACATTCTTGGATACATTATTTCAAGGTAGTTAGCCTACAAATGTATACTAATGAGAATAATTTTCCATTAGTTAGCCCCACTAGGAATAGAGAGATTACCTTCTTCTTTGGTGGATGTTTGCCAGATAGCCATCAACCTACATGGTGTTAAGGACGCTAGCCACAACTTACACTTATTTGTGGCTTGCTTGGTTTGACAATGGGATTCCAATCAGAGTTAATCCAAAATCCTCGTATTGAATGAAAAATTAAATGATTTTTTCCACTCTCAAGACTTGCTTGGACTGGCTACATGATTGTATGGATAAACAGACAAGCAGACCCATCAAAACAATTTTCCATGCCCTTTTCCACTTGGGATGGTTAAAGGTGACATCTCAAGTCTTGCATTCTAATCATAGGATTTTTTGGTTGAGGATTAAACTATTTTGTTTTACTTGTCCATAAACTAATGCTACATGAGCATGATGCTCTTGTGGTGGCACTCTTGCTCAAAATCTTTCTAGAGGGCCTAGAGTTGACTTCCTCATCAAGGTTATCTAATGGAAATTCAAAAGGATTCATACTAATTATGGGCCTAATCCCTATGGTTTGCCTGTTGGATCCTTTAGATCCTAAATTACCTCTAGAAGACTAAGGATTAGGTCCTAAAAAAGATAATTCAAGTTCCATAATTCCTAGTAAGAGTTGTCTACCTTGACTCTGATCTCAAACAATAGAATAGGAATGTAATTGTTTTGGTACACATAGACGATCACTCTGTTGGCAAGAGGACTAGTTGCAACATTGATTCAAAATCTCTTTTGAGTACTCCTCTTCAAGTAGATAGAATTCCAAGAAGGTTCTAATTTTATGGCATGGAGTACGTGCATGCCTTCTTCAGTCGTTCCATTTGGTGTCATGGGTGAAATATTAGGTTTTTCTTCATCACCATGCCAACTAAAATTACTATCTCACCTAGTCTAACCACATGTCGATTGAGTTTTTCTATATTGATTTCAATCTAATGGACATTGAACTTTTGGAACTCTCATATTCTCCAATATTCCCTATTAGATGGTCTTGCCTCATTGCCACAATGGATAAGTCCTAACCACAACTTAAAAGGTCCTTTGGAAGTCCTTTACGCTCTTTCACACTCAATATACTGAACATAGTTTTAATCTTCACAAGGTTGTTCAAGTGATCACTGCTTTGATAAAATAAGAGTTACCCAAAATGTCTTTAGTGCCAAAAATCACGAATCCTTCCCTCCCATCCCTTTTAATGTGTACAAATTCCCTACTCAATCAACGTCTCCTTATGTACTTGTTTAGTGTTTTTTGATGTTGCCAACAATAGATCAGTTCACCTATCAAGGTGTCAAAAGACCTTAGCAAACCAAACTTATCGATGTGTCACAAAGCTGAATCATGAAAATGCTATTATTTTCATCATTATAGATTCACTTTATGTGTGCTATAGAATCATGAAAATGATCTCGATACTTAGTATGGTTGCAATTCTTCATTATAGAATCATGAAAATGCTCTCAATACTTAGTATGATTGCAATATGAAAAAAATGCAAGAAAAGTGGGTATATGTATCTATACAAAGCTCGTGAACCTTTAAAGAATCCTACTTCTCTCATTTTAATCATTTAAAAAAGCATTTAAACAAATCAAAACACTTAAGAAAATATAGATTCAAGGTGGATAATGCTTCCATAAATCTAAAAGTAGTGTCACACACCCAAGATCAAACAAGACACTCACTCAAAAAGCATGGAAAAGCACAAACACGAGTTTTGCAAGAAAAGAGCTCACTCTACATTCAACAAAAAGATCCACTCACTTGACCTTTATATAGGCTTCTCCCAACATCATTCCTTCTTTATTTTGAAAAGATTCTAAAAATAACTCTAAAACTCTTCTTTGTTTTCAAATTTTTTGAGGGAAGACTCTCCCTTTCAATATAATATAAATGCTAACAAAGCCTCAACTATATAGAACTCTTCCATACTAAACAATTAATGGGATTTTAGAATAGTAGATAAAAGATACAAGGGTTTGCAAACTAAAAATAGGTGAAAAACTTCTTTGCTCTATGGTGTCAAAATCACAATCTACGCTTGTTTCAGCCTTCGAACGCACTATCATAGTGCTTGTGTAGGCAATTTCGTCTTTTTGTTTCAAACATATATACAGGTTTTGGTTCACTAGTATAAGCGGCTCGAATTCTACTACAAGTTTAGTAGAACTGCACAGGGTAGTTTTGTGCAACTTTTTGAGATAGAATCATTTTTAAGCATCAAGGTATTTAATGAGTGACCATGGCTAAAAGCTGTGGTGTATTCTGTATGTTGGCTATTGAGGATAAGTTGGATGGTATCAATTACCCATTATGGGCATATATGATGCATCATGTATTGGTTGCAAAAGGACTGTGGAATATTGTGCAGGGTGTTGAAAAATGTCCTAATACAACTAAAAAATATTGTTATTGAAGGTGATGCAGATGGTGTTGAAGATGCTATTCTTCAAGTTCCTATTTGTGTTGCATTTCATGTTGCACCTACTGTCTTGGGATGGCATAGATGCTCAGGCACATGCATTGATAGCATTGCTTGTCAAACGTGGCATTATTTCTCACATTCGCTCCTACAAAACAGCAAAGGATGCTTGGGATACACTTACCACTTTATACCAAGAAAGGAACGAGGATCGTGTTGCTTACCTCTAAAAATACTTGGAGAGTGAGCACTCTTGCCAAACCGTTCACTTGTGCAGACTGTTCTGAATGGTCTTCCAGATTCATATAAGAGTTTAGCTTCTACTCTTTGATTGATGACGAAAGGAATTCCAAATGCCTTAACATTTGAGGAGTTAGTCTCTATTCGATTGCATGAAAAACCAGTCTAGGTAGAAGAGGTCCATTATGCGTGTTGCAGATCAATATTTCTTGGCTAGTCAGAAGGGCAAAGGTAAATGGAGCTCATCTACTAGTAAGCAGAAATATGCTAATTCCACACAAAGAAGGATGACAAAGATGAAAAGAAAACAAATAAAAAATTATTTTACAAATATTTTAAAGGAAATGACCATTTCATAAAGAGTTGTCCAAAATGGGCTACAAAAAAGACAAAGAAAAAAGGGTCTGCCATGATTATTGCAGAGGCCTCTACACCTAAATCAGAATTTGCATATCTTATGAAAAATGAGGAATGGGCATTTACTATTGTTTGCAATTATGATCCATCTTCTCATGAACACTGTATCTTTGCAATAGACTGAGATGTTTGCCAGTACTTTGATAGTGGGGCAACCAAACATACTACCTGATAGTGCAATTTCTCCACTTCAGTTGAACCTACCCCTATAGGGAATACTACCACAGGTGCCAACAACTCCTCTTATCTTGTTATTGGAGTTGATAAGGTCATTATGATTGCTGCTAATAGTGGTTCTTTTATGTTGTTAGATGCTTTATTTATGCTTCGGATTAAGAAAAATATGTTATCAGTTTTAGCATTAGCCAAGATTGGCTCGCTTATGAAATTTGTTGACGATAGATGTAGAGTTCATGATCTATCAAATGGTGATGTCACTATTGCTTGTAGAATTTTATGTCATGGGCTATATAAGCTCATAGATCATGCAAAATCTGTGAATGATTCAACATGTGTAGTTCAAGATTCTCAAGCTATATTAGATGCAAAGCTTTGGCATGGATGCTTTGGTCATCTGAATTTTGCTAGCTTGCTATGCCTGTAGAAATTTGAAATGGTGTCCTCTCTGTTCAAACTTGAGTCACCTAGTAAACATGTCTATGGAGGCTATATTTTGGGCAAAATGCAACATTCCTCCTTCCCAAAAGATGGTTCAATATGAGCTACTAAAAAATTGTAGCTTTTTCATAGTGATGTTTGTGGTCTTATGCAAACACCTTCTTTTGGGAACTACCTTTATTGACTTTCGTTGATGATTTTGCCAAGCATGCATGTGTATATCCATTGAAAGAAAAGATCTAAGTGTTTATGTGCTTTAAACAGTTTTTGGTTTTGGCTAAAAAACATTCAGCATGTAAAATGGGCACCCTCCATTTTGATCGAAGGGGGGAATATATGTTTTCTAATTTTAATGAATTTTTGACTGAACATGGGATAAAACATCAGTATATAGTGTCGTATAGACCTCAAAAAAATGGATTTGTAGAAAGAAATAAAAAGACACTAATGGAGATGGCAAGATGTATGGTCAAGAGTCACATTTTACCACATAGTTTCTAGCTTGAGGCTATTATACATCCAACATATGTATTTAACACGTGGCCACAAAATCATTGCACTCTATCACTCCATATGAGGCTTGGCATGGTCACAAGCCATCTTTTGCTCATATACGTGTCTTTGGTTGTGTGGGATATGCATTAGTTCCTACACAACAATGTAAGAAATTGGATGATAAAGCAGTGAAATGTTTTTTTGTTGGGTATAGTTTTGAAAGCAAAGGCTATCATCTATATCATCAACAAACTAAATGCATTTTGGTTGGCTGATTTTAAGGCTAATTTGCAATCCTCATTTGAGATGTTAGATTTGGGTTAGTTGCATCAATATTTGGGCATTCAGTTTATGCAAGTTGATGGTAGAATAGCTTTGTGTCAAAAAAAATAAATGACTCATTATTGCAATATTTTGGCCTTGAAGACTACAAACCTATTGCCACTCATATGGAAACAGGTTTACAACTGAATCTTCATGATGTTCCAAATGCATTTGATGTTGTTCTCTATCAAGAGGCTATTGGATGCTTGATTTACTTATGCATTACTCAGCCAGATATTGAATTTGCTGTGCTCACATATGAGTAGGTTTATGCATTGCCTAGTTCTCAAGCATTGGCAGGTGGCTAAGTGCATCTTTCACTCCTTGAGTGGTACCCAAATACTTGGATTTTTTTATTTCAAGGGGGGATCACTACGGCCAGATTTACATGCTTTTTCTAACTTTGACTAGGCTGGTTGCTATGACACTCATATGTCCATGAGTGGTTTTTTCTTCATGCTTGGTAGCTCATGCATATCTTGGTTGAGCAAGAAACAACTAATTATGGTGCCACTTCTAGTTGTGAGGATGAGTATAGGTTAGCTCTCATAGTGATTACTGAGTGTGTGTGGCTCATATGCCTTATGGATGATTTGGGTGTTGGTTAGTCTTTTGCTACCACCATCTTTACTGACACTCAGAGTGCATTGGCAGTTGCAAAGTACCCTATGTTCCATGCTTGCACTAAGGACATTGAGGTGCACTATCAGTATGTCAGGGAGAGGTTCTCTGCTAGAGAGACCACTTGAGTGCCAACTCCTTATTCATCGGATCACTCTCAAGGGGGATTTATTGATATATTTTGGTAATGATGTGCGTGAACATAGTAGGACTATTAGGGCACTTTTTTCCCTCTTTCTGAGGTTTTCCCCTGCTAACTTGTATATACACCTATAAACCTAATGAGTTACTTCTATTTTTACATTCTCTTGGCAATAAATTTGTTAGATTTATTTAGACCTCGATGCTCTACCATTGGTCTACCTGCATTTGGTCGAGGACCTTAGCCGGGTCAAGGACCAGAGCTCGGGGGAGCCAAGGCTCTAGCACGGATCTTCGAGGTTATTCCATCTCCTTAGAGTGGCCATATGAGGAGTGTTTGGACCTTAGAGAAGATTCTAGAGGTGCCAAGGGCAAGGGCTATTTAAGGTTGGGAGGAGAGTGGCAAGTAGCTAATTGGGATCTTTCATTTGGTATCAGAGCTTGAGTGAGAAAGGGGAAAGTCTTAGAGAAGAGGCCAGTTCATCCTCTTTCTAAATAATTTTCGTGGGGAAAGAAGGAGCAGCTCACGCGCATACGTGTGGGAGATTTTTTGTTGCGTGGAGGGAGAAGGGCTGCCTCGAATCACATGTAGCAGAGGAAGCAAAAGCATATCACTAACCATCAATTGTTCTATGCAAGAGAATGAATCTCAATGAGGTTGTAACTCCCATGGAAGAGGTTGAGCTTGAGCGACCTTATACTATGGAGATTACAAATCTCAATGCTAAAGTTAGAGGCATGGAGGATACCCTTCAGAATATCCTCCAAGAAATTAACAAACTAGAGCAAGATAAGATAGAATCGGCCACTTGGGTAGATTTTAAAGTCCTATTTTACAGTAATTTTGTTCCTCCAGATGAGCGTACTAGGGCTCAGGTTTTTCCTACAATAGAGACAAGAGGAGGCAGAAGTACGTTGTATTGTCGAGGAGTATCTTGACAAAGGACTTATCAGATCTAGTTATTCACCTTTTGCAGCCCCAGTGCTTTTGGTTCGCAAAAAGGATGGATCTTTCAGGATGTGTATAGACTTTAGAGCATTAAATAAAGTTACAATAAAACACAGATATCCGATGCCTCACATTGATGATATTTTGGATGCACTAGGAGGTGCTATTGTATATAGTAAAATAGACTTAAAAAGTGGTTATCATCAAATAAGAGTCAAGGATGATGATGTACATAAAACAGCTTTTTGTACTAGATTTGGTCATTATGAGTATCTTGTAATGCCGTTTGGTTTAACTAATGCACCAACTACTTTTATGATGCTCATGAATGATGTTTTTCGTCCTTTTATTGGTCAGTTTGTGGTTGATTTTGTAGATGATCTGTTGGTTTATAGTAAAAGTTTGGAAGAACATACATGTCATTTGCGTACATTATTTCAAATGTTGGATGAAAATACTTTGTACGTCAATCCAGAGAAGACACAGCTATGTTTATCTGAGGTTGAGTACTTAGGACATATAATTTTTGCAGATGGAATTAGAATGGATCCACGAAAAGTTTCTGTGATCCTTGGTTGGCCGATTCCTCATAATGAGTGCTAGTTGTGATCATTCTTAGGATTATCGGGCTTCTATAGGAAATTCATTGCCAGCTATTCGCACATAGCTGTGCCATTGATGGATTTGTTACAGAATAATCAAAAAATTGTTTGGATTAGTGCACAACAGAAAGCTTTTGACACATTGAAACAAGCAGTTTCAAGTGCCCCAATTTTATTGGTGGTAGATCCCCAAAAACCTTTTGAAATAGAAACCGATGCTAGTGGCATCGCAGTTGGTGTAGTTTTGATTCAAGATGGCAGACCAGTAGCTTTTGAAAGTAAGAAACTTTCTCCAGCTCAGAGAAACTCACCTGTCCATGAACAAGAATTATATGCAATAGTTCACGCTTTGAAGATTTGGAGACACTATCTATATGGTGCAACTTTTAAAGTATACACAGATCATCACACATTGAAGTATTTTTGTTCCCAGCCTGATCTTCGGGGGAGACAGGCTAGATGGGCTGAGTTGATGCAAGAATTTCATATGGAAATTCTATATAGAAAAGGAAAAATGAATACAATTGCAGATGCATTATCTCGTATTTTGCATCAAATTAGCTTCACAATTCTTGATAGTGATTTGATCCAAGAGATCAAAGATTCACAGATTGAAGATGATTATTGTCAGTCTATAATCAACAAGTTATCACAATATGATAAAGATCAAGCATTCTCAAATTTTCAAGTGGAGCAAGGTTTGGTCAAAAGAAAGGGAAAGATTTGTGTGCCTAATTCCCAAGAAGGGAAGTTTAGAAAAGAGGTTATTTTCGAGAACCATGATGTATCTTGTGCAGGACATCCTGGTATTGAGAAAACTTTGCAGTTGATTAGACATACTTTTTGGTGGCCAAAGATGGTCAGAGATGTAAAAAATTATGTAAGTCAATGGTTTAAATGTCAAGTTAATAAAGCAGAGAGGATTAGTTCTCTAGGTATGCTACAACCATTGGAGATACCACAATATTGTTGGGATAGTATTTCCATGGACTTCATAATGGGTTTTACCTAGGACACCATGACAGAAGAATGCTATTCTTGTAGTGGTTGATCGTCTGAGCAAAATGGCACACTTTATTCCTACAAAGGAATCACTGGAGGCTCTACAAGTAGTGGAACTATTTATTCAGAATATTTTTAGACTACATGGTCTACCTAGATCTATAGTTTCAAACAGGGATCCCAAGTTCACAGGGAATTTTTGGAAACACGTGTTCAATAAGCTTCAAGTTCAACTCAAGGTGAGTAGTGGAGAGCATCCATAGACAGATGGTCAGACCGAAAGAGTTAATCAGATACTGGAAGATATGCTACGGGCATATGTTTCAGGAAAGCAAACAGATTGGGATAGTTTTCTCCCATTAGTTGAATTTGCTTATAATAGTTGGAAGCACAAGACTAATAGGCTTGCACCTTTTGAGGTGATCTATGGATTTATTCCACATAGTCCAACTACCATTGGGTTACCTAGGAAATCTCCCAGTGCTTCACAGTTTTTGACAAATATGCAAGCTAACTTAAAAATAGCTCAATTCAATCTCTAGCAAGCTGCTGAAAGGATGAAAGCATTTGTAGAACACCATGAACGTTTCAAGAGGGATATTGTGTGTTTTTACAAGTTCCACTTGGTTCATCATTGACAGTGGGTCAGAAACCCAAGTTATCCCCTAGATTTTGTGGACCTTGGACAGTAATCAAGAAGATTAGTGATGTCACATATAAATTGCAATTGCGAGATAATTGCAAAGTTCACCCAGTTTTCCATGTTAGCAAGTTGAGACCATACATTTCTCGAGATGAGAATTGTGTAGATGGTTTAGCTGCTTTAGAAAATAGAGCATCTTAGCCAGATGTTCCATTTCAGGTTCTTGATAAGAGGGAGAGAAAGTTAAGAAATCGCTCCATTCGAGATTATTTAGTAGCATGGACTAGCCGTCCACTCACAAATGCTACTTGGGAATCACAAGCTCTGATTTGCAAACACTTTCGTTCCTTGATCACTGAGGACAGTGATCTCTAGAAGGGGAAGAGAGTGTTGGATTTATTTAGACCTCCATGGTCTACCATTGGTCTACCTGCATTTGGTCGAGGACCCTAGCCAGGTCAAGGACCAGAGCTCGGGGTAGCCAAGGCTCTAGCACAGAACTTCGAGGTTATTCCATCTCCTCAGAGTGGCCATATGAGGAGTGTTTGGACCTTAGAGAAGATTCTAGAGGTGCCAAGGGCAAGGGCTATTTAAGGTTGGGAGGAGAGTGGCAGGTAGCTAATTGGGATCTCTCAACCTTCACTATTGTGTGTTGTGGTCCAAGCTTCTTAGGATTCCTTGTGCTGTTTGTGTGCTTCAATAGACCTCAAACTCCAACAATTGGTATTAGAGTAGGTCGCCACTTCATCTAGGGTGTCATCGACACCCCTTAGGTCACAATCTTAGAATCACACAAAAATTGATGAGCATACTTAGGGCGATTAGGAGTTCGTAACTTCTTCACTCTATGGTGTTGAAATTTCATTCTAAGATCATTTTAACCTTCAAATGCACTATCATAGTGCCTCTGCAAGCAATTTCATCTTTTTGTGCCAACCATATATACATGTTTCGGGTCGTCAGTATAAGTGCCTCTAAGTCTACTATAGGTTTAGCAAAACTTGACAAGGTAGTTATATTCAACTATTTGAGACATAAAATTATTTTTGTATATGAGGGTATTTTAGTTAGTGGCCATGGATAAAAGCAGTGATGTATTCTATATCTTGGATGTTGAGAATAAGTTGGATGGTACCAATTACCCATTATGGACATATATGATGCATCATGTATTGGTTGCAAAAGGACTGTGGAATATTGTATAGGTTGTTGAAAAAAATCCTACTACAACTGCAAATACAATTACTAAAGGTGATACAGATGGCATTAAAGATGATGATCTTCAGGTTTATGTTCATGCTATGGTTCCTACTACACCTACTGTAGAGCAACTTCTTTGGGATGGTAGAGATGCTGAGGCACATGCATTGATAGCCTTGTCTATCAAACATGCCATTATTCCTCACATTTGATCCTGCAAAACAACAAAGGATGCTTGGGGATACACTTACCACTTTATACTAGGCAAGGAATGAGGCTCATGTTGCTTACCTCTGAAAATAGTTAGAGAGTGAGCACCTGTGCAAACTGTTCTAAATGGTCTTCCAGATTCATATCAAACTTTTTTTTCTACTCTTCAATTGATGATGAAAGGCAATCCAAATGCCTTAACATTTGAGGAGTTAGGCTCTATTCTTTTTTAGGAAGATCAGTCTAGGTAGAATAGATCCATTATGGGTGTTGCAGATCAAGATTTCTTGGCTAGCGACAAGGGCAAAGGTAAATGGAGCTCATCTACTAGTAACCAGAAATCTACTAATTACACAAAATCAAAGAATGATGACAAAGACAAGAATAAAACAAAAAAGCAGAAATTATTTTGCAAATATTGTAAAGGAAATGATCATTTCATAAAGAGTTGTCCAAAGCTCGTTGCAAAAGAGGCAAAGAAAAAAGAGGCTGACATAATTATTGTAGAGGCCTCTACACCCAAATCCAAGTCTACATATCTTGTGCAACATGAAGAATGGACATTTACTATTGTTTGCAATTATGAACCATCTTCTCAGGATCAATGTATCTCTACAATAGACTCATATGTTTGGTACTTTGATAGTGGGGCAACCAAACATATTACCTCGCAGTGGAGTTTCTTCACTTCAGTTGAGCTTGCCCCTACAGGGAATACTGCCACATGTGCTAGAAAGTCCTCTTATCCTATTATGGGAGTTGTTAAGATCATTTTGACTACTGTATGGTAGTTCTTTTACATTGACAAATTCTTTATTTTTGCCAGGGATCAAGAAAAATCTGTTATCAGGTTCGGAATTGGCCAAGATCGGTTTAGTTGTGAAACTTGTTATGTTGTGGGCTGTATAAGCTCATAGATTATGCAAAGTCTGTGAATGATTCAACATGTTCACTTCAAGATTCTCAAGCTATGCCATATGCAAAGCTTTGGCATGCACGCTTTGGTCATTTGAATTTTGCTAGTTTGCTACACCTACAAAAAACTAAAATGGTGTCCTCTCTACACAAGCTTGAGGCACTTGGTAAACATGTATGTGAAGACTGTATTTTGGGCAAAATGGAGCATCCCTCCTTCCCAAAAGATGGTTCAGCATGAGCTAGAAAAAAATTGCAGCTTACTCATAGTGATGTTTGTGGTCCTATTCAACTAGCTTCTTTTGGGAACTACCTTTACTTGGTGACTTTTTTTAATGATTTTTCTAAGCATGCATGGGTATGCCATTGAAAGCAAAGTTTGAAGTGTTTATGTGCTTCAAGCAGTTTTTGGTTTTGGTGAAAAATATGTGAGCATGTAAAGTTGGCACCCTCCATTCTGATTGAGGGGGGGAATGTATGTCTTGTGATTTTAATGCATTTTTGGCTGAACATTGGATAAAACAATATTGTATAGTGTCATACACACCTCAATAGAATGGAGTTATAGAAAGGAATAATAGGTCACTCATGGAGATGGGGAGGTGTATGGTCAAGGGTCAGGATTTACCACATAATTTCTAGCTTGAGGTTGTTATCTGTGCAACATATGTACTTAACAGGTGTCCCACTAAATCATTGTAGTCTATCAGTCCATATGAGGCTTGACATGGTTATAAGTCATGTGTTGCTCATTTGTGTGTCTTTGGTTGTCTATTACTTTCGTGTACCAAAGGAGACATCATTTAGCTCTAAAGATGTGTATGATACTTTGCTACCTCCTTTTTTAGGTGGACAGTCTAGTGCTGGTCCAAATGAGGCAATTTCTTAGCCTTTATAGGTTTAAGATGATGATGCAGATCATTCCATTTTTTATGCAGGTTTACATGTTGCACTTATTAATGAGAGAACTTATATAGAAGAGGCAAAGACTATGCCTAAATGGATGGTTCATAATATCCTCCATCCTATTTTTGTTGTTTCATTTCAAACCATTCGGAGGGGGATATCCTTTTCTAAGAGGAGCAAAATCTCAAAAGCATTCCAAGCATTGATCCTTTACAATTCACTCTCTTATTGGGGTAATGTCTTCTATCTTGGTTCCAAATGTGCTTCCATTATGAAAGCCTTCATACAAAATCTTCTTAGATCTTGGAATATTTTCTATCTCAAAATTCCGAATACTAGTAATAGGGAACTAGACTGAGTCGTGCTGCGTAATAACGATAGCCCACTTCTAGTTGTTACTAATGGATCAAAGGGACTTCATCTTGGTCTAGGCTTTCCACAATGAACAAATCTAGATATGATCCATTGGGGACAATCAGAATTAGAGAGAACAAGAGTGTGAATTGTTCAAGAACTTTCTTACAAGGGGTGTTAGATAGGGACAAGTCATTGCAATTCCTAAAAATAAAGTGGTCCCAAGCCTTTTTTTCATTAATACAAGCTTTGACCATCCATTCGGTCACAAGTTTGTTAGTCATGGCCCCTACATCTAGAATTCCCCATCCACCCATATCTTGGGGTAGATAGAGATTTCTCGCTTAATTTTCAACACCCCTCTTTGGTTAGGATCACCCATCAAAGGAAGTTCCTATAAGATCTATCAATTTTCTAGATCTCATTATTTAGTCTCCAATACACCAAAAGGTAGATGATATCTGAAATACAGAACATGTTGACCATAGCATTCTTCGACACATTAGCCTATGCACCTTGCTATTAAAGCTTGTTTTTTAGCTTGGAGAGAACCCAGTTCCAACATTGGATCAAAGAAACCCCAAAACCTATCATGATTCTAAGTAGGTGGAAGATTTGACCATAGGCAAGCTCCTTGCAAACTTGATCAAGAAGAAAACTTGGAGGAGGTTGATAAAGTGCCTTGATAGCCATCTTGTAATGGTTAATTCTAGATCCAGATGCAATATGAATCATATTAAGGTAATGCAATAAAATGGAGATGTTACTATCATCATTCTAAAGAAAAATTTTGGTGTATTCCATGAAAACTTTGAGAGCCTTCCGTTCTTGCCCATTAGGCAACGTGACATCTCATATCTGACCTAACTATATTTCTAATTAATAAACTGAGCCCATTCATTGCAATTACAAATAACAATGGGGCATGAAAACAACCTCATTGGATAGAGCATTGAGAAAATGGCCCGAGAAATATGGCCATTGATGTTTATCTAGGCAGATGCAATTTGGATAAGAATGGAATACATTTTTGATAGATTAAGGACCCAATCCCATTTCTTTAATGGAGCCAAGAATGAAACCGCACTCCAATCAATGAATTTTGAGACATTCCCAAATCTTGACAATACCTTCAAGGATCTATTGCCTTTCTTTGATGAAGATTTTATGGTGCTCATGAATCCAAGACCAATGATGGCATGAGATGCAATTAGCCAAATTGTTGGCAAGGGCCTTGACTAGTCTAAAGATTGCAATAGGTCATCAGTTTTCAATTCCATTCTTGATATCTTTCTTCTGAATCAATTTTATGACACCTTCATTGAGGCATCTAGGTAGAGTGTCAAAATTAAGGGCCTCCCTCCAAACCATGCAAAGCAGGTCCACAAGAATATCCTTAAAGGTTTGGAAGGGCATTGATAGCATCTTTGATTACCGTATTGGTAAGTAGGCCATTGAGCCACTAGAAACGTTTTTGGATCTAACTTTTATGATAAGCCTATGCGTTCATGCCTCCTTAGGGAGAGAGGAAATCTCAAACAGCTCCAAGAAGTTTTTTAATGATTGGATCATTGTTATCCTCCTCAAAAACACATTCCACTCCATTATTGTTGATCGTCCTAGGGAGGTCTTCCTTGAGCTATTTCTTTTTCAAAAGTCTACACATTTCTTCAAAGGGTTTATTTGTCTTCCCTAACCACCAATATTTGAAGAATGACCATAGTTTCTTTCTCTTAACCTCCTCTTCGTATCTAAGAATGCTCCTAATCTTGAGAAGCCTCTTTTACATATAAATTTTACGTTGGTTTACTTCAGAATCTATATGAACTAGCCTTTCTTAGAGTTTCTTACTAGTTTCTTTTTTATTCTCTAGTCCGTTATGAGTTTAGTGTAGAATAACTTGGGTATCCTTGGCAACAATGATCCAAAACTTAGAAGGAGACGAGTGGTTGTTGTCAAGTGTTATTCAAAGCAAGTGTGATTTGGGGAGCAAAACCGCTAAAGGATTAGCATGCAACCAAGGCACCTTTCTATCTTTAATGAATAGTCGAAAACATAGAATGGACGACAAGTGTTCAGAACCACAAAGATTGGTGGGTAGTCAAGGTTAAAAAACCAACTAAAGAAAATTTCAAAGTCCTCAAGAAAAGAAAAATAAAGAAGCTCTCCCCAAATTATTGATAGCAATGGTGTGGAATGCACTTCTAATGTTGGAAATTGTTTCATCATGAATCACTTCAACTAGCTACTTGAGGTTTCCGCTATACAATCTCCTAGAAGGCATTAGTGCATGGCCACCATCTCAAAGGTCAGATCTAGGAAAACTCCATAGGATGTGCACTTTCTCAATTCCCCCATTTCTAGATAAATAAAAGTCCAAGGATTGATAGCCTCACTAGTGAGTTGTTTAAGATGTTTAAAGGGGATCCCATGGAATATTGGTGTGCTTCCAAAGTTTTTGAATGAGGGATTAATTGAACTTATTCAAAAGAAAGATAACAAGAATATAATTGAAAATTTGTGATCTATCAGCATGCTCTAGACTAGCTACAAAGTCTTTGCCAAGGTTCTTACCAATTGCATTGATGCCATATCAAACTATGGATCAATGTAGATTAGAAAAGCTTAGACACACCTTTCTTCCATGCAATGGGGAGGCATTGCACCTCAACTCACCAAATTAGAGTGCAATTTGGAGGGCAAATACGTCCTTTTTTTTGCTCATAAATGGAAGTTTGGCTAAAGCCTACTCTCCCAGACTTTAATTAATAAAAAAAACAACTGTACAAAAGAACGGGCTTTTTGAAGCCCATTCTTTTGTACATTTGTTTTTTCTATTAATTAGTCTGGGAGAGTAGGCTTTAGCCGAACTTCCATTTTTTTTGTTCATAAATGGAAGTTCGGCTAAAGCCTACTCTCCTAGACTTTAATTGGCATTGGCTTTCAATGTGCTTCTCGAATGCCTAAATTGTTACACTTATGTGTTCCTCAAGTAGCTTTGATGTGAACCTTTTCCCTATACATGGGCACTTTTTACTCTAGTGCTGGCTAGAGGTTTTCTTCCCCATGTTACCACATACATGATTCACTCATATGTGGTGGTACTTTGTACTTAGGGATATTATTTAGCTCTTACTTCAATTCAGTTCATCGTCAATAGAGAGAGCTATTCCATCCATCTGTCTTCTCTGTGCATCTTGCTTCATTTGTGTTCCCTGTGTGTGCTTCTTGTGTGTCTCTCGCACTCTTATACACACCCAACAGTGGTATGAGAGGAGGTTCAAATCCTTCTCAAGTTTCGATTTTTTGCATCGCAGTTCATGCACACTTTTAACAGTGAAAATCGACTTTAGAGCATAGAGTAGTGAATTTCAGCAGCCAAGAAACATTTCGAGCAGTTGCACTGAAGTTTTACCCCCATTTCAAAGCCATTCATGCAGTCATAATTGCCATCACAATGATGATTTGTGAGCTGAAATTTTAGCATTCATTTAAGCTTTTATCGAAGTAAAGATGTTGTCACGTTCTTTTTCCTTGGTGAAATGTTGGGTAGCAATAACTTGTTTGGCATGCTTCAAGCGGAAGATAAGCTTGATGGGACCAACTATGCAATATGGTCTTACATGATGAAGCATGTTCTTGTTGCAAAACAACTTTGGAACATAGTGGTAGATGTAGATCGAAGACCCACATGTGCTTCTACTTCATAGTCGATTGTCACAGATGGAGATTCTTCTTCAAGTACAATGGTTTCTCCTTCTCCACCTACACAGAAGCTGCTTAGATGGGATGGAAAAGATCCTCAAGCTCATGCATTGATTGCACTTTGTATGAAGCACCATATAGTTCCACACATTCAGTCATGTTCTACATCAAGATAGGCTTGGGACACTCTTGCTTTGTTGTATGCTCTGCATAATGAAGCACGTGTTGCATACTTGAGGAAGCAACTTGAGGATGTATGTATGGCTGAAAACGAGTCGGCGGATGTGTATGTGACATGCATCAAGGACTTGAAAGAGCAATTGGCAAACATAGATGAGATTATTCTGGATGCATCACTCATTTCTACATTGTTGAAAGGATTACCAGAATCTTTTCAAAGCTTTGCTACTACACTCCATTTGGTTCAAAAAGGGAACCCCAATATGTATGCATTCGATGAGGTTGTGTCTATTCTTTTGCAAGAAGAGGAATCTAGAGTGAATAGGAGTGGTTTGATTGAGGGAACACAAGCACTTGCTATCTCACAAAAAGGGAAAAGCAAGTCTGGTTCAGCTTTGATGTCATCAAAACCAAAGCCTCAACCTTCCTCTTCCACTCATTCCTCTAATGATGGTGACTTGCAAAAGAACAAGAGATGCAAATATTTTTAGAAGGTTGTTCATACTATTGATGAGTGTAGAAAGCTTGCTAAGCACAATGAAAAAAAGAAGGAATCCAGCATGTCTATTGCTAAAAATTTAGCAAATGCAAAGAATGATGAAGCTAACATCGTGCAAGATTTTTGGGCATGTGCTATTACATGTCATTATGATGCATCTTTGTATTCTAAATGTATGGTTGTGAGTGAGGCCGATTCAGATTGGTTGTTTGATAGTGGTGCTTCAAAGCCTATAACATCATGCAAAAGATTTTTTACATCTTTGAAAGATGCATCCAAAGGAGGACGTGTGGTGTCTGCAAAAAATGCCTCTTATCCTATCATTGGAGTAGGGGAAATTGAGCTTACGACTGCAAATGGAGGTGTGATTCTTTTGAAAAATGCATTGTATGTATATCAAGAAGAATTTAACTTCAGTTTCGTTGATTGCCAAAGCTGGACTTCATGTACACTTTGTTGATGATAAGTGTACGGTTCATGAGTTTAGCAAGAGGGTAGGCCACCTCAAATGCCTTGGTTGCTCATACTTCTTCCATGGCTGAAATGGAGCTTTGGCATGCTCATTTTAGTCACTTGAAATTCAATGGTTTGCTTTACTTGCAAAAGAAGAACATGGTTATTAGCTTGCGTACACTTGAGTCCATTGAAAAGCATGCATGTGAAGGTTGCATTCTTGGAAAAATACATCGTTCTTATTTTCCAAAAGATAGTCATACACACACTACAAGAAAATTGTTGCTTGTTCATAGCAATGTATGTGGTCCGGTCAAGAATCCATCTTTTGGGAAGCATGTATATTTTGTCACCTTCATTGATAATGCTATTCACCATACATGGGTGTATCCTATGAGAGCAAAGAATGAGGTATTATCTGGCTTCAAAGCATTTTTAGCTATGGCTGAAAATTTTTCTTCACAAAAGCTTTTGACTCTATGCATGGATTGTGGTGGTGAATACATGTCACATGAGTTTAATGCTTTTCTTTGTCAAAGAGGTATTTCACACTAATGTATGGTGCCATATATACCTCAGCAAAATGATGTTGTCGAGCGTAAAAATAGAACACTTCTTGAAATGGAACGTTGTATGGTTAAAGGAAAGCATCTTCTTGGTAAGTTTTGAATAGAAGTGGTAATGTGTGCAAACTATGCGTTGAATCACTGCCCTACAAAAGCATTGAGAGTCATCACTCCTTATGAGGCTTGGAATGGTCATAAGCCTATTGTTAGTCATATGTGTGTGTTTGGTTGTTTGGCATATGCTCTTCTGCCATCACAACAACATCACAAACTTGATGACAAGGCAATGTATATTTGTTGGTTATAGTGCTGAAAGTAAGGGATATCATTTGTACCATCCATTGACGAACACAATTATTGTGAGTCGAGATGTGGTATTTGCTAAAAATTTAGTTTTCCCTCTACTTGAATGCAAAAAATAGCCAACAATTAGCTCACAAGATGTGTTTGATACACTCATGCCTTTGTTCCAAAATGGTGTGCTCTATGGCCATGTAGACCAGCCAAGTTAGGCTCTCTAACATCAAAACTGCTTGAAATTTCCAGCCACACATAGCTGAACATTTGCGTCAGAATATGGCTAAAAATGAGCATGAAATTCAGCCCATGCATGATGTACACGTTGATGATGTATTACATAATGAATGCATGTATATCAAGAGTGCACAAAGTATGCCAAAGTGGTTGAAACAAACTTTGCAGGACAACAAATTGATTGCACCTTTACTTGGTAGAACAAGATCAAGCTCTAGCCATGCATCAAGTAATTTTGTGGATTATTCCCTTATTTCTATAGCATGTAATGAAGAGCCACTTACTTTTAAAGATGCATGTGACGATCCACATTGGATGAGCACTATGCAATCAGAAATGGATTCCATACATAGGAATGGTACTTGGGAGTTATGTGAATTTCCAAAAGGAAAAAATGCCATTGGTACAAAGTGGGTTTACAAGATTAAGAGAAAGTTTGATGGTAGCATTGATTGCTACAAAGCTAGATTGGTTGTCAAAGGATATGTGCAACAATATGGCATTGACTATGAGGAAACGCTTGCACCTACATCACACATGACTACCATTCATACCGTGGTTGCATTGGCTGCCCATCGAGGTGGGAAAGTACATCAATTGGACATAAAAATGGCTTTCTTGAATGGTGATTTGCAAGAAGAGGTCTATGTAAAGCAACCTCCTGGATTTTCTATGAAAGGGAAAGACCAGATGATTTGTTGCTTGCATAAAGCCTTGTATGGTCTCAAGCAAGCTCCACGTGCATGGTATGATAAAATACATAAGCATTTGGTTGCTCTTGGCTTCACATGTAGTTCAATTGAAATCACACTCTATGTACACAAAGATGGGGCTGACCTTACAATGCTTGTTCTTTATGTCGATGACATACTCTTGACTGGGTCATGTGATGCAAAACTTGACATTCTTATGGTTGACTTGCAGCATACTTTTAATATCACTTATCTTGGTCTTTTGAGCTACTATCGTAGTATCTAGTTTGTATCCATTGAGGGGGGAATTGTTATGCATCAAGAAAAGTATGTTGAAAAACTACTTCAACGTTTTGACTTTGAGGATTGCAAACCAGTTTCCACACCAGTTGAGAATGGATTTAGATTCTCAGTTGAGGATTCCAGTGATGCATTTGACACTTCTCATTATCAACAAGTTGTGGGATGTTTTATATATGCATGCAACACAAGGCTGGATATACAGTATGCAGTTTCCCAGTTGAGTCAATTCATGCATAGCCCTCACATTAAGCATTGGCAGGCGGTAAAACATGTGTTTAGATATCTCAGGGGCACTTTGAGCTTAGGTCTCTTTTATGGCAGAGATATTCACCCATGCTTGCATGCTTTTACAGATAGTGATTCGACGGGTTGTTATGATACTCGCGTGCCCACTAGTGGTAATTGATTTTTCCTTGGAGACTCATGCATATCTTGGTTGAGTAAGAAGCAACCTACAGTGGCGACATCAAGTTGTGAAGCTGAGTACAGGGCAATTTTCATAGCTACAGTGGAGTGTATATGGCTGAGACGCCTATTGATGAATCTTTGCATGGAGATTGATGTTGCTACGCATATTCTCACTGATAGTTAGAGGGCTTTGGCTATTGCACGAAACCTAGTGTTTCATGCATGAACCAAACATATTGAGGTGCATTATCACTATGTGAGAGAGCACCTTCATGTAGGAGATATTGATTTGGTATATGTGCCTACACAAGATAATGTGGCAGATTCACGGGAAAAGTTTGAAGCTTTTTGCAAAGCTTTAGGCTTATTACCTTATGGGGGCTGATCTATCACTCCGTATATGTCTTGTGCTCCGTCTGACCACATCGTTTAAAAGAATAAGGGAACAAATAAGTCGATTGCCGGGAAAGAAAATTGTTTATGAATGGGTCAATGAATCCATTATATTTCTTGTATGCGCATATTGAATATTCTCTTACTCGTAATGCTCCGTTATATTCTTATGCTTCCACGGGGAATATTCTTACCTCACCGCACAATTACAACACTTTTAGACCATGATTTTTTTCTTTTTTTCATGCTATATATATATATATATATATATATATATATATATATATATATATATATATATATATATATATATATATATATATATATATATATATATATATATATATATGTGTGTGTGTGTGTGTGTGTATGTATGTGTGTGAGTGTGTGTGTGTATGTGTGTGTAGCGTAAATATATATATCATGTTCCCTAATGGGTGGATTATATGCATAATGTGATTGCCAGCATATTCAAAGTATGAGATTTTGTAAGTTCCATGTAAAAAATGCCACACAAATTCTGAAGAGAAACAACTTAGAAACTAAGGTTAGTAAGAATAAGTTATTCCAAGACATACACACCAAGTTGCCAATAAACTAAATTTAGGTCCTAGTATAAAGGAGTTTTTCCAAAGATTTTGAAAAGGATTAACTTAGTGAACCAATATAGGTGACGCAACATTCTTTTATATTAAAGAAAAACATGATCAATGTTTATAAACTATGTAGCTAGAGACTTTGACATTTGATATCACACAAATTTTTGCTGATTTGACTATGGTTTAAGGCGTTAACCCAAAGAACCTTTATGAGAATATACTTCATCTCTCATAAAGATAGATACAATGCTTCAAACCGTGACTTGAATTGCCCTTTGAAGATTTAAACCGTGACTTGAATTGCCCTTCATAGGGTTTTAGTTATCTAAAAGTCTTAGAAGTTTGAATAGGTTCCACACAGTTTCAATTCCTCCTTCCCCCTTGTTAGAACCTTGGAATTGATTGTGACAGATTATTTGAGTCTTTCTATGAAGATCAAGTCTAGCCGGTTGGAATAAGTAATTGAAATAAAACAATAGCAGGTAGATGTTCTATGTAGAATCTATTTGAGCTTAGAATATGATTGAGTCTAAGAAGAATCATTCATCTATTATTGAAGTTTTGCTTCAATACTCATGGAAATTTACAATAGATGAGAAGGATTTTAGAAATGGATGAAAATAACTATCCAACTAAAGATACATAGAATCCATCTACTTCACATGTTTGTTCTATGGATGCACAATCTACACTTAACAAAACAATGAAGACACTTAACAAAACAATGAAGAGGGTAGGGATATTTTTGTCTGCCCTTATCATCTTTCCATACCTTGCACTGAATCCAATCTTTCACGTGCAAAGGTAGATGGTGCATAGAATGATTTGGACATGGATCAAACCACACATGGATTCCCCTCTTTTCAAATACAATCTAGAATAGAATCCCCTTCTTATTACAAAGGCAAATAAGAGAGATGAACAACATGATCGTCACGACTAATCATGGAGCATGGGGGAATACTCCACACATTTCGGAGGGCAAAAATGTTTTATGGGGTGAAGAATTTTGAAAATCATGGATTCGAGAGGATCAAGGCATGGGTTTAAGGGTTCAAAATATCTTGGAAAGCCCTTGGATTTTATTGAGAAACGCTTGGGAAATATACCTTAACAATATACCTTAATAGCCTTAATAATATAGAAAACAAATATACCTTAATAACCTTAATAATATAGAAAACAAATTAGGTTAAAAACACACAAAGACCAAATAAAAAGAGAAATGTGGATGCACGGTCGCCAATGTTCGCCATCGATGTAAAAGAGATGTCAATGTTTTCCAGCACACAGTCGAGTAGATATGTTCATCCTTAACCTTTGGAAGAAGATTAATCAAGCTCCTCCGCAAACTGGAAGGAAGCTCGTCCAAGTTGGACAGCTTGACTTGGAGTTCATACATCATTTCAGATAAAAAGGAAGTACTGGTAAATCTCTCATCCTTGTACACCATTACTCAATAGGTTCTGCCTGGGAAAAGGGAGTCTTCAGCAAAAGATCTTAGGTGCTTGAGGAGGTCCATTTCTCTTGACAAACACTAACAAGAGCAGCTGCTTGAGGAGCTCCATTTCTCTGGTTGACGTAGCAGCTGCTTGATGTCCATTTCCATCAAGAGCTTCAAAGAAGAAGTGCGCCTCACGGTCGTTATTGAGTTCTCTGCATCCTCTGTGTTGCAAGGACATGCATTCAATTCTTTTGTGATATTGTGACACTGTGCATGGAAGCTTGTCTTTACCAACAAAATTTCATAAACTCCAGCAACCAGGACTTCATTTTCCGAACTAGCGAAGCTTGTTCACGATAGCAGAACTTCTATGCAATTTACTTATGTTCCCTTTACCAAGTTTTTGAACTCATTTGTTGAGAGGAGTAAGTATGTGAATGAGCATTGTTATAATGTCTAAATAGTTTGTGAAATCTTCATGACACATATGCTCAATGAAATAATGCCAGACCTGCAGATTCCTCTCACTTATTCCCTTTGAAAGTTTGCTTTCCTTTGAAAATGTACTATGTCAAGGAACTAGAGTATGTAAAGAGAGAGAAATTTGAAAAGCACTTAATGCTCTATAATCACTAATATATATATATATATATATATATATATATATATATATATATATATATATATATATATATATATATATATATATATATATATATATATATATATATATATATATAAACATTTTTTTTTAATTTTAATTATGCCATAATCGGATTAGACATTGCCAATATAAATGATAAGACCTTTAGATCATAATAAATCCATCAAATAAACTATTGTAAGGAGTTAGACATTGCCAAATTGAGCCATTTTGATAAGACCTCTCCAACACAAGTGAGTAACCTCTAGCTAAGTTCAACGGCCAAGGCTTCCACACATGGCAAACCAAAACCATGTCTCATGACTAAAAATCTATGGTCTATCACAAAACTACTTGCTCCAAATGAAATAGTTGAGCATAAAGGAGGGCCACCACATTTCAATGAAAAGGATGAACAACAACTTGGAATGTTAGTCACCTCTCTAGATCATAATTACGTACATTTCTTGGATGATTGCACTACTCGAAATCAAGCATGGATTACTCTAGAACATAACTTTGGAGCTATGTCTAGAAACTCCAAAATAGCACTTAAAATACAACTTTATTCTCTTACCATGTCTCGAGGAGAAGACATACCTAATCTTGTAAACAAACTAAAAAAGTATTTGAACCCAATTAGCTTATGTGCAATGCCCCATTTAAAATGAAGACCAAGTAGCATTCCTACTCAAGGCTATGCTAGATAATAAGTTTGGACAAATTGTAACAATTCTTAAAGAAAATTATGATCCTATTCCTAGGCTAGAAAATGTCATAAATCCTCTACAGCAACATGAAAATAAGACAAAAAAGCACGATAAATTCACAACAAATGCCTTGGTTGTAAGAGATTCAAATGCATTCATTGTTATTGCACAAACCATTTATCAAAGGACTTTTTCAAGTCAATCCCTACAAAATATGTGGCAAAACCAATCATGCTACATAGCATTGTCGACTATGCAACAAAAACAATAGCAATAACAACAACAACGATCTTTCAACAAAAAGCCTAGCAACATCAATATGCAAAGGAAATAAATGAAAAAGAAGAAGCTCAAAGCAATTTCATATATGCAGATTTGTTGTAAAACAACCTTTTTTCTTCACCCTCTTTGTACATGGGAAGGAAAATATAAATTTGTACCATCCTACGTTGTCCTAGAAAAGAAGAAAAACACATGTACCACCCTAGATTGAGAGAAGGATGTAAATTACATTGTTCCACCCATTAGTTTGTTCAGAGAAGGAAGCCAAAATATTGCACCACTCTCTTTTATGCATGGGAAGGATCTTTACCACTCTCATTGTATGTAGGGAAGGAATAGTGCCCATAAGGAGCTATGTGTAATCAAGCTCAAAGGGGGGGATTGTTGGCTATGAGCTTTCCTTCCTTCTATGTGAACATCCTCTAACAAAAAGGGAAAGCATATCTTATCCCTCTCCTTCATTTCTATTGGACAAAACCCTCCTCCACATGTATAAGTAAGTCCTTTCTCCACTTGAATCCCAAGGCTCTCTCGTTATTGTTCTTATCTGTGTGTAGCATATAGAGAGATCTGATTTCTGTCTCTATCTTATCTCACTTTTTCCCTTTATCTCTCTACATCAACATCTTCTCCATCTCCAACTTCTTATTCTTTGAAGTACTCATACCATATCACCATCTACACCAACATTATCTGGTGCTTCAACCACAAAGACTTGTCATTGCTATCATTTTCTTATAGAAACTCTTTGGAGTTCTTTCCATTTCCCAAAATTAGATAGATGTCGAATTTGGGAAGATTGAAAGAAAAGATGGTTTGATCTTATGCATGAAATCTTTTAACTTCCAAATATCTTTGTGAATTGATTCTATTTCCTCGTGGAAAAGATTGGGTCTCTGGGAAGCATTGATGTTGGTTGAATAAAAAGGAGCAATTTTTTAAATCCAATTACAATACAGGAGGATAAAATATTCATGCAATGGTATTCTAGATAGAAACTAATAAGTCCCCTCAATCGTGGCTACCAGATTTCTTTTGCTTGTGGGAGACAAAACTTACATATTGTACAAAGGTTTTTATGGAACCATTATTTTTTGCTCGTTTTTTTGCAAAAAAAGCTTTAAATTATAAACAGATATAAACAAAGGAAAATATAAGAAGATTGGGGAGAATGAATAGGTACTTCCTTGCTTCCCTTGATCAATTTGACAAATGTCAAGTTTACACTTCCCTATTCTAACTCTTCGGAGAAGCTTTAATCAAGCTATTATTTCAATGTCAAGAACGTTAACCCTGCACCTATCCTCTTGGGGTCACCCATCTAGAGAAAGTAAATATTTGAGTTAACGAGCGTGCCTTTCCAGTAATCAAGTTTGTTCTCAAGCTTTACAAGATCCCAAACCCACCATTGACCCATCGAAACCTTGACCTTGAAAGCTTCACAAAAAGTATTCAGACATTCTTTTCCTTGGATTTGAACAAGCAAAGAGCAGCCTCCCCCATGGGCACAACATGGATAAAACTCTAAGTTTCAAGAAGAAGCTGCATTTTCATGTATCGTTGAACAAGAATTGGTGTCTAAATTGGTTGAGTATTGAATGTGATTTTAAGTTCTAGGCCCTATGTCATCCCCTCGTAGAGAATAAAAAAGTGTTTCTTATGTAGAAAATTCTCTACCAATGAATTTTAACTAATGTCAAAGCAAGAAAAACTTATGACGCCCCTCAGTGTTGTAAATGTTTCCTCAATGGAAGAGAAGACTTGGGAAACTTCTTTTCATGCCTCATGGGTTTTTTTGGTTTGGAAGGCCCTAGAGAGGATTTTGGATTTATGAATTCAAATCAACTGGAAACAAGGTTTACATTGAGAAGTCATCGGTTGCTCTATTGCTTTCTAGAATGCTATTAGAGGTGAATTTCTCTAGAAGATCTAGAGAGAAATATGCACTACCAGCTTCCATAACTCTCTGAAGGAGTGTTCAATTGAAAAATATATTTTCCTTTTAGGAACAAGAATTTGTACCTCCCTTTAGGCACCGTAAGGTGTTTGTTTTTGAGACAACAAGATCCAAAGCAAGTGAGCCCACATGAGGGGGACAAAAACTTCATTAACCTTATTTGTAACTATCTATAATTCTCTTGTTTCTTTCTCCTCTTCCTTATGTTAAAGTGAATTTGTATTATTATGAAGTATTGGGCCTTAGCCTATCTTTTCAACCGACTATTCATATGGTCTTCGACTTGTCACGACTGTATGCCTTTAGGCCATCTTAACCCATGCTTTTTGGGATATATGGGTTCCCATGGGTGCTATGCCCCTTCTCTTGTACAATTATCTTCTCAATAATTCAAGTGAGCGAGAGTAGGCTTTGATTGAACTTCCTCTTATAAAAAATTAATAGAAGAAGAAGAAAATTAGGTAGAATTGTAAAGAAGTTTGATAATCTTTTTGTCCCGTTTTTGTGGGACCCACTTGTTTTTCGGCCTGTTGTTTCCTAAAATTAACACCCTCTGGTGTCAAAGGGGGGAGACTTCTTATAATCACGGATCCTTTTACCTAAAGAACCTAGAGATTTATCAGTAGAACACTCTCTACATTGTTTGCCAAACTTGATCGCACACCTTTCCTTCCAGATCTTCCAAAACACTTCATCCCTAATGGAATTCCACAAAGAAAATGAACACTCGATTGCTTCCCCAAGAAGATCTTACTTCTAGTTAACCTGATTAGGCAAAAAAAGAAGCTTGCTAAGACATTGCAAAATTCAAAGCTCCAAGAACAAGAGAAGAAAAGGTGTCTCAAGTCATCCCTACCACTCATGCAATATTTTCACCAAGGTGAATCTACCACAATAATGCTGGTTTCTTGTTTCCAATAAGTAGGTGTCATAAGTCGTTAGAACTTGAACTCCCATCATGTATCTTCTCTTTTGTTGATATATTTTGGGCTTTCTTGTCAAGAAAAATATTCATGTAATATTTTGGTAATTAAGTCTACTTGGATTGATGCCATAATGGGGACAATATGAAGCTACTTTTGGATGCTTGTTCAATGGCAATGGTGATGAAGGTTATCTTCTTACACTCGCTCTCTCTCTCTCTCTGCATTTGTACGTGTGTTAGAGACAGAAATGGAGAGATGGAGGGATAACTATGAAGATACAGATGTGAGGGCATATTAAGATTGCATGAAAGCTAATTTGAATGTGTATTGGAAAAAGAGAGGATTAAAATTTTTGAGGCATAAAGAAATAGATGCGATAATGTTAAAAAACAAAAGTTGTGTACCTTCGGGTGACATTCGGGTGCTCAATGATTGACTGATTTTTCCTCTTAGGAGAAATAAAGAAAGGAGTTCATTCCCTTTCGCGTAAAGAAAAAATAGAACATCCTCCAAGAAGTTCCCAACGATAAAAATAAAGTCTAACATAGTCCGTCCAAACACACCCATATTCTAATTATCAAGCAAACTAATATTGTGGGGTCCTTGGTGGGCCTCCATCACATATGGATTGCAGCCTCTTTTGGTGGCTCTTATCTCTTATGTATATCTTTGTTTTATGCCTTGAATCATGACTTGGAAGAATTGATACTTGGAAGTCTCTTGATTCTTTTCCCTTTAATATCATTCTTTATGGTGACTTCAACATGGTAGAAGATCTTTCAGATAGATGGGAGTAAAAGGGTTGAGCTATTGATGGGTTGGAAAAGTATTGTTGGGACTTTTTGAAACTTCATCGTGACTTGGTTGAGGTAAAGGAAAACAATGGCTTTTATTGGCCAAGCCTCTAGTCTAGTGTGGATCTACACAAAGCTATGCTTGATAAAGACTACTTTCTCAGAGCATCACTTACAACTTGGGGCTTCCCTCCATCTCCGAGGACATGTACATCCTTGTCATGGATCACTTTCGAGTAGTTTTGATTTTTAAACCCTTTACTAATAATTGGGAAAGATCATTGGTTCCATGTTGATCCTATAGTCTTCTCCTTACCTTCGTTTCAACAAGATATCTCTCTTGCTTAGAGACAAGCCTTCATTGAATGCTTATCTCCTTCAAGGAAATGGATAAGAGTTATCAATCACACATGTCATCTTCCACAGATCTCATAAGGAGATCCAAAATATTTTGGGGGTTAAAAGGGATGATCTCTATACAAAACTCTATCGGATGGAGCCTAAAGTTAAGACTAGCATCTTGCACCTACAAAACGGTCTACTTAAGATAAAAAACATTGTGCAAAACGGTCTACTTAAGATAAAAAACATTCTTAGATATGAAGAGGAACTCAAGAGGAAGAAGTTGCAGATGTACTTCAAAGATTGGTGGGTAGGCAAGGTTAACTAACAAACAAAGAAGTGTGCAAAGTCCTCAAGAAAAAACAAAGTAAAGAAGCTCTCCCCAAATGATTAATAGCAATGCTGTCGAATGCACTTCTGATGTTGAAAATTGTGATTTCATCATCAATCACTGCAACCAACTACTTGAGGTTTTCACTATACTTGAGGTTTTCACTATGTTGTCTCCTAGGAGGCATTAGTGCATGGCCACCACCTCAAGGGTTATATCTAAGAAAACTCCATGGGATGTGCACTTTCTCGATTCTCCCATTTCTAGATACATAAAATCCATCCCTATTGGTAAAAGGCCAAGGCTTGATAGCCTCACTAGGAGTTGTTTAAGATGTTTAAAATGGATCTTGCGGTCTTTTGGTGTGCTTCCAAAGTTTTTGAACGAGGGAGTAATGAAACTTATCCACAAGAAAGATAACAAGAATAGAATTGAAAATTGCCGACCTATCAACATGCTCTAGACTTGCTACAAAGTCTTTTCCAAGGTGCTTACCAATTGCATTGCATTCCATACCAAACTATGGATCAATAAATATTAGAAAGGTTTCATGAAAGGAAGATCCATTCTTGAAATGATCGTTGATGTTTGGGAGGAATGGATTATGCAAAGAAGTTTGCTCAAGACATTCTCTTCATCAAAATAGTTAACAAAGCATATGACAGACTAGAGTGCGATTTTATCATACAACCCTCTTGGACCTCCGTTGTGGTCCTAAGTTCACCAAAATAGTTTCCACACTCTAAGGAAATGCTTCTACTCATATTAACATTAATGGCAACCTTTCCTTGCCTTTTTTTCTTAAGTGTTCCATCAAACATGGTTGTTTGTTGATCTTGTTGTTCTTTGCTATCACTGTTGATGGGCTCCGCTTCCTTGTTAACAAATTTGGTTGGGGAATATTTCCCCCATATTCATGATCCTATGGTTCTTAGACTCTTCAGCTATGACACCGATGTGTTTCTATAAAATGACACTAAATGTGTTTCTCATTTTGGAATTGCCTTGGCATTTTCTATAAGCCATCTGATTCAAGAATCAACCACTCAAAGACTATGTATAGGTCCCTATGTGGGCCTCCCGTGCAATTTCTATGGACTCAAGGTCAACTCTTCCATCTGCTTGGCACTTGATTAGATTTGGAATTTCCATGGGTCAATGATGGGATCGGGTTCTTGTGAAGCTTGACAAAAAGCTATAATAGTGAAAGGTTATGCACATTAATGTCTCTGGATTTGTGATGGTGATCAACACATTCCTTATCTCTTGTATCATCTACTTCTTGGCATGTTGGAGATCGCACAACAAGGAGATGTTGAAATTGGAAAGGATCTTCAAAAAAGTCTTCCTTTGGATGGGGGATTGCAACAAAAGAGGAGTTCCATAGATTAATTGGGAAATATGCTCTAGTTGCTAAGTTGATTTCAGAGACATTTGACACCATTTCTCTTATCCGGATCCCCAAACGGAAAGTTCTTGGCTTAATTACTCTCTTGTTCTCCCCATTTTCCATTGTCCTCAAGGGCTTTGATCTTGTGTGCTCCTTGTGGAAATGTTGGAGGTAGATGAAACCTTTCATGAGTAATGATTGGGAATGGGACGATAGAATGATGTAGAATGACTCTATTTTTTTTCTCTCTTGTGAATATCTTGAGATTTGGAGTTTGAGAACCTCGAAAGAGGTAAGAGGCTTTGGAATAAAGGTTTTTCTATGTGGAAGCATCTTTGGCACCAAGATAAAAGGAACTGGATTAGGTTTGAGGACGTTCATCTTATTTGTAAAGTTGAATTTCAAGGCTGGTGTTTGTTAAGACATAGACTTAATGCTTGAGATGATTATAAGTCGTGCCCCATGCTAGGGTAGGAGCCCCCAACTCACAGGTCTAATGTGGCTATATGGAAACAAGATGAAAGACACCCCAAGAATCAAAAGGAACTTGGACTTTGGAAACTCTCTTAGCTGGAAGTGGTGTGTGAATTGGATGTGAATCATATGGGAATTCAAGTTCAAGGACTTGTAGTACCCGCTTATTGAAAATAAGAAAGTAATGTAGATGATTCCCCATAGGGGATATGGACCAATGTCAAAGATAATGAAATTTGTTGTGCTCCCCCTTGGTGCGAGCGATGCAGAAGTGGTCGAAAAGATTTGGGAAACATTTACTTCTCCTATCCTAGGAGCATTCCAACTTGGGATGGCCTCAATAAGATCCCTTTATTGCCAAAATCAAGTTAACTGGAAGCAAGCTTTGCTTGCAAAAGAATTTGGGTGCTCATCTGCCATGTAGAATGCCATTAAGGGAAAACCATTATGGAATATATAAAAGGGAAGATGTGTGGTCAATCTTCACAAATAACCCAAAGAGTGGTCTAGTAGAAAGTCCCTCCGATGCTTAGATAGGAGGATCATGATTGTAAAAAATATTCTCTTTAAGGCATCACAAGGTGTTCATTGTCAAAAACAAACTGAAAAACAAATGGATCTCCCACAAAGGAGGCAAAAATTTTATCAACCTTTTAGGCACGACAAGGTGTTCACTGTCAAAAAACAAGCTGAAAAACAAATGGATCTTCCGCAAAGGAGACAAAAAGTTTATCAACCTTCTTTGTAATTCTCGCTAATTTTCTTGTGATTTTTTTATTTATAATTTAAAAGCTCATTTTACCAAAAAAAAAATGGGGAAAAGAGGGCACCTATAAGTGCAGGTGCGATTTTCAAAGACACACCTTTCTTCCACGCAATGGGGAGGCACTGCACCTCAACTCATCCAATTAGAGTGCATTTTGGAGGGCTAATACGTCCTTGTGCTCCGTTTGACCACATCATTTAAAAGAATAAGCGAGCAAAAAAGTCGATTGCCTGCAAAGAAAATTAATATTGTGAATGGGTCAATGATTTAATTATATTCCATCATCATCTTGTTAAATGCTAGAGGGCTAACCGACCCCTCAAGGGTGGCCATCATTGGTCAATGGCTTTGCGACATTAGCATAAACCCAGAATTTATATGCATTTAAGAGACTAAAATTGATGGAGCAGACCTCTAGAAACGGCTCAGACATGTCTCCTCGACCCATGTTTGGATTTCAACGTCGCACTAGCGGGGGTCCGGTGGGACAATAATTGGTATTAATCGATTCTGGTTTGAAAAGCTTGAGAACTCCATTGAAGATGAATGCCATCGATGGATTGCTGTTTCTTCCGATGCTCCCGTTTGTTTTACTTTAGTTTCTATGTATGCCCCTAATGGGGAGTTGGAGAGATTGAACACTTGGGCCTCCTTGGACTCGCTCCCCCACAACATGATTATTTGTGGTGACTTCAACATGGTGGAGGACCCTATGGATAGATGGAAGGGCAAAGGCAGGGTCATCGATAGTCGGGAGAAAGAAGCGTGGGACAAAACCAAACTGCACTTGGATTTGGTCGAATTCAAAAATTCGAATGGCTTTTCTTGGTCAAATCTTCAAGCGGGAGAGGACCTAAGGAAAGCTAGACTTGATAGATGCTACATTTCTCAGAGTTTTACTGATCAGTGGGGCCACCCTTCCCTCTCGCAACGCACTGACTTCACCATCTTTGATCACTACCCGATCGTTATCGCTTTCCAGCCTTTCACCAAAATCCGTAAGGCTCCTTGGTTACACACCAGTGCGACCTCATTCTCTCTCCCCTCCGTCCATCAAGAAATTGTTGATGTGTGGAAGGAGGTGTTCGCCTCCGGCTCCTCCCCAGCCAAGTGCTGGAGACGAGCGGTCGATAAGTCACGACAAATCATGATTAGATCTAAGAAGATGCTCGAGACTGTGTGGCAGACTCGTAGAAAAGCCCTATATCATAGACTCTGGAGACTCGAGGAGGAAGTGAACAAAGGAAAATCTCAATCCGAAAATGGTCTTCGAAAAATCAGAGCGCTTATGAGATATGAGGAAGAAATACAAATGAAAAATTTGCAAATTTTCTTCAAGGAGTGGTGGGCTGGCAAAGCTGACAAACCCACCAAAGAGATGTGCCACATCCTTAAGAGGAAACAAAACAGAGAATCGATCCCCCTACTGCTAGACTCAAATGGCAATGCATGCAATATGGAAGAAGATAATTTTGGGATCATTGAAGGGCACTTCACGAGACTCCTCGGGACCTCAAACCCCCTCTCCCACCAAAGACGAGACTGCATGGCAGCCATATCTAGGGTCTCCCCCCACAGGATACCACTCAACCTTCGTTCCCTGCTTGATGCCCCAATCCTAGAAGCAAAAATCATTGAAGTCATTGATGCCCTCCCTTGTGGTAAAAGCCCGGGCCCGGACAGCCTCACTAATGAGTTCTTTAAATCCTTCAAGTTGGTGGTCGCCACCCCTCTTCGTCTAGTTTGGCAAGAGACACTCAAGTTTGGCACGCTTCCGACTTGTCTCAACAATGGCATTATCAAGTTAATACACAAAAAAGGAGAAAAGAACAGAATAGAGAACTGGCGTCCTATTACGATGCTCCAAACGGGTTATAAGATCATTGCCAAAGTCATAGCCAACACAATCTCTTGCCATTTGAGAGTGTGGTTAAGCGAGGACCAAAAAGGCTTCATCAAAGGCAGGTCCATTTTGGAAACCATTATAGATATCTGGGAAGGTCTTGACTTTGCAAATGAATCAAAACAAGATGTGGTCTTCGTCAAGATCGACTTTGATAAAGCCTACGATAGGCTTGAATGGGACTATATTCTGCAGTCGCTTAAAGATCTTGGATGTAGTAAAAAATTCACCAAGATGATCGCGACCCTTCTGGGAAATGCATCGACCCAAATTAACGTGAACGGAAAACTTTCGAAGGTGATCAAACTTAGAAGATCTATCAAACAAGGGTGCCCATTGGCTCCCCTTCTATTTGCCATTGCCACTGAAGGGCTTAGCAGGCTGGTGGAGCATCAGGTGGAGGCTGGTAATATCAAAGGCCTCCGCTTGCCTCACGAGCACGGCCACATCACCATGAGACTTTTTGCCGATGATATGAATGTGTTTGTCCACAATGATAGTACCAGCCTGGAGATGTTTTGGAGGTGTCTGGACACTTTTTGCGAAGCCTCTAGTTCTAGAATCAACCACTCTAAGGCCGCCTTCAGAGCTATTGTCGGGTCCCAACTTGACCTTCTCATTGATCGTGGTTGTCAAATCATTCCTCAGGGCCAAATTTTTCAGTTTTTTGGGATTCCCTTGGGGTTTGGTGTATCTATGGAGCAGCGATGGAACTAGGTGCTGGCCAGACTCGAAAACAAGCTAAACTATTGGAGAGGTATGCAAATCAATCTCGCTGGTTGTGCCATGGTTATCAACACGTTCCTCTTATCATCGACCATTTACTTCCTTTCTTGTTGGACACCGAAAGAGCAAGATCTGTTCAAACTGGATAGTATATGTAGAAACTTCCTTTGGACGGGTGACCATAATAGGAGGGGGGTGCCAAAAATCAAGTGGTCCATCTGCACCAGCCAAAGAGATAGTGGGGGCCTTGGCATACTGAACATTGGGTGCATGGCTAACAAACTTGCGGCAAAATGGATGATTAAGGCTTGGTGCAATGGGGAGGCCTCGTGGGCGAAGTTGATCTTCAAAAACAAGAATGAGTTGGCTCTCGTGGGATTCCCAAATTGGAAGAATCTTGACATCTTGACCTTGTTGTTTTCCCCGATCCCCGTCTTCCCAAAAGGCTCGAATCTTGTGTCCTCCCTATGGAAGAGTTGGAATAAACTCAAAAGCTACACAAGAATAAGTGAAGACTGCAAGTGGGCGGCCGGTAGCAGACAAAATGACTCTATCTGGTTTCCGATCCATGGCATCCGGAGCGTGGAATCTTGGAACATTCATAACGCCAAGAAGCTATGGAAACTATGTGGGGCATGACACATCGAGCTCGCTTGGTCTCAAATGGAACAATGGGAATAGCCTTTCAAAAATTCCGAACATCAAAGAAACAATTGACTATCAAGTTAACCTCAACAAGAAGTGGTGCCTGTCATGGACGCGGCTTCGATGGGACATGAAGTTCATGGCTATCTGGCACCCCCTCATAGAAGTCAAAAAGTATGTCCTCTTATGGAAAATTCTTCATCGTGGAATCTGGACCAACCTGAAGGCTAACAAATTTTGTGGGATACCTCCCTGGTGCAAACGCTGCTACCGGTCTATCGAAGATGTTTCTCACATCTTCTTTACCTGTCCGATTCCAAAAGGCTCTGGCTGACGGTTGGAAAGATAATTTGTCTTCAAAAACGTCTCAGTTGGAAGCAAGCTCTGCTGGGAGAAGCTATCGGCTGCTCCGCGACTCTCTGGAATGCCATCAAAGGGGAGGTCCTATGGAAAATCTGGCGCGAGAAAGATGTGCTTTTAACTTTGGCGACTCCCCCAAAGAGTGGTCAATTGAGAAATCGTTGTTCCTCCTTGGCAAAAGGATCGTTAACTGTAAGAAATCCCCCCCCCCCCCCCTTCAGGCATCATCAAGTGCTCCTTTTGATCAATAACAAGCTTAAACCCAAGTGGCCCCTCATGAGGGTGATGAGAGGGTGATTAACCTTCTTTGTAATGCCATCTAAACTCTGTAAAAGCTTCCCCTTCTTTGTGGGATTCGGGGGTCCCATGGGCACTAGTCCCCTTCTCTTGTACCTTTCTTTAATTAATTCAAGTCCGGGAGAGTAGGCTAATGCCGAACTTCCTTTATATTCAAAAAAAAATTATATTCCATTATATGCGCGTATGGAATATTCTTTTGCTCGTCATGCTCCATTATATTCTTATGCTTTCAAGGGAATATTCTTGCCTCACGGCACCATTACAACACTTTTAAAGCAGGATTTTTTCTTTTTCCCATGGATTATATATACATACATATATATATATATATATATATATATATATATATATATATATATATATATATATATATATATATATATATATATATGTGTGTGTGTCTGTGAGTTTTTTTTTGTATTTATGTATGTTTGTACGTGTGTGTAACGTAACTATATATATCGTGATTGCTGCCGTAAGAGTGTTGTGCTATATCTTGAACACCTTCGACCTCAAAGCAGACTCAAGAAGGAAAGATCCCATCACAGTGCATATGTATCTCATGGAATATCTCATGGCAGTAACTACCTTTTTATATCATTGTCATTTAATTAAACAGAGACATGCCTGCATCAAACTGGATAAGGTAGTTAATATAAACGACACAAAGTTATAATAGCAAGAACCATAAATAAAATATTAACAAAAGACTAGCAACCTTAATTACCGGGTTAATCAAACTATGTCCATTTTAAGTGCTCTTTTTTTTGTAGGAACTATGTCCTTAATTACCAGAGTCTTTGTTTTTCTCGGTGGAAGACTTTTACTATTTCTAATTAGAAGACTCCTTTTTTGTATGAGTTAGAACGTTCAATTATCAGCCACTACTGCAAGTATAAATCAATCTTTGCTGCCTGTCAGAAATATCTGAAAGTATCCCAAACAGCAATATCTATGAGCTTCATGAACAAACCGAAACAGTGAATACTTGCAATCATTTAAAATATTGAAAAGTATTTGCAAGCATAAGCCAAAACCAGCACTCTCCATTTCTCACCACTCCTTTCTTGTATATGTTGGACTGTTCCATCCAATCTTAAAAAAAAAAACTAGCTTTAGAGCTTACCAAATAACATTAGAGATAAAACAGGTAAAAATATTGAATTCAGACTGGAAAACAATATGACCTTTGGGGTATGAGTTACGATAAACATATTTTCCATAATAAAATCCTAAGACGTATATAGCTCAGCAAGTAAGTTTCAAATAAGCACAAGCAAAGAGGTTTGGAAATTATTTTCTATGTTATTTTGAAGCGCATATTAAGATATTAACTTTGCATAATCTTAAATCAAGTTTAAACCAGAAATAATTACGGATAGCTTTTCTATTATTAGTAGTAGACTCAATAGATCTGGATTTAAAGAATAAGCAAGTATTTGGGAAGCAATGACTTGCAAGCACTCAAGCAATGATCAGGCTGTCAGCACTATCCTACCCCTGCATTGTGGGGATTAGGGGGTCTCATGGGCACTACGACCCTTCACTTGTCCGATTGTTTTTTTCTATTAATTCACACAATGGATAATAGACTAGGTCGAACTTCCTTATATATATATATATATATATATATATATATATATATATATATATGGAAAGCATTTTATATGAAGAAGTAACTATAAAATTTGAAGTATTTCGAGGGTCTTCATTAAGGTCTCTAGTGTTAGATCTATTTAGACCTCCATTATCTACCATTGGTCTGCCTACATTTGGTCAAGGATCGAACCTTGGGGGAGCCAAGGCTCAAGCAGGAGTCTTGGAGGTTATTCCATATCCTCATAGTGGCCATATGAGGGGTGTTGTACCTTAGAGAAGACTCTAGATGTAACAAGGGCAAGGGCTATTTAAGGTTTGGAGGAGACTGGCAAGTGATTAATTGGGATCTTTCATCTAGTAAAACAAGTATGATTTTTCTTGAGCTATGAGACTTCAAAGTATAAGATTTTGTAAAACAACTTAGAAACCAAGCTAAGTAAGAATAAGTTATTCCAAGACATAAGCATCAAGTTGCCAATACAACTAGGTGAATCAATCTTCAATTATATAAACTACATTTACTTCTAGTATAAAGGAATTTCCAAAGATTTTGAAAGGGATTATCTTAGTTAACAAATATAGTTGACACATCATTCTTTTTTATTAAAGAAAAACATGATCAACGATTATAAAACCTATGGCTCTAGACCCTGACATTTGATATCACACAAATGTTTGGTGATTTGATATCCCAAAGAACCTTTATGAGAATATACTTCATTTCCCATAAAGATAGATACAATGCTTCAAAATCGTGACTTGAATGGCCCTTTGAAGAGTTAAACATTTGAATCTCATAGGGTTTTACTTAGCTAAGGGTCAGAGAAGTTTGAATAGTTTACACATAGTTTCAATTCTTTTTTCTCGCTTCTCAAAACCTTGGACTTGACTTTGGTAGATTATTTGAGTCTTTTTATGAAGGTCCGGTTTAGCCAGTTGGAATAAGTAAATGAATTAAAAAATCATAGATAGATGTTCTACGTAGAACCTATTTAAGCTTAGAAGATGATTGATTCTAAGAAGAATCATTCATCCATTGAAGTTTTGCTTTTAGCTACTACTCATGGAAAATTACAATAGATGAGAAGGATTTTAGAATTCGTTAAAAGATTTTGAGCAGAATCTTGAAGAAAATACAATTAGGAATTGGTTCTAAATTTAATAATTCAAAAGAATTTAAGTTTTTGAGAGAATTTCCTAAGTTGGACAAAATTAGACAAAATAATTCACCCATTTTTCTAACTCCATCCACAAGTGGTGCATAGAAATCAATCAAAATAACTATTCAACTAAAGATACATAGAATCCATCTACTTCGCATGTTTCTTTAATGGATGCACAGTCTACACTTAGCAAAGAAATGAAGTGGGTAGGGATATTTTTTCCTACCCTTATCATTCTTTCCATACCTTGCACTCAACCCAAGTTTTCGCATGCAAAGCTAGATGGTGCTTAGAATGATTTGGACAAGGATCAAACCAAACATGGATTCCCCTCTTTTCAAATAGAGTCTAGGATAGATTTCCATTCTTAAATACAAAGAGGAATAAGAAAGATGAACACCATGATCATCAAGACTAATCATGGAGCATGGAAAATACTCCACATATTGTACATCCACACATTTTGGAGGACAAAATTCTTTTAAGGGGTGAAGAATTTTGAAAATCATGGATTTGAGAAGATAAGATAAGGGCATGGGTTTTAAGGGTTCAAAACCTCTTTGAGAGCCCTTGGATTTTATTGAGAAATGCTTGGGAAAGTACCTCTAAGTGAATGGTTTGAACATGTAGGTTTGTTTTTGAATTGATCTCCCATTTAATGGTTTCAACCCTTGATCTATCCTAAGGCTTGGGAACCTTAGCCCTAGGAGAAGCTTCTCCAAGTGTTAAGGAATCATGTGAGACCCATGTGATGGATCTTACAAAAATGTCCACATGTGAGACACTTCGATGGAGACTTGGATGAATCTTAGGACATGCACCCCCTTGTACTAGAGGTATATATATATATATATGTATGTATATATATATATATATATATATATATATATATATATATATATATATATATATATATATATATATATATATATATATATATATATATATATATATAGAGAGAGAGAGAGAGAGAGAGAGTTGGATTTTGAGGTCTATGGAAGCACACAAACAACACAAGGAAGAAGAAGAAGCTTGGAGCACAACACACAAACTAAATGTATTACTAAGAGAATGTACAAAGATAAGTAACCCATTGGAGTTATAGGCATATATACAAGCTGGGGGGCGGGGGGGAAACCTCTTAAAGAGGGAAAAAGTGCCCCCGTGGTCCTAGTGTGTTCACACACATCACTAGCAAAATATATAAACAAATCCCCCCTAGGAGAGATGTGTTGAACAAGGAGTTGGCGCTCATGTATAAGGAAGCGTCAAGCTATGTGGTATCAATCCACGAAACAAAGTAAGCCCAAAGCTTTGCAGAAAGAGTCAAACTTCTCCCTAGCCAAAGCCTTTCAAAAAACGCTTGCAACGTTCTCCTGTGTGGGCACATATGCCAAACTGATCTCTCCAGTAGAGAACCTCTCCATGACATAATGATAGTGCACCTCAATGTTCTTAGTGCGAGAATGGAACATAGGGTTCCTCGCAACTGCCAATGTGCTCTGACTATCAGGAAAGATGGTGGTGGCAGAGGATTAACCAACACCCAAATTAGACATAAGGCATCTAAGCCACACACACTCAATAGTCACAGTGAAAGATTCCCTATACTCAGCCTCACAACTAGAAGTGGAAGCACAAGGATGTTTCTTGCTCAAACAAGGTATGCATAAGCTACGAAGCATGAAGCAAAAACCATTGGTTATGCACGAGTCTCATCGTAGCCAGCCCAATCAAACTCAGAAAAAGCATGGAAATCTAGCAGTAGTGTTCCCCCTTGGGAGAATACAATCCAAGTAGCCAGGTACCACCCAAGTAACGAAAGATGTGCTTAACTACCTACCAATGCTTGACACATGGGCAATGCATAAGCCTTCTCATCTGTGAGACAACAAATTGAATTTCTAGCCGAGTAATGCATAAGTAAATCAAGCATCCAATAGCCTTCTGATAGAGAACAACATCAAATGCATCTCGAGCATCATGAAGACTCAATCGTAAACCTCTTTCCATGGGAATGGAAATAGTTTTGTAGTCTTCAAGGCCAAAACACTGCAATAATGTGTCCATTTATTTTGTTTGACATAAAGGTATTTCACCATCAACTTGCATAAATTGAATGCCCAAATAATGATGCAAGTGCTCCAAATTTGACATTTCAAATGAAGCATGCAAATCAGCCTTAAAATCAGCAATATGATTCTCATTAAGACTAGTGCACAACATGCCATCAAGATAGACAACAATGTTCAAAAGCACATCATTTGCATGCTTAACATATAAGGTGCTCTTAGTTGAACTATTCTCAAAACCATGTGCAATCAAGTAGGCATGTATCTTTTCATACCAAGCATGTGGTGCTTGCTTCAAACCATATAATTCCTTTTTCAAACTGTACACTTTAATTTCATGCCCTTTTTGCATAAAACCAAAGGGTTGAAAAACATACACTTCTTCATGCAAGTCACCATTCAGAAATGTAGTTTTAACCTTTGCTTTATGGTGTCGAAATTTGGATCTGAGCTCATTTTGGCCTTCGAATGCACTATTGTAGCACCTGTGTAGACAATTTTGTCCTTTTGTGCCAAACATATATACAAGTTTTGGTTCACCAGTACAAGCCCCTCAAAGTTGACTATAGGTTTAGCAAACCTTGATAGGGTATTTCAATTCAACTTTCAAGATACAATCATTTTTTTTGCACCAGGGTATTTTAGTTAGTGGTCATAAAACCAATGATGTATTCCATAAGCTAAGTATTGAGGACAAGTTGGATGATACGAATTACCCATTATGGGCATACATGATGCATCATGTATTGGTCGCAAAAGGCCTGTGGAATATTGTGCAAAGTGTTGAAAAATGACCCACTACACCTGCAAATACAATCCTTGAAGGTGATGCAAATCGCATTGAAGATGGTGATCTTCAAATTCTTGTTCCTGCTATGGTTCCTAGTGCACCTATTACTAAGCAACTTTGTTGGGATGGCATAGATGCTCACACACATGCATTGATAGCTTTTTCTATCAAATGTGCTATTATCCCTCATATTCACTCTTGCAAAACAACAAAGGATGCTTAAGATACACTTACCACTTTATACTAAGCAAGGAATAAGGCTCGTTTTGCTTACCTTTGAAAATGGTTGGAGAGCGAGCATATGAATGAACGAGATTTTATGGAAAATGTTTTGACAAAGATCAAAGATTTGAAGGAACTGTTGATTTGTACTGATGAAGTCTTACTAGATAGATCACTTATGCAGATACTCTTAATGGTCTTTTGGATTCATATCAGAGTTTTGATTCTAATCTTCAGTTGAAGATGAAAGAAATCCAAATGCCTTAACATTCGAGGAGTTAGTCTCTGTTTTGTTGCACGAAGATTCATCTGGGTACAACAGGTCAATCATGCATGTTGCAGATTGAGCTTTCTTAGCTAGTTACAAGGGCAAGGGAAAATGAAGCTTGTCTACTAGCAAGCAGAAATATGTTAATGTTGTAGAGCCAAAGAAGGAAGAAAGGGATGAGAAGAAAACAAAAAAGCAGAAACTGTTTCGCAAACATTGTAAAGGAAATGATCATGTCATAAAGAGTTGTCCAAAAGTGGATGCAAAAGAGGAAAAGAAAAAAGAGGCTAGAATGGTTGTTGTAGAGGCCTCTACACCAAAAACAAAGTCTGTTAATCTTGTACAGAATGAAGAACAGTCATTTACTACTATATGCAATTATGACCCATCTTCTCATGAGCACTGCATGTTTGTATTAGACTCAGATGTTTGGTACTATGATATTGGGACAACCAAATATATTACCTTGCAATGTAGATTCTTTAGTTCACTTGAGCTTGCCCCTATAAGGAATACTACATGTGCTAACAAATCATCTTATCCTGTAATGGGAAAAGATCATTCTGAGTATTATTGATCGTAGATATTTCACATTGTCAAATGCTTTGTTTGTGCCAAGAAATGTACAATTCATGATATGTCAAATGGTGATGTCATTATTGCTTTTAGAATTTTAAGTCCTGGATTGTATAAGCTTATAGATTATGAAAAATTTGTGAATGATTCAGCATGTGGAGTTCAAGATTCTCAGGCTATCTCGGATGCAAAGCTTTTGCATGCACACTTTGGTCATTTGAATTTTGCTATTTTGCTACACCTGTAGAAATCTAAAATGGTATCCTCTCTACCCAAAATTGAGGCACCTGATAAACATGTCTGCGAAGGTTGTATTTTGGGCAAAATGTAGCATTCCTCCTTCCAAAAAATGGTTCGGTACGAGCTACTCAGAAATTGCAGCTCGTTCACGGTGATGTCTATGGTCCTATGCAGGCACCTTCTTTTTGAACTACCTTTACTTCGTGACTTTTATTAATGTTTTTTCTAGGCATGCATGGGTGTATCCATTGAAAGCCAAGTCCAATGTGTTTATACACTTCAAACAGTTTCTAGTTTTGGTTGAAAATTAGTCACCATGCAAATTGGGGACCCTCCATTCTGATCAAGGGGAGGAATACATGTCTTTTGATTTTAATGCATTTTTGGTTGAATGTGGGGTAAAACATCAGTGTACAATGCCATATACACCTCAAAAGAATGGATTTACTAAAAGAAAGAACATGTCACTTATGTAGATGGCGAGGTATATGGTCAAAAGTTAGGCTTTACCACATAGTTTCTGGCTTGAGGCTGTTATGTGCACAACGTATGTACTGAACAGATGTCCCACCAAAACACTACAATCTATCATTCCATATGAGGCTTGGCATGGTTGCAAGCCATCTGTTTCTCATTCATGTGTCTTTGGTTGTTTGGCATATGCACTAGTGCCTTAACAATAACACATAAAATTGGATGATAAAGTAGTAAAATGTACTTTTGTTGGGTACACTTCTGAAAGCAAAGGCTATTATCTCTATCATCCAAAGACAAAAGGCATTTTGGTTAGCTGTGATGTTGTTTTTGTGGAAGATGCAATCCATCCATTACTTTCGTGTAGTGAGGAGACCTTAGTTAGCTCCAAAGATGTGTATGACACTTTGCTTCCTCTTTTTACAGGTGGATAGTAAGTGTTGTCCTCAAAATGAGGCAATTTCTTAGCCTTTACAAGGTCCACATGATGATGCAGATCATTCCATTTCTAATGCAGATTTACATGATGCACTTGTTGATGAGAGGGCTGATATAGAGGAGGCAAAAATTATGCCTAAATGGATGGTGCAGACATTGTGAGATAGCAAATCAGATGCACCTGTGTCATATCTTACTCATTTAGGCTCCCATAGTGCTTCTTTTGCATCAGATCTCTATGCTATGGTTGACTCCAGTGTTTCTTATGAGAATGAACCTATTTCTTTTGATGAAGTGTAAAATTAAAAAAATTGAATGGTTGCTATGCAATCAAAATATGATGCTATTATGAAGAATGGAAGCTGGTCTTTATGTGATTTTCCCCCTAGCAAAAAGGCCTTTGATTTTGCTCAAGAAAGAGGCATTGATTTTTATGAGACCTTTGCACCCATATGTCAAATGAATACCATTCGTAGCATCTGTGCACTTGCAGCCCATCATGATTGGAATGTACATCAGTTGGGCATTAAAATGCATTTATCAATGGTGACTTACATGAAGAGGTCTATATTTTTCAGCCTCGTGGTTTTGTGTAGAAAGGGCATGAAAACAAAGTGCATAGGTTGAAAAAGGCATTATATGGTTCGAAGCAAGCACCACATGCTTAAAGTGAAAAGATACATGCCTACTCGATTGCACATGGCTTTGAGAATAGTCCAACTAAGAGCACCTTATATGATGTGTGCAAATGATGTGCTTCTGATCATTGTTGTCTGTGTTGATGACATGTTGCTAACTAGTCCTAATGAGAAGCATATTGCTGATTTTAAGGTTGATTTGCATGCCTCATTTGAGATGTCAAATCTGGGGCATTTGCATCATTATTTGAGCATGCAATTAACCTATTTCCACTCCTATGGAACATGCTTACAATTGAGTCTTCATGATGCAGGAGATGCATTTGATGTTTTTCTCTGTTAGTAATATTAGATACTTGATTTACTTATGCATTACTCGGTGTGATATTAAATTTGTTGTCTCGATTGGTTTATCCCAAGGATGGATCACTACTGCTAGATTTACATGTTTTTTTACTTTGACTGGGTTGGTTGCTATGACACTCGTGTGTCCACTAGTGGTTTTTGCTTCATGCTTGGTAGCTCATGCATATCTTGGTTGAGCAAGAAGCAGCCTATTGTTGCCACTTCTAGTTGTGAGGCTGAGTATAGGGTACCTTTCATAGCAATTGTTGAATATGTGTGGCTCAGACGCCTCTCTTTTGCCACCACCATCTTCACTGACAGTTAGAGTGCATTAGCAGTTGCAAGGAACCCTGTGTTTCATTCTTGGACAAAGCACATTGAGATGCATTATCATTATGTAGTCAAGGAGAGGTTATTTGCTGGAGAGACCAATTTGGCATATGTTCCCACACAGGATAACATTGCAAATCTTTTCACAAAAGCTCTGGGTTGGGAGAAGTTTGAAGATTTCCGCAAAGCTTTGGGCTTACTTCCTTTTGTGGATTGATCTCTTTCCACATAGCTTGGAACTTACTTATAGATGAATGCCGGATCCTTGTTCACTACATCACTCCTAAGGGGGGATTTGTTGATATGTTTTGGTAGTGATGTGTGTGAACACACTTAGGACTACCATGGCATTTTTTTTCTCTTTAAGAGGATTTTTTCACTTGACTTGTATTTATGCCTATAACCCTAACATGTCACTTATCTTTGTACATTCACTTAGTAATACATTCAGTATAGTGTGTTGTGCTTCAAGCTTCTTCTTCTTCCTTGTGTTGTTTGCATGCTTTGTAGACCTCAAACTCCAACAAAAGCCCTAAAGAATGTTGTTTAGAGAAATCCCTAGTCAACCTAATTAGAAGAATTAAAATTTGTAAAAACTCTTCCCCCTTTTAATACTACAAAGTGTTTGCTATAGAGAATAATAAATTGAAAAGTAAGCGGATCCTCCATGAAAGGAACAAAAAAAATTATTAAGCTTTTTTGTACCTCTCTCCAATTTTCTTATATCTCGTATCATTTTATCAATTTTATTATATACACAAAGACAAAAGTATATACATAGTCCGTACATATAACGCACACATTACATAACTTCTATAAGTTAGCTCGTTCATTAGAGTCTTGTTTTATTGATTACTTTACAAAACTTACTTGATGATGATTTATTGTTTTATTGATTAGTTTATAAGACCACCTTGATTTTGTTTTGGTAATTAATTAGTCGAATTCATACAAAAATATACATATATAGTGGATACACTATGCATAGATACATACATTTATACATACAAGAGTCCTATATAAAGTACAGAACTAGTACATTATATAGCCTACTCTCTTCTTTATTTCTTACTGCCATGCTCTTTCTTCCCACAGTATAGCAACTTTTATTGAACCTGAATATATTGGAGCATTTCGAACAAGAGAATATCTCTTATGTACACACAATGAATATAACTGATTCATTGATTTATTTTTTCTTTCTGATAATTGACAATTGATTTTCTCAAATTTTTTATTTTTGGAAGTAAGAGAAAAATTTTTTTATATATAAAGGAATTTTGGCATTAGACTACTCTCCCGGACTTGAAGTAAATAAAGAAAAGTATAAGAGAAGGGGACTAGTGCCCACGGGACCCCCCAAATCCCACAAAGCAGGGGGAGTTTTTACAGAGCTTAGATGGCATTACAAAGAAGGTTAATCACCCTCATGTGGTGCCCACTTGGGTTTAAGCTTGTTATTGATCAAAAGGAGTACTTGATGATGCCTGAAGGGGGGGGGGGGGTTTCTTACAGTTAACAATCCTTTTGCCAAGGAGGAACAACGATTTCTCAATTAAGCACTCTTTGGGGGAGTCACCAAAGTTGAAAGCACATCTTTCCCGCCAGATTTTCCATAGGACCTCCCCTCCGATGGCATTCCAGAGAGACACGGAGCAGCCGATCGCTTCTCCCAACAGGGCTTGCTGCCAACTGAGATGTTTTTGAATTCTAATTTTCTTTCCAACCATCCGCCAGAGTCTGTTGGAGTTGGGGCAGGTAAAGAAGATGTGTGAAACATCTTCGATAGACCAGTAGCAGCGTTTGCACCAGGGAGGAATCCCGCAAAGTTTGCTAGCCTTAAGGTTGGTCCAGATTTCCATGATGAAGAATTTTCCATAAGTGGATAGACTTTTTGATTTCTATGAGGGAGTCCCAGATAGCCATGAACTTCATATCCCACCGAAGCCGCGTCCATGATAAACACCACTTCTTGTTGAGGTTAACCTGATAGTCAATCGTTTCTTTGATGTTCGGGATTTTTGATAGGCTATTCCCATTGTGCCATTTCAAGTAACAGGAATTTAAAATGTTCAGCCGGGTGGGAATTGAATCCAAACACTCTCTCCCATGAAGTTCAATGCAAATCGCTACACTACACCCTTTTGCACATTTTCTTGATTTTCTTGCTCTCTTATTCTTTCTGATAATGTGGTGAAACGTGGCGCAATGACGTATTATTGTCTGCCTTTGGAAATACGATGTCCCTTTTCTTTCGCATCAATCAGTCAACAATTGATGTCGTTGTGAAGGCACACGAAATTTTTCTTTTCCCTCTTTCTTTCGCAGCAAGACATCTCTTTCCCGATCCTTTCTTTTCCCAATATACACTTAGATTAGATTTAATGCAATCTAAGTAGGCCCTCATTATGCCTCCATCTCTTTCTCTCTTTCTTTAACACATACATTTTCGCACGCACACACACATTATATATATATATATATATATATATATATATATATATATACATATATATATCGCAAAAATGTTTAAAAAATGGTTCTAGTTGAAAGGAAACGGTCCTCTCTTCTTGAAGTGTGTTCTAGACAATATATTTATAGTTCTAGACAATATATTTGTAAGGCACCAACGTAGTTCTAGATATATTTGTAGAACATGCTTGAACGTAGTTCTAGAAAATATATTTGTAGAACATGCTTCACTAAAGACTATTTTGAGAGAGATGTTATGAGGTGAGATTCTCCTAGTCCTTTTTGTGTTTTTCTTTTTTTTTTAAATTCTAATTTCTTCTTTTGTTTGTTTAATTTATTTTCGTATATATGTTTTAACTCAAAAAAGCATTTCTCGAGTATTTATGATAGTTTTAAAAAACTTAAAATTATGCATGCTATGATTCATCAAAGCATTTTTTTCACTTGTATACTTGAATATTTTTAGGTTTAGAAAATATTGTGAGTGTTTGAATTTCCACATTGAATCTTACTTTCATAATAGTACACAATGTATATACACTAGATCATATTTTGTTTGTGATTTTTCATTATGACTCCTACTCTCACAATTGTTTTAGCAAATTAATATTAAGACTTCGTAGGATCTATTACAAATGCTTGGCTTTTTATGACTCTCTCTTACAATACTTTAATAAATTACTCATTCTTTGTGGAAAATTTAGAGATTCATAAATTATGGCTACTATCGTGAGTGTTTGATTCATTATGGCTCTCATACCTATGAAGGTTTACTAAATAAGTGTTACTCTAAATTTATGTATTCGATTCATTATGACTCTTAGTCTTAAAATATCTTAATAAATTACTCATTTATTACTAAAAATATTTAAATCTACCAATTATTGGTACTATTGTGATGGTTTGATTATCATGACCTTCACTCTCATAGAAATGATTGTTTCATTCATTATAATTTTTATTTTCATAATGGTTTAAATAGATGAGTATCATTTTTACTTTTGCCTCATACTATTGGAATTTTATATGCATTAACTTTAATCTATTTTTTTCTTTAAACACTAAAATATATGTTTATGAACCTCCACGTTGCAATTAGTGACCACAATGTAGGAGATTCCTAATATCAATCAAGATCTTGATCTTGAAAAAAGCCATATTAAATGAAAAATTTTACACCCATATTAAATGAAAAAGTTTACACCCATATTAAATGAAAAAAGTTTACATCTTGGACAAGAGAACTTTGCAACAATACTGAATCAGCCTACTGAACGGGAATACTTGGATGGAGACATGCTAAGCTTGAAAGAAGTGAAAAAATTAGGTCAGAACCATTTTGTTTGAGAAGTATTATTTCGAATTTCAAGTAGATTGAAGAGAACAACATCATTGAGGCTTCCCAATTCAAGACAAAAAGGATTAGCAAGATGTTTTGCGTGTCAATTTATAGAAAGACAAGAGGTCTAATTAACAACAATCAAATAGGTATATATATATATATTTTGGCAAGTTTTTGTACAAGATATCCTACATCACAAACAGAAGAGAAGCCAATTGTTTTTCAGAGTAAAGCTGGTTTTGAGTTAATTTGTCTTTGTAAGCTTAAAATCTTTGTGAGAGATTGCTAGAGTGGAAAGCTTCTAGGGCACGAGAAGAATAGGTGGCCAAACTGAAGGAAGCTCTTGTACCAATGCGGGGCCCCATAGATTTTGTTTGCTTTAGCATTGGTCCAGATACCTCAATGGAGGATTTTCCACATAAGCATATATTTTTTTGTTCTTGATGAGAGGATGCCACAGAATCTCCGCACACAAGTTGCCATCTGATCCTAGACTAGTTCTGACACCATCTCCTCTTAAGGGAGATATGCTAGTCAATGTGTTTATGGAACCCTAAAATTTTATCCAGTTTATTACCATTGGACCATCTTAACCCTTCAATCCATGGAAGGTCATTCCCTAGAAGGAGGCAAAGGAGGCGAGTTTGAGAGTTGTCCCAAGTATCGATTCTATGTCTAAGAAGGCATCAATCATCATAGTCAACTCTTCTAATCGGGTCTATGTCCTCAAATCTTATACAATGGCCATTCTCAAAGTTTGAGAGATGTTTCTTGAAAAATTTTTGTTCCATAGCTTCTTTTCTCTTTGGATGCTTTCATATTCAACTTCTCTGATTCCCTTAATAGGAAACTGGACAAAGTCATTTTTCCAATCTTCATTAATTTTAATATATGTTTTCATCTTGTTCCAACTCTTCCATATGGAGCAAACAAGTTCAGAGCTTTTCATAATCACTGAGTGTTAAGAAAACATTAAGGTGAGAAAATCAAGATCCTTCCACCTAGGGTTTCCCTTAAGCCTAACAGAGGATTTGACTTTAACAATAAGTTTTGCCCAAAAAGCTTCCGCATTGTACCACACTTTGATCAACCACTTGGCATCCAATTTATCCACCATAACTCTCACATCCACAATGCCCAAACCACTAGCACATAGGGTCCGCTTTATTTTTGGCTTAACCTCCTATTGGGATTGCAAGTCTAGAGGAAATTTCTACAATTACTATCAAGCTTTGATAATTCTTTGTCTTTTGACCTCTAATAAGCTAGAAAATAGATAATAGATGAGATGAGGAAGGTTTTGAACACCATAGCATGCCCCTCCTGGTTGAACGGCATTCCCTTCTAGCAAGAAAAATTATTATCCTATTTGTCAAGAACCCAATTCCAATGTCGTCCCATAGAAACTTCAAAACCCATCCAGATGTTGCGATGCCAAAAAATCCGTCCATTGTGTATTTTTTTACATCCTTGGTTAGCCTAAAATTGTGGTGCCGGTCCACATATGGACTTGAAAGTAGTATTGGAGTGATTGATTTTTTATCTTGACACAAAGTAGAAAACATTTAGACATTGCAAGAAGGCGTTGATACTATTATGGTCATTATGCATGAAAGCATTGGTGTCCTCAGCAAAGGGTCTTATAAGCATCTAGTTCTAAAAATGAGGGAGCCCAAGCCCTTGGATCTTCCAAAGAAGGGCCTGATGGTTTACCAACTAGTTGGGACCATCGATGGCTATGGCAAAAAGGTGAGCCAAAGGACAACCTTGTCTAATAGAGCATTTTAGCTTGCTTTCTTGAGAGAGTTGACCATTGATATTAATATGAGAAAAGACATTCCCCATAAGCATAGAGATCATGTTGATGAGTTTAGGTCTACACACAATGTCTCTTAGGGATTGTAGAATGAAATCCCACTCCAAGTGATCATATGCTTTGTCAAAATCTATCTTGATGAAGAGGACTTCTTGGGAAGATTTCTTAGCAAATTCTAATCCTTTCCACACATAAATAATAGCCTCCATGATGGTTCTGCCCTTAATGAAACCCTTTCGGTCCTCATTGATCTAAGAGCACAGATGGCTGATAATGCAATTTGCAATAACCTTCATTAAGACCTTCTACCTAGTTTGAAGCATAGTGGTGGGTCACTAGTTTTCAATCTTGCTTTTTTTTTTCTTTTTTGTCGATTAGCTTAATTACCCCTTCATTGAGAAAATTAGGGAGAACACCAAAGTGTAAGGCCTCCCTCCACACCAAAAGAAGCGGTTTAATAATGTCACTCCTAAAAGACTTGAAGAATGCATTGGTGAGGCCGTCCAAACCGGGCTTTTGCCACTAAGAAGAGCATCAATAACTTCAAGAATCTTTGTGTCATTAGTAGGGAAGTCGAGAAGATACACAATGTTTTGAGGAATTCCTTTTGGTATGATTCTCGAGATGGCTGCATTCAACCCCATTCTTATCTACCGTAAAAGGGATCTCTTCCTTGAGTTGCTTCTTCTTCAAGAGCTTACACATATCTTTTGCTAGTTTGTCCGCTTTGCCCGCCCACCAATCTTTGAAGTAAATCTACATGTTTCTTCCTTGGATTTCCTCTTTGTATCTTAGTTTTCTTCTAATTTTCCAAAGTCCTAGGTGGAGGCAAGAATTACCATTATTAACTTCCATATCAAGATACCGAAGTCGACAATAAAGATTTTTCCTTCTCTTTCTTTTTTCCCTTGACAAGGAGAAGTTGAGATTGCTTGACAACCATCTTCCAGCACTAAGCTAGAGAGGTATAAAATCTAAAGGCCTCACGCCAGGCCATGAAAATCACCTATTGAATAGAAGGAAGTGAGAGGATTGAGGAATCAACATGAAACCAAGGGGACTTCTTGTGTCTTAGAATCGGTTGGAAGGTGAGAATCATATGGTAGTGTTCGGATAAGACTAAACCCACACATTGGGAAAGGGATGGGAGACCTTGCTTGTTAATGATGTTCTATGATATATAGCTTCTATCATGTGTACCTTTCTGCAACGTTTTCCTGACTAGAGGTTCAACCATGAGAAACTGTGTGTGTCTTTGACATCTATTAGATCATGGTGTAGCTTCACCAGGACCAAGGTGTCTTTCTCAATTCCATCAATAACACATCCCTTTTGGTCCCATCTATCAAACAAGACTTCCACCAAACTAAAGTCCCCAAAGAGGATGACATCCAGGTGTCTTTCTCAATTCCATCAATAACACATCCCTTTTGGTCCCATCTATCAAACAAGACTTCCACCAAACTAAAGTCCCCAAAGAGGATGACATCCAACGGTAGAGAGTCTAAAGAGTGCCATGTATCGTGTCTTTCTATATCTTGATTAGGAGCATAAACCAAGGCAATGGTGAGGAGAAGGGGGCTTGTAAATGATGTCGTAGTCCACCAGTGGTTCCCATCCATAACAGTATCTACCAAGTGTGCTTTCCATACCATTTTGAAGCCAATCATTTTGCCACGAAACCCATGTCAGTGTTGTGTGGACATCCACATGAGACTCTGAGATGCTCAACCTTTTTTGTAGTTCAATTCAATCAACTTTGGACTTTTGAAGATAGATAAAATTTGGGTTGACGCTTTTATCTCAAAGCCATTGACCAAACATGGCTTCTCTTGAATGTTTCACATAGCCCTAGAATGTTGTACAAAACAACAATAATTTAAGATAGGAGGTGTCTTTATTAATCCGGGATTTAACCCTCTTTTTATTGTTTTTATCTTCCTTTCTTGTTTTAGAGGTTGATGGGTCTTAGCATAGGAGTCATCCTTTGAGGGGGCTCTTCCATGGGAGTCTAGTCAGGATTTTACCTTTTTAAGACACCACCTTGACAATAAGTCCACATCATTGTCTGGGAACATAGAACCGATGATAGAACTTTCACTATCGGGGTTATTTTCTTTGTTGGATGTGAAAACATCCTCTTTTGTGGATGTGAAATCAACCTCTTTATTGGATGTGGATTCTTGTTGAATACCTTGTTCGCTTGCAGAAGGAGTCTCTCAGGATTCCTCTTCATTCAAATGTTCTTTCCATTCTCGAAGGTAGTCTAATATATTGATCTCCCTTTCCATTCTCGAAGGTAGTCTAATATATTGATATTGTTAGTTATAATAACCAAGTGAGAGTGATTTAGCCCACCTCCTCCTCTAGGACTTGTTTTCCTTCTATGCCTTACTTCCATGAAGGCCTCGATATTATGATCCTCTAATTGTGTTCTTGTGACTTTTCTAGTTTTGGATGTGGGGATTTATTTCTTGCTATCAGAATGACTTTCTCAGTCAAAGCCTTTTCTTATTCTCTTCTGGTGCAAATGATTTTCTCATTAGAGGGCAATCTTTGATCCTATGGCCTTGTGCCCCGCAGTGAAAGCAAGCATTAAGTAAGTTTTTGTAAACTTGTTCCTGTTTGAGAGGGATTTCTTCAAAAATGTCAATGACAATCTTGGTGGGAAGAACCAGGTTAAGGTCCGCATCAACACAAATATATAGGTGCCACCTAGCGTTGAAAGAGCGTGTTGCACCTTCATAGATGAAACCTCCAACATCTTACCTGGAGGCCAATGGGCGACCAATTATGGCAACGATCTGCCTAATAAAACCAGAAAGGAGGTAGGAAAGTTTTGGGACTTCCACCTATAGTGGGAAACGAGGTAGTTTGGATTTATTCAGAATGAAATATGGGAACCACTTGAATAGACATAACATCAAGCAACAAACTTGTAAGAGCCAATCTGTAGGGATTGGAAATCCATATCCTCATTCTCAGAAACCAAAAGCATGTGGTTGACCAGCAGGAATTGACACTTGCAAACCACCAAGCCATGAGGGAACCACTCTTTATGAAATCATTGTCAGAGGGAGTCTAGTGGTGGTTTTGGGCCAAACAGTTGTCCTATGTGGCAATTTTTTTTGACCTTTTCTTGTTTGGCAAGAATGCTCTCCATCAAAACTGAGATGAATGGAGGTTTAATCCTAAAAAAAAAAAGAGAGGCATAATTGGCCTTATTTTTTGAGACTGAACCCAAATTGCTAACCACCAATAAGGGCACATGCCCTGTCGTTAACCGATGTGAGAAGGGACAAACCCTTGAAGCCTAATGACCACTCACCAAACCTTACAAAACTTGGATTTCAATTTTAATTATGTATTTTTAATTATGTCTTAACAAAACTTGGATTTAGTATTAATTATGTTTGTATACGATTTTTTCATATTGTTTCATCATTAAATCACATAGATATGTATGTCAGCCGGCCTAAAAAGAGCTTCCATCTTGCCGATATTCACTCATTTATCTACTCTGTTTGTGGCCTTGCACAACCATAAATGTGAATCTCCATCAATCCAAAAAGTTTCACTAGAAGTGCTACCATTGATTGATGACTCATCTACCTCCCGATGTACCATCTTTTACTAAAGCCAAGGGGCATATTGCTAAAAGTAATCCTTCAAAATGATCTTATTAGCTACTACAATGTATTTCACATGCAAAGCGTCCATTTTCCAATCTGGAATAACTTTCATTTAATGCATATCTAGTCTTCATGGTATCATTCCATAGACACTCGCATAACTAAACCAAGGATATATTTAGATGTGGTAGAAATATTAATATATGGTACAAGTCAATATCTATAGAGATTCAGCGAAACCTTCACTACAATTTTTTGTTGAAGGAAACATCCAAAGATTTTTGGTCCAATTAAATTAGCTCTTATGAGTTAATCGAACAAAGTTAATGTTTATGCCACAATCCAATCAAGAAGAGCAATAAAAGGAACCAATTATTACATCATGTGGCCAATAATGTGTGAGAAAGAGATTTCCAGTTTTCTTAAAATTCTTTAGATAAGAAGTAGAAAATGCTGCCGCTACCATTGTGATCTTTCAAAGGTAAAACCAAAGCAAGAGGAGAGGTCTATTGCACAATACTCTCAACAGGCGCAACAACAAAAGCATTATTATGTTTGCTGGAATCAAGTACTTATTTATACATACATGCATATATATATATATATATATATATATATATATATATATATATATATATATATATATATATAGAGAGAGAGAGAGAGAGAGAAAGAGAGAGAGAGATTGTCATAAAGAAATGTAATGATGTTAAAGAAACAGAGAAAAAGAAAAACAACGACATCGTGTTGACTGATTGATTGACCGACATCAAAAGAAAGGAGGACATTATTTTCCATGCCGTTGCCATAATAGTACACAGCAAAAAGAGAACATTCTCCCAAAATATTATTTCTCGAAAAAGCGAACAGAGATTCTCGAATTTTTTTCAATCAAAATTATTTGGGTACTTCTATAAATTCTTTTTGTAGTTTATCCAATCAGAGTGCATTTTTAGAAAATCAATTGTAAGTACATCAATGACTCAATTATATTCACTGTGTGTGCATAAGGAATATTCTCTTGTTCAAAATCTTCCAATATATTCTTATGCGTCCAAGGGAATATGCTTCCAGGGTAATATGTTCGAAATTACAGGTTTTTAAGGATGCTTTGTCTTTTCGTATGTATCAGCGTGACAACAACAAAAGAATTTTTTACCGCTTTTTCTCTCATCTGATTTGAGCAATCAATCAAGTAACTTCCTCTCCTTCACACTGATTTTAGAAGTTATAGGTGTCAAAGTCAACTACACAGAAGAATAGTTTCAGACATAGGTACATTGTTTGAAGTAAATCTCAAGATGTACTAATCATTTTGAGAAGTTTTAACATGGAGAAGGTGCAAAAGCGTTACAAGAGACGTTATACAAAATTTCATTGAAAACTTTACACATTTAGTTATTCAATGAATAGATTAAGTGTAGTAGACTTTTTTGAGTAATCAGTTTCTTCACTGTTAGTTCAAAGTTTGATAATTTGGCATTGGTCTTCCAAAATTGGTTGAGGTTTTGAGTTGTTCTTGATATAGAGGTGCTCTAACATCAAGGATAATTTGTTCTTTTGGAATTAACACTCTCTATCAGTGCTATACGAGTAGGAGTCATCAGATTTGAAGAAAGGAGGACCCTGACTAGTGCAGATATACAAAAATCAATCCTTGAAGATTCAAAAGGTCAAAGTTTGAAGTGAAAGCTAGAGAAGGAGTCTTGAAGCTATCAAGAAGATCAAAAGGAACTACAATCGAAGTAAAGGTACATTCATTATTCACAAAGCTTGAAGAATTTATTGCACATGTGAAGAAAGGATGGGAGATTCTCTTCAGATAGAGAAATTGGATAGAGAAAAATATCCTGCTTGGTCAATGAGGATGGAAGCTCATCTCATGAGCAAAGATCTGATAGGATACATCACAGGTGAAGAAGAAAAACCAGAATTTAGGGGTCCTAGTGTTCCAACTAGGGAAGAGCTCTCAAATTTGAAGACATGGATGAAGAAGGATGCTCAAGCAAGGAACATTATCTACATGGGATTCAATGATTACTTGCTACCTCACATTAGAGGACTTGAAAGTGCAAGTGACATATGGAATGCTTTAGAGGAGCATTTTCAAAAAACTACAAAGTCAAGGAAGGCATCTTTATGGGTAGAGTTCACCACATTCAAGAAGAAGGCTTCTCAATCCATTTCTGATTATGTAGCAAGGATGAAGGACATTGAAGATGCATTAGGATCAATTGATGAAGGCATTGAAGAGGACAAACTGGTAAGACAAATTCTCATAGGTTTGAGAGGAGATGAGAAGTGGGAGCCTTTCATTCTATCCACTGGATTGGCACTAGATCATTTCATCCTGATTTGAATCAGTTGCTAGGACATATGCTAACCTTTGAGCAGGATGTCAAAGGTGATGTTGATAAAAGTACAGTTCAAGCAATGTATTCAAAGGGCAAGAGAAAATTAACAAAGGCAAGCAACAATTGAATGAAGATGAAGGCACTACTAGTCAAGCTAACTTCCTAAGAGGAAGAGGAGACAACAAAGGAAGAGGAAGAGGCAGCAACAATAAAGATGGTGTCAAAGCTTGTTGGATTTGTGGTAAGACTAATCATTTACCTCATGAATGTTGGCATAATAATCAGATGGTGGATGATATAATCAAAAGTTTAATTCAAGAGGAAGAGGTCATAGAAATAAGAGAGGTAATTTCAGAGGTAGAGATAGTAGAGGTTTCTTTGGAAGAAATGCAGGTAGAAGCTTTCAAAGTCAATCCTACAATAATACCTACTACAACTATGCTTCATATCAGAAATAGGATTCAACTTTAATTATGAATGCAACTTGTGAAAGACAAACTGAAGATCAAAGAGTCTTCTACATAGACTCAGGGTGTAGCAATCACCCAAGTGACAACATAGCTTTGATGACTAATTTGGAGAATAAGGTGAGTAATCATGTATGTTGAGCTCTAACGACTTATCATCAACTGTTGAGCTCTTGTACTTTTTGTTGATGCGGCGAGTGAGCTTAACTAGCTAAAGCTCAACTGTGGAATTCACCACGCCACAAGAACTAAGCTAGAGTGATATTAGAACACCTCTATAATCATCAGTAGCTTAGCAAACTTCCTGAAACTGAAAACGTTACAATTGTGTTTAATGAAATCCCAAAGATTTACTTTACAAAAACTTTGTTTTTTCTTTCCAGCTTCAATTTTGATCTGGTTTACTTTAACCTTTACAATTCTTTGTTTTCTTTCTGTTAGATAAACTTTTTGTCACTCAAATATATCAAAACTGTGTTTTGAACTCACCGAAATATCACCGGAACTTCACCGGACTGATATCGGACTGTCACTGTAATCTCACCGTAATTGTATCGTAATCAATTGCAATTTTGTTTGTAGTTACTTCAAATGATTGTTGATGAAGTAAGGAAGTAATACCTGAGCTTCCTTCAGTGAATGAACACTATCTGAAGTTTAAGAAAAAAACTTCACCAGTTCTGGATGTCTTTACTTTCAGACAGAGTACTGTGCGTACTTGTCCCGTTTCACAGAAGTCTTTTGATCAACTTATAGTTGAGACTATTGGCTTCAAGATTAGCTATCTTTCATGAAAAACTTTACACTATGTTGCAAGATCTAACTTGTAGATGTACCGGAAAACATTTACTGAGAAAACTGTAACTGTTAACTAACTTTCACAGTAACATGAAATCACTCAGATTTCTTCACATACGAAACTTCCACATGAACATGTGTTTTCTATTAGAGAAGATGTGCACAAAAATAGCTTGGCCTCACTTTGCTCATAGCTATGGAAAAACTCTCCTACTCTGAGTAGTTATTCCTTACCATCTCTCTCAGATGAATACCCGACAGTTCAGGTTCTATTATTCATCTCTACATTCTATATCACTATCCTCAGTTTCTATATGCGCTATTCTATTCCGGTTCTATGCACACTCTCTGCTTTCTTCTTCACTCTCTTTTTTTCTCTTCTCTTTCGTATTATGATCTTCTACCTCATATATATACATTTTGTTCCAAGATTCAAAACTCGTATTTCTGGAAGTTTCTATGAACTATATTACAATCGTGAATTTGTCCCTTCACTAAGGCTTGATTTTCTGAATGCTTTGTTTCTGCTTCTCTTTGTCTTTCTTTGTCTTTATGTCTATTTGTATGTCAAATTTGTGAGTGATTCTTCAACAATGTAGTCCAAAGAGGTGATAATACAAAGCACAATGTGAAGTCCATTGGATCAGTAAAGACCTAGGATGGAAGCACTCTTTTGAGTAAGGTTCTATATCTTCCTACAACTCCAAAGAATCTAATACGTGTAGGGCAAATTGTAGAGAAAGGTTATGAAGTAAGGTTCACTAATGATGGAGTTTTTGTGGAAGACCCTAGCAATGGGTATAAACAAATTGTTTTAGGGAACAAAGAAGGAAGGATCTTCACATTGAAGATTCAAGGCAATGTTGGTCATGCCTTGTTCACTTATGGAGAACATAAGATCTCTGAGGTAGATCTTTGGCACAAAAGGCTTGGTCATTTTAATGAAAGAGGTATTAAGGATATAATTAACAATGGTACAGTGCTTGGATTGCCTAATGTTTCAGGTCAACACATGACATACATATGTGAAGCATGTCAATTAGGTAAGGCTTATAAGAAATCCTATAATAAGCATGGTTTCATGTATTCAGAGAAGCTTGAATTGGTGCATATAGATCAAGGATAAATGTTATGCAGAGTATGTGTGTAAGCTCAAGAGAGATTTGTATGGTTTGAAACAGGCCCCAAGGGCATGGAATTACAGACTTGTGAAGTTCTTAAAAGAGCTTGGTTTCCAAGTGTCTAAGGCAGATAGTAGCTTGCTTGATAAACCAAGTGATGATGGTTTCTACATTTGTATATATGTTGATGACATAATTCTTACAAGTACAGATAGAAGGGCATACAAAGTCTTAAGATGCAAATGGAGAAAGAATTCAAGATCAGTGAATTGGGAGATTTGTCATATTTCTTGGGCATGGAGATTTCATATACTCAACATGGAGTATATGTGACTCAAGAAAGGTATTTGAAAAACTTGCTAATGAAGTTTAAAATGGAAGATTGTAGGGTAGCACCTACTCTAATGGAGGTGAGTTTTAAATTGAGTAGATATGGAGGAGAACAATTCAAGGACATGGAGCTGTATGAAAGTGTGGTTGGTAGTCTAATCTATGCTACATTGACTAGGCCTGATTTGTCATATGCAATTGGAGTGTTGTCTCAATTCATGCATTGTCCTAGGAAAGACCATTGGATTGTAGGACAAAGGGTTCTAAGATACATTAAGGGTACACTCGAAGAAGGTTTGTATTATGGATTCACATCAGATACAAAGATCAAGAATTATAGTGATACAGATTGGGCAGGTAATCTTGATGATAGGAGATCAACCTATGTGTATCTATGTTATGTGGGAGATAAGTTAATCTCTTGGTGTTCTAAGAAGCAACATATAGTTCCTTTGTCATCCATAGAAGAAAAATATAAAGGTATGGTTGAAGTTGCAAAGGAGTTTATATGGTTGAAAACTCTCATGAAGAGGTTTGACATCATTGAGAGTACACCCACTACTCATGGAGAAAATATGAGTTCATTGTATCTAGCTGCTAACCCTATATTTCATGCCACGACTAAACATATTCATATCCAATATCATTTCTTAAGAGAGAAGGTGATTGATAAAGAAATTGAAGTCATACATACTTCTACAAAAGATCAGATTGCAGACATGTTAACCAAAAGCTTGGATGGACCTAAGTTGCAGAGGTTCAAAGCCATGGCAGGTATAAAGAAGATGGAGAAAATCACAATTGATGATTGAGGGGGAGTTGTTGGTGTAGGACAATCAACAATTGATGATTTGAACGAGGACTGAAGTCAAATAATAAAGCAAAGATCAAATTCTGAGGCTTGAAGATTAGTGCATGGTTAGAAGATGAAGACTTGTATATACATGTACATTAAGCTTAAAATTAGTTCACTTATACCTATGTAATGATGATGAGTTTATGTGATGAATGAATGAGATTCATCAAATCAGTTGTTTTCATGAGAATAGAAAAAAACTTCTGAAATCTGAGTTGCGATCTTTTCTCCATTTCTCCTTCGATGGTTGATTATTTCATAAATCCTTTTGTATATCTCTAAGTCCATAGTTAATGCATCTATGGTCAAAATTTGAGAGTTTAATTGTAATCAGGATGAGAGAATTGAAGACAGGAACATTTACATGTGTAAATGTGAAGAAGTGAAGGAAGGAACATGCGCAATCCCAGTGGTCAATGTTTTGATCATCCCTCTGCAGTGTAAAGTTTTGAGCAAGTAAGCACTCATTCTTTACGTTGAAAGGTAAGTTACTGGAGGCTAAAAGCATTTAAATAAACGGGGTCTACTTTGGGAGAACCATGCATTAGAAGTTGCAAGTGTCAAAGTCAACTACACAGAAAAACAGTTTCAAACATAGGTACATTGTTTGAAGCAAATCTCAAGATCTACTAATCCTTTTGAGAAGTTTTAATTAGAGAAGGTGCACAAGCTTTAGGCGACACCTTGTACAAAGTTTCATTGAAAACTTTATCACATTTGGTTAGTCAATGAATAGATTAAGTGTAGTAGACTTTTCTGAGTAATCAATTTCTTCACAGTTAGTTCAAAGTTTGATAATTTGGCATTGATCTTCCAAAATTGGTTGAGGTTTTGAGTTGTTCTTGATATATAGGTGCTCTAACATCAAGGATAACTGGTTCTTTTGGAGATAAACACTCTCCATCAATTTTGGAATCAAGAACCTGAAGGAGGTTATTCTAATGTGTGGTATATTAAACAAAATAAAGCACCACCTACAAGAGGTCCTTGTTACAAACGTAAGGACGACTAATTCATTCATGATTGTCCTCACCCATCCATTTATTAGCCTAGCACTAGAACTCAATGTGGATTTTATGCTCATTATGGAAAATATCATCTCCTCAAGGATTTTCCCAAAAATCCAAATAAAGGGAAACTCACTCACATAAACATCATAGAGCTAGTAGGATTTGCCTATATACACTTCAGTACCGATGTAAACAATGGCTAGATCTCAAGTGCAACATTAGGAAATCCGAAAAAAGTTTGAAAATTTAAACCCCTTTGATAAGACTCATAAAGAGAGAGACCCTAGAATCATAGAAAATGCCAGAGACAAGTCTGAAAGTCCATTGAAAAAGAGAATACAAACTTGGAGAGCTAAAAAAGGTACATTTAAAGGAAAATGGAAATGAAGAATGACGTACTTACAACAGAAGGAGAAAGAACAAGAAAAGAATCAACTGCTTAGCAAAATTCTCAAAAACCACACAAAATCATCATCTCAAGTGAGACTTGTTCCACACAAACCTTTGAGAAATCACATGAAGCACCAGGCAAGATTAGGTCTAGAAAATCCTATGCCTGAAGACTTGCCAATGTTCTTGAAGGAATATCAAGCAAGAATAGCCATAGCACCTAGCTTAGAGCACCATGAATACTACTATACTAGGGGAGACCTATAAAGGGAAAGGTTATCTTTGTGCAAGAAAATGGTAGAGGTTGCTCAAGCTATTCTAGAACAAGGGCCATGTTCATACAAAATATAGAGATTCGAGAACCTCAATTCTAAGAACTTACACAAAAAGTGGCTCGTAAATATCCATCTCAAGTCAACATTATAAAGAAACTCCTCACATATTAGGGGGCCAAGAACGAAAGCAGAGATTGAGAAAACCATCCCAAATATGGAAGAAGCTTAGGATTAACAACATTGTCAAAGAGTTCATGAAATCAAACAGAAGAAAGGGCAACATACCAAAATGCATATCCTTGTGATCTTCATGGGGCAACAAGACAAGCATCAAGAAGGATCTTGTTATGGTGGCGCTCAAAACCTCAGTACTCATGAGGCCAAGTCTATGAGTCTCCACACGCTTCCTAACTACATGGGGGAATATGAAGCCAGAATGGAAAACAAGAGAGTGCCAACCATGAGAAAAGGGTTCATTAAAGCAAGTGATCCTTAGCCATCAATAGTAGAAGCCCTAAGGGAAATGAGTGTGTGATGGAAGCTCACTAGAGAAGAGCTTCTAAAAGTAAAATTGCATCTTTGGGACAGAGTAGCCCAATGAGTGAAGCCACATGAAGAAGTCAACATAGAAAATACTTGTACTCAAGATATCACGTGTAAAATAAATTCCATTGGATAATTGAAGAATACAATGATGAGAATGAGGGAAACGCCTGTTTTTTAGTTATTTACAGTGATTACACAACCAAATCAATAATACTTGAGTACAAGATTTTCCATCGCTACAAAGGAGCTTTTGGAGAAATGGCGAAAGCTTTTCCCATTTGGAAAAGTTTGAGGTCTTTAAGGGGCACTTTATTTGCCCTCCTCTCTCTCTCTTATTGTCATTCTTTATCCGTGAACCTTAGGTTTTCTTAAATGTAAGCATCATTCTAACCAATTTATTGTTGTGAGAACCCTTTTCATGTGTGAAAACGAGAGGAACTATAAGATTCAACTTGGATCTAGATGCAAAGACCATAAAAAAGTGAGAAGGACATAGAAGGATGGATTGATGGATATATATAGAGATGGATAGATGGGTAGATAGATAGATAGATAGATAGATAGATAGATAGATAGATAGATAGTTAGATACTTAGATAGATAGTTAGATACTTAGATAGATAGATAGGTAAATAAATAAATAGATAGATAGATAGATAGACAGATAGACATATAGAAAGAAGCATGGATAGATGGGTAAATGTATACATAGATATGTATTAATTATCTTCTCAACTCTCTTTGTTTTTTTTATTTGGCAACATTTGAGTCAATCATTCCATTTACAAGGATTTTCATCTTGATCCTTATCATACTTCAGCAGAGTGCACATGATCATTGACATGTGCTTTCATGTAAGCTTATACACCACACGTTAGGAAGTTTTGGAGCCTCCAAAAAATAGGCGAAAAGAAGTTTTGTGTCTAATGACGAGAGGGTCAATGTATGTTCCCCGTATTTATAAAAAAAGCAAAACTATGGGAAATCTAATATAATATCCACTCTAGTATGTATGCTATTTTAAAAACTGATGACTTTGTGAATACTTTTAATATTTATCCCTCATCATATGAGGAATGAAAACCTTTCGAATGCATTATAGGTCATTTCCATGCAATCATTGGTTTCATAGGGGAGCTTCAATACTGCAACCTGAGAGCAAAGCGACTCTTTGAGTTCGACATTTTCTTCTATGATCACTTCTTTAAAATTAAGGAGAACAATAAGATTTCAGCTATCTATCTTCTTCCTACTTGGATGCCACTTAAATTATTATAGGATTTTATGCACTCATTCATTTTATAGAAGAGCTTCAATAGATTTAGTTGAGAATATCTCTTAGACTTCATATATTTTTCCATTTTCTTGAAAGAGCAACATATAGAGAGACAAAGATGGAGCATAGAGAGAGAAATGGAAGGGGAGAGAAAGAGAGAGAAGGGGAATGACAAACACAGAGACAGAGATGGTGGGATAGAGAGAGAGAGAGAGAGACAGAGAGATTGAGAAAGATCTAGGAAGATGGAGTGCAATTCACTTTGAAATACACAACTTGATGAATAAATATTGAAACTGCAAAGTTATGATACAAATGGTGTTTTGAGATGTGAGGAGCTCATGTCGATGCTAGAAAAAAATGTAGTGTTGCATTGCAAAACACAATGTTTACAATGTTTCACTCTCTCCATTAGAGTTAAAAATAAAAACTTCTCTTGCCTAAGTGTTCCATAACATGAGAGAGAGAGAGATGAGAGAACGAGACATAGAGGTGAAATATGTAAGCCCGTGAATAAATATTGAAATTGCGAAGTTATAATACAAATGGGGTTTTATATAGACGCTACAAAAAACGTGTTGCATTTCAAAACACAATGTTTCATTTTCTTCTCTGCAGAGTTAAAACCTGAAGAGGCTCCATTCTTATGGGTCTATTCCAAAAGTTATAAACTTCATTAGTCACACATAAGAGCATGAAATAGAAGAATCTTTAGGAATCCTTGCTTGAAAAAGAGGGCAATCGAGGAAAGAATCATGTGAAACTCTATCAAAATGAGGAGTATTCAACAAAATTCCTTGTTTATATGCCACTCCCTCATAGTGCATTTGACTGCAAACATATGCCACATGGCACAATAACATCGGATATGGACCCTCCTGTTGTTTCCATACATATGGACCAATATTTGGATGGGATGTCCCACAATAATGGGACAAGTCTCAAGAGTATCACTTCTCAACTATAAAAAGAAAAACTCTCTTGCTCAATTGTATTATAAAGTGAGAGAGAGATAGATAGACAGAGAGAGAGAGAGAGGTAGAGAGAGATATGGAGAGGGGGAGAGAGAGAGAGAGAGAGAGAGAGAGAGAAGGGGGGAGGGAGAGAATTTCAATCACCATAATGCATGTAGAAAGAGGCGTTGAAAGAGTGAGGCTACTAGGGAAGTAGGAAGGAAGGGAAGAGGGAAAGAGAGAGAGAGAGAGAGAGAGAGAGAGAGAGAGAGAATATCCATCATCATCATAATGCATTTACAAAATGCTCATAATAATTATAGATGGTGCTTCCAAAGCTATGGCCCCTAGGTGTTACTAAAAAAGTGGTACACCCACATTTCAAAAGAGGATATTTGCGACTTTGTTGGATCAATAGAGGAATCTTTGTTCCAAGAGTTATGAATATATTTGGCACCTTTACCTATTGAATTATGCATAATAGCTACAATTACATCAGGATTTCCATGGCATATCTCGAAGTGTCCAAAAAATTATGTGGACTAACAAGTCCTATAGATTCTAGGCCCAATTGAAAACTCAGAGAAAGATTGGACTTATTGTCATGCCATTGTTTGGATGACATTAGGAATCATCTAAATTTCTATTTTAGATGAGGTCCCATCTTGCATATGCTAGCCTTAGAAAAGTCTAAAAATGCAAATCACTTATTGTTGACTTATACGTGATTTGTTCTTACAATGTGTGATAAATGTATGTCACATGGCATGAAACCATCACAATTCATTAGGGTCCACTGCTTTGGATGAATTCGGTACGGCCATCAATAATTGGCACCAATTGAAGAAATAGTCATCCCCATGTAGCCGAATTGTCCTCCTCTCCCTTTTGTCTATTTCTCTAGAGGTCTAGCATGCATGATAGTAGATCTTAGATTGTGTTTTAAAATGCATGAATGCTTGCAATTCCCTCTTCCATCGCGCTATTCACATTTAGAAGCAAACTCCCTCCACTAGATTGACAAATTTATGGTATTGCAACAACAATAATCAATAGTTTAACCAACAAAGAAATACATCTATCTACATTTAAATGAACATATTTATGTATCTATTTGTTATTATCTATATCTAATTATCTATCTATCTATCTATCTATCTATCTATCTATCTATCTATCTATCTATCTATCTATCTATCTATCTATCTATCTATCTATCTATCTATCTATCTATCTATCTATCTATCTATCTATCTATCTATCTATCTATCTATCTATCTATCTATCTATCTATCTATCTATCTATCTATCTATATATCTATCTATCTATCTATCTATCTATCTATCTATCTATCTATCTATCTATCTATCTATCTATCTATCTATCTATCTATCTATCTATCTATCTATCTATCTATCTATCTATCTATCTATCTATCTATCTATCTATCTATCTATCTATCTATCTATCTATCTATCTATCTATCTAT
>CM035437.1:24200771-24303271 GCA_020310875.1 Ceratopteris richardii | reverse complement strand
GAAACAAGCTAAGAAGTGGTTTTGAGGTATTTTTGAAATGTGAAAATTAGAGATTGAAGTTTAATCTAGGATCTTATGTCATATTTCCTTATCTTTTCTAATCCCTAGGACTCATTTTACATGGACTGATTCTGGATTTTACCTGTAATATTATGCTCTTTCCCGTTCTCTTTTGCCAAGGATTGTCTTTTGCATTCATAACTTTAGAATTTTTGTTCCCTTTCATTGCAAGGAATTTTTTGTTCTCAAATCTTTGATCGGGACTAGCATTCATGTATGTTGCTGATCCATCATGCCTATCTCTAGGATATTGTAGAAAATTTTGGGGGGGAAAGTTGGTTGTTTCATCTTTGTATTGGTCGATGACCGTGTATCCTCATGATCTTCATTTGCCTCGTATTAATCTTTATCTTTTCCAATTTTCTTTGGAATGGTGCATGTGCTGATGATGGACTCTCCTCATAATGATTATGCCCCTAGTCACTCACCATCTCTACATAAAAATGGGTGAGGAACTGTGGAAATGCAATGAGAAAAAGTGAAAGTGATGTTCATGTCCTAAAACCCCATTTTTGTAGACGAAAGATGGAAGAAAGGGCGAAAAGAAAATCATTTCAAAAGAAAACTAGTTTGGAGATAATTACATGTAGATATGGATGGAACAATCGCGTCCTATTATTATATCATTTCTAGTTGGGGAACGTAGTGATCAGATTTAAAAAAATAATGGCTCATGGGGTATGAGGAAATATTAAAATAATACGCATGAGTGACTCTAAAGAAGTTTTTTTTTTTAATATAAAGGAAGTTCGGCAATAAGTTTTTTTTTTTAATATAAAGGAAGTTCGGCAATAGCCTACTCTCCCAGACTTGAATTAAATTAAGAAACAAAGGTACAATAGAAGGGGACTAGTGCCCACGGGACCCCCCAAATCCCACAAAGCAGGGGAAGCTTGATTGAATCCTAGGTTGCATTACAGAGGAGGTTAATCACCCTCTCATCGCCCTCATGCGGGGCCCACTTGGGTTTGAGCTTGTTGTTGATCAAAAGGAGAACTTGATGGTGTCTGAAGGGGGAGACTTCTTACTGTTAACGATCCTTTTGCCCAGGAGGAATAGTGATTTCTCAATCGACCACTCCCTGGGGGAATCGCCGAAGTTGAGAGCACACCTCTCCCGCCAAATTTTCCACAGGACTTCCCCTCTGATGGCGTTCCAGAGTGTCGCAGAGCAGCCGATCGCTTCTCCCAGAAGGACTTGTTTCCAACTAAGCTGTTTTTGAAGTCTGATTTTCATTCTAACCGTCTGCCAGATTCTGTAGGAGTTGGGGCAGGTAAAGAAGATGTGTGGGACATCTTCGATAGCACGGTGGCAGCGTTTGCACCAAGGGGGGAGCCCACAAAGTTTGCTAGCCTTATGGTTGGTCCAAATTCCTCGATGAAGAATTTGCCATAAGAGGACAGACTTCTTAATCTCAATAAGGGGGTGCCAGATACCCATGAATTTCATGTCCCACCGAAGCCGCGTCCAAGACAGGCACCACTTCTTGTTGAGGCTGATCTGGAGGTCAACCGTTTCTTTGATGTTCGGGATTTTGAGTAGGCTATTTCCGTTGTGCCATTTGAGACCAAGTGAGTTCGGTGTGTCGTGTCCCATGAGAAGGCACGTCTTGTGACGATCCCAAGCGAGGCATCTGCTTTGCAAAGTGTTCCATTCTTCGTAGGAGATGTTTATGCGAGGGTCAATATCCTCGAAGTTGATCCAGTTGTTGGTGTCATGTTTCCAGAGGTGTTTCCATTTTTTGAATCCTTTGTTCCATAGCTTCTTGGCCTTTTGAATGTTCCACGACTCCACACTTCGGATGCCATGTATCGGAAACCAGATAGAGTCGTTTTGTCTAATTCCGGCCGCCCACTTCCAGTCCTCACTAATTCTTGTGAAGCTTTTGACTTTATTCCAGCCCTTCCAAAGGGAGCACACGAGATTGGAGCCTTTCGGGAAGACGGGGATCGGGGAGAAAAGCAGGGTCATGATGTCAAGATTCTTCCAGTTCGGGAACCCCGTGAGGGCCAACTCATTCTTGTTTCTGAAGATCAGCTTGGCCCACGAGGCCTCCCTATTGCACCAAGCCTTAATCATCCATTTAGCTGCCAGTTTGTTAGCCATGCACCCAATGTCCAGAATACCAAGCCCCCCGCTATCTCTGGGGCTAGTGCAGATGGCCCATTTGATTTTTGGCACCCCCCTTCTGTTGTGATCGCCCGTCCAAAGAAAGTTTCTACAAATACTATTCAGTTTGGACAGGCCTTGCTCATTCGGTCTCCAACAAGAAAGGAAATAGATGGTAGAAGAGAGGAGGAACGTGTTGATAACCATCGCATGCCCAGCGAGATTGATTTGCATACCTCTCCAATAGTTAAGTTTGTTTTCGAGTTTGGCCAACACCCAGTTCCATCGCTGCTCCATAGAGACGCCAAACCCCAAGGGGATTCCAAGAAGTCGAAGGATTTGGCCCTGCGGAATGATTTGACAGCCATGATCCGTGAGAAGGCCAGGATGCTGTCCCACAATAGCCCTGAAGGCGGTCTTGGAGTGGTTGATTTTGGATCCAGAGGCATCACAAAAGGTAGCAAGACACCTCCAGAAAGTCTCCAGGCTGGTATTATCATTGTGGACGAACGCGTTCATATCATCAGCAAAAAGTCTCATGATGATCTGACTGTGGTCGTGAGGCAGCCGGAGGCCTTTGATATTGCCAGCCTCCACATGATGAGCCACAAGTCTGCTCAGCCCCTCAGTGGCGATGGCAAAAAGAAGGGGGGCCAGAGGGCATCCTTGTCTAATCGATCTTCTAAGATGGATCGCCTTCGAAAGTTTGCCGTTAACGTTAATTTGGGTTGTTGCGTTTCCGAGAAGGGTCGCGATCATCTTGGTGAATTTCTGACTAAGTCCGAGATCTTGGAGCGACTGCAGAATATAGTCCCATTCTATCTTGTCGTAGGCTTTGTCAAAGTCGATCTTGAGGAAAACCACATCTTGGTTAGACTCATTTGCAAATTGAATACCTTCCCAAGTATCCATAATGGTTTCCAGGATAGACCTGCCTTTGATGAAACCTTTTTGGTCCTCACTAAGCCAAGATCTCAGGTGGCACGAGAGTCTGTTGGCAATGACTTTGGCGATGATCTTGTATCCTGTTTGGAGCATCGTAATGGGTCGCCAGTTCTCGATTCTGTTCTTTTCCCCCTTCTTGTGTATCAGCTTGATAATTCCATTATTTAGACAAGAAGGAAGAGCACCAAACTTTAGTGCTTCTTGCCAAACCATCCGAAGAGGGGTGGCAACCACCAGCTTGAAGGATTTAAAGAACTCGTTAGTGAGTCCGTCGGGTCCCGGGCTTTTACCGAGGGGGAGGGCATCGATGACCTCAATGATTTCTGATTCAGAGATAGGGGCATGAAGCAGGGAGAGGAGGTTGGGTGGTATTCTCCGGGGGGAAACCCTAGAAATGGCAGCCATGCAGTCCCTTCTATGGTGGGAGAGGGGGTTCGAGGTTCCCAGGAGTCTCGTGAAGTGCCCTTCGATGATGCCAAGGTTATCTTCTTCCGAATTGCATACATTGCCATGTGGGTCTAGCAGTAGAGGGATCGCCTCTCTGTTGTGTTTCCTTTTAAGGATACGGCACATCTCTTTGGTGGGTTTGTCGGCTTTGCCGGCCCACCACTCCTTGAAGAAGATTTGCAAGTTTTTCCTTTGAATTTCTTCCTCATATCTCAACACTGCTCTGATTTTTCGGAGACCTTTCTGTGCTTGGTGTTTTCCTTTGTTCACTTCCTCCTCGAGCCGCCAGAGTCTGTGGTAAAGAGCTTCCCTACGAGCCCGCCGCACAGTCTCGAGCATCTTCTTAGTTCTGATCATGATCTTGCGAGACCTGTCGACCGCACTTCTCCAGCACTTGGCTGGGGCCAAGCCAGAGGCGAACGCCACCGTCCACACATCGGCAATCTCTTGATGGACGGAGGGGAGAGAGAAGGTGGTAGCGTTGGCATGGAACCACGGAGCCTTGCGGATCTTGTTGGAAGGTTGAAAAGTGATAACTATCGGGTAGTGATCAGAGATGGTGAGGTCAGTGCGTTGCGTGATGGTAGGGTGGCCCCACTGATGAGTAAAGCTCTGAGAGATGTAGCATCTATCGAGCCTAGCTTTCCTCAGATCCTCACCCGTTTGGAGATTCGACCAAGAAAAGCCATTCGAGTCTTTGAATTCAACCAGATCCAAGTGGAGTTTGGTCATGTCCCACGTTTCTTTCTCCCGACTGTCGATGACCCTACCCTTGCCCATCCATCTGTCCATAGGGTCCTCCACCATGTTGAAGTCTCCGCATATAAGCACGTTGTGGGGGAGCGAGTCTAATGAAGCCCAAGTGTTCAGTCTCTCCAAATCCCTGTTAGGGGCGTACAAAGAAACCATAGTAACACAAAGAGGAGCACCAAAAGAAACCGCAATCCAACGGTGGCTTAAATCTTCAATGGAGTTCTCAAGCTTTTCGATCCAGCGTTGCTTAACCCCGATAACCGTTCCTCCGGACCCCCGCTGGTGCTTCGTTGGGATCCACACATGGGCCGAGGAGACCTGTCTGAGCCGTTTCTGGAGGTCTTCTCCGTCAATTTTAATCTCTTGAATACATATAATGTCTGGGTTTAAGCTAATGTCGCGGAGCCATTGACCAATGATGGTCGCTCTTGAGGGGTCGGTTAGCCCTCTAGCATTTAGCGAGATAACAATCATTTTTGTGTTGATCCCTCTTTGCGGGAGGGAGCCTTGTCCTTTCTTCTCTTGGCTTCATCTTTCTTTTTCGCTGGGATCTGATCCCGACTTAGAAATCGGTTCTTGTGAGGGCTTTTCCATGGTAACTCCATAGGCTGTTTTCCTTTGCGGGATGCTCCTTGCTGGGGAGAATTGAGCCCCGTGCTCGGCACCGTTTCCGGGATCGTCGATCCAATGATGGAACTTTCACTATCCATGTTGTCTTCATTACTAGTGGTGAAACCATCTTCTTTGCTTGTAGTGTAACCCTCCTTGGGGGTTTCTTTGTTGTCAGGGATCTCTAGGGCTTCGTCGTAAGTGTCTACCTCAGGTGGCTTCCCACCTGGGTAGTCAAGCTCGTTGATCTCCTTACCAAGATTGCAATACAAGTTGCTGTAGGGGGTAATTGGCAGGTTGTTTCTCTCACCGTTGGCCCTCGGACTTCTTTTCCTTCTTCTTCTAACTTCAGTAAAGCCATCAGCATCAGCTTGTGGATTGGGGATACCCTTGCCTTCCCCTTCCTTGGTCGAGTGGGTCAAATCGCCAAAGTTGTCTTGAGCTGTTTTGGAGGCTTCTTGAAATCGTTTGTTTTTTTGCCTGAGAGGGCAGTCTTTAATCCTGTGACCTTGCTGACCACAACGAAAGCACGCGTTGGGAAGGTTTTTGTAGGTGATATCCTGCTCCCAAACATCTCCTTCGCCCATGTCCACTTTGATCGTTGATGGAAGCGGCGAACTGAGGTCGGCCTCGACGCAGATTTGTGGGTGCCACCTAGCATTGAACGAGTGTCTTGCACCTTCATAGATGAGACCACCAATGTCTTCGCGTGACGCCAACGGCTTGCCGATAGGAGAGACAATATCCCACACGAAGTTGTACAAGAAGTATGGGAGGTTAGGGAGCTCAACCCAAAGAGGGTACCGGAGCGATTTCGATTTGTCGGGAGTAAAGTCCGGGGACCATCTGAATAGGCACAGGGTCGCCCGACCGAGCTGCCAGGTGCCAACGCTTAGGGCTTGGAACGCCATCTCTTCATTTTCGAAGACTAGCAGCATGTGGTTTGCTGGTAAGAACTGGCATTTGCTGACAATTAGTCCACGAGGGAACCACTCTTTTCTTAGCCATTGTCGCACGATTTCGAGCGGGGGCCTAGGGCCAAACACTTGGCCGACGAGGCAAACTTTTTTGAGCTCCTCCTGAGCAGATAGAACTGCGGGTCTACTGAGGGACACGATGGGGGATTCAACACTTTCGGATGCCCCAGGAGCGGCACACGAACCCCCCTCCAGCAGAGCGGCCAGTGTACCGGTCTCCCCAGGGGGAGGGGCCCGATTACTTTTCACGAGAGAGGATGAAGCCACATCCATGGCCAAAAGGAAGACTCCCCCCTCCGATCACATCGAGGCCTAACACTCCACTTTTCAGTGAAAAACCATAAGGCCAGAAAATCCCTCTTCTTTCAAATCTTTACTATTTTCCTTTTTCTTTTCTCTTTTTTCTTTTTTTTTTTTTCTCTTCTCTTTTTTTTTTTCTTTTCTTTTTTCTTCTTTTTTTTTTTTTTTCTCTACGGGCCTAACTTAACCGCTTAAAAGCCAAAAAACTGCAGCATATAGCAGGGTACTTTTTCTTTCTTTCTTTCTTTCTTTTCTCTTTTTTAGAAAACTCTCTTTTAATCTTCGAAAACTCTTTTGAAATTAAAAGCAAATACTTGCTCTGCCAGCGTAAGGTCTTCGCGTGAGTTGAAAGAAGACTTCCATCTTCAATCGAAAAAAGAAGAACTCAATCGTACACCAGGGAATCCGGGAGTGACCGTAGGATACTCCACCGCTTCACGATAGACAGCCAAACCCACGATGGACAGGCCACCGGAACCACGACAGCGATAAATCTCCACCGTTTCACGATAGACAGGCGGCCACACTGCGCGATAGACAGCCCGACGGGCGCGATAGACCAGAGACTTCACGATAGACAGGCGGCCACACCCGGAGTTTTAGAGAAAGAGTGTGTCGCGATAGCCACTGAAACACGATGGACACGCCAGAGTGTGTCGCGATAGCCCACTGAATCGCGATAGACCACTGCACGCGACAGAGTAACCCTCCGTGAATCACGATAGACACCCTTGAGTGTCGCGAACCACCGGAGCGAGGACCTCTGTTGCCGTAGCAAAGTCCTGCTGCTCTGCTGATCTGTCGTTGCTACTCCTTCATCCGACTGATGCCATCAAGGACTCCAGAGTTGCAGGCTTCTCCGCACTTCGGACTCATCACTACGATCGCACTCTGCTGTGCTGCCGCTGCTCTGCTGATCTGTCGTAGCTACTCCTTCATCCGACTGACGCCCTCAAGGACTCCAGAGTTGCTTTGCTTCCGTCGTCGGACACTCTGCTGTGCTGCCGCTGCTCTGCTGATCTGTCTTAGCTACTCCTTCATTCCACAGTTCCGACTCTAAAGAAGTTAAAAATCACATGAAATATTGAAATAATGGCTAGATAATGACTTTTATTGTGAAATATACACCAAAAAAAAAAAGGAAAAATAGGCTATTTCTTATAGAGTCCTATGGAAATCGTTAAATTTCCGTATTGTCATACATATCTAGAGAGCAAGAGCCTTTGAAGATGGAAAAACAAGAAAAGACACAAGGTGAAAGCTCAGGGGCACAACTAGAGACTTCAACTTAGACAAAGGGAAAGACAAGAAGAAGGAAGACCACTGAGATCCACTAATTTTCATGTTACTAATTTTCATGTCATCTTTGTTTGTAACTTCTGTAACACTTCCTATGGCGTTGGCTTTCTGTAATAAAAGAAATGGACAATGTGGTGTTGAAGTGGGTTATCCATCTTCTCTTTTTTCTATTTCCTTAACTCTTTAGTTTTTCTCCGCTTGTTGTTCTTCTTATTAAGCTTTTTGACATTGCCCTCTTTTATCTCCTTTTTTTTCTTTTTTCTTTTTTCTTTTTTGGATTTTTTTTTTAACTACTCTTTCATTTGTTTTTGGTTTTTTGCTTATGCCACTTCATTATAATGTTGTTGTTGGTTCTAATCCTCTCTTTGTTCTTTCTTATTGCATGAAGTGTATTGACTCAAAATGGCATGAGGTATTCAATAAGCTATCCTCATCCATCTAGAACGTGTACGTTACTAAACATTTAAAAAAAATTGAAGTCTAAGCAAGAAGTAAAGAACTGCCTACCAATGATGCTCGACAGAAAATCGATCAAGGTTTGAAGCACATACTTAAAATTGATTATCATCCTCCAACCAGTCAAGAAAGAATCATATTGTTAATCACCCTCTCTGTGGGATTCGGGGGTCCCTTGGGCACTAGTCCCCTTCAGTTGTACTTTTGTTTTCTTTTAATTAATACAAGTCTGAGAAAGTAGGCTAAGGCCGAAGTTCCTTTATTTGAAAAAAAAAAGAAGCATGTTGTTGTGGTATCTAAAAATTGAGTGGTATCTAAAAAGTGAGGATTAGAACATTTCTATTTGGTGAAATTGATAAATTCACAAAACACAAAACACAAAACACAAACCGACTTTCAGAAATCTTCAAGTTTACTATGAAATACTTGCAGTCTTGAAATCCATTCCCAAGGTACTGAACTTAGGCAATTAGAATAACCGCACGAAATGCTAATCGAGAATGCTATTAGAGAGGAAATTTTGTAGAAACACACACCAAAAAGCATGCTCCTAATTTATTTACTAGCCACGCCCATAACAATGTGGCACTTCCTTTATCCCTGCATTTTTTGAAGCTAGAAAGCCCCATGAAAATTATTGATAAGGGTTAGACAGAAGAAAAAAGACTACACTATAAATGCACATAGTCGATAGATGAAGAGTAGTGATTCTTGATTTGTATATTCTAAATTGAATGGAATGTCTGCTAAATTTTTTGAAATTTGAACGAATTGCATTATTTTTACTATCTTCTAATGAAATTCTTAGCTATGCAAAACGAAGCATGAACATAGAGAGAGAGAGGTGGTGACAAAAAGAGAGAGAGAGAGAGGTGACAACAAGAGAGAGAGAGAGATAAAGAGACATAGATAGATGGAGAGACAGAGAAGGGGGCAGATGTAACAGCCTATAAGGACTTCATTTTCTCCTTGTAGGAAGCTTTATTTTGAGAGACGTTGTAGTTTTTAGAAATCTTATGAAACAGATATTGTCCATCCAAAAGGTTTTTGGAAAACTCTTCTTGTGTTGTTTGTACAACTCTATATTTGTCTGCTTTTCTAACTAGAAACTTGCTAAGAAAAAAATCTATATTGCGTGACTAAGTTGGCATATCATAGGTATCCAATTGAGGTGATTGATAGATCATTAGAAATTTGTTAGCGTTTACTTTGTGTGACTAAAAGGGCCTGCTACTAGTTTTGAGAATTAAGTGGAAGAACATTTTTAGTGAGGGTTGGTGTGAGAGTAGCGAGATCTTGGCCAAGGTCCAAGATTCTTGCTATGCTTTGGGAGGAGAAATCTTCAAACAAGAATGCGATTGAGTGTGTTTCCCACTTCTTTTTTTTCAAAAGGGAAATTCTGCCTTGGCCTACTCTCCTGGACTTTAGTTAAAGGAAAAAAGGTACAAAGGAATGGGACTAGTGCCCCTGGGATCCCCGAAATTCCACAAAGTAGAGGCAAAACTTGTGCGCCTAGATCGTGTTACAAATGAGGTTTATTACCCTCTCGTCCCCCTCATGTGGGGCCCACTTTGGTTTGAGCTTGTTGTTCTCTATGAAAAACACTATGGTGCCTAAAGGATGGAGAAATCTTGAAGTTGGTGATTCTATTGCCAAGAAGGAAGAGCAACTTCTCAATCAACCACTCTTTGGGAGGGTGTCCAAACTTGTAGGCACACTGCTCCTACCAAATCTTCTAGAGGGTTTCCCCTCTTAAAGCGTTCCATAGTGTCGCTGAGTAGCGGATCGCTTCACCCAAAAGTGCTTGCTACCAGGTGATTTGTTCTTGCCATCTCAACATATTCCCAAGATTCCACTAGAGTAGTAGAGACTTGGGACATGTGAAGAAGATGTGGCTCAGATCCTCAATGTTGCGATGGCATCACTTGCACCACGGCGGAACCCCACAAATTTTGTTAGCATTTAGATTGGTCCAGATACCACGGTGGAGAATTTGCCACATGAGAACCGAATTTCTGATCTCGATAAGGGGATGAAAAATATACATGAACTTCAAATCCCAATGTATCCTAGGTCAAGTCACACACCACTTCTTATTAAGTGTGATATGGTATTCCTTTTTCACCTTGGTTCTACAAATTTCCAACAAGAAATTTCCATTGTGCCAAATAAGTGCCTCATGGCACGGTGGGACCCTCCCCATGAGGAGTCAAGTTTTTTATCATTCCCAAGCCAAGCATCTGCTCTCAAGGAGAGTCCATTCTTCATAGTTCACTCTTATTTCATGGTCTATGTCCTCATGGCTAATCCACTAGTCGGTTTCTTGTTTCTTGAGGTGGTTCCATTATCTAAGCCCCGTGTTCTAGAGCCTTTTAGCGTTTTGGAGGTCCCACGAAGCCACATCCCTGATGCTCGAGATCGGAAACCATATTGAGTCATTTTGCATAATACCAGCCACCCATTTCCAATCTTCTCTAATTCTAATAAATTGATTGACCTCTTTCCAACTCTTCCACAAGGAGCACACGAGATCAGAGCCTTTAGGGAAAACCAAAATTGGGGAGAATAACAAGGTAAGGAGTCCCAAGTCCTTCCAACTAGGGAGGCCCACGAGCATAATCATGTTTTTGTTTTTGAAAATGAGTTTGGCCCAAGAGGACTCGTTGTTGCACCAAGCCTTGATGATCCATTTAGCTGCCAACTTGTCAGCCATGCCTTCAATATCCAAAATGCCCCAACCCTCATAGTCCTTTTGGCTGATGCAAGTAGACCATTTAATTTGGGGACCCCTCTTTTGTTGTGGTCCCCCGTCCAAAGAAAGTTTCTGCAGATTCTTTCGAGTTTGTTAAGCTCTTCAGCCTTTAGTCTCCCGCAAGAGAGAAAGTAAATGGTCGAGGAGATGAGGAAGGTATTAATTACCATGGTGCACCCCACAAGGTTGATTTTCATGCCCTTCTTGTAGGCCATTTTGTTGTCCATTTTGGCAAGGACCCAACTCCAACGTTGCTCCATCACAACACCACATCCCATTGGAATATCGAGTAGTCAGAAGCTGTGGTGGTGATCCGATGATGGCTCTGAAAGTGGTTTTTGAGTGGTTTATTTTGGAACCAGAAGCCTCACAGAAGGTGTGAAGGCACCCACAAAAGGTTTCAATACTGGTAGTATCATTATGCACAAAAGCGTTCATGTCATCTAGGAATAGCCTCAGGATCATCTGGCCATGGTTGAGAAGAAGAGAGAGAGAGAGAGAGAGAGAGAAAGACCTTTAATGTGGCCCATTTCCATGTGATGTTGCACAAGACCGCTAATCCCCTCCGTGGAAACAACAAAAAGTAGAGGGGCCAATAGGCACCCTTGCCTAATGGACCGTTTTAATCTGATAGCCTTTGATAACTGACCATTGATATTTATTTGTGTCGACGCGTTCCCCACCAATGTAGCAACCATCATAGTGAATTTCTAACTACATCCGAGGTCCTTAAGAGATTGAAGAACAAAGTCCCTTTCAAGCCTATCGTAGGCTTTGTTGAAGTCGATTTTAATGAATACCATATCTTGCTCAGACTCTTCAGCAAAATTGAGACCTTCCCAAATATCAATAATAGCTTCCAGAATTGATCTACCCTTGATGAATCCTTTTTGGTCCTCACTAAGCCACCACTTCAATTGGTAGGAGATTCTATTGGCAATTACTTTTGCAAGAATCTTGTACCTGGTTTGAAGCATCATGATCAGGCACCAGATTTCAATCCTATTCTTGTTGCCTCTTTTATGAATAAGCTTGATGACACCATTGTTTAGACATTTGGGAAGAACCAAAATTTAGCCCCGCTTGCCATACCAAGCAAACCAGAGTGGCCACCACCTGTTTGAAGGATTTGTAAAACTCATTTGTGAGGCCTTCGAGACTCGGGCTTTTCTTGTTGGGTAGCTTCTCAATAACTTCTAGAATCTCATTATCTGAAATGGGCACATCAATGAGGGACTTCAAATTATGTGGTATTCTTGTGGGAGAGACTCTCGAGATGGCCACTGTGGTCATGATTCAATGTCAAGCTTAATAATCAAGCATGAAACACCAATTTTAAGCTCTACTAAAAGGTCCTTGACACACACACGAGATGAAGGAAGAAGCAAGGGAGTTACAGTTGAAGGAGGAGGCTATCATACGAGAGAATGTCACATCAATCAAAGAGAATCTGACATTGGGTCTAAAAGCTCTTGGAAAAGTTGTATCAAGGAATCCTATTGCTGCACATGAAGAATTGCCCACTTTGGCACAAAAGATATGTATGGAAAATGTGGCACCATAGAGGATGCATTTGCTACCTTCCGGGAGATACACAGTCATAATATTGTTATACATAATGTAATTCTTTCTGCCTATGTTCAGCATGGATATCCAGATAATGTTGCTTGCCTATTTCAAGAGATGCTATAGGAGCATATAATCCCTAATGATGTTACATTTGTCTGTTACTAAAGGTGTGGGAGTATCACTGATGCCTTTCAAGGTTTTAGTGGTTCATCAAAGCGGGATGTAGTCACATGGATCATGCTCATTTAAGGGCTTGTGCAACATGGAAAATTCGATGAGGATTCCAAATATTTCTGGCAAATGCTGAGTGAAGGATCACCTAATTGGCTAATGTTCTAGAGCTGTAATTCTGGTGATTGAGGAAGTGTGGCACAACTTCCACATCAACAAGCCTTCAAACGTTATGCTTGAACAAATGAGAGAACAATTCAGGTCCACCTCCCATGCAGAACATAGACCGTTGTTGGCAGAGACAATAAAGGGAGCAGTTGACAGGATTGAGGGAATGTGTCAATTTCCACATACATAAAGCATCTATCATTCGTCATGGTATTATTGATCATTTATTTTGTAATAATGATATCATGGAATACATGCGATGCAGCCTTTGATACATTGTTCTGAGGATCATAGGTTTGGAGGTGGTAGGCATCGAAAAGGGGGGCACATACCATGCAGAGAGGTTCCCCGTTTTTTATGACTGTCAGTGTAAAAGAGACCTATCATAGAAATAAAAGGTAAACTCACATTTTAGGTGGAAAAGTACAGTTCTTCAATTGCTTTCTATCGTTTGCAATGATGGTATTACTTGAGATGTTTAATGTGATTCAGCAACAAATAATAGGAGAAACAAATCTCCGTGAGGTTCAATTTAGACTTTGCAAGAGGGTCCTTATGTGTAAATTCTAATATAAAGCACTTTCTCGTTTTGCTTGAATTGTCTGAACATAGTACCATTTTGCGTACGAATCTATGATGTTCTAAGAACCTCAAACTAAATCTTATCTATGATGTTTATCCTTTGTAATTCAATCATAATTTTGCCCTTCATCTTCTATGCTTTGCTTCCCCGCGAACACAATGCTTCTTCTATTGAAACAGAACTGTGGCTTGGCATTTTACAATTAAGAGCCTTGTAAGCAATTGAGGTGCAATTACAAATCTTTCTACGAGTTATCTGCTTTCAAAACTGGCACATCCTATCTTCCATCCTCTTTTCCACTCGAACCCTCTTGAACTTCTCTGAGTCAAGATCCTCACTTACATTTCTCCCTCCTTTCTACCATCCCTCCAACACTGCCATGCAATCCCGCTTGTGGGGAGAGAGGCGTGTTGAGACCCCTAAGAGTTGAGTAAAGTGGTTGACAATAATGGCACAATTTTCTTCTTTAGTTTTGCATTCGGCCCCATTATTACCTATCAGGAATGGAATAGAGTCTCTTGTTTCCTTCCACTTGAGGATGTCACACATCTCTTTGGATGGTTTGTCGGCCTTACCTACCCACCAATGTTTTAAAAAAACTTGTAGGTTTTTCCTTTGAATTTCTTCCTCGTATCTCAGTTTCCCTCAGATTTTTCGTAGTCTAGTATGGTATTGGTAGTTCCCACTTCTTGCACTACCTTGATATTTTTTTCATAATTTTTGGGTCCAAAATCAACCACTACATATCTACTTTTAAGGAACTCATGCAGCCCCTATCACAACCTCTTAGGGATCAAGGTTGCAAGGAGCTTGGCTTTGGTCAATTTTCTTTCATATTAGGCATCCTAATGAGTTTTATAATGTCTATGCATCAATATTGGAATTATTTACTAGCACAAGTTAAACTCAAGCTTTAGTACTAGAATGGTATGCATCTAAGTACGGCTCAAAAAGAAGTGGTGATAAACACATTCTTGATTTCTTCGATCATCTATTCCTTGGTTTGCTAGAGATGGAGCAAAAATGAGGTATTGAAGATGGAAAGAGCTGGTAGAAAATTTCCTTGGATGGGAGACAACAAAAGGAGGGGATTTCCTAATATCAAATGGAAGTCTGGCTCTAGGCCCCAAATGAATTAAGAATATTGGGAATATTGGGAATTCTCGATGTTATATCCTTAGCTAAAAAAACTTGTGATTAAATAGATCATGAAAGATTGGATCAATACTAAGGAATCTTGGACAAATGTTATTTTCAAAAATAGCCAAATCATGTTCCTTTTTAGAGCCCCTAGATAGATTAACCTCAATCACATCACACTCCTATTGTCCCTTATTTTGATGATCATCAAAGGCTCAAACTTTTCCTCCTCGTGGGAAGGTTAGACGTACGTACTAAGGTAGGGAGAGAAGGCAAAGATTTCAAGTTTAAGTGAAAATGCGAAAACAAAACCTTTTTTTCTTCGAGAGAAAGTTTAAAACAAAGTAGAGGCGATGCGACAAACAAGTCCGAAAGCAATAGAACAAGCGGAAGTTGAACCCTCAACCTTGCCTCAAGAGGTGAGCCGTCCAACTAAGCTGCCCATGGATGGAAACAAGTCTGTCAAGGAAAATCGTTACATTCAATTTACACTCATGCGTACATACATACACGTGTGTGAATTGAATGCATCGTATAAACATCCATATATATATATATATATATATATATATATATATATATACACACACAAGAGAAGACTATAAAAAATACGTACACAATACATTCATGTGTATACATACATGCCCTTCCTCTCGTCATAGCGCTTCTTTCTGTATTCCTTGGTGGCATCAACCTTGTCCTTGTAGTATAGGAAGTTCTTTCTCACTTATTCTTCTTTGAGTTATCGTAAATTTGATTCGTCTAAGCACAAATCTTTTTATAATAACATTGCGTAGAACCCTTCAGAAGTAAATTGAGTAGGAGCTTCAGAGATCACAGAAGTAGATTGAGTAGGAGCTTCAGAGAGATCACTGATTCATCTTATTTCGTAGGAAGAATTTGAAAACTAGTAATTGGAACTAATTCCTAAGCTGTTATAGAAAAACCAACAATAGCTAACTAAGCATGAAAATGCTTAATCCATTTGATGAGGTCTTCAACCTTCTCCAATTTTGATCATTTTTTTGCTAATCCATTCTTTAAACTATGGATTGAAATGTGATTCTTGGTCTCATAGTGGTGAGAAAATTCGCCTAAGCTTCATGTGCTTTAGTGTTATGTTGAATTGAAGTAAGCACAAAGTGACTTACAATAGGAACAACCACACACAATGCATTTTCATTCTATCTCATCCATGATCAAAGAGGCTCTAGGTTAGGTTAAATCATATTCTTGAGATTTTTGGATCTTGTATCAAAAGAGACTATAGTCTAGGTATTGTTAGTCCCATGACATTCTCGATCAACTCATATGAGTGTGAAATCTCCAAATCATTGAGATTTTGAACTTCCACAATGTACAATTTCTTCAATCAATCTTTCATTCAATCAAGGTACGTGAACAACTATGGATGATTCCATTACAGACAACAAAAGATGTAGCAAAAACATTGGATGGTAAAAATCGATCAATCACGTAGTCATTAAACTAATGTATTCAAAATTTGATTAAGATAATCTCCCTAACTACAACAAGTACCTCAAAGTTTGCCACGTAATAAAGCAAATATGCACGAGATACGATTGCAATCAAAGAGAAGAGAACAAATCTAATATGCACAAAAAATTCTTACTAAAGACAATTATGAACATGATGACATTGTTCACATATGTGCACTTAAAGTAGACCTTTAATGGAGATTTAGTCAACCCTAGATGAAGTAATATATGGTAAAGATACGTTGGCTTTTTGGAGTTAGGGGTCTGCAAAAGCACATGAACAACACCAAGAAGAAGAAGAAGAAGAAGAAGAAGAAGAAGAAGAAGAAGAAGAAGAAGAAGAAGAAGAAGAAGAAGAAGAAGAAGAAGAAGAAGCTTAGAGTACAACACAATATTGAATGTATCTCCAAGTGAATGCACAAAGATAAGTGACCTATTAGGGGTATAGGCATATAGACAAACCGGGGAAAAAACATCCTAAAGAGGGTTCACACACATCACTATTGAAATATATCAACAAATTAATCCACAGTCTGATGTGTTGAACAATGAACTGGCACTCCTATATAAGGAAGGTGCTACCCGATTTGGAAATAAATCCATCCACAAAAGGAAGTAACTCCAAAACTTTGCAAAAAGCTTTAAACTTCTCCCTAGGTAGAGACATTATGAAAAGGTTTGAAACATTATTGTGTCAGGACACATAAGCCATATCAATCCCTCCAACAAAGAGTCTCTCCATGACATAATGATAGTGCACCTCAATGTTCTTTGTGTGAGCATGGAACATAGGGTTCCTTGCAAGTTCCAATGCATTTTCACTAATCGTAAAGATGGTGTCAGCAAAAGATTGACCAACACCCAAATCAGGCAAAAGACATTGAAACCATACACACTCAAAAATTGTTGTTAAAGCTACCCTATACTCAACCTCACAACCAGACATGGACAGAGTAGGATGTGTCTTGCTCATTCAAGATATGCACAAGCTACTAAGCATGAAGCATGAAACAGGGGTGTCATAACAACTACCCCAATCTGAGTAAAAAAAGCATGTAAATCTAATGGTGATGATCTCCCCTTGGGATAAAACAATCCAAATACTCGGGTACCACTCTAGTAGGGAAATATATGCTTAATGGCTTACCACTGCTTGACACTTGGGAAATGCATATACCTTCTCATTTGTGAGACAACAGACTAAGTATTAGGCTAAATTATGCATAAGTAAATCAAGCATCCAACAACTTTCTGATAGAGAACAACATCGTATGCATCTACAGCAGCATGAAGACTCAACCATAAACTGATCTCCATGGGAGGAGCAATAGGTCAGCAATCTTCAAGGCCAAAATATTGTAATATATGTCAACTTTCATAAATTGAATGTGTGAATAATGTGCAAATGCACCAAATCTCCCATGTCAAAACAAACATCAAAATCAGCCTAGAATTCAAAAATATGACTCTTGTTAGGACTTAATGAGCAACATATCATCAACATATACAAAAATGGCATAAGATTGTATTGCCCATAAGCTAGTCAAGGACCAAATTTTAAGCAAAAGTTGAACCCATTATTTCTCTAGACATCATCTATTGCTACAAATACTATTTGCATTTTTTGACCCCTAGGAGCTTGAATTGTCATAACCTTTGGTCAAAAATCAATCTTTTGGGCTCTAGAGCTCATAAAAAAGATCATTGATTTGAAGCTATGATATTTTGAAGTTGGTGTTCAGGTGAGAGTGGGGATTCAAGAGAGCCCCTAGAGAGTTCCCACCCACACAAGGGGGACAAAATGACCTCCAAGAGAGACTTGAAGTTATGTCACACCTAACGACAGAAAGGCCATTGAGAAATAGACCACCTCTAGAGAGGGGAAGTTGTTTTTCTCTCGTCTCCACTTTAGATCATTGAAGATTTCCTTGTCAATTTTTCTCCTTCTTCACTATGCATAGTGCCAAGCTCAACTATTCTTTTCCTTCCAAGATGGTATATAAAATTGTGGTATAATTCTTTACAGGTGTATAGATTGGAATGTTGGTTCATATTCCACGATGTGCCAAGTAAAGATTCCTTTATCTAGGTATGGATCTTACTTTTGAGTTCATCTGAGAAAGGAAAAAGGATCACCACACCACAAAATTTTCTTATTTACTTGCTTGAGAGTGCATTTGTATGATTCCGCAGTTAGGAAGACTATTATGAGCCAATAGATCAAAACGTAGTAACATTTCTAGTATTGAGTGCATTACAGGCTTGAGTAGGAGCACTACTTATTATACATTAAGTGATTGAGAGCGCTAAATAGAAAGGGGCTCATTCAATTGATAGGATATGAAACATACCAAGTCTAGCACCTCGTAGATTGGATGTCCAAGCTTGAGGGTGAATATCAAATTAGAAACACCTTCACACACACTTACATGTTAGTGGCTACCATTTATTGGAAGGATTGTAGACAATCCATTGTTGACTTCACAAATTCAAGAATTTATCTCTCCCAAACATCATAATGGTCATACCAGAAGGGGAGGTGTTAGTGGACATGATGAGAGCTTACAACATGGTTAAAAATAAATGGATAGAATCACTCCATAAGAGATCCAATTTCCAAAAAATATGAGTTCCAATCAAGATCCACAACAAGATCAAGGTAAAATTGATCTAAATACTATACCTTTATTAACAAGGACCATGCAAGTAAGTAAGTTAATACATGGTGGATTATCTTTTGAGGTTTGCTTTGTGATAAATTCCAAAGCATCCTTTTGGAATCCACCACCACCTACAATAAGAGTTCCTTACCATTTGGTTATTTACAAGTATAGGTATGCAGATCCAAGTTTATTCCCTATGTTTGAAGATCATAGGAATAAAAAATATTTTCCAATTGAGATTGATGCCCAACAATAATTTACACACCATGGCCTGCCAATTTTTGCCAATGGAATTCCAAGGATAGTAGTCATTCGACTTGTGGCTACGAAAATCCAAACCCCTTGATTTTGACAGTTCCAACCAACCATGTAGTCAACACTATAGCACCTACATCAAGTCTTTCATCTATTAAAAACACTACAATGGCAAACCGCTCCTATATCACTAGCTCAAACATTGGTAGCCTCAAATCCATTGACAAAAATTGCATCAATAGCCTTAAACATGATTACTGCATGGCAATCTATGCCCAGTATATCTTTTGGGATAATTATGTTAACAATCCCAATTCTAGGTATGCACCCCCATAACTATCTATATCCCTAATACTTTTTTAGTGGCCACCTCAAATGCCATTTATGATAAGTCCACTAGGCCAAGAAGTGTCTATTGTGCAACAAGCTGCACTTGTTTCTCAAGGCTCCGCAAAAACCTCATATGCCAAAAGTACAGGATGTAACAATAGAAGGCTTCAACCTTCAATAGTGGAAAAATGTATGTGAGACTATTATGAGGGAAAAGTGTTGAGGGTAGAACAAGTATATGATTTCTTTACTCAATACAAAGCCTTTGGACTCACCTTGAAAGGAACTACATTAGCCTAGTTCCAACCACTATGCATACGAAATTTCCAAAACATTGACTAGCTCTTGAGGACATTCCTATATGACTTTTCTAATATACGAGTTAGAAATGATATTTCAACAATGATAAAAAGCTTCAAATAGGAAGATAATGAGGAATTGAGGTTGGCTACATATCGCTACAAACAATATATGACACGGTGCATTACTGAGGACTACCACTAAGAGCCAAATTATTGCACATTTCTTAGATGGTTTATGAAGTGTTTAGTTATATATTGCAATATAAATAGTAAACCCCACTACTTTGGAAGATTATATTCAAAAGTGTATATATGTTGAGGATGACGTATAATTCAAGTTTTTTTCCCAACAAGATCCTCAATGTTTGATAAATGGTAGAGGTTGTTCAAAAGATTTTGAATCTACAATCCACTAGGCCTCCACCCAAAAAGTTCTTGTAATACGGAGGAGATCATCCATCATCTGTGTGTTATAGAAAACTACCTTCTCTAGCACCACAAACTCCAATTTTGAGAGATTGAGGAGGTGGGCCAATCATTCAACTATCAAGTGCTTTTACAACAAGCAACCCATCATGCACTATCCTACATAGTAGGGACAATATCAAAAGAGACAAGTACAATGGAACTATCAAGCCATGAGGCCCATTGCATCACAAAAGTACTAGTATCCCATTAGGGGAAAAAATGAACCCTAAATGGGCCTTTTGGATTAAGGAGTGATAAGTGATGGACCAATCAGAAAAGGATGGTGGCCACAGTCTATGCCCTATAAAATACTAGGCTCAAGGGGGGAGAGGGGACCTATTGCTCCCTTATTTAATGAGCTACCTCTAGATAGAGAAGGAATCTCGTAACTTAGTTGGGCCCAAAAATTCAAAATTTCTAAAAAGTTAAAAAACTCATCATAACACCTAACAATGGACCCCCCATTACTTTTTAAGTTCAAAAGTACTCTTTTTTACCACAAATTCAAAATTCGTGCATGTTTTGAGCTTAAAAAAATAGCTTTTTGCAAAAATACTCAAAAAAGAGTTATTTCCCTCCTAAACCCCACATTTTCATACCCAGGTCCCAAAAAGTCATCTTTTCCCACTACTTTCACTCTATAGCACACCATTGAAGCTCCTGTTTCTACACTTCAACCTACCTGCATCTCCTATCTCAAATTACTATTGTAGCTTGAAGACCTTTAGCTTCAATGGCAACATCTAAAGTCTCTAGGTGATTGAAAGATGAAATCCTCACATTAAGATGTCACAATATCAAAGCCAAAAATGGAAAATGGCTATCACATAAGTACTCCAAAGGTGCATGGGTGTACATGCAACCCTCTAGAGTTGAGCCTCATCGAGTTAGAGATCGTGGAAACTTAGATCTTCATTAGAAGGGAAAGTTACTTAGCTTCAAGAAGCATAGAGACAATGGGATGGTTGCTATTGTACAACATGTTTTTACAATGGCAACTATGAAACTTGAAAACTCTAGTAGAATGAGATATCCTGTGAATTGTAAGTATTAATATACAATATTGTATGTTTTCTTGTATTGAATATATTTTTGAACTATTTATATATGTTTTTGTTTGTTTCAGATATATTTCCTTCTACTTTGGTGGAAGAGCAAACACTTCATATTCTTACAGGTACTTTCGAGGCATTGCATCCAGATGCTCGTGCACTAGTCTTTCCATAAATATCTCATGCTCAACTTTACCATGATAGAGTTTTCTTTTACACACATAGATATGGTGTACCCTCTACAATGAATGGTTTTGGAAGGTTAGAGAGAATTGAAGTACATTCTCTTCTTAGCTTGGAGTGGCCAAACCTGATATGGTACGTATCATCTTTAAAGCACAAGATGGTAATGGATATACATAACTCTTTGAAATTCACAAAAGTATCTAGGTCTGTAGGTTTGCACTGGTCTTTTCCCATTCATTGTTTTGTATATTTATTCCAAGGATTCTCATTACAGGAGACTTCCACCATGTTCATGTGTAAAGATATCACATATGAGCAAGTCGAAAGTCTTCTTGGTGAAAATTGGGGTTTGATAGAAGGAATTGCAAAAGGTGATAAATATCTTTGTAAAATAGGTGGAACAGGTATAGGATTTTGATATTTGAAACAATGTACTTCATTATACATTAGATTCTACTATGATCATTGGATGTGCAAACTTGGCAAATGGATACCATTTCAAAGTTCAGAGGGATCTTTACATTCATTTGAAATAAAGCTTGGATTGCCCAACAATGAAACAGAAACTATTTTAGTGAATAATCATTGGACCTTGGCTAATCTGAGAGAACACTTGGTGATTATGGGGTTTGAAGGACTAACTCAATCCAAATTCAAAATACAAGGACATAAGGTGAGAAATGTTTTGTGCTTTTGTTAAAGTATCTTTTCATTATTGCTTATTTTACTTTTATAACTTCAATTTCTTGCAAATTGATTACAGGTGGGTAGAAGATTGGAATACAAAATGAAAGTCCCTGTAGATTGGAGCAAAGATGGAACAGAACTCTCATTTTCATAGTTCTTTTGCAACCTGATAATGTCACTTCTTGAGTCCTAGTCATTGTATCTCATGGTTTTTGCACTTTCAAGAACCTTGTAAAAATTAGGACAATCAATTCATGTTAGATATTGTATATACCTTCTTCTTTGCAATGGTGATGCAAAACTTTTGGAATGTCATAAAGTCTATGTTCACTACTTTGAAATGTGGTTGCTCATGTTTTTTGTTGTGTTATGTTTAGACATTTGCTTTGAAGCAAAAAAAATCATATCCTTCAGTGTTCTGTGCTTATTTTGTCATCAGAAACACATTTTTTGAAATTGCACTACTTTATTCTGTACTTTTAAAAGTGGGCCCAGTGAGTTTAAAAACTTGAAACTGTTATAAAAATGGGTTCTATGTGCTCATTTCTCACATTTGCACTCTCAAAGAGCTAGAAAGCATAGACAAGCCAATAGAATTCTCGTGCGCAAGCAATGGCTGCTATGGCACTTCCACTCCCATAAAATCTCCTCGAGATCTATTCATGGAGTTTTTGGATACTATAGGCTACAACGGTCGTACGGATTTGTATGACCTAGTCTGTAGAGTCCCTAATCTTGAAGGGACAATAGCCATGAGCTCTGATGTGATCGATGAGATCATAGATTTTATGGAATTCTATATATTAAGATATGTTATAGATATTCCAGCATATGAGTGTAAATGGGTCCCCTGTGACCTACTTTTCTACATTCATAAAGGAGATGAGGCATTTGCAAAGAGCTTAAAGTGTTTCATGGCTATTGTTGAGGATGCAGGGTTAGATGACACAATGCCCTTAATTAAACAATTAAATAAGAAAAGGAAAATGGGAAGAAAATATATTTCCTATGTTGCAACAACCATCTTTTTTGTCAATGAGGAGCCTGAACCTACACCCATGGACCTACCCCATCTTGTTACTGGGGGTTTTGTAGATGACAAGAAGGAACCCCATACAGAAGCTCTCAACTTATTACAAGAGAGTCAAAAAATTTGCAGAGAATTTCCACAAGAAGTAGTGGACAAATTAAAGGGATCTAGTACACAAAATAGTCCACCCTCCAACTTAGAGCCCGTGGAACCAACTCTACCAGAGGTAGAGATGGAAATGTTTTCAGTTGTACTTGTCGACGGAGAAGAATTTTTGTTCTTGCACAATATTGGGAAGGCCTTCGGTCTACGCCTCGACGAATGCCTAAGTATTTTTTTCTCAACCTCGGATGTTCCCATGGACAACACTTCTAACATTATCAAAAAGACAACAATTCCACTTGGTGATTCACTTGTAGACACCATTGCATTTGTGTGTGAAGATATTTTGAGCCATGCCAACCAAAATGCCACTGAAGAAGATCTATCCGCAGCAAGGGAAAGAATTTTGGAGAAGAAGCTTCCAACATCCCCTGTTGTGGAGCAAAGTGGCATGGCTCACTCATCGATTCCACTAGATGCAATGGGAAGAGGAGAGGATGAAGATAGGCTTCAAGATGTAAGTATCTAATGACATTTATGGTTGTGTCATATTCATAGAAGATGTATCTATTTAATTTTATGATTGTCTATGTGCAGGAAGCAATTGAAGTGGATAAATTTGTAGTAAGGAGTGGTGGTGACCATGTTGCTCGTGTCCATGGCTCTTCCTTGGCACATTACATTGGGAAATTACCAAAGGAAGATTTTTTCATAATCCACAAGGACCTTTCCCCTCAAGGACACTTCATGACTTGGTGTCCAAAGGCCTTGAGCAAAGTTTTGTGCCTATCTACAATAATGCAAAGGACCAATTGTATATTTCTGGTTAGGAAATCGTTTGCCCTTACTACCCTAGGAGTGAACTTTAGAGGAAAAATATTAGCTCAAATAGGAATAGCTTTAGGTCTTGGATTGAGAGACCCTCAGTTAATATCCCAATCATTTTTGACTTACCAATTGCCACTGTCTTTTCTGAGAAGAAAGAATGTAGTGGAGAGGCTCAAGGCCAAGAGCCAATTGTAAAAACTTTATCATACCAATTATTGTTTTTCCAATTTCCATGCGCATTGTCTTTATGTTTTTGACAATCTCTTAACTTTTGCACACTTTAATCAGTCTTTTTCCAATCATTCTTGTTATTTTTGTTGCCCAAAATGCATGCAAAAGCGTTTTGCAATGCCCATCTTCGTGTTTCCGTGGCAGGCCTTTTTTTTGCATTCCTAGGCCATCCAATGCACTAGGTTCCCTATATTGGAAGTTTATGTCCCTCAATTACAACCTAGATTTGGGGAATTGTGGAAGACTCTTCTTATGTGCAATAATTAGAGAATATTTAGATTCCTTTGGGTGCATATAAGCATGCAGCAATAAATAAGTACATTTCAATGTTCGTCAACAATGTTTATCTATTGGTCAGAGGGTTAGCATGCATTGCACCCTATCTAAGGCCAATCATATGCTCCAATGTGCATGGCATGTGGTTTCATGGCTTAGAAATGAAAAAAAAAGGCCTTCCACAGAAACGTAGGGATGGGCCCTACAAAAGTTTTGCACGGCCCATCCCCGCATTTCTGTGGCAGGCCTTTTTTTTGCATTCTTATGCCATTACATGCATTTTATAGCAACACCACTTACAAGAAAAACAGTAAAAAGAGTGATTAAACTATGCAAAACACTTCAAAGAGGTACTAGGAAAAGACACCTAGATACATAGGAGAAATAGACTTCAAAACATGTACACTAAGAGATAAACACTTGGGAGAGCAAATATAATAAGGAAAAGATAATATTCATCATTTGGGATTTACAAAATATTCATCATTTGGGATATACAAAAAGTTCTCCAAACAAGGGAGTACAAATATTTGTTAAGGGTTATTCCCTCTAATTCTTCTAGCTAGCTGCAAATCTTTAGGTTGTATTGTCACTCTCTTTGCATGGATGGCACACAAGTTAGAGTCCTCCAACATTGAGATAAGATACATCTCTGCAGCTTCTTGGAGGGCTTCAATAGCTATCCCTTGGATACGAAGTTCAGTGCAATAGCTTTGGATCACTTCCTTCACAACTCTTGCAAATGACCTTCGTGGAATAAGAATCGAATCTCTACAAAGGCTCTGGTTTGCTTTCTGTGCCTTTGCGGTGCTCTTGCATTTGGGGGGATGTTGGGTTGTGGTCGTTGTGGTCTTTCTTCTTGGAGAACGCCTAGATGGTCGTGCCTCATCATTTACTTGCTCTACCTGACTTTGCTCTCTTTCTTCATCGGTTGGTCTTTGTCCTTGTCCTGGGGGGAGTGTCTTGCCTCCTTGTGTTACTTGATGGTTCACGGGGATATGATCATGGTTCCATGGTGGCTCATTAATACTTTCTTCATCCGAGGAACTCTCTAAATTTGATGTTGTCTCCATCACAACTTGCATCCATCCTCGTTGTTTGGGCCTTGCCTTGAGTGGTGTCCTCATTGGGGGCTCATCATCAGATGTGGGAGGGGAATAATTTATTTCTTGTGTTACATCTCTCTCTTGTGAATCTTCATCCCCCCACGATGGAATGCTACTAGAGTGTGTCCCTACACTCGAGTTTTGTCTAGAAGAGTGGCTTGTGGTTCGACGCTTCTTGTGGGGTGTCATCCATGTTGGGCACTGAGTTCCTTACACATGGCTAGGGTAGACGACATGATCCTTTCTAGCAGTTTGCTTTGTGCATGCCATTCTCTTAGGTTGTAAAGTGGTAAAATGAGGAAGGACACCTTTATTTATAGTCTTTCACTTACGAATTGTCCTGTTCACATTTAAATGGATAAAAATTAGTTTTAAACCATTAAAAGTATATTCACAAAAACATTGAAAGTTTATTTGAAGTGAAAGGAGTTAATAAATACCTTGAAAAAATAATGCATTTTAAGAGTTTGGAAACTATTTCCAAGCAGAACCCTCGTGGACTCTTTGTGCACGCCATTGGGCATGATGTAGTGGTCCTGATGATGACATCCACTTCTCTCTTGCAATATCATGTTATAGCTTTTGTGTAATCTTTGCTATTCGTGACTCACATGCTCGTTCCATTACATATTTTCTAGCGAATGTCGCACGAAAAAACCAGTTGAACATTTCTTCTAAATAGTTTGATTGGAGTAGACCACCCCCATGACGAGTGTTTTTAAAGTAAACACATCTAGCCCTGTAATGTGACTTCTCCATTCCTTGTGTACTAAAAATGTCCAGTGACCCATATTGATTCATAAAATATGCTCCATGTGCAAAAAGAGTATGATATGATCTGGTCAATAAGATATACACATGGTGTTTAAAACCAAATTAAAAAATGTAAGCAAAACTTACTATGTAATATGTAATGTTGCTTTCTCCCCAAGATAAGATGAATGACTATGTAAACTCCTTCAAAGTCACTTGGAATAATTCTCGTTGTGAAGCATTAGTGGAAACCAAACACATCAAATGTAACAATTGATCTAATGATGACCAAACCTTCGTTTGCTTGTTAATGAGATCAACCTGACTATCATTGTCTGTCGTAATTGAACAGAGGTCCTTCCAAAGCTCCCATTTCCCATCATCTTGACTATTCACATCTCTTTTAACACTAGTTTGGTACCAAAAAAGGACACTTAAGTGTCCTTTTTTTGACAATTTTCCAAAAAATCACACACCTTCTACAAAGAGAATTCGAGAAAATCCTTTAACCCACATTAAATATAATTCAAAGGTTAATCCAAAATTATAAAACATAATAAATCATGTTTTGTGTTCCTGTAAATTGCCTCTCAAAATACTATGGTAGTGAACACAATGAAAATTCCTAATCAAATGTATTTTTATCAAAAGAAAAAAAATCATCATATAAAAGAAAAAATTATATACATTCCTTGAAACATACATCAGATAATATGAACCTCAAACTCACTTAGAAAAATCATTTCAATTCAAATAAAATCAATTATTTTGACTTTGTACACCAAAAACAGTAACTAGTTCTAAACATGGTTCAAACAAACTTATGGGAATTCAGAGAGGTGTACCAATATGCCAACAATCAAAAAAGGTATGAAGACAACAACCAAGATATACACATATAAAATCAACTGCTATGACTCTAGTCACCAAAAACAAAAAACTAAAGCCTACATATATGACTCAACCAAATTTATAGACATCATCCAAGGTGTACACATTCAAGTTACCAAGTAGAAAATGTGTGACATAACAAACCAAAGCTTACATATACGAGGCTAAATAATTTATTCCACCAAAAATTTCACATCTTTGGACACAACCAGGAATCTTCTGTTGTGTGGGCATCAACCAAATTCTACAGATACAATCATGAATAGTTTGTGGACACATAATAAAACATGTACAGTTATGGAAGAGATCCAGTTTCTTCACATAAAGAAAGAAAATAAGACATCAAACAAGGTGTACACATAAGGGAACTACCAATCTTTGAAAATCAACCAAGTTTTTCAAATCTATGTGCACCAAACAAAGTAGATATATGTGTGGACACCAACCAATTTATCCACATACAAATATTAACATCCAATTGGAATAATATCAAATTACAAACAGTTAGCTTGATATCCAAGAAAATAAACTAGTTCCTACCAAGAAACAAGAGCCACGTACATATAGAATCAAAAAAATATATAGTTCTAATATATTTAGTAATTTTTCTTTTTAGTTGTTATATGCATAAATACGCAATCCCTTGCACACATCAACACATACTAAAAATAATACTCAAAAGTCTTTGATATAATCTTTGATATCATAAAATGATAAGGATCATTTGAAAACATTTCATTATTTCCATCATGGATGCCATCTTGTTTTTGTCAAAGACATATGTATGCCAATTTTTTCATTCTTATCACAATCAGCATTGCGGATCACATAATATTTGACGAGATTACGAATGAAACATGGCATGAAAAGCATATTTTTGAAGATTTAGTACTTAGAATAGCATTTAAATAATTATTATTTTTAGCATAACGTTTTATTCCACCTTTGGAGCTATGTTCTTTTCATGAACATAGAAATATATGCTTTGCCAATTTAGCATGAAAGTCAGCACCAAATACAATGGCTACTAGTTCAAAGCGGAGGTCTTCTAACTTTGAATAAAAATATGCATTCAATTTTTATGAAGGTTATCCATTGATAACCTGTCAATTCTCTGCAATCTCACTCACACACAAATTATAGCGATCCATTCTTTAAAAGGTGCAATAAATGGCAGTGATCTAGAGAAAACAAGTTTTGAGTCCATGTTTATGACTTATGGAAGTGTTCAATCTTCTCCAAATATCCCTACACACTTGCTTTACACTACCAAAGTCCATGAATAGCTTTCCATTTCTTAAAACATATCCAATTCATTAAAATGTTTGAATTGTGTTATTTTTTCAATTATGCTAAAAGTTGAGTTCTTAAAAATTCCCATTTTTTTCTTCATTTAATAACCCATGTGAAGTTGTAAAATGTTAAAGATTATATTTTTCTCTAAAGGTGCATGATGTGGGCTATCAAATCCAAGTGAGTGTGCCATCAAAGCCTCAAGGGTGTCATCAAGAAAAAACAATCAATTTGGTGTAAAAGCAGGACACTTAAGTATCCCAGGACACTCAAGTGTCCTAGTACAGAACTAGTGTTAAAGAAACGTCTTGCGTTCTTCCCAATCATTGAAACTTTTTGTAAAATCTCTTGAGACTCACCATACTTCTTAACAACTAAAGATACATGGCCACCATGACAACCAATAGAATTCAAAAGATCTTTTATTTTTTGGATTGTTGTTGTAGATCTCTCTAGTGGTTTCATTGCAAATGCATATTCAACATGGAGCTTTAAAAGCCTATCAAAGATCCTCATGAATGCATGCAAAGTACAAAAGTGAACATTCACTAATGGAAATGGAATAATGGGGTTCCAATCATTGCTTATTTTATCACGAGTCGGTTCCTGTAACATTCGACACCTCAAAAGTGATATCTCCCATTCCCTATGATTCGATGAGTCTGTATCATCAATTTCTTTAGATTCATCAACTCTCATCAATGCCCTTGTAGGTTTAGACTGTCTCTTAGATCCTTTGTAACCTTGTGTACAATATGGGCAAGGATAGAGAGAAGATGCTCCTTGTTTACAACCTAACATGCATTTTATACTCTTAAGGTCTCCACCCAAATGTCATTCTACCTCAAAATCACCTATATCATCTACAAAAAACTTTTGCCCATGTATTTGAGAAGAGATTACTTTCGTAATCCATGGAGTCCTACTAAAAATCCACGAAATAACATTGTTTGTTTCTTTGGGAACTTCTATAGCACCTAACCACCAAATATCTCTCTCCGATTGCACACTATAAGTCAAATGGGAAGTGGATCCTAAAGTTTCATCACTCATTGCATGGTCCATAACTTCATTCATTAGTGTCACACTCAACCTTTCTAGTCGCTGACCCTTTACAATTGACACTCATCAAGATTTAGTATGAACTTTAACTTAACATTACAATATGCACAAAAGAGAAAACATTATCTTAATATGAGACTTGAATGCAATAAAACTTCAACACCAAATAAAATGTAGTAGGGGTACCTTTTTTGTTGAACTATAAAAGTGAACCATTGCTTGTTGAAGCTTCTGAAGATCCACAAATATATTGTTGAATTTAGTGTAAGTAAATCCTTGTGTACATAGGATCTTTGATTGCTTCTTAGGAATATTTGGATGATAAACAGAGGCAGGCATAGTGTCTTCTATGAATAAATATTTTCCAACAGTACGACTCACATCCTCATTTGAAGTTCTTTTTTTGATAGAAACTTTATATGGGCATGGAAATATACTTTGAGAAATACCTTGTACTTGTAAGGCTTGCCTCATAAGGGTGTACATTGTAGTATACCCATTTCTAATGATGCCCGCTTCGTCATATATTGCCTGCACATCTTGCACTTTGATAAGGTTTTTTAACTTCTCTGAAAACTCAGGTTCAACAAAAACTCTAATACACTTTCCTATGGGTGAGTCTATACCAGAAGTGATTTCTTTGGTGTTTATAGAGCTATTCATCAGCTTGAATTGGTCTTGTGTTGTTGATGAAGCAGTTATGTCTTGAATAAATGACCTACACAATGAAAGATTCCATTACAAATGTTCATTAAAACATATAAAAGTAAAACAAACACTCACCTTGTTGCATATATATGTCGTTTGCATGCTCCGCCACCTATTGAAAGAGCTTAAAAGGATGACAATGCTCTTTTCCTATATCTCATACCAAGTGGAGTCTCTTTCAGCTGCTGGAGATGAGCATTTAACTTTGAAATTGTGCTTTCTTTTGCTTCCATATCCTATTCAAAATCTGCAAGTTGTTTTTATAAAGATATAATTGTGATTTCTAAAGTGACCACCCTCATATGATGGAGTTGATATTCTTGGAATCAATACTTAGCAGTAGCATGTGAATGTGTAGATAATCGCTTGTAGTAACCTAATAGTCCAGCTTTACCCGCACCAATGAACTGAAGTAAAGTTGAGAGGTTATGGAATGTTGGATGGTAAGAAGATATTGGATCAAGAGGATATAGTGAACCATGAGTCCAAAGATCAATAATTTTTTCTCTAGGTGCACGACATTCATTTTGAGAATTGGCATCATTGTTGCATCGTGTATTTGGAGCAAACTCTCTAGGCACATGAACATGGATACTTGTTGATGCAAGAGCATGAGGACATTCTACTGTGAAGTTTGTGATACATGTCAACACCATCTTTGCTAATGACCAGCAATATCAAAAAAAAGATGGAAAACTGGTTGGAAGGGACTCTAAAGCATATGTTTTGCTTAGAAAATGTGTTTTCTTGTATGTGTATGGGTTAAAGTGTATTTTTCCACTGTGTATGGCAGAAAATGATGAAATTTGAAAAAAGAGCTTTTTTGGGGGAAGCATAGTCACGGATTTGATGATGTGGCACTTACTTTTGGAGGGAGTTTGAAAATTATACTTTTTCTAAAAGAAACTTATGAAAAATGGGCCCAAAAAAGTGACTTTTGACATATATATTAAAAAATAGACCCTTTTGAGTTAATATACACTGAAAATGATACTTTTTTTAAAAACTCGTTTTTTTATTCAAATACATGCACGAGTTTGATGATGTGGAAAGTAGATTCTCTTGCTCTCTCTCTAGAAGAAGAAAGAGAGAGGCCTAGTAAAGTCTAAAAAAAAGCCTACTCTATCCTACTAAAAAGTGCCCTATTAAATGCACTTTGTCCCCTTAAAAAAGAACATAATTAAGCTTAATCCCTAAAAATTAGGGATCCTTACAAGGCCCATGCAAGGTTCAATTTTTTCCCTAATGCTCTATGATAATCATAGTGGATCAGGCTACAATGGAGACCTGTGTTGAGACAGCAACAACCTGCTTCTCAACATATATTCTTCTTAAGTATGGGCAATTCCAAGATCCAATATAGTATCCAAGCTTGCCAAAGCTCCTATTATTACAAAAGTTACAAGGCAAGAAGGTGATACAAAAATTAGTCGACAAGAGGCATACTTACAATTGTATGATCAACTCACTAGTTATTAGAGGTGTCAAGATTATTCTAGTGGATATGAAGAGTAATACAATCAAGGTTATGGGTGTAGTAAGATTGAGTATGGCCAAGTTTATCACACAAAATTTCCACCTCAAAACATGGCTCGACCTGAGACTAGACATATGCCTTCGAGAGGTACTTTCTTTAGGTGTAATGGGGATCACTGTGTTAGATAATGTCCACATGCTCAAGTTAAGGGGTAAAACACTCCTCATTGAATTATTGTATGCTTGGAAGTTTGAGAATGAGAAGGGAGGTTTATGTTGTGCATGGGCCTCCTTCTTCCATATTGGCTCTAAAACTTGATCTTATTGAGTTCCCTTTTAGAAGAATCATCCATGTCGTTTACAACAATATCCTCTTGTCGAACTGGAACATGAATCAAGATGCTTTATAGATCTATTGTCATCTCTTGATGATCACGGACTAAATCTTTCAAGTATTATTGTGCTTTTATCATCCTTTGATATTCTTTCACAACCATCGAAAATTGTTCTTCCTTCTCTGGTGTTGTTCTTGTCTTTCACAAAGTTTCATTTAATTTTCTCACGTTTGATCCTCCTTTGATGGGCTTTAACTAATGTTTGTAAATGCTTTTTGGGCATGGATGTTGGAAGAATAGGTTAGGAATTTTTTCTATCATTTGTTGAGCAGCTTCTATCATCTATTGACACATGGCTAATCATTCCTTTTCTATATATATCCTCTTGTAGGTAACATCGATCATGATGCTCAATAGAAGGTCCCACTCTTAATCGATCATGATATGCTTGCAATAATGCTTCTAACTCGCTAATTAGAGGGTGAAATAAGATTGATCCAAGTTGTGGCCATGTATTTGCGCATGCATATGCATGTGATAGTATTGAAGCACTATGGTCTTACATTATTCAAGCTTGAGTTTGATCTTGCTCTAAAAGTGAGCTATTCTTCTCTCCATTTGAGCTCATCTTGATTCTTATTAATCTCAACTTGCTTAGACTTGAGAGAATTCTCAAGTTCAGCAAGCCTTTTCTTCCATTTTTTTTACATGTTTTCCTCATTGAGTCTTCTAGGTTCCTTTTGTGGGTGGAGAGTCATTTGGAAGCTCCTCTTCACTCTCTCATCTTGATGTATCAAGCACCTTTTTAATATTATCATTTCCTTTTGCCTTGGCTTGTGGTGGTGTGTATTGGATCCATCGTCTCCTTCCCCCCTTCACTACTAGAGTTACATGGAATAATCGTTACCATAGTAAGAGGTGCAAATTTTCCCCTCTCTAGAATTTGTGAGGATATTTATTATATAGTTGAGTTTCTCCACAATCATTACATAAGGATTTCTTGGCCCGTATGAGTGGTAAAAGGGGACTGAGTTTGTAGTCCAGAGTCATGGGCTGATGTGGCCATGCACTTTGGCTCTCTACCATCATACATTGGGGAAAAGAAAGTAGCCTTGTCGTGCAAGAAGGCTAAGTCTCTAAGTGTCAAGCCCAAAGGAAAAAACAAAAACATGGATGGTCATGAGTAGGATAGCCACATTGAATTTTATATTTTTTTGGTACTGTTTTGGCTTCCAAATGACTGTTGGACACTATCTTTAAAGCTGTACCGGACAATGTAGTGTGGGCATAGCTCTTAAAATTCTAGATAAGTAAAAGAGCTCTCATTTGTGAAGGTTATTTAGTTAGATTTGACAACTATTTTGAGCATTGTATCTAGGTTTTTGCAATATTTTGAGCTTCTTGGAGCATTTTATATCTTGCCTACTTGTGAGTGTGTGTGAAATGTGTGTATGTGCGCACCCATGTGCATGCTTGAATTGATTATTGTGTGCACCCTTAGACTACAATGATGGGAGCATTACACCCCCTCTCCATGGCCTTTTGTGGTTCAACTTCTTCTTGTATTGGCTCTCTTCTAGGCTTTTTTTTTTTACTTTCTCAACTACTACCATGAGGGCTTAGCCTTTTCTTTTTTTTTATGGGAGGTTTCTTTGCTCTTTGACGTGCAACTTGGCATTCTAATCTTTCTTTGCTTGCTGCTTCTTTCTCCTTTTCTCGCAACATTTGTCAAATTTTGTATGTAGCTGCTTTTCAATCTTTTGGTAGCGTCCACAAATGCTTCGAGCCAATATTCGTGTGCTTTAAGAGAGGCATCTAGCCATGTATTATTTACATTATTTTTTTATAACATCTATTGGTATCTCGATTCATGGTCTTTTTGTTTATCACCATGAGATGAAAGATAATCTTAATAGTTACAAGTTTTTGATAACGGAGCTTATTTATCTCCACTACCATACACCTTTTCTTGAGCCTTTCTTGTATGTTCCTTTGCTTCAATCTCTTGAGTTTAGGGCACGTCCATTGGAGTTCCTTTCTTATTTGGTTGTTGCCCTCTCATGATCAAGACATGTGTCTTAGTTGGAGGCTTTAGAAGTCTCTATTTGTCTAACTCCGAAAGGCTTCGACTTCTTCCACAGATGGCATGAGTTGCAACTAATGTGTAAGGCCCTATATAGAATATGATTTAGAACCTAACTTGCACTTAAACAGTACTTTTCTCCCCAATGCTTGTTGTCTTTGTTCAATTGTTTTGCAATATATGATGCAAAATTGTATTTTTGTGGCTTCTCATTGTATGCCAAGATCATTGGATACAGACCTATCTTGTGAGGTTATGTCTACCTCACCATCTTTGGATCACAGAAATATTGAAGTAACAATCTTACTACATGTTCCACTGGCCAAGTAACAAAATGCGTCAATTTCTACACCATTCAGATTCCTTTTCTGTTTTGCGATTCCGTTCTATCTTGTAAAATTTTGAATTTCCATAATAAATTTGTGTACTTCTTTTCCCTCCTCTTGGGTGACCTCAATCAAACATTTCGCATCACTTTGATATTTTCCTCTGCTCTTTGTTTCTAAGAACTGAGGAGCCCGAGGAGTGGATACACTCCCAAGGCCAAGCATTTGTTGTCCACTTTGTTCCGATGCCATACCTACCTCTTAATCAAGACACAACACAACCAAAAGAAACCAACAAATAGCAAATTCACTAAAAGTATATGAGTGAACAATGATGGGCTTCTAATAAGTGAATGCATGTCCTCACATGCATGTACACAAGCATCAAAATGAAGAATCTCCCAAAAGAAGAAAAGGAAAATGTTTACAATCAATGATCTCACTCTAATCTTCAAAGCATGTGAATTTTTTTTTTGCACCTATTATTTCAAAGAAAAAAGAAAGGCCAATGTTTTTATCATTACAAGTAGATCCTCATAGAAGTTGATGGTGTGGGTATCATTGAATTAGGTTTCTTATCTGTCCATTTTCTTCGCGTTGCTTGAATTGTGTTGTGTGGTTTTTGCTGCTATGCAGTTCTTGTCATCGATCCATTTGCTTTGATATCCAAATTTGCTTGTTATGTTTATAATGCTCATACGTGTCTATGCTGTTTTGATGCGTGTGGTTGATTGGACTAGACGTAAATCCTCTTCATTTTTTCACCTAGTTTTTGCAGCTATCCAGGTGATGGAAAGAGAAAATCAGATGCCATGTTTGTTAAAGCAATGCTATTGAAGAGCGTAAGCATCCATATTCAAAGATCTCCCATGTAGATGAAGAGAGGTAGCATCCTTATGCTTTTCTTTGCCTCGAAATTCATGAGAGGAGGGATATACTTTCCGTTTTCTCTCTCTCTCTCTCTCTCTCTCTCTCTCTCTCTCTCTCTCTCTCTCTCTCTCTCTCTCTCTCTCTGAAAAACCATGAGGAGGTATAATTGATTCAGTGACTCTAGGCAAGTCGTTGTTCTAGACCTTTGCTTGGGTACAGGGCTTCCACGTACTTATTCATCTCCACATGGCATGCTAGAGAAGATTGAGTAACTATGTTATGTCTAGTTGAATTGTTTCTTGTTCATTTACCATTATTTCTTGAACCTTAGTCCTTTGTATGTTTGTTTCAGTGAGGGGCTCCAAACTTCTTCTTACTCTGGATCCCATAATGAAATTTCACATTATGTCACCTTCTAGGGTCGCCAGGTATACTTCTCTACTAGAAGATATCTGATGGAGCACATAACAATCATGACCTCTTTTCTCTAGCTTCTCCCAAAAGATATTTGATCATGATAAGCATTTTTTTTTGCCTTTATTTGCGTAGATAGTTATGTTACCTTGTAGTCAAGATTCACCTAAACATCCTAGGTCATGTAATCATGTTGATAATGCATGATCCATTCATTCTAGGGTTTGGGCTACATGTATAGTGGCAATACATCATTCTAGCCATACACCAAATTAAATGGAGTGGCTCCAAGAGCTTTCTTGTATGCCACTTGATATGAACACAAAGCATGGTGTAGCTATTTATCCCAATGTGCTCGCTTGCGATTGACTATTTTTGTCAACATTACAAAAACTTTCTTGGAACTTTTTGCCAACCCATTTGCTTGAGGGTGATATGGAGTAGTTAATCATTGAATAACTAACAACTCATCTAGTGGATGGTTTATAATCCCATTAGCAAAGTGAGATCCCCGATCACTCATAATTTCAATTGGCATGCCATACCACACAACCACATATTGAAACAAAAAGTGTGCCATCTTGTGAGTATGCTTTTTTACAGTTTCCCTTTCTTCCACCCACTTGGTCAAATAGATGGTAGAAATAATGATTTCTTCAGAATGAGTGTGACTTTCAAGTGGGATTATATGTCCAACAAAATCTATACCCCTCTATGAAAAAGCTCTACCATGAGTGTAACTTGCAGGCGGGATTATACGTCCAACAAAATCTATACCCCTCTTTGCAAAAGCTCTACCATTGAATAAGGTTCAAAGTGGCATATCATTATTACAAATGGGATTTTTGGCTAATTGACATACATCACACCTTTTTGTCATCCCATCTCTATAGATGGTTGCATTGAATCTATTTATGTATTCATACTCTAAGATGTCCTATAGTCTCCCACATATGAAGTATTTATATCTTGAGTCATTCGATTAGCAATAGGTGTAGCAAAAAATCCCACACTGCTGGAGACCTTTTAATTCTCCAAATGTCTGATCTATCTTGATTTAAGAACTCTTCTATATCAAGAATAAACCAAACTTTACACAAAATTCATATTATCTTTCATATGTACTAAGAAATACTTCTCTGTATGAAGTTTTCTTCAGCTTCAAGAGTCTGCTTCAAAAAATGAACTTCAATCTCTGCATATGACTTCAATTTTAATCATTCAAATGATACTCACATGTTCATACTCCCTTTGCACAATCACACTAATCATTAGTTCTTCAAAAGATCTATTAGATTTCTAATTTGATCACTTAGATCAAAACTGTGTCAAAAACTGCCTTCCAGAAATGATGACTTTGACATGGTCAACTTCTTAAGTTGATTTCTCTCAGAATCTAACCTGTTTTGCTAAATGCATTTGAACAAAGCTTCCTTACCTTCTAACTTAGATTTTAAATGCTCAAACATAACAAAATTTGCATTAAGCACTAAGATCCAAGCAAATCTTTAAGCAAAAAAATGTGCGATTCTGAGAACTTCACTTGCAGACTTCTACATATGAATGTTCCTACTTGTCATACACACAACCTGAAGAGAATAGATTATCAAACTTTTTTCATAGCTTGATCAACTTCTGAATTATATGTGTACACAAGATTTCCTGATCCACATGATCAGGCTGAGAGAATTCTAGGAAAGACCAGTCGCTAACTCACAAGAAAACTCTCTACACATCTATCTCTTGAACAACTTGAAATCTATTGACCACTTTTTCACCTATTCTTTTTTTCTCTTCTAAATCTTGACTATACATGAGCTTATATATACATGTGACTATAAACTCGTCACTTCATCAAGTATTTTTCCAAAACTATTATACATAAATGTACAAATCACTTCTTCCTGATTCTTCAATTGACTTCATGCTTTGAGCTTGAGTCCTTCCTTCACTTCTTCATTCTTAATCTTGATGTAATCATCAATGGATGATTGTCTTGCTCCAACAGCTCCCCCTCAATCATCAATTGTGATTACATGCACCTTCTTTATACCTGCCATCTCTTTAAACTTTTGTAACTCTGGTCCATCCAAACTTTTTGTCAGCATATCTACTATTTGTTCTTTTGTTGGTGTATACATGACTTCAATTTCTTTGTCAAGTACCTTTTCTCTCAAAAAATGATACTGAATCTCTATATGTTTAGTCCTGGCATGAAAAACAGGATTAGCTCCCAAATATAATGAACTCATGTTGTCTCCAAGTATGATTGGAACACTCTAATCAATTCCTAGACTTTTTAATAAAGTCTTCAACCAAATTACTTCCTTTGCAGCTTCCACCATTCCTTTGTATTCAGCTTCTGTAGATGACAATGCAATTGTATGTTGCTTCTTTGAGCACCAAGAAATTAGTTTATCTCCAACATAACATACATAACCATGAGTAGATCTTCTATCATCTGAATTACCTTCCCAATCTGCATCACTAAACACTTTGAGTCTAGTATCAAAAGTGAATCCATAATACAAACCTTCATTCAGAGTTCCTTTGATGTATCTTAGCACTCTTTGTGTTGCAACCCAATGAGTTTGCTTTGGGCAATGCATAAATTGAGATAAGACACCAACTACATTTGAAATATCTAGTCTTGTCAAAGTAGCATAGATTAAGCTACCTACCAAACTCTAATATGTCTTCATGTCTTTGAACTCTTGTCCTCCATACCTTCTTAGTTTATGATTAACCTCCAATGGTGTGGTTGAGGGCTTACAATTCTCCATATTAAACTTCATCAGAAGATTTTTCAAATACCTTTTTTGTGTAACTTACACTCCATGTTGAGTGTATATAATCTCCATCCCTAGGAAATAAGACAAATTTCCCAAATCACTTATCTTAAACTCATTTTCCATATGCTTCTTTAGCTCCTTAATTCCTTGAACTTATATACCTATGAAAATAATATCATCAACATAAATACACACATAAATGTATCTATCTTCATTTGCTTTCACTAGCAAACTACTATCTGCCTTTGAAGCTTGATATCCAAGTTCATACAAGAACTTGACCAATGTGTAATTCCATGCCCTTGGAGCTTGTTTTAGACCATAGAGAGCTCTCATAATCTTACACACATAATCTGATTCATTTGACTCTTTGAAACCCTCTGCTTGTTCCATGTATACTTCATCTGCAATATATCCATTTAGAAATGCATTCTTTACATCTAATTGAGAAAGTTTCCAACCTTTACATGTAGCAAGTGCAATTATAGTTCTGATTGTAGACATCTTGGCTACTGGACTAAAGGTTTCATCATAGTCCACTCCATGTGTTTGGGCATATCCTTTGACCACAAATCTAGCCTTGTATCTAGAGACTTTTCCATCTGCAAACCTAATTGTCATGTACACCCACTTACATCCAATCAAATTCTGATTCTTTGGCCTTGGCACCAATTCCCATGTCTCATTCTCAAGTAGAGCATCATACTCTTCTTGCATTGTTTTTTCCCAATTTTCCCTCCTTTAGCTTCATCATATGTGGATGGATCTTCAGCTTTCTTCACAATGTAAGCATAATCTTTGGTTGTCAAAAAAGATGTATCATAAGTATACCTGATAGGTTGTTTTCTATCTCTTGATGATCTTATAATATCTGCACTTCTTGAAGTTTCTCCTTCATTTTGTTCTAGATCAAACCTTGGTCTATCTTCATAATTGTCCTTCATTTCATTTCTACAAACATCATCATTAATATCTTCTTCATATACCTTCATCTTTGACTTCCCTTTCCTTTTGATTTCGTCAAGATCTGTACATACATTATCTGATCCTATAAACCATGTGCTTTGCTCATCAAATGTAACATCTCTTAAAACAAGAAATTGTTTTGTGGATGGATTCCACAACCTATATCCCATTTTTTTTATCATCATACCCAATGAACATATATTTTTCTGCTTTAGGTTCTAGCTTATGTCTCAATTGAGATGGAACATAAGCATATGCCAAACATCCAAATATTTTGCAGTGATCAAGAGTAGGTTTCTTACCCCACCATGCTTCATAAGGAGTCCTTCCCTCCAAAGCTTTGCAAGGCAATCTATTCACAAGATAAGTTGCAGTATCAATTGCTTCTACCCACATATAATTAGGACATCTTTTTTCCTTCATCATTGATCTTGCAAACTGTACAAGAGTTCTATTTCTTCTTTCTGCAACTCCATTTTGTTGTGCGGAGTACCTGCAAGTCACTTCTCTTTTGATACCTGCATTCCACATATAATCATCAAATTCTTTAGAAAAATATTCTCCCCTTCCATCTGATCTCAATCTCTTGAGCTTTTGTCCTGTAATTCTTTCTGCAAAGGCATGATAGTGTTTAAATGTCTCAAACACTTCATATTTATCATTGATCACATATAGAGTAATCCATCTGGTTGCATCATCAACAAATAGCACATAGTACCGTGATCCATTTATGCTATACTCCTTTGAAGGACCCCACACATGTGTATGAACCAATTCAAGCATATTTGAATACCTGTATCCTTGCTTATTGTATGATTTCTTGTGAGCTTTACCTAACTCGCAAGCATCACATTTGTATATCATATGTTGACCTCCAATATTTGGTAAACCACGCACTGCACCATTCTTTGTCATTTCTTTAATTCCCCTTTCATTAAAATGTCCTAACCTCTTGTGCCATAGATCCAATTCAGACATGTTTTGACTTCCATAAGTAAACAATGCATGTCCCACATTACCTTAGACTTTGAGAGTGAATAATCTTCCTTCCTTTTTTCATGTGACAATGCTTCTATATCCTTCACTTGGATCTTCAACATAAACACCATCACTTGTAAATCTGACTTCATATCCCTTCTCAACAATTTGCCCTACACTTATTAAATTTTTAGGGATTGTTGGAACATAAAGTGCCTTGCTTAGGAGTGTACTTCCACTCCTTGTCTTCACTGATCCAATGCTCTCAACTTTGTGTTTGGTGTTATCTCCTGTTTGAATTGTATGTCCATTCACTTTAACTTCCATATCAGTCATTAAAGAAATATTACCACTCAAATGATTACTACATCTTCAGTCAATATAAAACACCATTTGATCTTCATTAATTACTTCATGAGTTGCATTCATCATAAGAGTCAAGTCTTCCTTCTGATCTGAAGCATAATTGTAATATATTATTGTTATAGGATTGAGGTTGAAAGCTTCTTCCTCCTCCTCTAGCATATGAGAATCTACCACCTCTTCCTTTGAAGTTATCTCTTTGATTTCTGCTTCCTCTTCCTCTAGGATTAAAATTCTGATTATAACTTCCACTATTTTGATTATTTTACCAACAATCATTTGTCAAGTGATTTGTTCTACCACAAATCCAACAAGCTTTAGTATTATCTTTGTTCTTACCTCCTCTTCCTTTACCTCTAAAATTCATCTTCCCTTTCATGAAGTTTACTTGATTTGAAGATCCTTCTTCATCACTTGTCTGCTTGCCTTTAGCATTCTTCTTCTTATTCTTTGAATACATTGCCTGACTTGAACCTATGTCATTCTCTCCTTTAATGTCTTGCTCAAATGTTAGCATATGTCCTAACAATTGATCAAGATCAGGAGTAAAATGATCTAAAGATAGTTGTGTAGACAATTTGAAAGGTTTCCACTTTTCACCTCTTAGACCTGTAAGTATTTGCCTTACCAACTTGTCTTCTTCAACTTCTTCATCTACTACTCCCAAACTATCTGCAATGTCCTTCATCTTTGTAACATAGTCAGAAATTGACTGAGAACCTTTCTTCTTGAATGTTGTAAATTCAGCCCATAGTGAAGCCTTCCTTGATTTGGTTGTGTTTTGGAAATGTTCTTCCAAAGCATTCCATATATCTGTCGCACTTTCTAATCCTCTTATGTGTGGTAGAAGATAATCATTTACAACCATGTAAATGATGCTCCTGGCTCAAGCATCTCTCTTCATCCAATTCTTCAACTCTACAAGTTCTTCTCTTGTTGGAACACTTGGATCCTTAAACTCACACTTTTCTTCTTCTCCTGTAATAAATGATATCAAATCTTTGCTCATGAGGTATGCTTCCATCCTCATGGACCATGCTGGATAGTTCCCTCTATCTACCTTGTCAATCTGCAAGCTTTCTCCCATCTCTTGACTTCTGTGTCTGCAATTACTAAGATTTATGGTGATATATTGTACCTTTGATATGAAGCTTTAATCCTTCTTGATCCTTTGAACTCGTGCTTTGTTCTTCTTCAAGTTTTCTTCCAAACTTTACTCTTTGCTCCTTCAATTCACAAGATCTTTGATATCTGCAACAATCGAAATTCTCCTTGCTTCTTCTTCACCTTGATTTGATATTTTAGCTCTGATACCACTGCTGGAGACCTTTTAATTCTCCAAATGTCTGATTTATCTTGATTTAAGAACTCTTCTATATCAAGAATAAACCAAACTTTACACAAAATTCATATTATCTTTCATATGTATTAAGAAATACTTCTCTGTATGAAGTTTTCTTCAACTTCAAGAGTCTGCTTCAAAAATGAACTTCAATCTCTGCATATGACTTCAATTTTAATCGTTCAAATGATACTCACATGTTCATAATCCCTTTGCGCAATCACACTAATCATTAGTTCTTCAAAAAATCTATTAGATTTCTAATTTGATCACTTAGATCAAACCTGTGTTAGAAAATCCCTTCCAAAAATGACGATTTTGACATGGTCAACTTCTTAAGTTGATTTCTCTCAAAATCTAACCCATTTTGCTAAATGCTTTTGAATAAGTCTTCCTTACCTTCTAACTTAGATTTTGAATGCTCAAACATAGAAAACTTTACACTGAGCACTGAGATCCAAGCAAATCTTTAAGCAAAAAAAAGTGCGATTCTGAGAACTTCACTTGCAGACTTCTACATATCAATGTTCCTACTTGTCATACACACAACCTGAAGAGAATTAGATTATCAAACTTTGGTCATAGCTTGATTAGCTTCTGAATTAGATGTGTACAAAAGATTTCCTGATTCATATGATCAGGCTGAGAGAATTCTAGGAAAGACCAGTCGCTAACTCACGAGAAAACTCTCTACACATATATCTCTTGAACAACTTGAAATCTATTGACCACTTTTTCATCTATTCTTTTTCTTTCTTCTAAATCTCGACTATACATGAGCTTATATATACATGTGACTATAAATTCCTCACTTCATCAAGTATTTTTGAAGTATTTTTCCAAAACTATTATACATAAATGTATTAGAGGTTCACGTCACACAACTTGGAGCTATCCTTAACACGTTTCTTGAATGATTCACTCTGAGCTCAATTGATTTGGAGCAAGGGGGTTGATTTGGGTTACCTTGTTTACAAATGCTTCACTCTGAGATCAATTGATCACTTTCCAAGCTCCTAGATTGCCCTAATTCTTCCTCACAATAACTTGCTCCTCAGTTATGCTAATCAACAAATGGTTTGCTTTGCAATTCATTAAATTTCTTAACATTTTTTCCACTTCTCCTTTTTTTCTTGCTAAATAGAGTACTTTTCATTCACTCCTTTGATTTACATACTTTTCAATTAACTTTATACTTACCTTACCTCTTTCATTTGACTTCCAAATGAATCCTGACAAGAATGAGAAAGCAAAAACAAAAAATCAAACAAAACTCATCTCATGTCCTCTTCACTCTAATAATTACCTCATGATCATCATTACTTAGGTGTTTCAATCCCCAAAAATGGCACCAAAGATGTTCAAGATTCACCACTTCCTCCTTTGATTGGATGACGGGATCAACCACAACACCAAAATGTCAATCCAAGGATCCTAATCCGGTCATGTGCATGGAAACATAGTGCTAGCAATGATTGATAGGATACTTTAAGAATAAAGAATCATTCCAAAATCCCAAGCCACATGACATGCTGCATTTGCAAATTAGACAATCATAGGCCAAATCAAGGCAATGTACCACATTTAGCCTGAAAGCACTTTCCAAAACCTTATGCAAGTAAAGAAGGCTCCAATCATCTACTCTCAATAATTAGCAATTCGAAGACAAGTAGACATGCACAAAAGCTCTCAAACAACACAATCCTCATAGATTACAACCAAAGCTTGCTATGCGTAGTAAGCACACGTTAATGAGCTCTCACAATGGTAATAAAGCCTCATGAAGTAGCCATGAAAAGCAAGAAGAATAAGAAGATGGAATCATGAGATCTTTGCATACTTCTTTTAGTTATTGAATCCAAATGTTACAAAAGCAGTGTGAGAAATTGTTTATATACTTCAAGAGTGTTCTTCTAAATCATATGATATTTCTTCAAAAAAGAGGCTGTCCTTCTTACTAACAAGAAATACTTCTTGCAAGTTTGAATCATAAACTCTATCTAGACCCATGAGCTTATTTATTTGGATAAATGGATTTAAAAAATGACTAATCGCAAAATGTTTATGCTAATATATATATATATATGTGTGTGTGTGTGTGTGTGTGTGTGTGTGTGTGTGTGTGTGTGTGTGTGCAAGATTACAACCACCACGTGTTAGAGAGATGACTCTCCTCCCAACACAATGCCTCTATATATAGCTCTCTCTAGGGGACCGCCTTCTTGGGTAAGTGGATACTAACCATCTATGTGTTAGCCATGTAACTGCATGTGCACCAAGTTTCCTAGTTAACTTGAGTTAAATCAAATGGATTCTTATAGAAGCCTCTAGATCTCTTTGGGAAAAATATTCTCCCTATGTATCCCATGGGGATTGAATCCAAGACCCCCTCCTTCACATCCTTGAGACTTAACCACTAAGCTAAGTGGATCACTTGTTCACAAGAGCACATGATATCCTAGTAAGTCTAGACTCGAGATCTTTGGTCATACACACGGGTGACCAAACAGTGTCCGATTTCAGATCCATCTAACTGGCTGGACCCTTAGATCATAGACTTACTTTATTACATTCTTCCCCCCTTGGAAAATATTTTCATCCTAAAAAATAGAGCTATATACATACTGGAGGCAGCCCCCAATTCTCATGTTCTAAAACTAGAAGAGCATGTCTCATCTTTGTGGTGGCATCCCTGCTCAAATGATTCAAAACACTGTCTCGCTCTGCACTTTGATAAAACTGGTTAAAGTACAAAGTAGTGAATGAATAATAAGGGTGGATCTAAAAACATCCTTGGCCAATTCACAATTTTTACTAGGTGCAATTTGGGCACAAACATGTGAACTAGGTGGATTACTAGTCCATTTCTCGGCATGATTGGTGCATGGACTTAGTAACTAAGGCGGGATTCTTACCCATTGCAAGACTTTGAGAATCTTGATTCACTTGAATTTGGTTTGGAAAACTTGAATTTTGGTTGTCCCAAACGTCTAACTTGGATGTTTGTACAATGGTTTACTCTTATCCAACAATTACTTGATTTTTTCACCCGACTAGAGGACTACTTTGTATGAGTTCAAAAATCCTATGTAAAGTACACGAGAAAGTTTACCATTTACTTTGAGTCAACCATACTACAACTTGACCAATTTTAAATTCAAAATGAAAATTGTCCAACTTAGGATGCTTTTCTCGAAGACTTGAGCTACGTAAACTTGTTATGATTCAAAGTCTAGATGACTCGAGACTTTAACATCTCAAAAATCTATTTCAACAAGCTATTGAAGCAATTTTTTATCTTTAAGAGAAATAAACTAGATTCTCGAAAAGATTCAAAGCAAATTTAAAACATCATCCATCCACAAGATACTAGTGTGGTATCCAACATCAGTTTGTCAACCCATTGAGGTTCTATTGATGAGCTTTTACTCAAATAATGCTTCACTTGAGACTAAGTTCATGCCTATATTCAATCTTTAAAGAATCCTTATTGGGAATGCAAATCTTTTGCATTTCTTTGAGTCAAAAGAGTGAATTTACCAAGTTACACTTGGTGCTTGACTTAGTCAGTCTATTCCTTATTTTAAAGGATCTTTTCAAAATCAAAGTCCTACTGTGTCAGAAATTTATTAAATATTTCTAAATCAACACTTTATCTTGAAGTATTTCTTTATTGCATTTATTTTAAAAAGAAGATCTTGGAAGTTACTTACTTCATACCATCTGCTTCCTTGATCTTGAAGTATCTTGAGATACAACTTTTAACCTCCTTGAATTTAAAATCCTTCTTTGAAGTTTTAACTCCCTTGAGGATCAAACCTAACTTCAAGATCCAATCTAGGACTAAAAGATAATTATCATCCCACGGTCTGATGTCCCATACCATCTTTCCTACATCAATCTGAGTATAAAATCTTGTGTCCCTTCCAGGCTATTTCATCTTTTTGTGCCAAAGATATATACTAGTTTTGGTTCGCCAATATAGGCGTCTCGAAGTCTGCTACAGGTCTAGCAAAACTCTTTTGGGTAGTTTTGTTCAACTTTTTCAGATACAGTCATTTTTCTGCATCGAGGTCTTTTAGTCAGTGGCCATGGCTGAAAGTAGTGATGTATTTTGTATGTTGGTTGTTGAGGATAGGTACGAATTACCCATTGTGGGCTTATATGATGCGTTATGTATTGGTCGCAAAAGGACTATGGAATATTGTGGCGGGTGTTGAAAGACGTCCTGTTACACCTGTGAATATAGGTACTACAAATACAAGTGTTGGAGCTGATGGAGATGGTGTTGAAGATGACGATATTCTACGGATTCATGTTCTCACTGTTGTTTCTATTGCACCTATTGTAGAGCAAATTTGTTGGGATGGCATAGATGCTCAGGCACATGCATTGATATCTTTGTCTGTCAAACATGCCATTATTCCTCACATTCACTCTTGCAAAACAGCTAAGGATGCTTGGGATATACTTACCACATTGTATCATGCTAGGAATGAGGCTTGTGTTGCTTACCTCCGAAAACAATTGGAGAGTGAGCACATGAATGAAAGTGATTCTATGGACAATTTTCTCCTAAAGATCAAGGATTTGAAAGAACAATTGATTTCTACTGATGAAGTTATACAAGATAGCTCACTTGTGCATACCATTTTGAATGGTCTTCGTGACTCATATCAGAGTTTTGCTTCTACTCTTTGTTTGATGATGAAAGGCAATGCAAATGCCTTGTCATTTGAGGATTTAGTTTGTTTTGTTACACTAAGATCAATCTAGGCATAACATGCTTATTATGCGTGTTGCAGATCAAGCTTTCCTGGCTAATCAGAAGGGCAAACGAAAATGGAGCTCTTCTACTAGTAAGCAGAAATCTGCAAATGCGGCACATTCGAAGAAGGAAGACAAAGATGAGAAGAAATCAGAAAAGAAGAAATTGTTTTGCAAATACTGTAAAGCAAATGATCATGTCATTAAGAGCTGTCCAAAACTAGCTACTAAAGAGGCAAAGAAGAAAGAGGCCGGAATGGTTGTTGCAGAGGCCTCTACACCGAAAACAGAGTCTGCTAATCTTGTGCAAGATGAAGAATGGGAATTTACTACTATTTGCAGTTTTGAGCCATCTTCTCATGAGCAGTGCATGTCTCTAGTAGACTCAGATGTTTGGTACTTTGATAGTGGGGTGACCAAACATATTACCTCGTAGCACAGTTTCTTCTCTTCACTCGAGCCTGTCCCTACAGGGAATATTGTTATGTGCACCAACAACTCCTCCTATCTTGTTATGGGATATGGTAAGATCATTTTGACTACTGCTGATGGTAGTTCTTTCACTTTGTCAGATGCTTTGTTTGTGCCAGGAATCAAGAAAAAACTGTTATTAGTTTCTACATTAGCTAAGATTGGCTTGGTTGTGAAATTTGTTGATGATAGATGTACAGTTCATGATCTGTCAAATGGCGACATCATTATTGCTTCTTGCATTTTATTTCATGGGTTGTATAAGCTCATAGACTATGAAAGATGTGTAAATGATTTGGCATGTGCAGTACATGATTCTCAGGCCATGTAAGATGCAAAGCTTTGGCATGCATGCTTTGGTCATCTGAATTTTGCTAGTTTGTTACGCCTGTAGAAATCAAAAGTGGTGTCCTCTTTGCCCAAACTTGAGGCACATGGAAAACATGTCTGTGAAGGCTATATTTTGGGCAAAATGCAGCGTTCCTCCTTTCCAAAAGATGGTTCAATTCGGGCCACTCAAAAATTAGAGCTTCTACATAGTGATGTCTGTGGTCCTATGTAGACACATTCTTTGGGAACTGTCTTTACTTCATGACTTTCACCGATGATTTTTTCAGGCATGCATGGGTATATCCATTGAAGGCAAAGTCCAAAGTGTTTATGTGCTTCAAACAGTTTCTGATTTTGGCTAAAAATATGTCAGCATATAAAATGGCCACCCTCTATTTTAATCGGGGGGGGGGATATATGTCTTCTGACTTTAATGCATTTCTAGCTAAACGTGGGATAAAACATCAATGTACAATGCCATATACACCTCAACAGAATGGGCTTGCTAAACGAAAGAACAAGTCACTCATGGAGATGGTGATGTGTATGGTCAAGAGTCAAGCTTTACCACATAGTTTTAAGCTTGAGGTTGTCATGTGTGCAACATATATACTTAATAGGTGTCCCACTAAAGCACTCTAGTCTATCACTCCATATGAGGGTTGGCATGGTCGCAAGCCATCCATTGCTCATATGCATGTTTTTGGTTGTTTGCCACATGCATTAGTGCTTGAAAAACATCGTAGAAAACTGGATGATAAAGCAGTCAAATGTATTTTTGTTGGTTACAGTTCTGAAAGCAAAGGCTATGTAAGATGCAAAGCTTTGGCATGCATGCTTTGGTCATCTGAATTTTGCTAGTTTGTTACGCCTGTAGAAATCTAAAGTGGTGTCCTCTTTGCCCAAACTTGAGGCACATGGAAAACATGTCTGTGAAGGCTATATTTTGGGCAAAATGCAGCGTTCCTCCTTTCCAAAAGATGGTTCAATTCGGGCCACTCAAAAATTACAGCTTCTACATAGTGATGTCTGTGGTCCTATGTAGACACATTCTTTTGGGAACTGTCTTTACTTCATGACTTTCACCGATGATTTTTTCAGGCATGCATGGGTATATCCATTGAAGGCAAAGTCTGAAGTGTTTATGTGCTTCAAACGGTTTCTGATTTTGGCTAAAAATATGTCAGCATATAAAATGGCCACCCTCTATTCTAATCAGGGGGGGGGGATATATGTCTTCTGACTTTAATGCATTTTTGGCTAAACGTGGGATAAAACATCAATGTACAATGCCATATACACCTCAACAGAATGGGCTTGCTAAACGAAAGAACAAGTCACTCATGGAGATGGTGATGTGTATGGTCAAGAGTCAGGCTTTACCACATAGTTTTAGGCTTGAGGTTGTCATGTGTGCAACATATATACTTAATAGGTGTCCCACTAAAGCACTCTAGTCTATCACTCCATATGAGGGTTGGCATGGTCGCAAGCCACCATTGCTCATCTGCATGTTTTTGGTTGTTTGCCACATGCATTAGTGCTTGAAAAACATCGTAGAAAGCTGGATGATAAAGCAATCAAATGTATTTTTGTTAGTTACAGTTCTGAAAGCAAAGGCTATGTAAGATGCAAAGCTTTGGCATGCATGCTTTGGTCATCTGAATTTTTCTAGTTTGTTGCGCCTGTAGAAATCTAAAGTGGTGTCCTCTTTGCCCAAACTTGAGGCACATGGAAAACATGTCTGTGAAGGCTATATTTTGGGCAAAATGCAGCGTTCCTCCTTTCAGAAAGATGGTTCAATTCGGGCCACTCAAAAATTACAGCTTCTACATAGTGATGTCTGTGGTCCTATGTAGACACATTCTTTTGGGAAATGTCTTTACTTCATGACTTTCATCGATGATTTTTACAGGCATGCATGGGTATATCCATTGAAGGCAAAGTCCGAAGTGTTTATGTGCTTCAAACAGTTTCTGATTTTGGCTAAAAATATGTCAGCATATAAAATGGCCACCCTCTATTCTAATCGGGGGGGGGAGGATATATGTCTTCTGACTTTAATGCATTTCTGGCTAAACATGGGATAAAACATCAATGTACAATGCCATATACACCTCAACAGAATGGGCTTGCTAAACGAAAGAACAAGTCACTCATGGAGATGGTGATGTGTATGGTCAAGAGTCAGGCTTTACCACATAGTTTTAGGCTTGAGGTTGTCATGTGTGCAACATATATACTTAATAGGTGTCCCACTAAAGCACTCTAGTCTATCACTCCATATGAGGGTTGGCATGGTCGCAAGCCATCCATTGCTCATCTGCATGTTTTTGGTTGTTTGGCACATGCATTAGTGCTTGAAAAACATCGTAGAAAACTGGATGATAAAGCAGTCAAATGTATTTTTGTTGGTTACAGTTCTGAAAGCAAAGGCCATCGTCTGTATCATCCACATACTAAACGCATTTTGGTTAGCCGTGATGTTTTTTTGTGAAAGATGCTATTCAGCCGTTACTTTCATGTACTAAGGAGACATATATTAGCTCGAAATATATGTATGATACTTTGTTGCCTCTTTTTATAGGTGGACTATGTGCTGGTCCTAATGAGGCAACTTTTCAACCTTTGCAGGTTTCATGTGATGATGTAGATCATTCCATTTCTGATGCAGATTTACATGATGCACTTGTTGATGAGAGAGCTAATATTGAGCATGTAAAAACTATGCCAAAATGGTTGTTGCAGACTTTGCATGATAGCAATTTAGATGCACCTTTGTCATATCGTACTCGATTAGGCTCTCATAGTGCCTCTTTTGCATCACCTTGTTATGCTATGGTTGCGTCTAGTCTCTGTGATGAGAATGAGCCTATTTCATTTGAAGAAGCACAAAATTCATAAAATTGGATGGCTTCTATGCTATCTGAATATGATGCTATAATGAAAAATCGTACCTAGCCTTTATGTGACTTGCCTCCTAGAATAAGACCATTGGGACAAAGTGGGTATACAAGTTGAAGCATAAACCTGATGGAACAGTTGACAGGTATAAGGCTAGGCTTGTTGCAAAGGGTTATGCGCAGGAAAGAGGCATTGATTTTGATGAAAACTTTGCTCCTACTTGCGTAATGACTATTCTTCATAGCATTTGTGCACTTGCAACTCATCATGGTTGGAATGTACATCAAATGGATATTAAATCAACATTTTTGAATGGTGACTTGCATGAAGAAGTGTATGTTTTTCAGCTCCGTGGCTTTGTGCAAAAAGGGCATGAAAACCATGTGTGTAGGTTAAAGAAGGCATTATATGGTTTAAAGCAAGCACCACGTGCTTGGTATGAAGAGATACATGCCTATCTCATTGCACATGGTTTTGAGAATAGTCCAACTGAAAGCACCTTATACGTTAAGCGTGCTAATGATGTGCTTCTTATCATTATGGTATATGTTGATGACATGTTGCTCACTGGTCCTCATGACATGCATATTGCTTATTTTAAGGCTGATTTGCATGCCTCATTTGAGATGTCTGATTTGGGGCATTTGCATCACTATTTGAGCATTCAATTTATGCAAGTTGATAGCGAAATGTTTTTGTGTCAAATGAAATGTTGAGGTCAGGTATCTGCATGTCCATATATAGGTCCATTGTTGTGGTGAAGGACTCCCACTTATAATCAGCCTTTATGCCATTTATGATTTGCCTTACTATCTGCTCCTCTTCTATCCCTTCTCCAATGCTCCCAAGTTGGTCCGCTACATCCTTAATCTTGGTCACATAGTTAGCTACACTTTGCTTTGGTTGCTTCTTCAAGGTTGTGAATTCCATCCAAAGTTGGTCCTTCCTAGCCCTTGTATTTGATGAGAAGTATGAAGAAAGTACTTCCCAAGTCTCTTGCAAGGTCTTGCAATTCCTAATGTGAGGTTATAAGAAATCAGATACTGAGTTAAGTATATAAGACCTGGCTAGAGCATCCGTTGCACACCATGTAGTTAGCCCTTCTTGCTCTTCTCTTGTAGATTGATGTTTGCTTCTGAAAATTGGCATTTCCTCATCTCCAGAGATGTATCCATATAAGCTTCTTCCTTGGAGATAAGCTTGCATCCTTAGGGACCATGTTGGATAGTTTCTCCTGCCCAATTTGTGAATGAATTATGGAAATTCATCTCCCATTTTTCTTGTTGTTGCTCTCATACCACTCTTGGAGGAGATGGTTGATAGATTCTAGAGATGAAGTGGTGCTGCAAAATCTTTCTTCATACCAGCCAAGAACAAGTCAAGGAGAGTATAGTGGACCCCTTGAGCTTCCCAATAATCACAAATAATCACCTATGTGCTTTGGAGCATGATTCTTTAATCAATGGATCAAATAATCAAGTGTAAACTAAGAATGATGCTTAGCAAGTTCAAAGACTAGCCTGACAATTTCGGGTTGTTATAGTATGCAGACTAGTGAGCAAACATGTGAAGATTTCTTGAGATTGAGAAAAACAATGACAATGAAACTTTGTAGCTATGAAAATAGATAGTATGGTGAGTCTATATCACCTTGAATCACATCAATTGATCGAGTATGCACTGAGAATAAGCTCTAAGAAGTTCACTGTTCTTAGATAATCATAGCAGAGAAGAGAAGAAGAGATGTGATGAATGTACATGTATTAAATCACATAGAAATACAATGAAATTGGAAACTGTATATAATTGCATAATGTGAGGGTAGTGAAATGGCTATAGAATAAGCTCACTAATCACAAAGTGATCTCAGAATCGGGCCTCTTTTACACACAAGATTTTGACCCACTTTTATGGCTTGGAGTTGAAGCCATTTTTTTAATTCAAATTCAAGCTCTCACCATAAAGTGAATCCTAAACCATAGGACTTACTTTCCCATCAATCAACTACCAAGTAATTTGATATTTGATTCCTCCTAATTCCATGTGAGAGTAGTGCAATTAAAATATGCACTTTTACAAGGATAAAAGTAAATTGACTTTTACAAGGGAATAGTCATATGTGACTATATGAGATAAATGCTAATTGTCCAAGTATGTAGGCTTGGACTCATTTGCACGAACATAGTTGCTATGACACTCGTGTGTCCACTAGTGGATTTTGCTTCATGCTTGGTAGCTCATGCATATCTTGGTTGAGCAAGAAGCACTCTGGTAACTTCTAGTTGTGAGGCTGAGTATAGGGAAGCTTTCATAGTGACTGTTGAGTGTGTGTGGCTCAGACGCCTTATGGCTGATTTGGGTGTTGGTCAGTCTTTTGCCACCACCATCTTCACTGAGAGTCAGAGCGCATGCGCAGCTACGAAGAACCCTGTGTTCCATGCTCGCACTAAGCACGTTGAGGTGCATTATCATTATATCAGGGAGAGGTTCTTTGATGGAGAGATTAGCTTGGCATATGTGCTCACACAAGAGAACATTGCAAACCTTTTCACGAAGGCTCTCTCTAGGGAGAAGTTTGAAGCTTTCCGCAAAGCTTTGGGCTCACTTCCTTATAAATGAGTGCAAGCTCCTTGTTCACCGCATCACTCCCAAGGGCGATTTGTTGATAGCCCTCAAGAGTGGGGAATAATTTCATAGGTAAATTTTATTTATATTTTCACGTTGGCCTTCATTGACATTGGATGCGATTCGTGGACCTGGCCACCCGACCAGGTTGATTCCACCCATCTACCAATGCAACGCAGTGCACAACACACAACCACATAACGATAGACAAGTAACATATATCAGCATAACGAAGCTGGATGCGGCTCGTGGTCGTGACTACCCAGCCACGATGGCTCCACCTACCTACCAATTACCCGTTATGGCGCATAGCTAATGCACAAGCATCTACATCTCAAGCCTATTGCGAAACTAGTTGCGGCTCGTGGTCCTAACCACCTGGCTAGGATAACTCCACCCACCTACTAGTTCACCATAGCGCGTTGGGTACAATCACAACAACACAAGTTTTTTTTTTTCATAGTCAATTAAATCGCCCCAGTCCTGAGAATTAGGGAGAGGAAGAAAGGGATTTTTTTCCCACTTTTCCCACACATGCATGCAAACATATACACTCTAGCCTTTGACAGATCAACCACCTCTTCACTCCATTCTCTCAATTACAGACACTACATATGTATTCATCGATTTGACTTTTCACTGGGTAACTACAACCGGCTATGCCTTGGTCCCTCATATACCTATCCTTAGATGATCTAGAATGTGGGTCTCCTGGATGTCTCATATAGCCTCACCTCGTATTCGCATCCTGACGACTTCCCTAGGGCGATTCCGGCTCAACTTCAGGAGCTCCGTCGTCGCTACCTATCGTTAACAGATCTGCCCAAGCCCAAGTGATATCGTTCTTGTTGGTGTGTAAAACACCACAAGAACTAAACTAATGTGGTATTAGAAGACCTCCATAACCATCATTAGCTTAGCAACACTCACATTATGAGTCTTCATCTCTGAACTTAGTGAAAATCAAAATTTCACTTCACAAAAATCTGCGCCTTTTCTTCAATTCTTCAATGTGACCTGTATTAGCTCAATCTTTGCCAAATCTTTTGATTACTTGCTAAGAGAAGTTCTTGTTAGTGTTAAGCAACACATAACAAACAAAACTTTCAAGCAATAACTTCACAATCCTCTGATTTTGTATCAACCTTTACACTATGTCTGAAAACTGAAAATGTACTTCATCGATTTGACATACCTTCACTCTTAAACTGATTTCTCTGAGTACGTATCCCGTTTCTCAAAGATCTTTTGACCAAATGTAGTTGAGGATTATAGCTTTCCAACGAGCTATCACTTATCAAAAACTTTACACCATGCTTCGAGATCTGACCTTCAGAAGATCAGTCAAATGTGCGCCAGAAAAGTCGTAACTGTCAACTAACTTTCATAGTCATATGAAATGACTTGAGACTCAATGTACAATAGGAATTAGACACAATGCTTCTACACAAACATGTGTTGATTATCAGAGAAGGTGTGTACAAAATGGCTTGGCCTAATTTTGCTCACAGCCATGGAAAACTCTCTCAGACTCAGAAGTTTTCTCTCACCATCTCTCTCAGAAATTACACGACTTTTCTCTACTTCCTCAAACTACAAAATTGAGTTCTCTCTTACATGTTTCTGACTCAAATTAACTTATATACCTATGGTTTACATACATCTAGACTTGAACTCGTAAGTTCTAAAGATCAATTACAAATCTAGACTCTAATTTTGCACTAATTTACAATAGTGAAATTGTCCCTTCACTTAGGCTTGATTTTCTGTAGGTCTTTTCTTCACTTCTTCTTTCCTCCATTATATGTCTCCATATGTCTTCATATATGCATGCCTAATTAGTGAGTGAAGCCCCAACAGCTCCCCCTCAATCACTAATTAGCATAATTTGACTTCTTCACATAATCTCCTTCTCTTTTATTCCTGCCATCTCCTTGAACTTACTTGTCTTTACTCCATCCAAGCTTTTTGTCATAATATCTGCAATCTGATCTTTTGTGGAAGTATACACCACTTCAATCTCTTTCTCCATTACCTTTTCTCTAAGAAAATGATACTGTATCTCTATGTGCTTTGTCCTTGCATGAAACACAGGATTTGCTGCAAGATATAATGAACTCATGTTATCTCCATGAATAATGGGTATACCTTGATCAATTCCCAAGCTTTTGAATAATGTCTGCATCCATATGACTTCCTTTGCTGCTTCCACAAGTCCTTTGTATTCAGCTTCTGTTGATGATAAGGCCACTGTGTGTTGTTTCTTTGAACACCAACTCACAAGCTTATCTCCAATGTATATCATGTAGCCATGAGTAGACCTTCTGTCATCTTGACTTCCTGCCCAATCTGAATCACTATAGGCTCTCAATCTTATATCTGATGTAAAAGGATAATACAATCCTTCTTTCAAAGTCCCTTTGATATATCTAAGGACTCTTTGACCTGCAATCCAATGTAGATCCTTTGGACAATGCATGAATTGGGAAAGAACACCAACTGCATAACTAAGATCAGGCCTTGTTAGAGTTGCATAAATCAAACTTCCAACTAAAGATTGATACTTCCTCATGTCTTTGAACTCTGCACCAACATATCTACTGAGTTTGTGATTGACTTCTAATGGTGTAGATGCCTCTCTGCAATTCTCCATGTTGAACTTCTTTAGAAGATTCAAGAGATACCTTTCTTGTGATACATAAATGCCATGCTCTGCATAAGTGATTTCCATTCCAAGAAAATATGACAATTTTCCTAGATCACTTATCTTGAATTCTCTTTCAAGTAACTTCTTCACCTCCTTGATTCCTTCATTTGAGGTACCTGTAATTATAATGTCATCTACATATATACAAATGTAGATCATACCTTCATCTGTTCTTTTGATAAGTAAGCTTGCATCTGCCTTTGAACTTTGATATCCAAGGTCATTAAGATACTTTACAAGTCTATAATTCCAAGCTCTTGGAGCTTGCTTCAAACCATAAAGGGCTCTTCTCAACCTGCAAACATAATTTGGAAACTTATGATCTGCAAACCCTTGAGGTTGTTCCATGTAAACCTCATCTGATATATATCCATTCAAAAATGCATTCTTAATGTCCAATTGACTCAATGTCCATCCTTTTGATGCTGCAATGGCAATGATTGTTCTTATGGTTGACATCTTTGCCACAGGACTGAATGTCTCATCATAATCTATGCCAAATGTTTGAGCATAGCCTTTAACCACCAATCTAGCTTTGTATCTGGCTATAGTTCCATCTGCATGCTTCTTAACTTTGTAAACCCATTTGTTTCCAATCACTTTCTTACCATTAGGTTTTGGGACAAGTTCCCAAGTTTTGTTCTCTTCAAGAGCATCAAATTCTTCCTTCATTGCTACTTCCCATTGTCTCTTACCCTTTGCTTCATCATAGCTTTGAGGTTCTTCATCTTCCTTAACCATGTAAGCATAATTTTTCTGAGTCAAGTAAGAAGTGTCATATGAATACCTTGTAGGTTGCTTCCTCATTCTGGTTGACCTTCTTGGTTCACACTCTTCATGCATATCTGGATGTACTTCTTCATCAAATATTGGTCCATTTTCATTCCTTCTATATGATCCAACTCTTGATGTGCTTGCTTGCATATGTTCTTCATCTCCATCTATCTGCATATGTGATTTACCTCTTGCACTCCTTCTTATCTCTTCTTCAAATGTTTCAAGATCACATTCTTTATCTGCATACCAACTCTTCTGTTCATCAAAAGTCACATCTCTGGAAACAATAAAATGTTTAGTTAAAGGACTCCATAGTCTATAACCCATTTGTTTTTCATCATACCCAATAAACACATATCTTTCTGCCTTTGGTTCAAGCTTATGTCTGAGTTGTGATGGTACATAAGCATAGGCAATTGACCCAAACACTTTACAATGGTCAAGTGTTGGTTTCTTACCCCACCAAGCTTCATAAGGGGTCATACCATTCAAAGCTCCACATGGTAACCTATTCACAAGGTATGTGGCTGTATTTACAGCCTCAGCCCAAAGATAATTAGGGCAATTCTTTTCTTTTAACATTGCTCTTGCAAATTCAACCAATGTTCTATTCCTCCTTTCTGCCACCCCATTATGTTGAGGTGTATACCTGCAAGTTATCTCTCTCTTGATACCTGCATTCCAAAGATAGTCATTAAATTCTTGGGAGAAGTATTCTCCCCCTCCATCAGACCTTAGCCTCTTGAGTTTGTGACCTGTAACTCTTTCTGCATAAGCATGAAAATGTTTGAAGGCTCCAAAGACTTCTGATCTTTCCTTTAGAACATAAAGGGTTATCCACCTTGTAGCATCATCAATAAACAAAACATAATACCTAGATCCATTTATTGAACCTTCTTTTGTTGGTCCCCATACATCTGTATGTATGAGTTCAAGCAAACCATCATGCTTGAAACCTTTCTTCTGAAATGGTTGTCTATGAGCTTTCCCCATCTGACAAGCTTCACACTTGTATATCATATGTTGATTCTTCACATTTGGTAGTCCCAATACAGATTGATTTTCCACCATAGTTTTGATTCCTCTTTCATTGAAATGTCCCAATCTTTTATGCCAAAGATCTAACTCTGTAATTACTTCATCACCATGTGTGATTAGGGCTTGACCAACATTTCCTTGCACTTTGAGAGTAAAAAGTCTACCTTCCTTCTTACCACAAACAATGGGTTTGTATGCATCCTCTGGATCTTCAACAAATACCCCTTCATTTGTAAATCTGACTTGAAAACCTTTTTCCACTATTTGTCCAACACTAATCAGATTCTTTGGTATTGTTGGAACATACAAAACATTTGTTAATAAATCAGCTCCACTCCTGCACTTCACCTTTCCAATTGAATGCACATTGTGTTTTGTATTGTCACCTGTTTGTACTGTATGACTTGAATTTCCTTCTTCCAATTCTGACAATAATTCTATATTACCTGATAAATGATTTGAACAACCAGAGTCAATATAGAATACCTTGAGATCCTCCTTCTCTGATGAACTAATTGAATTCATCATCAATGTTGTATGGTTGTCATTCTGTGTATCATTTGCATAATTGTAATATGTAGTGTTGTATGATTGGTTCTGATTCCAATTTCTTCCACCACCTCTACCAAAACTTCCTCTTGAATTATGTCTTCCTCTTTGAAATTGATTCTGAAACCTTCCACCTCTACCTCTGCCATTGTTGTTCTGATTTTGATTTGCTCCTTGTTGATTGTGCCAACAATCATATGCTAGATGATTGCTCAATCCACAAATCCAACATGTCTTCTTGTTATTGTTCTGATTACCTCTACCTCTTCCATTACCTCGACCTTTACCTCTGCCAAAACCTCTTCCTCTTGCATAATTTGCTTGAGTTGTTGACTCTTCTTCATCCTTTGCTTTGCCTTTATCTCCTTTCTTTTTGTTCTTCACATACATTGCAGAACTTTGACCTTTGTCTCCATCTGACTTTAAGTCTTGCTCAAATGTGAGCATCAATCCAAGTAATTGATTTAATTCTGGCACATAATGATTTACTGAAAGTTCTGTTGAAAGTACAAAAGGCTTCCACCTTTCATCACCTCTTAATCCTGCAAGTAATTGAGCTATCAACCTATGATCTTCAATATCCTCATCAATAGATCCAAGGCTATCTGCCAAGTCTTTCATCTTAGTGACATAATCACTAATGTTCTGATTTTGCTTCTTCTTGAATGTGGTGAACTCTGACCATAAGCTAGCTTTCCTAGCTTTAGTGGTGTTTTGGAAGTGGTCTTCCAAAGCATTCCAAATATCTTCAGCTGTTTCTAAACCTCTGATATGTGGCAACAAGTGATCTGTAATAGTGTTGTATATATAAGCTCTTGCACTTGCATCTCTCTTCTGCCATAGCTTCAAAGCTTCTAGCTCTTCCTTCCTTGGATGACTTTCATCTTCAAATTTAGGCTTCTCCTCTTCACCTGTCACATATACCATTAAGTCCTTACTCATAAGTAAGGCCTCCATCCTCATTACCCAAGCAGGATAGTTATCTCTGTCCAATTTGTCAATGGACACATGATCTGCCATGGTATCCTTGCTTCTGCTTCAACCTGTAAGTATAAGGTTAAAGAATGATACCTTTTGTAGACCTTTACTCTTGGGAGCAACTTCGAAATACTCTTCTGATGACTTTTGGTTGTTGAACACCTCAGCTTCCTCCTTCTTTGATAAAGAACTCTTCAAATCTTCTTGTATCTGCACTCCTTTTATTCTCGAGGACCTTATCTGCTCTGATACCACTTGTTGGTGTGTAAAACACCACAAGAACTAAACTAATGTGGTATTAGAAGACCTCCATAACCATCATTAGCTTAGCAACACTCACATTATGAGTCTTCATCTCTGAACTTAGTGAAAATCAAAATTTCACTTCACAAAAATCTGCGCCTTTTCTTCAATTCTTCAATGTGACCTGTATTAGCTCAATCTTTGCCAAATCTTTTGATTACTTGCTAAGAGAAGTTCTTGTTAGTGTTAAGCAACACATAACAAACAAAACTTTCAAGCAATAACTTCACAATCCTCTGATTTTGTATCAACCTTTACACTATGTCTGAAAACTGAAAATGTACTTCATCGATTTGACATACCTTCACTCTTAAACTGATTTCTCTGAGTACGTATCCCGTTTCTCAAAGATCTTTTGACCAAATGTAGTTGAGGATTATAGCTTTCCAACGAGCTATCAGTTATCAAAAACTTTACACCATGCTTCGAGATCTGACCTTCAGAAGATCAGTCAAATGTGCGCCAGAAAAGTCGTAACTGTCAACTAACTTTCATAGTCATATGAAATGACTTGAGACTCAATGTACAATAGGAATTAGACACAATGCTTCTACACAAACATGTGTTGATTATCAGAGAAGGTGTGTACAAAATGGCTTGGCCTAATTTTGCTCACAGCCATGGAAAACTCTCTCAGACTCAGAAGTTTTCTCTCACCATCTCTCTCAGAAATTACACGACTTTTCTCTACTTCCTCAAACTACAAAATTGAGTTCTCTCTTACATGTTTCTGACTCAAATTAACTTATATACCTATGGTTTACATACATCTAGACTTGAACTCGTAAGTTCTAAAGATCAATTACAAATCTAGACTCTAATTTTGCACTAATTTACAATAGTGAAATTGTCCCTTCACTTAGGCTTGATTTTCTGTAGGTCTTTTCTTCACTTCTTCTTTCCTCCATCATATGTCTCCATATGTCTTCATATATGCATGCCTAATTAGTGAGTGAAGCCCCAACAGTTCTCTTCGTTAGGCATTTCCCTCGAAGGGTCAAAATAGTAATATCGATCCCCCGTCCATCCTACATGTCGGATTAGGTATGTCTCAAACCACTCAATATGAAACGTAATATCCAAACCTTGGTTTATGAAGCATACCAGCCAGTGCGCTTGCTCCACATCATATTCGGTCTCAAAGTTGTCGACCTCTATATCCATGAGGGCGAATGTTTGGTCCGAGAAATATATCCCCAGCTCGTACAAATAGAGTTGAGTTATTTGATCTGCCATTTTGTTACTTAGCTCCTAACAGCCTCTGCACAACACAAAAAATAACTAGAAGTCCAAAATTCTTGAGCTAGCAAGGGATAATATTTATGACAACAAAAATCATAGCTAACATATGCGCATATATATATATATAGCTATACATCTATGTACAAGGAGTCTACTACGTCCTTCCTCTTGGATCTCGTCCGGCTTCTCCCATCCTAATGCTACTTGAAATATGGTTTAACTCGAAGCGCGTTAACCTTCACGGGAGCACATTCTTCTCCTAAATCTTGAATTTGCATGGAACCATTGGAGTTGAGTTCCACCACTTTAAACGGCCCTGCCCATCTTGTCTGTAACTTCCCCGGGAATTTATAATATTTGCTATCATACACTAGAACCAAATCCCCTTCTTGAATCGCATAGGTCTTGAGATTCTTGTCGTGCCTCTCCTTACGTCTTCTCTGAATAGCTTCCAGACTTTGTTGTGCAATGAGTCTCTTTTCTTCTAGCTTGACCAGTTGTATGTACCTCTCCTTCAATGACCCTTCCTCTCCCATCCTGGCCTCAATGGCCACTCTTAATGTCAGAACTTCTTTTTTGATGGGAAAGATGGTTTCCTCGCCATATACTAGGGAGAACGGAGTGCTCTTAGTCGTCACTCGTTAGGATGTTCGATACGCCCACAAAGCTTCCAAAAGTCTCTCATCCCAGTCTCGCCTATGCAGAGCTACTGTCTTTTTCAGCATCTGTTCAAGAACCTTGTTGGTAACCTCCACTTGTCCATTCGCCCTGGGATAATATGGAGTGCTTTTCCTATGTTTGCTCTTATACAATTCCATTAATTCCTCGATCAGTTCGTTGACAAAATGTGTTCCTCTATCACTCACTATCTCCAACGGGCATCCGAATCGTGTGATAATTTGTTCGTACAAAAATTTAGCTACATCAATAGCTCGGTCAGTCCTCAGAGCTTTGGCTTCTACCCACTTGGTAACATAGTCAGTGCAGACCAAGATATACCTATTGGATCTACGTCTTGAGGGAGGATCAATAGGCCCTACAAAATCAATTCCCCATTTTTCAAAAGGCTTAAGAGCCAGTACAGACGTAAGAGGAGCTGCATGTGCTAATTTTGGTTTGCCCATTCTTTGGCATTTGTCACGTTTCTTGCAGTATGTGTGAGAGTCTTTGAACAGCGTTGGCCACCAATACCCAGCCAATAAGATCTTTCTTGCCGGCAACTCACCAGCAAAATGCCCACCGCAGGGTTCATGATGCAATGCCCTCAAAACTAGGGTTGCTTATTCTTCCTCGAGACACCTCCGATAAATGCTTTCATGGACAAAATATCGATAGAGTTGCCCCCCAATGATGCTATGGTGTTTCGCCAATGCTAATAGTTTTTGCTTCTCTCTCTTGCTTGCTCCCGACGGGTATCTAGTGGTGCACAAGAAATTCACCAAGTCGGCATACCAAGGTACTTTAGCATCAACCTGTAATAGATGCCCATCAGGAGCATCATCGGGCACACCAGAGATTGGCTCCTCATTAATAATTCGAGAAAAATGGTCAGCCAATATGTGCGCTTTGCATGGTTTGGTTACCACTGTGAACTAAAATTCTTGTAGGAGTAGCATCCACCTCATCAATCGCCCTGATAGCTCGGGTTTATTGATGATATACTTTAGGGCTTCATGATCCACATAAAACCTGAAATGCTTTCCCATCAGATAGTGCCGATACTTGTTTACTGCAAAGATCATCGAGAGGCATTCCTTCTCTATAATCGTGTAGTTCCTCTCAGTGCTATTCAAGTTTCAACTTGCGTAATCAATAGGGTGGTCCAATTTTCTTTCATCGGATTGACATAGCACTGCTCCAACCGGAGTATGAGAAGCATCTGTATGCACATGAAATTCTTTCGTCCAGTCAGGTGCTACTAAAATTGGTGCATTTATCAATTTCTCTTTGATCAAATCGAATGCAACTTGACACTCTCCAGTCCATTGATATTGTTGGTCTTTCCTCAAAAGATTCGTCAGTGGTGCTGCTATTGATGCAAAATTTAATATGAATCATCGATAATAATTAGCATGCCCCAAGAATCCTCTGAGTTGCCGCAAGTTTTGAGGAGGTGGAAGTTGTCCGATTTTTTCTACTTTATCCTCGTCAACCGCGATCCCTTTTTCGGAAATAACATGTCCCAAGAGCAATCCTCTTCGTACTCCAAATGTACACTTTTCAGGATTTAATGCGATGCCTTTTTCAATGCTTCTTCTTAAAATAGCTTCGATCCTCTCCATCATGTTTTCATCCTTGCCTCTGATCGCAAAGTCATCGAGGAATATCTCCATCCAATCCTGCAAATAGTCTTGATATGAAGCTATCATTGCCCTCTGGAATATGGCCGGTGCATTGCATAATCCAAATGGCATCACACGATATGCATACGTACCCCATTCTGTCGTGAAAGTAGTTTTTGATTGATCCTCTTCATGGATTTGGATCTGGTTGTACCCACTGAAACCATCCAAAAATGAGTACAATTTATGGCCAGCCACTCTGTCCAAGATTTGATCAGTAAACGGCAAAGGGAAGTGATCCTTTTTTGTGCGCTCGTTCAACTTCTGATAATCTATGCAAATGCGGATTTTCTTTTTTTTTCGAAACAACTACAATTGGTGATATCCATTCACTGGAGGCGATGGGATATATGAATCCTGCTTCCAATAACTTAGTCAATTCCAGCTTGATCAATTCCGAGTAGACTGGATTTGTCCGCCTAAGTCGTTGACATATTGGTCGGGTGCCTTCTTCCAAATCTATATAATGTTGGCAGATTCGAGGATCAATTCCTCTCATATCACTGTATGACCATGCAAAGGCCTTGCTGAAATTTTTGAGTGCCAATTTAATGCAATCTCGTACTCCATCTGGTAGCTCTGACCCCACGCTCAAGAACTTTCTTGGAAAAACTTCCCATTTTTCCACCTGAGCTTCTCACGAATATTCCTTATTCCTTGATGCCGTTGTGATTGGAAAGTGCTCCCCGATCACGTGTGCATGGTTGGCCAGTAAATCATTGTTTTTTTCTTTTTCAACCGCACCCAATTTCTTTAGTTCAGCTTTTGCAGTGGCTTCCTACACTTTAGTCTTACTTTTCGCTTCTTTTTCTGATTCTCAACTTCTCCTTAGAAGCTCTGCTTCTAGCACTCTGACCCTTTCTCTCAACTGTTGTACTTCCATTGTCGGAGCTAACTCCAGCTTCAACTCATCTTTTGAAGTTCCCTTCTCCAGGGATTGGGTAGCTTTGCTTTCCTTTGCGTCTATACTCAACATGTAGCACTCAAACTCATTGCTATGTGTCAACCATCCTAGCAACTCATGGTCTGAGTCATCCTTGTAACATAGTGGATCTTTGTACTCGCCCACTTTCGCGTGTTGAAGGTTGGATAATTGCAAGTTAAATCCATCCTGTGAAAGGTCCTTGGAAGTCTCCGTGCGCAAGGCAAATCTTACCCGCGCCATTTCTTGTCTAACCTTTTCCTTTGCTTTTTGCTCCCTTTCCTCAACTGTTGTTGATTTCTTGCCGGGCAAGTTTGGAGACACTTGAAGTTGTAATCGATCGCCCTTCAGTCCGATTGTGATAAATCTTGTGCGCCAATCGTGCACACATTTGGCTTGCACCAGCCATGGCCGTCCAAGTAGGATCGAGAAGGTGGCCTCTGAGGTCATTGTTCTTACTATCAGATAATCAACTTTAAATTCTAGACCGCCCACAACTGTGCTTACATTCTTCAAAAGACCCGCAGGCTTCACTTGTGTTTGATCTGCCATTCTCAAGGACATTGGAGTATCCTCCATGTGGTTGAGGCCCAAAGCTTTCATCATGTACTCAGTCATTAAGTTGACTGCGGCTCCACTATCTAGCTGAGCACCGGGGACTGCATACCCTTTAATCTTGATTGTCACAGCTGGAGCATTCGAATCAATTTGCGTCGTAATGATTTGAATGATCCCTTGGACGTCTTTATCTTGTCTCTTTTTATCTCGAGCTTTCCTCGGCTTCTTAATATATTCATTGTAGAATTGTTTCCTATATGCAGGTGAACATTTCAGCAATGTGCCAATGTCCAGCGTGACTTCCGTGTCAGCGAGCAGCTTTACGATGTCCACTTCCTCCAAACTTTGTCTTTCCTTCCTACATTTTGGAGCCTTAATCTTTCGGTGAATGGTGCTATGCCTTGCACAAACTCCTTGGTCACTGGTGGAAGGATCTCAATCTCTTCCCCATCCTCAAACTCTTGCTGCTCATCAAATCCTCCAGCTTGGTTTCCTACCTCTTCATGTTCGGGTATCTTCTCTTGGCTTGCTTTTCCGCTTTCACCTTCTGGATTTTTCTTCAAATACTCTTGAGTTCTTGTGACTACCGCCACAATAGGCTCTTTATGCGATTTCTTGGCTTGGTAAGCATCCACAAAGTGCATTGACGAGCTAGAGCCTTCTTGAGGGTTTGGTGTCTTGAACACTACTCCGATCGAAGGAACGTGCTCTTGAGCTCTCGTTGTGGAATGCATCTGAGTATCAACATAATTCGAAGACCCTACTGGTCCTTTTTCCTTGCCGGCGGCAACTCTTCGTTTTGGACAATCTTCATCAAAGTGGCCCTCTCCACTACAGTACCTACATAGTGGGGTATAATCAACTGGTTTCTTTTCGTTTGGACATCTAGATTGAGTATGGCCAAAGCCATGACATCTCCAGCACTGGATTGGACCATCTCTTCTTTGATCACGTGCAACTCCTCTTGGATAGTCTCCTCCCTAACCCTGAACACCATATCCATAAGTTTGTCTATTTTCCCAATGAGATGTAGGCGGGTCACTTTGAGCAGGCAATCCTGTGTAGGATCTTTCTCTTGTATCTCCTGATTTCATGGTCCGCTCTTCATAGGCCCTCTTGTAGTAACATCGATCCTCCGTGTGATTAGTCCTTCCACAAAAAGTACAACGCATTCTAGGTGGTGATCTATCTGTGAATACCCTCGAGATTGTAGGGCATTCTGAAGACAAATGGCCGTAACCATGGCACTTCCACACCATGTATTCGATCTAAACACTTGGTTGGGGTTTGTAGTTACCTCTGGTTTTACTGTGTATGTTTCCTGGGTCATTGCGGCAGCTTTTATAGCTTGTGTGACCAACTCCAATATTCGTTCTTCAGTTAGCGCAGGCTTTACCTCGCCTGGCGTGCTAGTGGCAGCTACAAAAGCTGGGGTTGTCAATGCGGGACTTCCTTGGCCAGGATCTTTCATCGGTATGGTTCTTGGGCCTCCCATTGGCTCGTATAAGAGCTCCATCTTCCTCTGTTGACATAATTGCACTTCCTCCCAAAGCCTTGCTTGTTCCTTAGCATCTATTAAAGTTGCAGGTCTTGTCAGGCTGATATGCTGCTGCACCGTAGGATCTCTCAATCCCGCAGTGAATCTTCTCTTCAATGTCTCATTGTTCGGGGCATTCGTGCCCATTTTTCTTACCAAGGTTTCCATTCTCTGAATGTAGTTATCGATGCTCTCATTGACTCCCTGTCGCAGGTAATCCATCTGTTGGGCCAATCTATCTTGGAAGCCTTGTCGTCGAAACTTTGCCAAGAAGGCTTCCTTGAGCATCTGATAAGTTCCACACTCTTGTGGTGTCAGATTCCCATACCAATTGGTTGCCTCATCTCGGAGAATAGCCGGAAAAATTCTTAATCTTTGACCCTGGTCAACTACCTCATTGGCCTCACAAGTAACTTCAAATAGTTGGATAAAACTATCAGGATCCTCGTCCCAAGCACCTAAGAGCTTGGTGAAGTCCCCCAAATGAACCGAAATTCGTTGAGCCATTTCGAACAGAGGTGTGATGTCAATATCACTTTGATCCCAAAAATTTAGTGCACGTGGCCTCAGGATCCCTCCTTCAAACTTTTGCACTTGATTCGCGACTCTCCTACGGGCGTACACGTTTTTGGCAGATTTCTTCGAGCTAGTTGAGGTCAACTCTCCTTGCGACTCCCACCTCTTCCTTTCTTTTTCAAGGGCTCTTCTCTGAGCGCGTTCCTCTCTTTGCGTTTGTGTTGCTCCTGAGGATGAGCTCCCCTCGCTCATGTACTAGATCTTCGGTCCGCAAGCTCGGCCAACATGTGGTGCTAGGCGAACCTATGGCACTCTCTTATAGAGACGTGCCAAGCTAATTCCCGGCAAATGCACCAAAATTTTTGCTCCTTTTTAGTCTAAGGTAAAAGACTTCTATGCGATTATATTTTACCTAATTTCCTTGCACTTGCTTCCCACACACACTCTCACTCTCGTTCTCACTCGGGTTTACACTTTTTTTGATATTGAATTTCAAAAGCAACTTTTCTATGAAAGAGGACAAAAACATAACACTTCATTAGAGAATGCTTAGCCACTCAGCATAAGGTTCATACTCGAGATAATGTTGTATATGCTTTGACTAAAGCTCTACTACATGATAGCTTTTGACATTGTCATCACTTGATGGGATTCATGATTTTGCACAATTCCTTGTACACTTTGTAACATGCCCATTAGGTGGGAGGTACACTTTTTGTACTCACACTCATGTATTCTTCAACATTCTTTATTATTTCTCCTAGAGTTCTTTTTAGACATATTAGCCTTTTTCTAGAAACTTTTGTATATGTTCTCAGAGTTCACTTTGGCCATATGAGCCTTATGTGAACACTTTTGTATATTAAAACATATAGTGGCTTAATCAACCACATAATATAAGCCCGACCGCATTTTGTAAAACCTAGGAAATTTATCTTTGGGCTCTTTGTGCACCATTTTGTTTCTAGGTATTCTATAGTTTTGTGTAGAGTACCATGCGTGTTGCGTAGAGCTTGGTTTTCTACTATGAGAGGATCATTGTGAATCTATCAAAAAGTGGAATCCATTGTGGTGCATTTCCATGACATTGTTTAAGACTTGACTAACTCGGATGATGGGGCCAATGAAGTCAAACCCCATCACTTGAAGGATTTCCATCCAATCATGATCACCGAGGCTTAAAAATCTTGCCTCAAAGGTCCACGGTTACACTTTTGGCAAGTATCACATTCCTTAGCATACTTGGGCGCATCCTTGTAGAGATGTGTACTTATTTTACCTGAAACATATAAATTAGCTCCCCCTTGGTTGATTGCTAAAAAAAAGAAATAAGGAAAATCCTACTAGAATTGGTTCCTTTATATATAATTTTGTGTGCCAAATCCTCCCCCTTGAGGTGTCCTTTGCTATGTGCCACTTCAAGGAAGAGGTTTACTTCCTTTGGGTAAACACATACGCATAGAATATCATGTGACAATACTTCTACAACTTTTCCTTTGTGAGTGAAAAAGTTTTAGCTTTAAAAGTAATTTTCTTTTCTCCAATGGAGTCATGTTGGGAGGAAATTCTCCTAAAGTGAGAAATCATAATATCTCTTCATATCAATCAAAGTTTGAAGCAATATAATAAATGTTTGTTATCGATTGGATCATCATAAATACCTGCCGGACTCTCTCTATTCGCTATCCTTGACACTTGATCTGCCATATTGTGCTCTCTACCCAATTTGATATGTATCTCAAAATCATATTGTTGAAAAAATATTAACTAGTGCAATACACATTCCTTTTATTCGTGGCTTATTGATGAAATATCTTAAGGAGTGATGACAAGAAATAATGATAAAGTTCACACCTAAGAGATAATGCCTAGAGTTTTGAAGTTGAAATATGATGGACAAACCTTCTCTTTTGGTTGTGATGTATTTCTTTTCTACTTTTGTTGTGAGTATCTTGCTTGCATAGCCAATGGGTTGGTCCACTTTTCTATGCATTGATGGTTGTGTCAATACTCTCCTACTACATGAAGACTAGCATTTGTATGTACATGGAACCCAAAAGAACAATTTGGAACAATTAACAATGGAGCAGTACATAGCATTAGCTTTAGCTTGTCAAATGTTTCCTCTACAAAGCTCCAAGAGAATGGTACCTTCTTGCTCATCAGCCCTAACAGTGGTTGGACTATCTCTAAACACATTCGTATGGGACTTCTATGATATCGTGCATGACCTAAAAATATTTGCATCTCCTTAAATGTCTATGGAATGGACATGGATAAAATGACCAACACCTTTACTAGATCTACAATAATACTTAGAGCAGAGACTATGTGACCAAGAAGAGTGCCTTTATTGACTAAAAACTGATACTTAGAAGGATTTAACTTCAAACCTATTATAATTCATTGTTCAAAGTTTTCCTTTAGATTTTCCAAATGATGAAGGAAGTCATGCTCCAAGGCTCTTTCTTTTCTTTGTGAGAATATGAAGAAATCTTCCATAAAGTTGCACAGAAAAGTTGTTATCCATTTACGAAGTATTAGGAACAACACAAAATTGAAAGATGCAGGTGTGTTCTTGAGGTCGAATGCCATGCATGTGTTGAGATAAGTGCCCCATGTGATGATGAAAGCAATTTTTTCCTATCATTATAATGGATGAGGATTTGGCTATATCGTGAGGCCTCTAAATCCATATAGGAACTTATATAAGATATGTCCCACTACTTCCTCCAAGACTTGCTCAGTAAAAGGTTTGTAGAACAAATTTTTGAAGGGCAAGGTAAAGGATGGCACCAAGGGACCAAATATCAAAGTGGGCGCCATGACGTCCAAAATCTGGAGTTGCGCACCAAGATGTCCAAAATCTGGAGTTGGGCGCCAAGACGTCCAAAATCTGGAGTTGGGTGCCAAGACGTCCAAAATCTGAAGTTGGGCACCAAGACATCCAAAATCTGGAGTTGGGCACCAAGACGTCTAGATGGTAGAGTTGGGCGGGCATGCCCCAGACAAGCTGACCCGACCAGGCGGCCAAGTGGGGCCCAACCAATCATCATTACACGACAAAGTCTGGTACTGGCAGCAGCCAGGCTGACAAATGAAACCGCCTAATGCATTAACTTCCCATTACTCCCATGTAACAGACTTCCCTATTGTACCAGTTCCTCACCTCTCTCTCCTATAAAAAGGGGAAACCTCAAGAGAAGAAAGGGAGATAGAGCATATAGTGCACACTACAGGAGAATATAGCTGAGAGTGAGAACGGGCTTAGAGCTCGTAGATGATAGAATCTTGCTCATGTTATTTACTTATGCTGCTTATGTTATTCGTTGATGCCACTTATGCGAGAATACTTGGAGGTTGTATTCAATTGTTTGTTTTGTGTGTGAATGACAAGTAGTATACTTAGTTGTGGTATGATTAGCTAATGGCTGGTATTTAGATTGTGTTACATTTGTCTTTCTAGTTCGTGTGGTCTTGTGCTCTATTCTTCTCTATGCTTGCTACTGTTGTGACTCTTACTTCTAAGTGTAGTTTCTAGTGATGATATGGGACTTGGTGACACGTGTCTATTATGGTGATGTGCTTTAATGTGTTCATGTGCTTACATATGCTCCAAGAGTAGTGCATTTTGCATTCCCTGCACCCACACACTTCACTTCACCACCTACAAGTGAAAATTTGGCACGCCCGGTGGGACAGGGCTTCTGGAGATTTCCTTTTCCTTGAGAAATCACTTAGAATTGAGTATCCTTTTCCTTTGAGAAATCACTTAGCGTTTGAGTGCCCATGGCCACCCCTCCTACTCCTCTTCCTCCTCTCTTGGGCGACTCCTCCTCCTCCTCCCCCTTCTTAATTTCTTGGGCGACTACTCCTCCTCCCTTGGAGCGTTGGGCGACTCCTCTTCCTGGGCAACTCCTCCTCCTCCTCCTCCCCCTTCTTAACTTATTGGGTGACTACTCCTCCTCCTTTGGAGCCTTGGGCGACTCCTCTTCCTGGGCGACTCCTCCTCCTCCTCCCCCTTCCTAACTTCTTGGGCGACTACTCCTCCTCATCCTCCTTCTTGGCTTCTTGGGCGCCTACTCCTCCTCCCCCACTTGAGCAACCTCTTCTTGGGCGAAGACTCCTCCGGGGCGACCTCTTCCTTGGGGCGACTTCCTCCATCAGAAGTAGTTCCAAAGATGGTCCATGACCCACACCAGAGCTAGCAAAGAGAAGCAGCTAAGCCCTAAGAAGACACCAATCAAAAGTTACCATAGAAGAAGGCCAGACCCTTACCTAACACCCATCTAAAGTTTATCTGCATCAAGCCTAGCCTCTAGAATAGAAGGGTTAGACGACAAGGCTAAAACTCAAAAGACTTTACCTCAAGAAACTCTTCTTAATAAGGTTACGGCAGAGGAACTTTCCGCTCTTTTGTCAAGAATAAATATTAGATTTTCTTCATTTCATAGCGGTGCCAATGAAGTTTCTGAAGATCATGTACGAAGATTTCTTTCAATTTGTAAGAGTAGGGGCTTACAACAACGACAGGACACCTTCCTTGCTCTCTTTCCATCAACTCTTGAAGGATTGGCAGACAAATGGTTCAGCCAGTGCGCAGAAAACCATTTCCAAACATGGGAAGCATTGAGGAACGAATTCACAGACGCATTTCGGCCAGGTAACTCTACAAAAAGAACGTTAGATGAACTTGAGAATCTAATCTTGCATATGGGAGAATCATTTTCAGAACTTATGACGTGGGCAAGATCACTCATGGCAAGATTGCCGGAACCACCTGGGGATTTCCTTGTTAAGAAGTGGGTGGAGAAAGCCTTGCCGAAATCCACACAGCAGAAGCTGAGAGAGCTTTTGAGACCAAATGCCACTTTGAGAGAATTTGAAGCAGCTGCCACAAGGATTGAGGCTGCACGGGTTCATTTTGGAACATATGCGGGAAAGACTTTCCCCCAAGATGAAGACATGGTGACAGCCTTGAGGAAGGAACTAGAGACCTTAAAGCTTCAAAGAAATCGAGAAGAGGACAAGGGTACTTCGGAAGGTCTCGCTCAAAAACGACAAGAGCTTGAAGAACTCAAAACATTAAGGGAGGTAAGAACTGGACTATGGTGTTCTCTCTGTAGTACTCAAGGACACACATCACAAGAATGTCCAAGGAGGTTAACGCACCAATTTTGTGGAAAGGGTGGCCATGAGGCCAAGGATTGTTATTTTTTTGAAGGGTCTTGGAAATCAGGCTATGATGCCAGGACAACCACCCGCAGCTCAATGGGTAGGGGTGGCTCAGTCCTCCTTGTTAGGGCAACCACCCTTACCATCCACTACAACACCTCCTGTAACAACTTTTTACACCAATCAAGGACCTCAACGGCAAGAAGGTAGGCCTCATCAGAACCGACCACCTAGGCCTATAATGTGTTACAGATTTGGGGAGTATGGACACTTCCAAAGTAAATGTTCACTTCTTGAGGATGCCCCACCATGCAAAAACTGTCCTGAGACACGGGATCATTATACGAAGGATTTCCCAAAGTCAATGCCGTCTACAAGCACACCAGGTAACTCTTGCCCCCTACATATGATCACAGTATCTAATGATGAGGGCAATGTAGACTCTCCAAGTGCCCGAGTAGTTCAACTTGAGGAACTTTCCGGAGTAATGACTAGGGCACATAAGCAGAAGGCAGCTTTGAAAGATGCTACCAAAGAAGCAACAGATTCAACAAAGGACAAGGGAAAAAGGACCATGGAGCATGAACCTTCTCAGGAAGTCAAACACAACCAAGACAAGGAGAAAATCTCACTAGGAAGAGTAGGAAGAAATGAAGACACTCTTGAGCAGGTTGTTGACAAAGCTTATGTAGTATCTAAGGAGGACCGAAGGCACTTTCAGAATGGATCTACTTCAAGGAACAACCAAGAAGGCTTTCTCACTGCAGTTCAAGTCTTGCAAAGCACCTACCAACAGGTATCTTTATATAACTTGTTAGCTATGAGTCCTGGATTCAGAGGAGAAGTAATGGCTGCCATAAATGGGTTAGAACCTGGCACCATATTAAGTGGCGGGCAAGGCTTCACTTCTCTAACCTCTCAACAAATACCTATACCCTCAACTTATAGCTCAGAACCATCTAGGATGGCACCTCTTACTGATTACAAGAGCCCTAGACTAACTGTAAGTATGAAGGGAACTCCTTTGGACCAGGTAGGAGTGATAGTTGATGGGGGATCTGGTATTAATCTGATCCCTGAGTACACAATGACATTGCTAAATCTGAAACCAACTAAGGATGCTCATTTTACAGTATCATTGGCAGACCAAAGCAAGGTAAGCCCACTAGGCATAGTGGAAAAGGTTGAAGTCGTCATCCATAAGCTAAAATTTGTGTTGGATATTGTGGTAATAACACTCCCAAAGGTGAAGGGAGGATTTCCTCTTTTGATAGGAAGGCCATGGCTATGCCACAGTAAGGCGGTACATGACTGGGGTAGTGACACCTTATGGGTGGCCGGACCAGACAAGGTGATGAGACAGCTTCAGATGGAAGGAGGAACAGATGAAGCCCTAGGTACTTCTCAAGTTGTTCTCCATCTAGAGCAAACTACCAAGGAAGGCAAGGAAGATAACGATGGAGAGGAAGAACAACAGACTAGACAAGAAGGAGCAAGCATTTGGGCCACACCTCCTCCACCATGGGTTCTGGAAAATCAAGAAATAACAGGACAAGAAAGGGCGCCTTCACCTCCCTGGGCGTCTCCACCTCCTAATTCAAGTTGGGTGTCTAGACCTCCTAATCCAAATTGGGCACCTCCTCTACCTCCAAGCAGCTGGGCAACTCCACCTCCTAGTCCAAGCTGGGCACCTCCACCTCCAAGTAGCTGGGTCACTTCAGAGGCTTGGGCTCCATACTCTGCTCAAGGGCCTCCACACTGGGCACCTAAATGGGCAGCTTATCCTCCATCTTGGGCTACCCCTACAATTGGCTGGGCGGCCCAATGGGCATCCGGGAAGCCTCACACAGAGCCATATAAAACAAAATCACCTGACATCAAGGAAGAAGTTGATATAGGAGAAGAAATATCAAATGAAGATCTAGGCGACATCATGGATTGGATTGAGGAGACCAATAATGTTTCATGCTTTACAATAGCAATCAAGGAAAAAGAAGAACAACCTATTGTGAAGTCTGTGGTATTAGGAGAACTAGCTAAAGATTTCCGAAGAGGTAAAGTTTTGAAAGGAGTTGAAGGAAGAAAAGGGATTGAAGCAAGCCAAACAAAAGAAGAACTAGTAGAAATCATTTTTCCATTGGTGGAAGTCCCAGTAGGATGGACACAGGAAAAGACCCAGGAAATCACCATCAATGATAGTCCAGCATTCACCAAGAAAATTTTGTTTAAGGACGAGGAAGAGGCAATTTTGGAGCCAGTTAAAGAAGTCAACTTAGGGAAAGAAGAAAATCCACAAAATCTTCTACTGGCAAGTTGGTTGTGGGACCACCCTCTTCTTTTCACAGAGGTAATAACATTCATGAATAATTTTAAAGATGTATTTGCATGGAGTTACAAGGATTTGACAGGAATGCCAAAAGAACTGGGAATACACACTATTCCTCTAGTGGCAGAAGCTCGGCCAATTAGAGGGAAAATGTATAGGCTAAATCCCAAATATGCAGAAGCAGTCAAGAAGGAAATCCAGAAAATAGAGGAAGCAGGTATCATAGTTCCTGAAGAGCATTCAGGATGGTTGTCCTCTATGGTCATAGCACCTAAGAAGCAACCTAATAAAATCAGGGTTTGTGTGGATTTCCAAGCATTAAATAAGGTAACCATCCCTAATGGGTTTCCCACTCCCTTTTCTGAACAAGTGATTGAAGATGTGGCAGGACATGTGCTATACAGTTTCATGGATGGTTTCAGTGGGTACAATCAACTAGAAATCCATCCTAAAGATCAACCAAAAACAACCTTTGTAACTCCTTGGGGAACCTATATCTATACCAAAATGGCTTTCGGCCTTAGAAATGCACTAACCACTTTTAATAGGACAGTATATCTGATCTTCAACAAGTTGCTCCTAAAATTCTTAAGAATTTTCATGGATGAATTTTCAGCCTTCTCTGGGGCAGCCTGCACCACTGCAGTAGAGAATGTGCCAAAACATTTGAAGCAATTAGAACAAGTGTCATTTGAAGCAATTAGAGAAACAGGTTTGAAACTTAACCCTAACAAATGTCATTTTTTGGTAACCCAAGGTACCTTGTTAGGACATGTGGTCTCTGCTAAAGGGATGACTCCAGATCCAGATAAGGTGATGTCAATTCTTAAGCTTCCAAGAACTATAAATGCCAAAGAGGTCCAGAGCTTCTTGGGGCACACAGGATATCATCGCAAGTTTATACGCATGTATGTAGAGGCAGCACGACCACTTTCATGGCTTACGAGTAAAAGTTTTCCCTTTCAATGGTTTGAAGAAGAAGAACTAGCATTCACCTATCTAAAACAAAGGTTGGCATCTGCACCTATACTCACCTCACCAGATTGGTCTAAGACATTCCATGTGCATGTAGATGCAAGCTTGTATGCAGTAGGAGCTATACTGACTCAACCAAGCAAAGCACACAAATTAGATCAGCCCATTCATTACGCGAGTAGGCTCCTCTCAAAAGCTGAGAAGAACTATAGCACCACAGAAAGGGAAGCATTGGCTATTGTATTTGCCCTCAAGAAATTCAGGCACTATTTATTAGGCACTACATTCACAGTGATTACTGATCATCAAGCTTTAAAATATTTGTTGAATAAGCCACAAGTTGCAAGAAGAGTATGGAGATGGTTGCTCCTCTTCCAAGAATTCGATTTTGAGATTGTGCAGAGAAGCGGTAGGCAACATGTCATTGCAGACCACCTCTCTCGCATCAGACATCCAACTCATGCAACAAAGGGAGTAGAAGATGATTTCCCAGACAGCCAAATATATAAGGTAAATATAGCACCTACATGGTATGATGATTTGAATCTCCTCCTAGGAAAAGGTCAATTTCATATTGGGTCTACTCCATTGGAAAGGCGTATACTCCTAAAAAGTAAGAATTTCATGATGGCAAAAGATACCCTCTATAAGGTTGGTCCTGATGGGATGTACAGAAGGTGTCTTCAACCACATGAAACAAAAACTATTCTTCAATTGGCACATGAGGGAAAGTCTAGTGGTCACTTTCCTGGACATATCACTGCACTCAGGGTACTCCAAAGTGGCCTATGGTGGCCATATCTCTTCAGAGATGCCACTAAATTTTCCAAGGCATGTGATGTTTGTCAACGATGTGCGCCCAAACCAACACGACAAAGGAACCAACCGCTTAATATCTATGTAGCTTGGCAACCCTTTGAGCATTGGGGAATAGACTTTGTTGGCCCAATTTTTCTAGTAGCACAAGATTCAGGTGCAAAGTATCTTTTGGTAGCAACGGATTATGCCACTAAATGGGATGAAGTAATAGCCAGTAAGGAATGTACTGTTGAAACGGTAGCCACCTTCTTGTATAATTACATCTTTTGCAGATATGGATGTTCAATAGAGGTCACAACAGATCAAGGATCCCATTTCGTCAACAAGGTGCTCACTTTGATTTTTGCAAAGTATCAAATATTCCATAAGAAGTCATGTACATACTACCCAAGAGCAAATGGTCATGCAGAGAGCACAAATAAGGTTCTCATGATCTTACTAAGAAAAACATGCTTACAGTTTCCTAATACATGGGGCAAGGCGTATCTTGGAACCTTGTGGGCCTACAGAACTTCTTTCAAAGCCACAACAGGACATACTCCATTCGAGCTAGTGTATGGAATACAAGAAATTGCTCCTTTTGAGTTCTTGCATGGCTCCAACCGCGTGGGAACCAATCGAATTCCTGGATTTACTAGTGCACTCTCAGCCAACATTGCGAGGCTACAACTTCTTGAAGAAAAGAGAAAGATAGGCAATGAAACTCTAGTGGCAGTACAGGAAAAAAGAAAACAGGATCATGATGCAAACCTCTGGAAATCAAAGATTAAGGAAGGAAGCTTAGTTTTGATGTACCACCCGCAACTATTTGAGAAGAAGTCTAAGAAGAAGTTGATGTCAAGATGGAATGGACCTTTTAGGGTCATATGCACACTTCCAAAAGGGGCAGTACAAATCTCCACATTGACGGGCACAATACTACCCTTAGTCAATGAATCTAAGCTAAAACCCTATATAGAAGGATAGGAAAGCAGCATTGCCTGTGTATATAATGTATATACCCTTATGTTATTTCCTATTAGCTTATGTCATTTCCTTATTTAGCTATTGATTTTTTCATCTATCTTCTTCATGTATCCCATTCCCATTTATCTACTGTCCTTCCCACCCATTCCTAGCACCCACTCCTAGAACACTATGGTCACTACCATTTTCCTCTTGCTACTCATAAGCATTATGATACTAATTTCTTCTATCTCTTATCACATAAAATTTCTCCTCCCTGCCATCCCTCTAAGCGAAGAAGGCAAAAGATCATCTCAAACAATTTACCACTTCCCTGGGCAACCCTCCTCCCTCTCAACATCTATGGCCAAGCTGGGCCACCCTCATCCTTCCAATTTGCCAAATTGGGCGATCCTCCTCCCTCTCAACCTCTATGTTCAAGACTGGGCAACCCTCATCCTTCCAATTTGCCAACTTGGGCGACCCTCCTCCCTCTCAACCTCTATGGCCAATCTGGGCGACCCTCATCCTTCCAATTTTCCAACTTGGGCGACCCTCCTCTCTCTCAACCTCTATGCCCAAGACTGGGCGACCCTCATCCTTCCAATTTGCCAACTTGGGCGACCCTCCTCCCTCTCAACCTCTATGGCCAAGACTGGGCGACCCTCATCCTTCCAATTTGCCAACTTGGGTGACCCTCCTCCCTCTCAACCTCTATGGCCAAGACTGGGCGACCCTCATCCTTCCACTTTGCCAACTTGGGCGACCACTCCTCCCAGTTGCCACTAATGGGGCGACCCTCCTCCACCTCTACTCTCTACCTAGGCGACACTACTCCCATCTCTACTCTCATCAATTTAGGCGACCCTCCTCCCAACTCTAACATCTACCTAAACCAAAAACCTTTCCCTACCTAGGGCAACCCTCTTCCCTGTACCTAAATCATCACCTTCCCCTACCTAGGCAACCTTCCTCCCACTTCCATTCTCATAATATTGGCATTCCCTCCTCCCACCATGGGCCACATCCCAACTCCCATAATAGGGCAACCCCTCCTCCCACCTCTCACATTAGGCGACCCCTCCTCCCACCTCCACCTTGGGCGACCCTTCTCCCATTTATAGTTCAATAAACTAAGGCGACCCTCATCCATACCTAGGGTGACTCCTCCTCTAATCTAGTACCAATTAAGGCACCCATCCTCACCCTTCTTACTCAGTCCACACAAGAGCAATATACCCTGCCTCAGTTATATGATTATCTCCCAAGTGAAAATATTCTGACCTCCCGCACCCTTAAAGAGCTCTCAATTGCCCAACGGCTTATAAAAGGTCTTTTATCAAACATGACAATCTAACATCGGTATCTGACTCAAGGCGAACAATAAGCCTGAACTCGTCTATCAAGAAGGGGAAAAGGGTGCTCAACTTCCAATGCAAAAAAGTAGTGACAAATGACCAGGCATAATTGACAATGGAATCAGTGACCATACCCGAAAAGTCCTCAAAAGGTCTCTTGGATGTGGTGAAAGAACAACCCTTAACCGAAGGTCTTTGGACTCCCTCCCTACCACTTATTATAAGACACCTCTCCACCTCCAATCAAAGCAATTTCCCTTCCTGCTCGATTCCGACATATCTCTCCAAATGCGATCACACTCCATCCCTGATTTTTTGCGACCCGCAGTGGCGACTTCCCCTCGGACAGGTTGTCCCCTGGTGACCACATCGGGCGACCTCCCCTCCTGTTAAGAGCGACCCCCTCCTGTTAAGGGCGAACTCCCCTCCAATTTATTCCTAAGGCGACCTTAGTTTACACAACCTGCGCCCACTTGAAATCATCAGGAAAATCAATACTCCAGAAATAATGCGCGAACCCGGCTACTCCATCGAGCACTCTTCAGTTTATTAAAGCCAAATTACCCTCCCTTTCTGATAGGCGACCACCATGCATCTCCATTCTTATCCAACACTCGGACAAATTTAGAGTGCTCAATCATCTGACAACAGTGCGTCATAGTTAAATCAAATCCAATCGTTCTCTCTGTCTACATCCACAGTTTGGCTCCCTTCTAATTTGTACCCAAGATGAATCACCGTGAGTACTTGCCACAGCAATTTCAACATCCGCTCCTCATGTATCTGATAAGAGCAAACCCAACGGGCAATCTAAGCACCTCGTCAATCTCTTTCCAGAACAGGACTCTACCGAACCTCCCCGACAAATACTCTACTGAGGACTCCCCGCCAAATACTCTGTTATGCAACAAGAACGTCTTCGAACAAGTCCATTTATGAAAAGCTGGAAAATCTAGACTCCAATTGTGAATCAAACCTCTCAGATCAGTGCCCAATCGTGACTGATCCCAATCATGCTATCGACCACATCGCCACGTACATCTGCTTCCTCATAAGCCTCCCGACAAGCAGCCTCTTCAGCACTTTCATCAGTCTCCCATCCATTCCCTGGGAAAGAGAAGACCTGGACCACCTTGTGTTGTACACCTATCAAAACTTCACTCATTTGTCATAGTTTGTACAGCTTGAGACAACATGGGATCAGTACCTGTAGGGAACACATCCTGCAACGAGGCGGTATCCATGTTGGTATCTTGGTTGAGGGCGACCGATTCGGGCTACCAAGGGGTTTAGATCGCCATTGCTGGAAGCCATCCTGCAACGAGGCAGTATCCATGTTGGTATCTTGGTTGAGGGCGATCGATTCGGGCTACCAAGGGGTTTATTGCTGGAAGCCACCCTGGAAATGCCAGCACTCTCATCCATGCTAATCGACCAGCTTCTGATTCTCTAAGAGATACCTAATTGGAGTTCCAGCTACATCCTTGCCTATCAACGTTTCCAGTGGATTGTTCAGCTCTACAAGCTAAGCAAGCCGCCTCTTCGATCGTTATCCAGACCTGCTATGTGGTTATCCAATTATCCTCCAAGTTTGATTAAATTATTACCTCACCTTCAATATCTCTTCTTTAGATAAACTCGGGGAACTATAATTATGATGGCATCATCTTCATTAGAAATTGAGGAAACGTTTTCAGAATTCAAAACCGACACAGAGAGTGCATCTGGCCAATCCAGTTCAAATGGGGACTCTAGCGATTCACTCTATGTGGTCTCTGAGGAGAATCCTTCCGAGTCAGAATCACTTGATGAGGAAATTCAGCAGGATCAGAGCACATCTCCAACAGCAAATACTCAGCCAAGTACTCACATCAAGGACTCTGCTACGTCATCAGCAAATATGGAAAATGTGGTCACCACTACATAAATCATCATCTCCATCCCTGGGGAGATCTCTTTGAAATTGGACTTAAGCATATGTGGTAAGCTTCAAAACTCATTCACTTTAGAAGAATTGAAGAATATGGGTTTACTCACAATAGCAAATGCAAAGCTCCCCTCACTTAGTGACCCTCAGAATTGTGGTATGGAGATCTTAACACTCTTCAAGTCCTTACCATCCCTTTCTGGAGGAAGAATCACTAAAGACAAGCTCACCCTTATGTTGGGAACACAAGGGATTCCAGAATCAAAGAAGGCAGGCAGTTATGCAAATTTGGCCGTTCTCGATATATTGCAGTCATGTACGACTAGTTTCTCGACTCCGAATTGTAGTCAGATAATGATAAAGCGGCTACTATTATTCAAGGCATTCTTCCTCCTCAAGGATAATTTACATTTCACCGATGTGAAAATATGTGAACTCCTTCTTTGCTTCATCCAAGCAAAGCCCTACCCATATCACAAAATTCTCCTGCAGACGCTTGCCGAACGAAAGAAAAGATATGGGCAGCAGGTAGGCAAAAGGGCTCTTACCTTCAAAGTGGTAGGAGTTCACATTATGCTGTACATATATAGGTACTTTGCAGCCCTCCATTCAAAAGATGGGTCACGATCCAAATCATCTAAACATCCATATGCAGCGCACCCTCGCAAGAAACGAAGAGCGAAGATTCAGAAAGATTCCAAGGAGCTCCTCGATACTCTTCCAATCAAACAACAAGGATATGCTAGAACAGCAAAAAAGGTATGCACATCAGCCAACACCTCCTTTCCGCCTACCAAATTAGTACCTACTTCATCTAGAAAAGCTTCTCCTTCTGTTCAATCCCCCCCACCTTCACAAACCCCACACACTTCAGACGCACCTGCTACACCCATTGCCCCACCTCATTCCACCCCACTCCCCCTCCCGCTTCCACCATGTCCACTCCCATCACCATTGATCCACCCATTGACCCAATTCATCTCCAATTTCCATCATGTCCCACACCACCACCTTCCCCTCCACAACCTGCACCACCCCACTCCCCATCCCCCCGGCCACCATCTCATCCCCCTTCGCCTCTCCCACCAGCATCGACATCTATTCCCCAAAATAATACACCCCTCCCACCTACGCAACCTCAAACCTCTATTCAACCACCCCCGTTTGAAATACTACCCTTTCCACCACCATTTCGATTCTCTCCTTCCCGCCATAACCCCGCTATAGATTTACCTCTGCACCCATTTCTTGATGCATCTAGTGTAGATCAACAACAACTATCCACGAATGAGAGATACAAAAAACATATCTGGCCCTTAGTTCCCGATCACTTACAGAATATGTGCCAGATGGATGTTGCCAAAAACAAATTTTTTGAAATTACTAACAAACTTATGGAAGACAGGCAGGCTTGTATGGATTTAGAGAATCAGCTACGCAATCACGCTCACATGTTGAGTGAAGAATGTCTTAGAGTAAGCCTTGTCAACAAGGAGATGTACATGCAGATTGTAGAATTATCTGGACACTTCAAGGATGCCAACTGACTTGAAAAGAAGGTACAAAACTTAGAAGCATTTTCGCAGGATGAAGAAGAAAAGACCACAAGACTGAAGGCTAAAAATAAGGGACTTAAATCAGCTAACAAGAAACTCTTGGTTGAAAATGCACTGCTAAAGAGGCAAAAGGATGCACTCAAATCCAAATTTAGTGCATTAAAAGCTTTTCTCACATCTTCTGACACGGATGACCTCACCCTACCATTAGCAACAGGAGAAAAAGACCAGGAAGTTACTCCAAATGAAGACCAGCAGGACACTTCAGCTGAACATCGAAGGCCTGGGAAGGAGCCTGCATGTGACTAGTTTCATGATCATTTGGACAGAGATCATTATTTTTTGTTGCCTAGTTTCCTAGTATTTTCTTTTATTGCTGCACAGTGTCATAGTTTTTATGTTGCACCAATTGTATAACTCTTCATGGAACTTTATTTTGTACTGGCAGAACTCAGAATTATTTTTGGCAGCTCATGATTATCCACTCCACTTTCTCTCTAGAAATATTTGATGTAATCACTCCATTTATTCTCTTGTAACACCTCAATTATTCATTTTTCCCTTCTCTCCGAGACGGAGAGACACTAGTGGCGGGCAACCTGTAGAACAAATTTTTGAAGGGAAGGGTAAAGGATGGCACCAAGGGACCAAATATCAAAGTGGATGCCAAGATGTCCAAAATCTGGAGTTGGGCGCCAAGATGTCCAAAATCTGGAGTTGGGCGCCAAGACGTCCAAAATCTGGAGTTGGGCGCCAAGACGTCCAAAATCTGAAGTTGGACGCCAATACGTCCAAAATCTGGAGTTGGGCACCAAGACGTCCAGATGGTAGAGTTGGGCGGGCATGCCGAGACAAGCTGACCCGACCAAGCGGCCAAGTGGGGCCCAACCACTCATCATTACACCACAAAGTCCGGTACTGGTGGCGACCAGGCTGACAAATGAAACCGCCTAATGCATTAACTTCCCAGTACTCCCATGTAACAGACTTCCCTATTGTACCGATTCCTCACCTCTCTCTCCTATAAAAAGGGGAAACCTCAAGAGAAGAAAGGGAGATAGAGCATATAGTGCACACTACAGGAGAATATAGAGCGAGCTTAGAGCTTGTAGATGATAGAGTCCTGCTCATGTTATTTACTTATGCTGCTTATGTTATTCGTTGATGCCACTTATGCGAGAATACTTGGAGGTTGTATTCAGTTATTTGTTTTGTGTTTGAATGACAAGTAGTATACTTAGCTCTGCTATGATTAGCTAATGGCTGGTATTCAGATTATGTTACATTTGTCTTTCTAGGTCGTGTGGTCTTGTGCTCTATTATGCTCTATGCTTGTTGCTGCTGTGACTCTTACTTCTAAGTGTAATTTCTAGTGATGATATGGGACTTGGTGACACGTGTCTATTATGATGATGTGCTTTAATGTGTTCATGTGCTTACATATGCTCGAGGAGTAGTGCATTTTGCATTCCATGCACCCACACACTTCACTTCACCACCTACAAGGTTGTGATCTATCTTGAACAGATATCTTATTTAAGGCACAAAATCTATGCAAACTCTTATCTTACTACTATTATTTTTCGAAATGATTCCCATTGAAAAGAACCACCAATAGTGATTTATGGGAAAAATGATACCTGCCTCAAGTGATATGGTTCCACTCCACGTTAGTAAAGCTTCTTCTACCAACGAAATTTGGTGTAGCCAAGGCTCTTTAGGTATTCCTATAAGATCTTTATAGGACCAAGAAAAAAACACTTTTGTATGTGTAAATTTTACCTTCTGTAATAAGAATGGATAGTCCCACAACCAATTGCCTAGCTGGACTACCTGTAGATTCCCTTCTTCTCTTAAGTTGACTTCTCATACTAGCATTTCTACCTTGGTCTTACTAGAGTCATTCATACAATGCGTTGGGACCACATTTAACTTGTGCTACAATGATATGCTCCTTGGACTAACCACATGGTATATTTGGAAATGGGAGGTCATCTCTGCTCTAGGTAAAAAATAGTGTTTGGAGATGCTTGCCCATGACTTGCATGTTCTCAACTTGCAACCATAAAATTATCTATTTGACCTCATTACCTGATTTTTCTTGACATAACAATGTAAATGTATCTATTGGTGATATTTGGTCACTTTGAGGGAGGTTCCTGATTGAAAGCACCTATTACCCTCTGAGTGTCTACACAAAAGCTATTTTTCGAGCTCCTACCTCACAAGAGAAGTTTGCACAAATAGAAAAATTTTGACCAACTTGCCCCACTCGAGGATTGCAAAAAAGGAGGATTCACTTGCCTAGCATGAGGTGTCCCATTCAAATATAAACACCCAATTTGACTGGTTGGACCACCTAGGAGGGGTCACCCAAACCAGCTTGGGAGGAGCTGTACTAGCCCATGTTGGTCCAACAAGTGCTCTTGCCCCTGTTGGCCGAGTGGGTGCCCCTACCCATTGTGATCTCCCTAGAGAAGTGGGCAACTTTCATTTTTTTTTTCGTCTTCTTTATTTATTTCCTTACAAACATTTGGTGGTAACCTTAGGCACATAAGCTTGTTTTCATTTAGCCTTCCCATAAACTTCTAGGTGCGCATTTATAAATTGGATATAAAGGTGTGCCTACCTCATGGACTTGGATAAATAGAAGGTTCAAGTTGTACATGATAGAGTATGCAGAAGTTGTACATGATAGAGTATGCAAAATTTGTAAGGTACTTTGTCAAGGAGGATACGTTAATGGTGAAGCAAATAATCTTGTACTTGTCGACGGTGAATGTGACCCCATTAAACTCTCTTGTATTCGTGTGAAAAAAAAAGATATAAATAATCAGATCTTCTCTCTCTTTAAGTTTTGTCCTCTTCCTGTTATTGTGGGGCTTGATCTTAAATGACCTAACTTGTTTTTGAGAGTACAATGAATTGGAAATATACATTCACACATCCAACCTTGTAAGGTAGAGGCATCCATCATGAGAGACTCATGGACATGTCCAAGCCAGCGTTGCCTAGTGGCTTATGTCTTGAAGTTGTGGGAGGAAGTCCTCATGATTCTTGCTGATCTCTTTGAACTGTTTGAGCCTTGAGTGTCGATAGGAATTTCGCTTTGTTGTTCCACTTGTCTTGCAAACTTGGGTGTATGTTTCTAGTTTGGTGTTTTGTCTCTTACTTCCATACAAAATCTCTTTTTGCACAACCAATGGCAATCAGTTTCTTAAGTTTCTTAAGTCAAGTGAGATTGATGGGCTAAATGATGCTGGTTGCCTTGCTTGTAGAATAAGATCTTGGGGGGAGTATCCTCTCAAGGTTGGGAGCGTCAAGGGTTCAACCCTTGTTGGATATGGTCATATACACATCACCATTTGGGTGGTGAGCGATGAAACCACCCCTTTGGGAGATCGTTGGCCTTTGGGATACTCTGTTTCAAACTAGCCATACCATATGACCTCGGAGCCATTGCTTCTCAATGTTTATCTTAGCAGGCCTTCGAAGTCTATATCCTAGAAATTGCTAGGGGGTTAGGGGAGATTGTTGGCTTTTGAGCTATCTTGTTTCAAACTACTCATCTCTTCTGACCTGGGGGCCATCACTTCTCAATGTCTACCTTACCAGGCTTTGGAAGTATTTATCCTAGTAGTTGCTAGGTGCTTAACCCTGCTTTGTGAGATTAACGGGGTCTTTGGTGCTATGGCCGACTTCATTATATTTTCAATTAAATTCGTAGTGATTAATTTAAAGGTTATGAACTTTAGAAAGCTTGACTATTGTGGATTTCCTCATCGATTAGAGCACATAGGATTTTAAATATAATCTTGATCAACACACCCATAACCATAAGCATTGCTAATGGGAAGAGTAAAAATCTCAATGATCGAACTTTCTTAAGGAAAAAAGAAAGTAGGGAATGTTTTTCTGAAGACGAAACATAATAGAAGAATGCCACGTGTCAAATAATACTTTGAGATTCAAAGTAGCCAAAAGCACGCTTGTTCAGCTGGTGCGCATCTTCTTCTGGCCTTTCCTACGGAGTGATCTGTGTTGCGTCAACGTATAGTCGAAGTTAGTCGCTGTCCTATTCATTGCTGATGCTCGAGAGATCGACATAGCCATCTTCACACGATGGCCTCCCCCGCAAGCCCTGACAACTCAGGTATTGCGTTAGTGACCGGTTGTAATGATCCCGTTGTCCGTAATGTACGGAAATAATCTCGTTATTATGATCTCGTCATCCATAATATACGCTCTATTCGTTATTATGATCTCGTCTTCAATTTCTGATGGCAGTTCGTTCAGGATCGCTCATTTTCTGTTGCATTTAACTGCCATTTTGTGCATGCATTAGTTATTGATATTTTCCTATTTAGTTGCGAAATAAACACGTATCTCAATATTTTCCCGTTGAATCCACGCGTGTAGGCCCGTTCTACTCGTATCCAGCTAAGAAGCTATTTCTGTTTGACTGCGCTCACATCATTATCTTCTTAGACCGGAAATGCGTATTCCGTCCGGCAGCAACGACGTTCAATCTTTCAGATTTGGTAAACCTCACAGTTTTCACGCACATGGAGCCAGAGAGCTGCTTGAATCCGAACCAGAATGGTAGGTTCCTGATTCTTATTATACTTAGCTATGTGTGCCATCCTTTTCAGCAGAGGTGGGCATGCATATCGAAATTGTTACCTGGCAGAGACGATAGGGATTCAGTCAAAGCTGTTATTTAAATTTGCTGGTAACAACAGATACCATCCCTCAAAGAACATGTATACACAAATGCACGCACGCATAAGACACCATAGGCGCACATGCATGCACACACGCGCGCCCGCGCATGCACACGGACATAAATTTAAAGAGGAGCAAAGCCAGTTCTGATCAATTACCTAACGTCACATCCATTAGATTTACGAAATCTGAAATGGCCTGCGAGACCTATTGATCGCAGGAGTAAAGAATCTCATCTAAATCGGTAAAATAATCAAACACTTCTATAAAACATTTACGTATCAAGTTTTAAGAATTTTAACAAGCGTAAAGGTTGGGAACCGGAAAAAGCTAAAGGTCTCGTTTTACTCGTGCACAACATCATATCTTTCGGATAATTGGGTATATTAATACAAGCTCAAGGCCTTTTGATCGCAGGGGTAAAAAATCTCATCTAAATCGGTAAAATATTCAAACACTTCTATAAAACATTCACGTATTAAGTTTCAAGAATTTTAACAAGCGTAGAGGTTGGGAACCGGAAAAAGCTAAAGGTCTCAGTTTTACACGTGCACAACATCATATCTTTCGGATTATTGGGTATATTAATACAAGCTCAAGATATTAAGGATCTACTAATATTGGGGATCGGCTAGCCCATTTGTTTTTCAATATCTAGAAAAGTATAAGATCACTAAACTTTTATCAACTTACGGAATTCATGTGGATTTCAAGAATCCATGGGCATATCTTACACTTGGAGCTTGTTTCATGAGGTAGTAGATCCTCTAGAGTTCTAAGGAGTTCTACAAGAGATATTCTTTGACCTTATTGATTTTGAAAAAACCTTTGAAGCTTTTTCATTCTTCTCCGTGCTTGCATTAACAAAGTTTTTGGACGTCAAGTAATACTTATCGTAGGATGTTTGTTTTCTTGCAAAGGCAACCAGATTTGACCTTCCCTTTGGAGGAGGTTTTTTTCTTTGTGAATAGAGCTCCTTCTGGAGATGAGTATTTGAGCTTCAAGTTCTTCTTGTCATCGAGCAATGTTGCTTTGAATGTATTTAATGTAGATGATGATACAAGGTTAAGTGATGATGATATGTTCCTATACATATTGGGGAAGGCTTCACAAGGGAAATGTAATGGGAAGGTCCTTATTGAACTTTTTTTTAATATCCATGAGCAAATACATGCCTTTGAATGTATTAAGCGTGATGCCAGTCTCTAGGGAAGTTCTTCTGCCCAATTTAAGCTCACATATGTTCACTATTGAGTGATCTTTGGTGATTCGGTCTTGGATCCAAAAATAAGGTAAAACTTATCCCATGCATCATTCATTGTCCTTTTTTCATAAATGTGATACATATACTGGCCATTTAGTCCAATGTGATGGTGGATATTCCTTCTCCTTTAATGGCCTATATACACAAACACACACACGCACATGCATACATACATACATACATACATACATACATACATACATACATACATACATACATATATATATATATATATATATACATAGTTGGAAACGGACGCGTCCGAAACCTTGTTCCGGACTCCATTTCGGACTTATCGGACTTCCGAGTCCGAAACGCGTTTCGGACTTGACTTTTTCAGGTGTGCCTTGGAGGGCCAAAAAAAGCTGATTTAGGCTCATTTTAGACAATATCTCCAATGTTTTTTGGTCATTTACAGCTCCTTAACTCCAAGGCTACCAAAGGGAGAATCTTTCCTCTCTTGAGAAACTAAGTGGGGGTTCTATAGCTCTTAAACTACCCTTGGATCTTATTGCATTCCTTTAGGGGTCATTATGAAGAGTGAGCATATACTTGAGGAGTTGATTTGAGCTTTGCTCAAAGGAATGATGAAGTTGATAACTGATCATATATGATTATGCACATATTTTCTCATGATTTTGCATCCTTATTTACATATGTTTTTTTCCCCTTATCATGTCATGTGAGTTTATTCTATAATTTCAGCTTCATACTCTTTGTGTTTATTGAATTTATGCTTAATTGTCACTAATTTATGTTTCTAAGCTTATTTATAGTGTCTACCATAATTTGTGAAATTTTTTCTTAAAAAAAAAAATAGTCACGTCCGATAACGTCCGAAACGTTTTATCGGTCTTGTTTCAGGCTTTCCAACCCGTCCGAGTCCGAAGTCCGATTCCCGTCTGAATCAACTATGTATTCAATTGTTTCTTTTCTTTTCCTTCAAGTGATGCCCTATAAAGTGATGCCCTATAAAGCTTCTATTCTTTTCTTTCAAGTGATGCCCTATAAAGCTTCTTCATGAACTTAAATTCAATTGTTTCTTTTCTTTTCCTTCAAGTGATGCCCTATAAAGCTTCTTCATGAACTTAAATTGAATATTAAATACCGAGTTCCTAGGCATGAAAGTGTTTGCCCTTTGTTGTGGAATCTAACTTATCCTTGTATTACTAAACAATGGAAAGATGAAAGATATCTTGCTAATGGGAGACGTGAAGTTGGACTTTAGTACGGAGTTGCCATGAAAGCAAAGATACAAAGTTAGAAAATTTGAGATTTATGGGAAGGTCTTATTGAATATGTAGCAAGGTTTGTCCTAAAGTACAAATAGATGGATTATTGTGGTAATCTTTAGGCACATAGGCCTGTTTTCATTTAGCCTTCTCATAAACTTCTAGATGTGCATTTATAAATTGGATACAAATGTGGGCCTACCTCATGGACTCGCATAGATAGAGGCTTTAAGTTGTATATGATAGAGTATACACAATTTGTAAGGTATTGTGTCAAGGAGGATATGGTAATTGTGAAGCAAATAACCTTGTAGTTGTGGATGTTAAATTCATCCCCCCTTAGACTCTCTTGTATTTGTGTGAAAAAAAGGATACAAATCATGAGATCTTCTCCCTCTCTAAGTTTTGTCCTCTTCTTGTTATTGTGGAGCTTGAGCTTAAATAACCTAACTTCTTTACTTTTATCATACTCCGATATGAATTGTATTTCTTGACCCCTTAATTTTCTTATTTCCTCCTCATAAGCTTTTGTGAACTCTTTGAGCTAGCAATGCCTTGGATGTTGATAGGAATTTTGCTTTGTTGTTCCACTTGTCTTGTAATCTTGGGTGCATGCTTCTGGTTTGATGTTTTGTGTCTTACTTCAATACAAAATCTCTTTTTGCATACTTGATGACAATGGGTTTCTTAAGTCAAGTGAGCTTGAAGGGCTAAGATGAGGCTTTTTGCCCTTCTTGTAGAATATGATTTTGGGGTCAGTGTCCTTTGGAATCCACAATTAGGGTTCATTTTCTTCACATGCTTTTACATATAAAAGCAAAAAGGTACTCTTAAGACTATCAAAGTCTCAATCATAACCACAACATTAAGGAAGTCTCCAACCATACTAGTGGACATCCATGACAATCGAGTATAAAGCTTAAATAGGGGCACATGGATGGATTTCCACCACTTTCTTTATGGACAATGATTACTTGTACAGCTTTGTCAACATATGTTTGTAGAAGAGAGACCCGGGACCTCTTATAAGAAGAGTAGATGCCCCTCCCAGGACACCTTTTACTCAAGGGAGGTTCTTCTTAAGGAAGTATACCCTGTAACATGCTTGTGGAGAGACACACTCACACATGCCTAACTGCTTGAGGCAGTATAGGCAGAAGAGAAGAGTACAAGAATGGTTCACGAAAATATCACAACTCAAATTGCATCGATTGAATCACATAAAAAGAGAAAGTATACTTCAGCCGATGACAAGACACACAACTTGAATAACCACACACTAGTTCATTGTTGCCACTTGCCTTCCCTTTAGGTTACCTGCTTAATTACTCTTACTAGCAAGGGCTCCCTTTCCATCAGCAGCACTAGTTAGCACGCAACCATTGAATTAGACTCCAAGGGTTTAATGAGTGTAAAGACATGTTGGAAATCAATGTACATATGGTCCATTTCCAGCAAATCCACATTTTGGACTTAGCATTTCTTGTACAGTTTGGGTAAAACTTTTTTAGGCTAAATAGATAGAGCTTGACAAGAGCTATGTAGTGATATGCTTCATTCGATCATCAGAGGTCAGACTTGGGAGAAAAGTCAAACCCTAGTTCTGCCCAAAATGGAGGATGAACATTTTTTAAGGTCCAAACTCTTGAAAAGCTAGGTTAATTAGTTAGGATTCAGAGCTCATCAAGAACCAACTGAAGAAGAGGTAACCACTTCTACATCCAGAGTCTGAGGTAGATCCTTACCCAGAGTTCCTCCTACTGAAGAACAAGCAAGATGGGATGCTAGAGATGCTTTAGCACTTTCATTCATAGCAATGAGTGTTAAAAAGCATATTCTACCACAAATCAGATCTTGCAAAAGTTCTAGATAAGCTTGGTTGAAGCCAAGGTGATTCTTATGCCTGTATCACCATTGAGGAAGTAGCTTTTGATCAGGCAGCTTTACAAGTTCTTTTAGCAGATCCTTAGATATTTGATTCAGGTGCTACTAAGCATATGACAGGATGCAGAGAAGTATTTTCTTCTCTTTCATATTCTTCAGGTAGAAGAGTTACTTTGTAGATGGCAATGATTTGGATGTTGTGGGAATAGGTACAGTAATCCTAAAGTCAAGAGAAGGTGGTAATTTTCAGATTTCAGATGTTTTATATGTACCTGATATGAAGAAGAATCTGCTATCTATATTTGCATTTTTATGTGATGGTTACAAAGTTGTATTTGAGAGAGATCTTTGTAAGATCTTATCACACAAAGAAGAGAAGTGTATTTTGCAAGGTAAGCATAAAGGAGGGATTTTTATTTTGTCAAAAATCAGTCAAGCATATGCTGTCAAATCTTCGTCACCGGTGGAAGATATGAAGTTATGGCATGAAAGATTTTGGACATATTAGTTTTGGAGCTTTCAAGAATATCAAAGACAGAGGTATGGATGAGAGTTTACCCTCATTCGAGCTACCAGATGATTCACATATATGTGAAGGTTGTCTTGAAGGTAAAATGCATAAACTACCTTTCAAGAAACATGGTCATATTACAGCTACCAGGAAATTGCAGATTATTCATTCAGATGTGACTGGACCTATGAGAGAAGACTCTATTTAGGGTTTTAGGTATTTTGTTTTATTTGTTGATGATATTACAAGATACTAATGGATCTATGGTCTTAAGTTGAAGTCAGAAGTCTTTCCTATGTTCAAAAAATTTGTAGCTATGGTTGAAAATGAAAGTCAAGTAACTATCCAGATTCTCAGAAGTGATAGAGGTGGAGAATACTTGTCAAATGAATTCCAGACATTTCTTGAAGAAAAAGGTATTACTCGACACCTTACTACTGCGTATACTCAGCAGAATGGTGTTGCAGAAAGAAGGAATAGAGTACTTGTTGAGATGATGTGAAGCATGATGTCATCCAAGAAGCTTTCACCAAAATTTTGGTTTGATGCAGTACATACAACTAATTACATTTTGAACAGGTCTTCTACAAAAGCCTTAAAGGTAATCACACCTTATGAAGCGTATTATGGTAGAAAACCTAATGTGAGTTACTTCCGAGTATTCGGATCACTTTCTTATGTACATGTTGAAAAAAAGGATCGTGGCAAATTAGATGTAAAGGCAAAGAAAGCTGTTTTTATTGGATATCTTGTTGAAAGTAAAGGATACAGGTTTTATGTTCCAGAGACAAGTGAAGTTATTCTTTCACGTAATGCATATATTGCTGAAAATAAGATTTATGATAAAGAAGCAGAAATTCCAGAGTTCATTAGTGAAAATGACTATGGATTTTTTAGAAGGAATTTGGATGTACATGCTCAGCCATATTAGGAGGGAGTTAAAATTCCTAGGATTGAAGAAACGATTGAAGAAAGAGGAATTTCATAACCTTCTACAGAATCAATTCCACATGAGACTTTAGTTCCAGAAATGGAAGAAAGTACTAGAGTTCTAGAAAGTCCTAGCATCTCAGAAGGACAAGTTCCAGAACCTGTGGAAGCTGAAGGGTCAGAAAGAGTTTCACCACTATTGAAGGATACACCTTCTTGGTTATATCAGACTTGGAAAGATAGTGGTATAAAGACTTTTACAGGAAGAATAAGGAGTCAGACTAGACAACAACAACAAAAAGATCATGTAAGTTTTGTTGAAGAATTTGAGATTCATGATATTTTAGCACTCACAACAGTTGAAGATGAACTTGCATGTGTTAAAGATGCACTTAACATTCCTATTTGGAGAAAAGCTATGAAAGAAGAGATTGATTCTATTCATAAGAATCAAACTTGGCAGCTATGTGAGTTACCAGAGGGAAAGAAAGCTATAGGTGTAAAATGGATCTTCAAAATCAAACGGAAAGCAGATGGTACTATTGACAAGTACAAAGCAAGATTAGTTATCAAAGGATATGCACAACAAAAAGGTATTGATTATGATGAGACATTCGCTCCTACGTCTAGGATGAAAGTTATTAGGTCAATACTTGTTTTAGAAGCACATTTTGGTTGGAATGTATATCAACTTGACATAAAGACTGCTTTTCTAAATAGTGATTTACATGAAGATGTATATATTCCACAACCATAAGGTTTTGAAGAAACAGGTAAAGAACACTTAGTGTGTAAGCTTATAAAAGCTTTGTATGGATTAAAACAGGCACCTAGAGCATGGTATGAAAAGATACACACACATCTTTTATCCATTAGTTTGCATAACTCAGATGAAGCTCCAACTCTTTATGTCAAAGCTAAAACAGGTACGATGATTATAGCAATCATTTATGTGGATGATATTATAGTCACCGGTCCCAGAGATGAAGATTTGCAGATGTTCAAAGAACAATTGAAGCAAACATTTGATTTGAATGATTTAGGAATCTTGCATTATTATCTTGGGATTCAGTTTCTGTTTAAAAATGAGTGTATCTATATGACACAACAGAAGTACATTGAGAAACTATTGGAAAGGTTTCAGATGTCTGATTCTAAACCTATGCAAACACCTATGGATCAGAATGAGTCTTTACAAATAGTAGCATATGAAGAGTCATTTGATGCTACTTTCTATTATCAAGCAGTTGGATGCTTGATATATCTTTGTAATACACATCCTGATATACAGTTTGCAGTTTCTCAAGTATCAAGAATCATGCAAAATCCGACAACGTTACATTGGAAAGCAATAAAGCGGATCTTCAGATATTTGAAGAGAACTTCAAATTATGCTATGGTATTCTCAAAATCTACACATTTGTTACTAAAAGGATTTTCAGATTGTGATTGAAGGTGATGGAGACACAAGAAGAAGTACAAGTGGTTTTTGTTTTTATCTTGGAGATTGTCTTATCTCATGGTTTTCAAAAAGACAACCCACTATTGCAACTTCATCATGTGAAGCTGAATATCGTGCAGCATTTACAGCTACTTTGGAATCAGTTTGGCTGCAGAAGATTTTCAGCTATCTAGATGTAAGAGTACATGAACCCATTCAGATATTTTCAGATAGTTAGAGTGCAATAGCTATAGCAAAGAATCCAGTGCATCATGCAAGACAAAGCATATAGAGGTACACTACCACTACATTCGAGAACAGACAGCAAAGAAGCACATTGAGCTGGCTTATGTTCCTTCTAGTGAGAATGTTGCAGATATATTTACCAAAGCATTGACTAGAGATAGTCATGAGAAGATGTGCAGGTTACTAAAGCTTGTACCAATATGACATTGAAGGAGGGATTGTTGGAAATCAATGTACATATGGTCCATTTCCAGCAAATCCACATTTTGGACTTAGCATTTTTTGTACAGTTTGGGTAAAACTTTAGGCTAGATGGATAGAGCTTGACAAGAGCTATCTAGTGATATGCTTCATTCAGACATCAGAGGTCAGACTTGGGAGAAAAGTCAAACCCTAATTCTGCCCAACATGGAGGATGAACATTTTTTAAGAACCAAACCCTTGAAAAGCGAGGTTAATTAGTCACGATGGCAAAAGCAAGTTATTTTCAACGATCAAAATAAAGCTATATCAAATTTTAGCGATAGATTTCTTTTTAACCACAAAAAGCTAAAAAACAACGATAGAGTTATTTAAAACTTACGATCGAAGCTTTTGGGCTCAACGATGGATTTTTTCGCTAATTCTTTCGTTACAACTTTTTTGGGAAACTACAAGACTATATAAGGAGGTCATGGGCACACTCTTGGATAATTCAAGCTAGAGTTGATGCTTACTTTGTGTCAATTTTGGAGTTTTGAAGCTTTGGAGGTGAAGGAAGGTGAGGGAAGGTGAAGGAGAGGCTACTCTCTCTCTCTCTCTCTCTCTCTCTCTATATATATATATATATATATATATATATATATATATATATATATATATATATATATATATATATATATATATATATATTATGTATGTATGTAATGTAATGTATGTATGTATGTATGTGTATGTATATATATATATATATCCACACACATATACATACACATACATACATATGTATGTATGTATGTATGTGTATATATATATATATATATATATATATATATATATATATATATATATATATATATATATATATATATATATATATATATATATATATATATATATATATATATATATATATATATAATATATCCACACACATACACATACACATACATACACATACATACATATGTATGTATGTATGTATGTGTATGTGTGTGTATGTATGTATGTATGTATGTGTGTTAGTATATACATATCTCTCTCTCTCTCTCTTTATACACACACACACACACACACACACTACATATTGTGCAATGTGCATTCTATTATGTATGTGTATGTATGTGTGTGTATGTATGTGTGTTAGTATATACATCTCTCTCTCTCTCTTTACACACACACACACACACACACACTACATATTGTGCTATGTGCATTCTTGCAGCATGTTTCATCAAATATATCGTGATTTGTGGTTCATATATATATGATCAATAGACTCTACAGCAAACATCATATAATATGCAATGTGCTGCTTGATTAAGCTTTACATCTATCATGATTCATGCATAGCACAATGCAAATGCACAACAATAATCTTATACGTGTAACACATAACAATGAAAATATTGTAGATTTGTATGTACATGCGTAAATTGAATATCAAGCACTTTTATAAATTCTGGGTAGTGGATTACATTCTTTTTTTTAAATAGTTGGTATAAAAATACTTGAAGAATTTTGAATCTTGTCATATATTCTACAGAAGGTACATATTGGCTACTTACCTAAAAATTATTTAGTATAATATTATGTTCCATACATTTCATATTTGAATAACTCCTTATGTACCTTTCCATCTTGTTATAAACATCTTTTTCATTCCCTAATGAATAGCTTTGCCGTCACCATTTTTGGCCCTTTGAATATTTAATGAGTCGAACTTGAAGGAGGGTTACAAAGCTTAGTGGAAAGAATTGATGTTTAGGATCATTGAAGTATTAAAATTTAGCCATTCACAAAAAATTGAAGAGTTCATATGGCGTTGCCTTCAAGGTTCTTAATCATTTTGTTCTATATGTTGTTTTACTCGATGAAGATGTTGATGCTATTTGAAAAGTTAAAGAGCATTTTATCACATCAATTTTTCCTAGTGCTAAATTCTAATTCAAATTCTTATTATAACATTTGCTTGTTTCATGAATAAGTATTAATCCAAAGTAAAGCCCATGTTTTTATTCTGGGTATGTCATTGTGAAATATTGTCATATAAGTTATTTTACTTCATAAAACAATCAAATAATTAATAGAAAGTTTGGCCTTTGGACTACTCTTTTGTAAGTTTGAATAATTAGATGGAAATTACATGGTGATTGGGCTAGTACCCATATTGCACATCGATGAGACATGCTGCAACCAAAAGGGTGACTGTTTTTCGGCTTGAAATCCAAATGGTTTGTGGCCCAAAGGATCATTGGCTTGTGAACTGAAGGCCAAATTGGTAGTGGTTCTAAGTCCTTCCACAATTTCACTTGGAGGAGTCATGTGTATGCATAGGCCTTGGAATTTAGACCTCCCCTTAATCCATAAAAAATTACCTTTACATTTGACTCTAGGTTCAAAATGATAAAAAATGTGAGTTAAAAAGAAAAAAATAAACAAAATTTGGTTATGTATATATGTTTTTGGCTGAATTCATTATTGAATTATCTGTTGAATTTTAGTTGAAGCTCGAAGGAAATGGAACTTGTAATTATGTTCGGGGCTACATGTATGGTTGTTTGAGACCATATCTTTGAGCTTTTTAAGTACTCAAATATTTAAGATTAAGGCACTTCCAAGCAGTCTTTAAATAATTTAAAATGAATTTCGTTTAAGAAATCAAAGTGTGTGCTATCAAGAGGTGTACTTTATTCATTGGACTTTAGTAATGTATAAACAGTTTGAATGGAATTCTTTAATAAATTCCTTTGGATATCACCTTTATATTTGAGTTTAGATTAAAAATGATGATAAATTTGGCCTTTTCTTTTTTGCTTTATATTTCATTCTGTTTAGAACCGTTATCAAATTTTCTATCACTTTGTTTAGTTGAAATTGAAGGAAACAAAGCTTAGAATTTTGTTACTGACTATATATATGCTCGTATTTTACAGTTTTTTGAGACCATAAGTGATCTTATCGAAGTATTTAAATATTTGAGCGTGAAGTGTCTCCAAGTAGTTTCTAAATAGTTTGAACAAAATTGGTTTAAGAAATCACCTTGTGTGCCATCAAGAAGTGTACTTCAATATACTTTAAGTAATGAGTAAATGTTTCGAATGAATTCTTTAAGAAATCCATTAGTGCTGCCTAGTATCATACTTAATTGTATTGTAGCTTTACTCCAATATGTGCATACATATTACACATGCATGTGTGCATGTACATGTGTGTGCAAACACACATATCTCCTCCAAAATGGAAAGCCCCCCCTCCCCCCCCTCCCCCCCTCCCCCCCTCTCCCCCCCACCCCATGCCCCACATACACACACAAAAAAAACAACTCAGCATAGTTTGATAGTGAAAATGTCTCCAGTAGCTGCAAAAGTTAAAAAATAACGTTAGAATATAATATCGTACACTAATATTTCATGAGTTTAATTAGTTTGCTTTTTGTTTTCTTAGTGCTTATAGTTTCTAAGCTTTTGCCTCACTTTTGTACCTAAAAATATTCGTATTTCAGACCTTCTGACAGAGATTGATCACCAAGCTCCTGCTTTGATCCATGTTGTTACAAAGGCATCCCAGCTTCCTCCTTTCTTCTTGGAACCATCGTGTGAACAGAATCTGGTGGTAGGATTTGATTGTGAAGGTGTGGCTCTTGCTCGGCATGGTCAACTTTGCATCATGCAGGTATGGTGTCCTCAACCATTTGACATGGTCACACATATTTTTGGGTGTGGAACCATCAACATGATTATTAATTTTTATCCTATGATTTTAATTTGTACAATTCTTTTTCCCATTAAAATATTTTGGTTTGTTTTGATGAGTTCATTTCAATGTGGTTCAAGGATTTTGAGAGAGAAAAATCTGTTTATTTATTTTGGTTTGAAAATATTATCATTTCTAAAAAAATATGTCAATTTTGTTTTCCTTTGCTCTTATAATGTATCAATAAGAGGAAATCAAGCCTTTAAATTATAAACATGAAAAAGTCACAAACTTAGCATCAACATCTGGCTACCGAAAATTAAGGTAGAATTGATAGGAAGCCAGAACTAGAACATGAACACGATAGTCAATGATCAAGCTTTCTCACTTTTTGCTTCTAGTGCATGGAGCACGAATCCTGAGGTATCTACACTATACAATAACACTGTTTTGTGTCCATGATCTTAAGGTCAGCATCTAAGTGGAAATTTGTTCTAGATGATCATTGCTAATTTGTTCACAATCTTCCAAGATCCATTCAAGCTACCATTCAGTTTCAAACGTATGCTTTTGAAGTGCATCCATTATTGTCTTTACAAATCGGTACCATGACACTTTGAGGTTCACTCTCGAATTCATTTCAATAAGGTGCTTAATTTATTTGCCTGAAAAATATGGTAATAATTTCTGATCATAAAATAGTGTAGAACAATATGTAAAATATGCTATGTATCACGTTTATACCATACATATTATGATTGAGCTTTTAAGTATGAGAACAATATGTACAATGGGTAGAATAAAAGGATATAATAAATATTATTATCAAGATAATCGTGACAATATCTTATTACTGAGGCATTTAATAATGCTTGATAACTCACATACCAGCTATGACTACAATTTATGGATGTGACTATTAGTGAATGTATCTTTGACAAGGTCTGAATTTTTGAAGTTAACTACATAAACACAATGAAATCCATTTGGAATGGGGCTGTTGAGAATTTTTAAAATGTCTGAATTTTCATCATCTAAGACATACATATTATTAAATCTGGAGTGAAAGTAATCGTAAAACGTGTAATGGAAGAAGTTGGGATATGTAAATATGGACTCAAATTTGAATTCAAACTGATACATGATATGCTCCAAGCATTCACCCATTTACACATAGTTTGGACACCTCTGGGAAGAAGACATACATTGGTGGAGGCAACATATGAGCGTGAATACGTGCAGTTAGTATGAACTCCACGCAACATAGAGCAAAAACATTCGCATAGGGGGGAAAATACTAGATAGGAGAACATGTTGAGCTTTTGAAGCAAAATGCAGCCTTGGATACAAAAAATACAATTAGCAAATAGGGAAAGAATCACATTGGAGGAACACATGCGCGCTCGCGCGCACGCACACACACACACACACACACACACAAAGATAGAGAGATAGAGCGAGAGAGATAGAGAGATAGAACGAGAGGAGAGAGAGAGAGAGAGAGAGAGAGAGAGAGAGAGAGAGAGAGAGAGAGAGAGAGAGAGAGAGAGAGAGAAGAGAGAGAGAGAGAGAGAGAGAGAGAGAGAGAGAGAGAGAGAGAGAGAGAGAGAGAGAGAGAGAGAGAGAGAGAGAGAGAGAGAGAGAGAGAGAGAGAGAGAGAGAGAGAGAGAGAGAGAGAGAGAGAGGGAGGGAGGGAGGGAGGGAGGGAGGGAGGGAGGGAGGGAGAGAGGGAGGGAGGGAGGGAGGGAGGGAGGGAGGGAGGGAGGGAGGGGGAGAGGGGGGGGGGGGGAGGGAGGGGGAGAGAGAGAGAGAGAGAGAGAGAGAGAGAGAGAGAGAGAGAGAGAGAGAGAGAGAGAGAGAGAGAGAGAGAGAGAGAGAGAGAGAGAGAGAGAGAGAGAGAGAGAGAGAGAGAGAGAGAGAGAGAGAGAGAGAGAGAGAGAGAGAGAGAGAGAGAGAGAGAGAGAGAGAGAGAGAGAGAGAGAGAGAGAGAGAGAGAGAGAGAGAGAGAGAGAGAGAGAGAGAGAGAGACTTCTTAACCTCTATTAGAGGCCAAAATCGGCCTATGAGACAAAACATATACATCAGTATGATCCAATCCACTCTGATCCCAAAAGGAAAATAAAGTGTGAGTACCGCAAACGGGTATAAAAGGAGTGGATAGAACTGGCATCAAGGGTGTGGGGTGCTATGGGTATGCACTCTATATGCTCAATGGGTGAGATACAAATATGATATGCATAGGGAGGGGAGGCTCGATGGTATCATAACCCACTAAATGCCTGGAGTGGGTGTAGGATATAATGCATCAGTGGGTAAGGCATCATGGCGATCCTCAAAATGCTATGAATGTCCAAATCGATAGGGGTGCGCTGCTGACGTCTCCGTATCTCCATGTCATGGCGTGCGTGAATCGCCTGAATCTCTCTCTGATGTGGACGGGCTCTCCGGACCGGGGGTCTCGGTCGTCGATGCTGTCGTCTAAGCTCCTCTGCTCTGTGTAATGTGACACCCCGCATCGAGCTGGGTCCTCGAGTGGCTGTGGGTCTGAAAAAATCTGTAATGTAAGTCTGAGGGGGGGGGGGGGCTAGGTGTATCTCCATTTGCTGCTGGAGGAGTGAGGCACGGCGGTGCTGGAGCTCTACTAGGAAACGACCTAGAGGGCGCTGGTCCTCTGTCCCCAATAAAGCCCTGATCTCTCTGGGCCCCCTGAAGAGCTTTGGGTAGCGGTCTCTGATGTCCTCATATGCCTTGCATCTACATGTGTAGTGCTCCTTGTCCTCCACCTCCTCTCTACATATCCTGCATAATCTCTCATCCCTCGGGGTATGTGTGGCTCGCCCAACCTCAATCTCGAGCTGGTGTGATGATACTATGAGCTGCCCAATGGCCACTCTCTCAGCTGGTGCTATATATGTATCCATGTATCGTGGTCTCTGAATGAAACCATCCCCTGTCAGAGTCAGGAAGTGCTCTCTGTAGTGTTGCCTCTTTGTGGCAAGAGGCTCCCGTGGTGCTATCCATGTCTCCCTGACGTGTATCTGTAGTAGGTCCTGACGGATGATCCTATTCCTCTCCGAACGAGAGAGGGTAATGTGGGGGGAAGAGAGGTCATACTGAAAAGGGGGGAGATCCGTAATGCTCATGCCATGGTCCGCTAACCATCGGTAAGTCTGTGCATACCATACTCTCTCATGCCCTGTCTCTGCCAAATGTCTAGAGCTCTCAAATGCAAGCCTGGTGAGTCGGATGGTGGGGAGCTCTCTGACTCTCAGAATAAAGGTCACCAACTGGAAGAGGGCCTCCACTAGCATCGGTGGTGTGCCAAGCTCAGCTCGTATAATGTCATGTGGAATGGAGGGCTTGCTGTGCAGCAAGCGTGAGATCATGGTGACCTGGGGCCTCTCAATCCGCTCCCACATCGCCTCTGTGATCCCTGGTGCCCATACTGCCGCTGCGTACATCAATGCGGGTGTTACTAGAGTGTCAAAGAGCCACCCCTTAGTCCGGGGCTCTTGAAAATGTGTCTGAAAGCAGCGTCTTTCCAATCCTGCAAGTGCCGCATAGCCTCGCGTCAATCTATCTCTCGCGGCCTGTGCCATGGAGAATACCCCTGTGCTACCCGAGAAGGTGACACCTAGGTAGACGTAGGAGTCCACTACCTCTATTTGTCCTCTAGCTGCCGTGAAATGGTGCTAACAAGGCTGTCTGATAGACCGTCGGGGCAGCGTACCTTGCCTGTGACTCGTGCATACAAAGCGTGGATGGCCCATAGCATGTCTGATGGTAGCTGTAACTCCTGGAGCCTCCGCAGTAGTCTCTCTCGAGGGACCATGTCGAAGGCTTTGCGGAAATCCACAAAGCAACAGTATAGTCTCTGCTTCCTCGCCTTCGCGCTCTCAATCAAGCAACGAAGCACGAAGATGTGGTCGATGGTGGAGAAAGTGCGACGGAAGCCTGCCTAGCCGGGTGCTCGGATCCCAGCTGCCTCAGCGTGTGTACTGAGCTCTGCCTCTAGTACTGCCCCATAGATCTTGGCCAGGATATGGCCTATCATAATAGTCCTATAGTTCCCTGGGTCCATCATATCGCCGGACTTATGGATAGGCGTAATGGTATGCATAGTCCATGAGTCTGGTAACCCCTCAACCAACGCACAATTGAAGAGATGGGCGATCAAGTGGAAAACTACATCTGCTGCATATATAAAGTGCTCTCCCTGTAGCCCCGTGTGGTCTACTGAGCGGCCATGCTGTAGCCTATGGATGGCCGAGTACCATGCATGCCGTGAAGAGGGTGGATATCACAGGACGTGGTGTGGAAGGAATCGGCAATGGTGGCTGACCTGGGACGTCATATAACCTCTGGGGCGTAGGTGTGCCAAGTGGGAGGATCTGCTATGGGTGTAGGTGGGCGTGGCTCATGTAGTGCCCTCCACGCGGTGGCACAATCCCTACTCATGAGAAGGTCGATCAACTCTGCCTCCTGTCCCTCCTCGAAAGCTCGCCGCTTCCGGCGTGTGAGGGCTCGAATCTGTCGTTGTGCCTCCCTCTCTGTGATGGATCCAAAGATACTCTGTGTTCTTAGATGTCGGTATAGTCGCCTACACTCATCGTACCATAAATGTGCAGTGCTCTGGGTGGTGTATGGGAACCTGAGAGTAGCAGATGTATGGAGGATCGAGGAGAAGTGGGCGGTGAGGGTGTCCAAGGAGGCAGAGGGAT